>CATOCB010000251.1:0-590000 GCA_951411735.1 Somateria mollissima | reverse complement strand
GGGTCCCCACGTGACCCGGGGACCCGGGCCTGGGACCCCACATGACCCGGTGACCTGGGGCCAGGGTAACCACCTGACCCGGGGACCCTGGCCGGGGACCCGGTATGACTCCGTCTCCCGGGGCCGGGGTGGTCACCTGACACTGCTACCCGGGACAGCGACCCGACATGACCCGGTGACCCGGGGCCTGGGTAAAAATCCGACCCGGGGCCTGGGTAAAAATCCAACCCGGGGACCCGGGGCCGGGTTAACGACCTGTCTAGGGGACCCGGGCCGGGGACCCGACAGGACCCGGTGATCCTTCGCTGGTGTCCCGATGCAACCCGGGGACCCGGGCCGGGGACCCCACGTGACCCGGGGACCTGGGGCAGGGGATGTCACCCGACACTGGTACCCGGGGCAGCGACCCGATACGACCCGGGGACCTGGGTCCGGGGTCCCGACCTGACCCGGTGACCTGGGGCCAGGGTAACCACCTGACCCGGGGACCCGGGCCGGGGACTCGGTATGACTCCGTCTCCCGGGGCGGGCGTGGTCACCTGACACTGGTACCCGGGACAGCGACCCGACATGACCCGGTGACCCGGGGCCGGGGTAACGACCTGTCCAGGGGACCTGGGCCGGGGACCCGACACGACCCGCTGACCTGGTTCCGGGGTGCCGACCTGACCCGGTGACCTGGGGCTGTGGTGTCGACCGGACTCGGGGACCTGGTCAGGTGTCCCGTCATGACCCGGGGACCAAGGGTCGGGGTGGTCACCAGACCGTTGTACCCAGGCCGTTGACCCGACATGACCCTGTGACCCGGGGCCTGGGTAAAAATCCAACCCGGGGACCCGGGCATGGGACATGACATGACCCGACCTGGGTCCGGGGTCCCGACCTGACCCGGTGACCTGGGCCGGAGACCCCACGTAACCCGGGGACCTGGGGCCGGGGATGTCACCCGACACTGGTACCCGGGGCAGCGACCCGATACGACCCGGGGACCTGGGTCCGGGGTCCCGACCTGACCCGGTGACCTTGGGCCAGGGTAACCACTTGACCCGGGGACCCGAGCCGGGGACCCGGTATGACTCCGTCTCCCGGGGCCGGGGTGGTCACCTGACACTGGTACCCGGGACAGCGACCCGACATGACCCGGTGACCCGGGGCCGGGGTAACGACCTGTCCAGGGGACCTGGGCCGGGGACCCGACAGGACCCGGTGACCTGGGGCCGGTGTCCCCACGTGACCCGTGGTCCTGGGGCCGGGGTCCCCACGTGACCCGGTGACCCGAGCCGGGGTCCCCACGTGACCCGGTGACCTGAGGCCGGGGTCCCCACCTGACCCGGTGACCTGGGGCCGGGGTCCCCACGTGACCCGGGGTCCTGGTGCCGGGGTCCCCACGTGACCCGGGGACCCGGGCCGGAGACCCCACGTGACCCGGTGACCTGGGGCCGGGGTCCCCACGTGACCCGGGGACCTGGGGCCGGGGTCCCCACGTGACCCGGGGTCCTGGTGCCCGGGACCCCACGTGACCCGGGGACCCGGGCCGGGGTCCCCACGTGACCCGGGGTCCTGGTGCCGGTGTCCCCACGTGACCCGGTCACCTGGGGCCGGGGTCCCCACGTGACCCGGGGTCCTGGTGCCGGGGTCCCCACGTGACCCGCTGACTTGGGGCCGGGGTCCCCACTTGACCCGGGGTCCTGGTGCCGGGGTCCCCACGTGACCCGCTGACCTGTGGCCGGGGTCTCCACGTGACCCGGGGTCCTGGTGCCAGGGTCCCCACGTGACCCGCTGACCTGGGGCCGGGGTCCCCACGTGACCCGGGGTCCTGGTGCCGGGGTGGTCACCGGAACCTGGGAACCAGGCCGGGTGCGCGACATGACCCGGTGACCCGGGGCCGGGTTAACGACCTGTCCAGGGGACCCGGGCCGGGGACCCGACAGGACCCGGTGATCCTTCGCTGGTGTCCCGATGCAACCCGGGGACCCGGGCCGGAGACCCCACTTGACCCGGGGACCTGGGGCAGGGGATGTCACCCGACACTGGTACCCGGGGCAGCGACCCGATACGACCCGGGGACCTGGGTCCGGGGTCCCAACCTGACCCGGTGACCTGGGGCCAGGGTAACCACCTGACCCGGGGACCCGGGCCGGGGACTCGGTATGACTCCGTCTCCCAGGGCCGGCGTGGTCACCTGACACTGCTACCCGGGACAGCGACCCGACATGACCCGGTGACCCGGGGCCGGGGTAACGACCTGTCCAGGGGACCTGGGCCGGGGACCCGACAGGACCCGGTGACCTGGTTCCGGGGTGCCGACCTGACCCGGTGACCTGGGGCTGTGGTGTCGACCGGACTCGGGGACCTGGTCCGGTGTCCCGTCATGACCCGGGGACCTGGGGTCGGGGTGGTCACCAGACCGTTGTACCCAGGCCGTTGACCCGACATGACCCTGTGACCCGGTGCCTGTGTAAAAATCCAACCCGGGGACCCGGGCATGGGACGTGACATGACCCGACCTGGGTCCGGGGTCCCGACCTGACCCGGTGACCTGGGGCCGGGGACCCAACGTGACCCGGGGACCTGGGGCCGGGGATGTCACCCGACACTGGTATCCGGGGCAGCGACCCGATACGACCCGGGGACCTGGGTCCGGGGTCCCGACCTGACCCGGTGACCTGGGGCCAGGGTAACCACCTGACCCGGGGACCCGGGCCGGGGACCCGGTATGACTCCGTCTCCCGGGGCCGGGGTGGTCACCTGACTCTGGTACCCGGGACAGCGACCCGACATGACCCGGTGACCCGGGGCCGGGGTAACGACCTGTCCAGGGGACCTGGGCCGGGGACCCGACAGGACCCGGTGACCTGGTTCCGGGGTGCCGACCTGACCCGGTGACCTGGGGCTGTGGTGTCGACCAGACTCGGGGACCTGGTCCGGTGTCCCGTCATGACCCGGGGACCTGGGGTCGGGGTGGTCACCAGACCGTTGTACCCAGGCCGTTGACCCGACATGACCCTCTGACCCGGGGCCTGGGTAAAAATCCAACCCGGGGACCTGGGCATGGGACGTGACATGACCCGACCTGGGTCCAGGGTCCCGACCTGACCTGGTGACCTGGGCCGGGGACCCCACGTGACCCGGGGACCTGGGGCCGGGGATGTCACCCGACACTGGTACCCGGGGCAGCGACCCGATACGACCCGGGGACCTGGGTCCGGGGTCCCGACCTGACCCGGTGACCTGGGGCCAGGGTAACCACCTGACCCGGGGACCCGTGCCGGGGACCCGGTATGACTCCGTCTCCCGGGGCCGGGGTGGTCACCTGACACTGGTACCCGGGACAGCGACCCGACATGACCCGGTGACCCGGGGCCGGGGTAACGACCTGTCCAGGGGACCTGGGCCGGGGACCCGACAGGACCCGGTGACCTGGTTCCGGGGTGCCGACCTGACCCGGTGACCTGGGGCTGTGGTGTCGACCGGACTCGGGGACCTGGTCCGGTGTCCCGTCATGACCCGGGGACCTGGGGTCGGGGTGGTCACCAGACCGTTGTACCCAGGCCGTTGAGCCGACATGACCCTGTGACCCGGGGCCTGGGTAAAAATCTAACCCGGGGACCCAGGCATGGGACATGACATGACCCGACCTGGGTCCGGGGTCCCGACCTGACCCGCTGACCTGGGGCCGGTGTCCCCACGTGACCCGGGGTCCTGGTGCCGGGGTCCCCACGTGACCCGGTGACCTGGGGCCGGGGTCCCCACGTGACCCGGGGTCCTGGTGCCGGGGTCCCCACGTGACCCGGGGACCCGGGCCGGGGACCCCACGTGACCCGGTGACCTGGGGCCGGGGTCCCCACGTGACCCGGGGACCCGGGCCGGGGACCCCACGTGACCCGGTGACCTGGGGCCGGGGTCCCCACGTGACCCGGGGTCCTGGTGCCGGGGTCCCCACGTGACCCGGGGACCCAGGCCGGGGTCCCCACGTGACCCAGGGTCCTGGTGCCGGTGTCCCCACGTGACCTGGTCACCTGGGGCCGGGGTCCCCACGTGACCCGGGGTCCTGGTGCCGGGGTCCCCACGTGACCCGCTGACCTGGGGCCGGGGTCCCCACGTGACCCGGTGACCTGGGGCCGGGGTCCACACGTGACCCGCTGACCTGTGGCCGGGGCCCCACGTGACCCGGGGTCCTGGTGCCGGGGTCCCCACGTGACCCGCTGACCTGGGGCCGGGGTCCCCACGTGACCCGGTCACCTGGGGCCGGGGTCCCCACGTGACCCGGGGACCCGGGCCGGGGACATCACGTGACCCGGTCACCTGGGGCCGGGGTCCCCACGTGACCCGGGGTTCTGGTGCCGGGGTCCCCACGTGACCCGGGGACCCGGGCCGGGGTCCCCACGTGACCCAGGGTCCTGGTGCCGGTGTCCCCACGTGACCCGGTGACCTGGGGCCGGGGTCCCCACGTGACCCGGGGACCCGGGCCGGGGTCCCCACGTGACCCAGGGTCCTGGTGCCGGGGTCCCCACGTGACCCGGTGACCTGGGGCCAGGGTAACCACGTGACCCGGTGACCTGGGGCCGGGGTTCCCACGTGACCCGGGGACCCGGGCCGGGGACATCACGTGACCCGGTCACCTGGGGCCGGGGTCCCCACGTGACCCGGTCACCTGGGGCTGGGGTCCCCACGTGACCCGGGGTCCTGGTGCCGGTGTCCCCACATGACCCGGTCACCTGGGGCCCGGGTCCCCACGTGACCCGGTCACCTGGGGCCGGGGTCCCCACGTGACCTGTGGACCCGGGCCGGGGACCCCACGTGACCCGGGGACCTGGGGCCGGGGATGTCACCCGACACTGGTACCTGGGGCAGCGACCCGATACGACCCGGGGACCTGGGTCCGGGGTCCCGACCTGACCCGGTGACCTTGGGCCAGGGTAACCACCTGACCCGGGGACTCGGGCCGGGGACCCGGTATGACTCCGTCTCCCGGGGCCGGGGTGGTCACCTGACACTGGTACCCGGGACAGCGACCCGACATGACCCGGTGACCCGGGGCCGGGGTAACGACCTGTCCAGGGGACCTGGGCCGGGGACCCGACAGGACCCGGTGACCTGGTTCCGGGGTGCCGACCTGACCCGGTGACCTGGGGCTGTGGTGTCGACCGGACTCGGGGACCTGGTCCGGTGTCCCGTCATGACCCGGGGACCTGGGGTCGGGGTGGTCACCAGACCGTTGTACCCAGGCCGTTGACCCGACATGACCCTCTGACCCGGGGCCTGGGTAAAAATCCAACCCGGGGACCTGGGCATGGGACGTGACATGACCCGACCTGGGTCCGGGGTCCCGACCTGACCTGGTGACCTGGGCCGGGGACACCACGTGACCCGGGGACCTGGGGCCGGGGATGTCACCCGACACTGGTACCCGGGGCAGCGACCCGATACGACCCGGGGACCTGGGTCCGGGGTCCCGACCTGACCCGGTGACCTGGGGCCAGGGTAACCACCTGACCCGGGGACCCGGGCCGGGGACCCGGTATGACTCCGTCTCCCGGGGCCGGGGTGGTCACCTGACACTGGTACCCGGGACAGCGACCCGACATGACCCGGTGACCCGGGGCCGGGGGTAACGACCTGTCCAGGGGACCTGGGCCGGGGACCCGACAGGACCCGGTGACCTGGTTCCGGGGTGCCGACCTGACCCGGTGACCTGGGGCTGTGGTGTCGACCGGACTCGGGGACCTGGTCCGGTGTCCCGTCATGACCCGGGGACCTGGGGTCGGGGTGGTCACCAGACCGTTGTACCCAGGCCGTTGACCCGACATGACCCTGTGACCCGGGGCCTGGGTAAAAATCCAACCCGGGGACCCGGGCATGGGACATGACATGACCCGACCTGGGTCCGGGGTCCCGACCTGACCCGCTGACCTGGGGCCGGTGTCCCCACGTGACCCGGGGTCCTGGTGCCGGGGTCCCCACGTGACCCGGGGACCCGGGCCGGGGTCCCCACGTGACCCGGTGACCTGAGGCCGGGGTCCCCACGTGACCCGGTGACCTGGGGCCGGGATCCCCACCTGACCCGGGGTCCTGGTGCCGGGGTCCCCACGTGACCCGGGGACCCGGGCCGGGGACCCCACGTGACCCGGTGACCTGGGGCCGGGGTCACCACGTGACCTGGGGACCCGGGCCGGGGACATCACGTGACCCGGTCACCTGGGGCCGGGGTCCCCACGTGACCCGGTCACCTGGGGCCGGGGTCCCCACGTGACCCGGGGTCCTGGTGCCGGGGTCCCCACGTGACCCGGTGACCTGAGGCCGGGGTCCCCACGTGACCCGGTGACCTGGGGCCGGGATCCCCACGTGACCCGGGGTCCTGGTGCCGGGGTCCCCACGTGACCCGGGGACCCGGGCCGTGGTCCCCACGTGACCCGGGGTCCTGGTGCCGGTGTCCCCACGTGACCCGGTCACCTGGGGCCGGGGTCCCCACGTGACCCGGGGTCCTGGTGCCGGGGTCCCCACGTGACCCGCTGACTTGGGGCCGGGGTCCCCACGTGACCCTGGGTCCTGGTGCCGGGGTGGTCACCGGAACCTGGGAACCAGGCCGGGTGCGCGACATGACCCGGTGACCCGGGGCCGGGTTAACGACCTGTCCAAGGGACCCGGGCCGGGGACCCGACAGGACCCGGTGATCCTTCGCTGGTGTCCCGATGCAACCCGGGGACCCGGGCCGGGGACCCCACGTGACCCGGGGACCTGGGGCAGGGGATGTCACCCGACACTGGTACCCGGGGCAGCGACCCGATACGACCCGGGGACCTGGGTCCGGGGTCCCGACCTGACCCGGTGACCTGGGGCCAGGGTAACCACCTGACCCGGGGACCCGGGCCGGGGACCCGGTATGACTCCGTCTCCCGGGGCCGGGGTGGTCACCTGACACTGCTACCCGGGACAGCGACCCGACATGACCCGGTGACCCGGGGCCGGGGTAACGACCTGTCCAGGGGACCTGGGCCGGGGACCCGACAGGACCCGGTGACCTGGTTCCGGGGTGCCGACCTGACCCGGTGACCTGGGGCTGTGGTGTCGACCGGACTCGGGGACCTGGTCCGGTGTCCCGTCATGACCCGGGGACCTGGGGTCGGGGTGGTCACCAGACCGTTGTACCCAGGCCGTTGACCCGACATGACCCTGTGACCCGGGGCCTGGGTAAAAATCCAACCCGGGGACCCGGGCATGGGACATGACATGACCCGACCTGGGTCCGGGGTCCCGACCTGACCCGCTGACCTGGGGCCGGTGTCCCCACGTGACCCGGGGTCCTGGTGCCGGGGTCCCCACGTGACCCGGGGACCCGGGCCGGGGTCCCCACGTGACCCGGTGACCTGAGGCCGGGGTCCCCACGTGACCCGGTGACCTGGGGCGAGGGTCCCCACGTGACCCGGGGTCCTGGGGCCGGGGTCCCCACGTGACCCGGGGACCCGGGCCGGGGACCCCACGTGACCCGGTGACCTGGGGCCGGGGTCCCCACGTGACCCGGGGACCCGGGCCGGGGACATCACGTGACCCGGTCACCTGGGGCCGGGGTCCCCACGTGACACGGTCACCTGGGGCCGGGGTCCCCACGTGACCCGGGGTCCTGGTGCCGGGGTCCCCACGTGACCCGGTGACCTGAGGCCGGTGTCCCCACGTGACCCGGTGACCTGGGGCCGGTGTCCCCACGTGACCCGGGGTCCTGGTGCCGGGGTTCCCACGTGACCCGGGGACCCGGGCCGGGGTCCCCACGTGACCCGGGGTCCTGGTGCCGGTGTCCCCACGTGACCCGGGGACCCGGGCCGGGGACCCTACGTGACCCGGTCACCTGGGGCCGGGGTCCCCACGTGACCCGGGGACCCGGGCCGGGGACATCACGTGACCCGGTCACCTGGGGCCGGGGTCCCCACGTGACCCGGGGTCCTGGTGCCGGGGTCCCCACGTGACCCGGGGACCCGGGCCGGGGTCCCCACGTGACCCAGGGTCCTGGTGCCGGTGTCCCCACGTGACCCGGTCACCTGGGGCCGGGGTCCCCACGTGACCCGGGGTCCTGGTGCCGGGGTCCCCACGTGACCCGGGGACCCGGGCCGGGGACCCCACGTGACCCGGTGACCTGGGGCCGGGGTCCCCACGTGACACGTGGACCCGGGCCGGGGACCCCACGTGACCCGGTGACCTGGGGCCAGGGTAACCACCTGACCCGGGGACCCTGGCCGGGGACCCGGTATGACTCCGTCTCCCGGGGCCGGGGTGGTCACCTGACACTGGTACCCGGGACAGCGACCCGACATGACCCGGTGACCCGGGGCCGGGGTAACGACCTGTCCAGGGGACCTGGGCCGGGGACCCGACATGACCCGCTGACCTGGTTCCGGGGTGCCGACCTGACCCGGTGACCTGGGGCTGTGGTGTCGACCGGACTCGGGGACCTGGTCCGGTGTCCCGTCATGACCCGGGGACCTGGGGTCGGGGTGGTCACCAGACCGTTGTACCCAGGCCGTTGACCCGACATGACCCTGTGACCCGGGGCCTGGGTAAAAATCCGTCCCAGGGCCTGGGTAAAAATCCAACCCGGGGACCCGGGCATGGGACGTGACATGACCCGACCTGGGTCCGGGGTCCCGACCTGACCCGGTGACCTGGGCCGGGGACCCCACGTGACCCGGGGACCTGGGGCCGGGGATGTTACCCGACACTGGTACCCGGGGCAGCGACCCGATACGACCCGGGGACCTGGGTCCGGGGTCCCGACCTGACCCGGTGACCTGGGGCCAGGGTAACCACTTGACCCGGGGACCCGGGCCGGGGACCCGGTATGACTCCGTCTCCCGGGGCCGGGGTAGTCACCTGACACTGCTACCCGGGACAGCGACCCGACATGACCCGGTGACCCGGGGCCGGGGTAACGACCTGTCCAGGGGACCTGGGCCGGGGACCCGACAGGACCCGGTGACCTGGTTCCGGGGTGCCGACCTGACCCGGTGACCTGGGGCTGTGGTGTCGACCGGACTCGGGGACCTGGTCCGGTGTCCCGTCATGACCCGGGGACCTGGGGTCGGGGTGGTCACCAGACCGTTGTACCCAGGCCGTTGACCTGACATGACCCTGTGACCCGGAGCCTGGGTAAAAATCCAACCCGGGGACCCAGGCATGGGACGTGACATGACCCGACCTGGGTCCGGGGTCCCGACCTGACCCGGTGACCTGGGCCGGGGACCCCACGTGACCCGGGGACCTGGGGCCGGGGATGTCACCCGACACTGGTACCCGGGGCAGCGACCCGACATGACCCGGTGACCCGGGGCCGGGGTAACGACCTGTCCAGGGGACCTGGGCCGGGGACCCGACAGGACCCGGTGACCTGGTTCCGGGGTGCCGACCTGACCCGGTGACCTGGGGCTGTGGTGTCGACCGGACTCGGGGACCTGGTCCGGTGTCCCGTCATGACCCGGGGACCTGGGGTCGGGGTGGTCACCAGACCGTTGTACCCAGGCCGTTGACCCGACATGACCCTCTGACCCGGGGCCTGGGTAAAAATCCAACCCGGGGACCTGGGCATGGGACGTGACATGACCCGACCTGGGTCCGGGGTCCCGACCTGACCTGGTGACCTGGGCCGGGGACACCACGTGACCCGGGGACCTGGGGCCGGGGATGTCACCCGACACTGGTACCCGGGGCAGCGACCCGATACGACCCGGGGACCTGGGTCCGGGGTCCCGACCTGACCCGGTGACCTGGGGCCAGGGTAACCACCTGACCCGGGGACCCGGGCCGGGGACCCGGTATGACTCCGTCTCCCGGGGCCGGGGTGGTCACCTGACACTGGTACCCGGGACAGCGACCCGACATGACCCGGTGACCCGGGGCCGGGGTAACGACCTGTCCAGGGGACCTGGGCCGGGGACCCGACAGGACCCGGTGACCTGGTTCCGGGGTGCCGACCTGACCCGGTGACCTGGGGCTGTAGTGTCGACCGGACTCGGGGACCTGGTCCGGTGTCCCGTCATGACCCGGGGACCTGGGGTCGGGTTGGTCACCAGACCGTTGTACCCAGGCCGTTGACCCGACATGACCCTGTGACCCGGGGCCTGGGTAAAAATCCAACCCGGGGACCCGGGCATGGGACATGACATGACCCGACCTGGGTCCGGGGTCCCGACCTGACCCGC
Organism: Somateria mollissima; assembly: GCA_951411735.1. Classification (NCBI taxonomy): domain Eukaryota; kingdom Metazoa; phylum Chordata; class Aves; order Anseriformes; family Anatidae; genus Somateria; species Somateria mollissima. Next base: position 579,813 of record CATOCB010000251.1, on the reverse strand, counting down.
TGACCTGGGGCCGGTGTACCCACGTGACCCGGGGTCCTGGTGCCGGGGTCCCCACGTGACCCGGGGACCCGGGCCGGGGTCCCCACGTGACCCGGTGACCTGAGGCCGGGGTCCCCACGTGACCCGGTGACCTGGGGCCGGGATCCCCACGTGACCCGGGGTCCTGGTGCCGGGGTCCCAACGTGACCCGGGGACCCGGGCCGGGGACCCCACGTGACCCGGTGACCTGGGGCCGGGGTCACCACGTGACCCGGGGACCCGGGCCGGGGACATCACGTGACCCGGTCACCTGGGGCCGGGGTCCCCACGTGACCCGGTCACCTGGGGCCGGGGTCCCCACGTGACCCGGGGTCCTGGTGCCGGGGTCCCCACGTGATCCGGTGACCTGAGGCCGGGGTCCCCACGTGACCCGGTGAGCTGGGGCCGGGATCCCCACGTGACCCGGGGTCCTGGTGCCGGGGTCCCCACGTGACCCGGGGACCCGGGCCGTGGTCCCCACGTGACCCGGGGTCCTGGTGCCGGTGTCCCCACGTGACCCGGTCACCTGGGGCCGGGGTCCCCACGTGACCCGGGGTCCTGGTGCCGGGGTCCCCACGTGACCCGCTGACTTGGGGCCGGGGTCCCCACGTGACCCTGGGTCCTGGTGCCGGGGTGGTCACCGGAACCTGGGAACCAGGCCGGGTGCGCGACATGACCCGGTGACCCGGGGCCGGGTTAACGACCTGTCCAAGGGACCCGGGCCGGGGACCCGACAGGACCCGGTGATCCTTCGCTGGTGTCCCGATGCAACCCGGGGACCCGGGCCGGGGACCCCACGTGACCCGGGGACCTGGGGCAGGGGATGTCACCCGACACTGGTACCCGGGGCAGCGACCCGATACGACCCGGGGACCTGGGTCCGGGGTCCCGACCTGACCCGGTGACCTGGGGCCAGGTTAACCACCTGACCCGGGGACCCGGGCCGGGGACCCGGTATGACTCCGTCTCCCGGGGCCGGGGTGGTCACCTGACACTGGTACCCGGGACAGCGACCCGACATGACCCGGTGACCCGGGGCCGGGGTAACGACCTGTCCAGGGGACCTGGGCCGGGGACCCGACAGGACCCGGTGACCTGGTTCCGGGGTGCCGACCTGACCCGGTGACCTGGGGCTGTGGTGTCGACCGGACTCGGGGACCTGGTCCGGTGTCCCGTCATGACCCGGGGACCTGGGGTCGGGGTGGTCACCAGACCGTTGTACCCAGGCCGTTGACCCGACATGACCCTGTGACCCGGGGCCTGGGTAAAAATCCAACCCGGGGACCCGGGCATGGGACATGACATGACCCGACCTGGGTCCGGGGTCCCGACCTGACCCGCTGACCTGGGGCCGGTGTCCCCACGTGACCCGGGGTCCTGGTGCCGGGGTCCCCACGTGACCCGGGGACCCGGGCCGGGGTCCCCACGTGACCCGGTGACCTGAGGCCGGGGTCCCCACGTGACCCGGTGACCTGGGGCGAGGGTCCCCACGTGACCCGGGGTCCTGGGGCCGGGGTCCCCACGTGACCCGGGGACCCGGGCCGGGGACCCCACGTGACCCGGTGACCTGGGGCCGGGGTCCCCACGTGACCCGGGGACCCGGGCCGGGGACATCACGTGACCCGGTCACCTGGGGCCGGGGTCCCCACGTGACACGGTCACCTGGGGCCGGGGTCCCCACGTGACCCGGGGTCCTGGTGCCGGGGTCCCCACGTGACCCGGTGACCTGAGGCCGGGGTCCCCACGTGACCCGGTGACCTGGGGCCGGTGTCCCCACGTGACCCGGGGTCCTGGTGCCGGGGTTCCCACGTGACCCGGGGACCCGGGCCGGGGTCCCCACGTGACCCGGGGTCCTGGTGCCGGTGTCCCCACGTGACCCGGGGACCCGGGCCGGGGACCCCACGTGACCCGGTCACCTGGGGCCGGGGTCCCCACGTGACCCGGGGACCCGGGCCGGGGACATCACGTGACCCGGTCACCTGGGGCCGGGGTCCCCACGTGACCCGGGGTCCTGGTGCCGGGGTCCCCACGTGACCCGGGGACCCGGGCCGGGGTCCCCACGTGACCCAGGGTCCTGGTGCCGGTGTCCCCACGTGACCCGGTCACCTGGGGCCGGGGTCCCCACGTGACCCGGGGTCCTGGTGCCGGGGTCCCCACGTGACCCGGGGACCTGGGCCGGGGACCCCACGTGACCCGGTGACCTGGGGCCGGGGTCCCCACGTGACCCGGGGACCCGGGCCGGGGACCCCACGTGACCCGGTGACCTGGGGCCAGGGTAACCACCTGACCCGGGGACCCTGGCCGGGGACCCGGTATGACTCCGTCTCCCGGGGCCGGGGTGGTCACCTGACACTGGTACCCGGGACAGCGACCCGACATGACCCGGTGACCCGGGGCTGGGGTAACGACCTGTCCAGGGGACCTGGGCCGGGGACCCGACAGGACCCGGTGACCTGGTTCCGGGGTGCCGACCTGACCCGGTGACCTGGGGCTGTGGTGTCGACCGGACTCGGGGACCTGGTCCGGTGTGCCGTCATGACTTGGGGACCTGGGGTCGGGGTGGTCACCAGACCGTTGTACCCAGGCCGTTGACCCGACATGACCCTGTGACCCGGGGCCTGGGTAAAAATCCGACCCGGGGCCTGGGTAAAAATCCAACCCGGGGACCCGGGCATGGGACGTGACATGACCCGACCTGGGTCCGGGGTCCCGACCTGACCCGGTGACCTGGGCCGGGGACCCCACGTGACCCGGGGACCTGGGGCCGGGGATGTTACCCGACACTGGTACCCGGGGCAGCGACCCGATACGACCCGGGGACCTGGGTCCGGGGTCCCGACCTGACCCGGTGACCTGGGGCCAGGGTAACCACTTGACCCGGGGAACCGGGCCGGGGACCCGGTATGACTCCGTCTCCCGGGGCCGGGGTAGTCACCTGACACTGCTACCCGGGACAGCGACCCGACATGACCCGGTGACCCGGGGCCGGGGTAATGACCTGTCCAGGGGACCTGGGCCGGGGACCCGACAGGACCCGGTGACCTGGTTCCGGGGTGCCGACCTGACCCGGTGACCTGGGGCTGTGGTGTCGACCGGACTCGGGGACCTGGTCCGGTGTCCCGTCATGACCCGGGGGCCTGGGGTCGGGGTGGTCACCAGACCGTTGTACCCAGGCCGTTGACCTGACATGACCCTGTGACCCGGAGCCTGGGTAAAAATCCAACCCGGGGACCCAGGCATGGGACGTGACATGACCCGACCTGGGTCCGGGGTCCCGACCTGACCCGGTGACCTGGGCCGGGGACCCCACGTGACCCGGGGACCTGGGGCCGGGGATGTCACCCGACACTGGTACCCGGGGCAGCGACCCGACATGACCCGGTGACCCTGGGCCGGGGTAACGACCTGTCCAGGGGACCTGGGCCGGGGACCCGACAGGACCCGGTGACCTGGTTCCGGGGTGCCGACCTGACCCGGTGACCTGGGGCTGTGGTGTCGACCGGACTCGGGGACCTGGTCCGGTGTCCCGTCATGACCCGGGGACCTGGGGTCGGGGTGGTCACCAGACCGTTGTACCCAGGCCGTTGACCCGACATGACCCTGTGACCCGGGGCCTGGGTAAAAATCCAACCCGGGGACCCGGGCATGGGACATGACATGACCCGACCTGGGTCCGGGGTCCCGACCTGACCCGCTGACCTGGGGCCGGTGTCCCCACGTGACCCGGGGTCCTGGTGCCGGGGTCCCCACGTGACCCGGGGACCCGGGCCGGGGTCCCCACGTGACCCGGTGACCTGAGGCCGGGGTCCCCACGTGACCCGGTGACCTGGGGCGAGGGTCCCCACGTGACCCGGGGTCCTGGTGCCGGGGTCCCCACGTGACCCGGGGACCCGGGCCGGGGACCCCACGTCACCCGCTTACCTGGGGCCGGGGATGTCACCCGACACTGGTACCCGGGGCAGCGACCCGATACGACCCGGGGACCTGGGTCCGGGGTCCCGACCTGACCCGGGGTCCTGTTGCCGGGGTCCCCACGTGACCCGGGGACCCGGGCCGGGGTCCCCACGTGACCCGGGGTCCTGGTGCCGGGGTCCCCACGTGACCCGCTGACCTGGGGAGGGTGTCCCCACGTGACCCGGGGTCCTGGTGCCGGGGTCCCCACGTGACCCGCTGACCTGTGGCCGGGGTCCCCACGTGACCCGGGGTCCTGGTGCCGGGGTCCCCACGTGACCCGCTGACCTGGGGCCGGGGTCCCCACGTGACCCGGGGTCCTGCTGCCGGGGTGGTCACCGGAACCTGGGAACCAGGCCGGGTGCGCGACATGACCCGGTGACCCGGGGCCGGGTTAACGACCTGTCCAGGGGACCCGGGCCGGGGACCCGACAGGACCCGGTGATCCTTCGCTGGTGTCCCGATGCAACCTGGGGACCCGGGCCGGGGACCCCACGTGACCCGGGGACCTGGGGCCGGGGATGTCACCCGACACTGGTACCCGGGGCAGCGACCCGATACGACCCGGGGACCTGGGTCCGGTGTCCCGACCTGACCCGGTGACCTGGGGCCAGGGTAACCACTTGACCCGGGGACCCGGGCCGGGGACCCGGTATGACTCCGTCTCCCGGGGCCGGGGTGGTCACCTGACACTGCTACCCGGGACAGCGACCCGACATGAACCGGTGACCCGGGGCCGGGGTAACGGCCTGTCCAGGGGACCTGGGCCGGGGACCCGACAGGACCCGGTGACCTGGTTCCGGGGTGCCGACCTGACCCGGTGACCTGGGGCTGTGGTGTCGACCGGACTCGGGGACCTGGTCCGGTGTCCCGTCATGACCCGGGGACCTGGGGTCGGGGTGGTCACCAGACCGTTGTACCCAGGCCGTTGACCCGACATGACCCTGTGACCCGGGGCCTGGGTAAAAATCCAACCCGGGGACCCGGGCATGGGACATGACATGACCCGACCTGGGTCCGGGGTCCCGACCTGACCCGCTGACCTGGGGCCGGTGTCCCCACGTGACCCGGGGTCCTGGTGCCGGGGTCCCCACGTGACCCGGTTACCTGGGGCCAGGGTAACCACCTGACCCGGGGACCCTGGCCGGGGACCCGCTATGACTCCGTCTCCCGGGGCCGGGGTGGTCACCTGACACTGCTACCCGGGACAGCGACCCGACATGACCCGGTGACCCGGGGCCGGGGTAACGACCTGTCCAGGGGACCTGGGCCGGGGACCCGACAGGACCCGGTGACCTGGTTCCGGGGTGCCGACCTGACCCGGTGACCTGGGGCTGTGGTGTCGACCGGACTCGGGGACCTGGTCCGGTGTCCCGTCATGACCTGGGGACCTGGGGTCGGGGTGGTCACCAGACCGTTGTATCCAGGCCGTTGACCCGACATGACCCTGTGACCCGGGGCCTGGGTAAAAATCCGACCCGGGGCCTGGGTAAAAATCCAACCCGGGGACCCGGGCATGGGACGTGACATGACCCGACCTGGGTCCGGGGTCCCGACCTGACCCGGTGACCTGGGCCGGGGACCCCACGTGACCCGGGGACCTGGGGCCGGGGATGTCACCCGACACTGGTACCCGGGGCAGCGACCCGATACGACCCGGGGACCTGGGTCCGGGGTCCCGACCTGACCCGGTGACCTGGGGCCAGGGTAACCACTTGACCCGGGGACCCGGGCCGGGGACCCAGTATGACTCCGTCTCCCGGGGCCAGGGTGGTCACCTGACACTGCTACCCGGGACAGCGACCCGACATGACCCAGTGACCCGGGGCCGGGGTAACGACCTGTCCAGGGGACCTGGGCCGGGGACCCGACAGGACCCGGTGACCTGGTTCCGGGGTGCCGACCTGACCCGGTGACCTGGGGCTGTGGTGTCGACCGGACTCGGGGACCTGGTCCGGTGTCCCGTCATGACCCGGGGACCTGGGGTCGGGGTGGTCACCAGACCGTTGTACCCAGGCCGTTGACCCGACATGACCCTGTGACCCGGGGCCTGGGTAAAAATCCAACCCGGGGACCCGGGCATGGGACATGACATGACCCGACCTGGGTCCGGGGTCCCGACCTGACCCGCTGACCTGGGGCCGGTGTCCCCACGTGACCCGGGGTCCTGGTGCCGGGGTCCCCACGTGACCCGGGGACCCGAGCCGGGGTCCCCACGTGACCCGGGGACCTGAGGCCGAAGTCCCCACGTGACCCGGGGTCCTGGTGCCGGGGTCCCCACGTGACCCGGGGACCCGGGCCGGGGACATCACGTGACCCGGTCACCTGGGGCCGGGGTCCCCACGTGACCCGGGGTCCTGGTGCCGGGGACCCCACGTGACCCGGGGACCCGGGCCGGGGTCCCCACGTGACCCGGGGTCCTGGTGCCGGTGTCCCCACGTGACCCGGGGTCCTGGTGCCGGGGTCCCCACGTGACCCGGGGTCCTGGTGCCGGGGTCCCCACGTGACCCGCTGACCTGGGGCCGGGGTCCCCACTTGACCCGGGGTCCTGGTGCCGGGGTCTCCATGTGACCCGCTGACCTGGGGCCGGGGTCCCCACGTGACCCGGGGTCCTGCTGCCGAAGTGGTCACCGGAACCTGGGAACCAGGCCGGGTGCGCGACATGACCCGGTGACCCGGGGCCGGGTTAACGACCTGTCCAGGGGACCCGGGCCGGGGACCCGACAGGACCCGGTGATCCTTCGCTGGTGACCCGATGCAACCCGGGGACCCGGGCCGGGGACCCCACGTGACCCGGGGACCTGGGGCAGGGGATGTCACCCGACACTGGTACCCGGGGCAGCGACCCGATACGACCCGGGGACCTGGGTCCGGGGTCCCGACCTGACCCGGTGACCTGGGGCCAGGGTAACCACTTGACCCGGGGACCCGGGCCGGGGACCCGGTATGACTCCGTCTCCCGGGGCCGGGGTGGTCACCTGACACTGCTACCCGGGACAGCGACCCGACATGAACCGGTGACCCGGGGCCGGGCTAACGACCTGTCCAGGGGACCTGGGCCGGGGACCCGACACGACCCGGTGACCTGGTTCCGGGGTGCCGACCTGACCCGGTGACCTGGGGCTGTGGTGTCGACCGGACTCGGGGACCTGGTCCGGTGTCCCGTCATGACCCGGGGACCTGGGGTCGGGGTGGTCACCAGACCGTTGTACCCAGGCCGTTGACCCGACATGACCCTGTGACCCGGGGCCTGGGTAAAAATCCAACCCGGGGACCCGGGCATGGGACATGACATGACCCGACCTGGGTCCGGGGTCCCGACCTGACCCGCTGACCTGGGGCCGGTGTCCCCACGTGACCCGGGGTCCTGGTGCCGGGGTCCCCACGTGACCCGGGGACCCGGGCCGGGGTCCCCACGTGACCCGGTGACCTGAGGCCGGGGTCCCCACGTGACCCGGTGACCTGGGGCGAGGGTCCGCACGTGACCCGGGGTCCTGGTGCCGGGGTCCCCATGTGACCCGGGGACCCGGGCCGGGGACCCCACGTCACCCGCTTACCTGGGGCCGGGGATGTCACCCGACACTGGTACCCGGGGCAGCGACCCGATACGACCCGGGGACCTGGGTCCGGGGTCCCGACCTGACCCGGGGTCCTGTTGCCGGGGTCCCCACGTGACCCGGGGACCCGGGCCGGGGTCCCCACGTGACCCGGGGTCCTGGTGCCGGGGTCCCCACGTGACCCGCTGACCTGGGGAGGGTGTCCCCACGTGACCCGGGGTCCTGGTGCCGGGGTCCCCACGTGACCCGCTGACCTGTGGCCGGGGTCCCCACGTGACCCGGGGTCCTGGTGCCGGGGTCCCCACGTGACCCGCTGACCTGGGGCCGGGGTCCCCACGTGACCCGGGGTCCTGCTGCCGGGGTGGTCACCGGAACCTGGGAACCAGGCCGGGTGCGCGACATGACCCGGTGACCCGGGGCCGGGTTAACGACCTGTCCAGGGGACCCGGGCCGGGGACCCGACAGGACCCGGTGATCCTTCGCTGGTGTCCCGATGCAACCTGGGGACCCGGGCCGGGGACCCCACGTGACCCGGGGACCTGGGGCCGGGGATGTCACCCGACACTGGTACCCGGGGCAGCGACCCGATACGACCCGGGGACCTGGGTCCGGGGTCCCGACCTGACCCGGTGACCTGGGCCGGGGACCCCACGTGACCCGGGGACCTGGGGCCGGGGATGTCACCCGACACTTGTACCCGGGGCAGCGACCCGATACGACCCGGGGACCTGGGTCCGGTGTCCCGACCTGACCCGGTGACCTGGGGCCAGGGTAACCACTTGACCCGGGGACCCGGGCCGGGGACCCGGTATGACTCCGTCTCCCGGGGCCGGGGTGGTCACCTGACACTGCTACCCGGGACAGCGACCCGACATGAACCGGTGACCCGGGGCCGGGGTAACGGCCTGTCCAGGGGACCTGGGCCGGGGACCCGACAGGACCCGGTGACCTGGTTCCGGGGTGCCGACCTGACCCGGTGACCTGGGGCTGTGGTGTCGACCGGACTCGGGGACCTGGTCCGGTGTCCCGTCATGACCCGGGGACCTGGGGTCGGGGTGGTCACCAGACCGTTGTACCCAGGCCGTTGACCCGACATGACCCTGTGACCCGGGGCCTGGGTAAAAATCCAACCCGGGGACCCGGGCATGGGACATGACATGACCCGACCTGGGTCCGGGGTCCCGACCTGACCCGCTGACCTGGGGCCGGTGTCCCCACGTGACCCGGGGTCCTGGTGCCGGGGTCCCCACGTGACCCGGTTACCTGGGGCCAGGGTAACCACCTGACCCGGGGACCCTGGCCGGGGACCCGCTATGACTCCGTCTCCCGGGGCCGGGGTGGTCACCTGACACTGCTACCCGGGACAGCGACCCGACATGACCCGGTGACCCGGGGCCGGGGTAACGACCTGTCCAGGGGACCTGGGCCGGGGACCCGACAGGACCCGGTGACCTGGTTCCGGGGTGCCGACCTGACCCGGTGACCTGGGGCTGTGGTGTCGACCGGACTCGGGGACCTGGTCCGGTGTCCCGTCATGACCTGGGGACCTGGGGTCGGGGTGGTCACCAGACCGTTGTATCCAGGCCGTTGACCCGACATGACCCTGTGACCCGGGGCCTGGGTAAAAATCCGACCCGGGGCCTGGGTAAAAATCCAACCCGGGGACCCGGGCATGGGACGTGACATGACCCGACCTGGGTCCGGGGTCCCGACCTGACCCGGTGACCTGGGCCGGGGACCCCACGTGACCCGGGGACCTGGGGCCGGGGATGTCACCCGACACTGGTACCCGGGGCAGCGACCCGATACGACCCGGGGACCTGGGTCCGGGGTCCCGACCTGACCCGGTGACCTGGGGCCAGGGTAACCACTTGACCCGGGGACCCGGGCCGGGGACCCAGTATGACTCCGTCTCCCGGGGCCAGGGTGGTCACCTGACACTGCTACCCGGGACAGCGACCCGACATGACCCAGTGACCCGGGGCCGGGGTAACGACCTGTCCAGGGGACCTGGGCCGGGGACCCGACAGGACCCGGTGACCTGGTTCCGGGGTGCCGACCTGACCCGGTGACCTGGGGCTGTGGTGTCGACCGGACTCGGGGACCTGGTCCGGTGTCCCGTCATGACCCGGGGACCTGGGGTCGGGGTGGTCACCAGACCGTTGTACCCAGGCCGTTGACCCGACATGACCCTGTGACCCGGGGCCTGGGTAAAAATCCAACCCGGGGACCCGGGCATGGGACATGACATGACCCGACCTGGGTCCGGGGTCCCGACCTGACCCGCTGACCTGGGGCCGGTGTCCCCACGTGACCCGGGGTCCTGGTGCCGGGGTCCCCACGTGACCCGGGGACCCGAGCCGGGGTCCCCACGTGACCCGGGGACCTGAGGCCGAAGTCCCCACGTGACCCGGGGTCCTGGTGCCGGGGTCCCCACGTGACCCGGGGACCCGGGCCGGGGACATCACGTGACCCGGTCACCTGGGGCCGGGGTCCCCACGTGACCCGGGGTCCTGGTGCCGGGGACCCCACGTGACCCGGGGACCCGGGCCGGGGTCCCCACGTGACCCGGGGTCCTGGTGCCGGTGTCCCCACGTGACCCGGTCACCTGGGGCCGGGGTCCCCACGTGACCCGGGGTCCTGGTGCCGGGGTCCCCACGTGACCCGCTGACCTGGGGCCGGGGTCCCCACTTGACCCGGGGTCCTGGTGCCGGGGTCTCCATGTGACCCGCTGACCTGGGGCCGGGGTCCCCACGTGACCCGGGGTCCTGCTGCCGAAGTGGTCACCGGAACCTGGGAACCAGGCCGGGTGCGCGACATGACCCGGTGACCCGGGGCCGGGTTAACGACCTGTCCAGGGGACCCGGGCCGGGGACCCGACAGGACCCGGTGATCCTTCGCTGGTGACCCGATGCAACCCGGGGACCCGGGCCGGGGACCCCACGTGACCCGGGGACCTGGGGCAGGGGATGTCACCCGACACTGGTACCCGGGGCAGCGACCCGATACGACCCGGGGACCTGGGTCCGGGGTCCCGACCTGACCCGGTGACCTGGGGCCAGGGTAACCACTTGACCCGGGGACCCGGGCCGGGGACCCGGTATGACTCCGTCTCCCGGGGCCGGGGTGGTCACCTGACACTGCTACCCGGGACAGCGACCCGACATGAACCGGTGACCCGGGGCCGGGCTAACGACCTGTCCAGGGGACCTGGGCCGGGGACCCGACAGGACCCGGTGACCTGGTTCCGGGGTGCCGACCTGACCCGGTGACCTGGGGCTGTGGTGTCGACCGGACTCGGGGACCTGGTCCGGTGTCCCGTCATGACCCGGGGACCTGGGGTCGGGGTGGTCACCAGACCGTTGTACCCAGGCCGTTGACCCGACATGACCCTGTGACCCGGGGCCTGGGTAAAAATCCAACCCGGGGACCCGGGCATGGGATATGACATGACCCGACCTGGGTCCGGGGTCCCGACCTGACCCGCTGACCTGGGGCCGGTGTCCCCACGTGACCCGGGGTCCTGGTGCCGGGGTCCCCACGTGACCCGGGGACCCGGGCCGGGGTCCCCACGTGACCCGGTGACCTGTGGCCGGGGTCCCCACGTGACCCGGTGACCTGGGGCCGGGATCCCCACGTGACCCGGGGTCCTGGTGCCGGGGACCCCACGTGACCCGATGCCCTGGGGCCGGGGTCCCCACGTGACCCGGGGACCCGGGCCGGGGACATCACGTGACCCGGTCACCTGGGGCCGGGGTCCCCACGTGACCCGGTCACCTGGGGCCCGGGTCCCCACGTGACCCGGGGTCCTGGTGCCGGGGTCCCCACGTGACCCGGTGACCTGAGGCCGGGGTCCCCACGTGACCCGGTGACCTGGGGCCGGGATCCCCACGTGACCCGGGGTCCTGGTGCCGGGGTCCCCACGTGACCCGGGGACCCGGGCCGTGGTCCCCACGTGACCCGGGGTCCTGGTGCCGGTGTCCCCACGTGACCCGGTCACCTGGGGCCGGGGTCCCCACGTGACCCGGGGTCCTGGTGCCGGGGTCCCCACGTGACCCGCTGACTTGGGGCCGGGGTCCCCACGTGACCCTGGGTCCTGGTGCCGGGGTGGTCACCGGAACCTGGGAACCAGGCCGGGTGCGCGACATGACCCGGTGACCCGGGGCCGGGTTAACGACCTGTCCAAGGGACCCGGGCCGGGGACCCGACAGGACCCGGTGATCCTTCGCTGGTGTCCCGATGCAACCCGGGGACCCGGGCCGGGGACCCCACGTGACCCGGGGACCTGGGACAGGGGATGTCACCCGACACTGGTACCCGGGGCAGCGACCCGATACGACCCGGGGACCTGGGTCCGGGGTCCCGACCTGACCCGGTGACCTGGGGCCAGGGTAACCACCTGACCCGGGGACCCGGGCCGGGGACCCGGTATGACTCCGTCTCCTGGGGCCGGGGTGGTCACCTGACACTGGTACCCGGGACAGCGACCCGACATGACCCGGTGACCCGGGGCCGGGGTAACGACCTGTCCAGGGGACCTGGGCCGGGGACCCGACAGGACCCGGTGACCTGGTTCCGGGGTGCCGACCTGACCCGGTGACCTGGGGCTGTGGTGTCGACCGGACTCGGGGACCTGGTCCGGTGTCCCGTCATGACCCGGGGACCTGGGGTCGGGGTGGTCACCAGACCGTTGTACCCAGGCCGTTGACCCGACATGACCCTGTGACCCGGGGCCTGGGTAAAAATCCAACCCGGGGACCCGGGCATGGGACATGACATGACCCGACCTGGGTCCGGGGTCCCGACCTGACCCGCTGACCTGGGGCCGGTGTCCCCACGTGACCCGGGGTCCTGGTGCCGGGGTCCCCACGTGACCCGGGGACCCGAGCCGGGGTCCCCACGTGACCCGGGGACCTGAGGCCGAAGTCCCCACGTGACCCGGGGTCCTGGTGCCGGGGTCCCCACGTGACCCGGGGACCCGGGCCGGGGACATCACGTGACCCGGTCACCTGGGGCCGGGGTCCCCACGTGACCCGGGGTCCTGGTGCCGGGGACCCCACGTGACCCGGGGACCCGGGCCGGGGTCCCCACGTGACCCGGGGTCCTGGTGCCGGTGTCCCCACGTGACCCGGTCACCTGGGGCCGGGGTCCCCACGTGACCCGGGGTCCTGGTGCCGGGGTCCCCACGTGACCCGCTGACCTGGGGCCGGGGTCCCCACTTGACCCGGGGTCCTGGTGCCGGGGTCTCCATGTGACCCGCTGACCTGGGGCCGGGGTCCCCACGTGACCCGGGGTCCTGCTGCCGAAGTGGTCACCGGAACCTGGGAACCAGGCCGGGTGCGCGACATGACCCGGTGACCCGGGGCCGGGTTAACGACCTGTCCAGGGGACCCGGGCCGGGGACCCGACAGGACCCGGTGATCCTTCGCTGGTGACCCGATGCAACCCGGGGACCCGGGCCGGGGACCCCACGTGACCCGGGGACCTGGGGCAGGGGATGTCACCCGACACTGGTACCCGGGGCAGCGACCCGATACGACCCGGGGACCTGGGTCCGGGGTCCCGACCTGACCCGGTGACCTGGGGCCAGGGTAACCACTTGACCCGGGGACCCGGGCCGGGGACCCGGTATGACTCCGTCTCCCGGGGCCGGGGTGGTCACCTGACACTGCTACCCGGGACAGCGACCCGACATGAACCGGTGACCCGGGGCCGGGCTAACGACCTGTCCAGGGGACCTGGGCCGGGGACCCGACAGGACCCGGTGACCTGGTTCCGGGGTGCCGACCTGACCCGGTGACCTGGGGCTGTGGTGTCGACCGGACTCGGGGACCTGGTCCGGTGTCCCGTCATGACCCGGGGACCTGGGGTCGGGGTGGTCACCAGACCGTTGTACCCAGGCCGTTGACCCGACATGACCCTGTGACCCGGGGCCTGGGTAAAAATCCAACCCGGGGACCCGGGCATGGGATATGACATGACCCGACCTGGGTCCGGGGTCCCGACCTGACCCGCTGACCTGGGGCCGGTGTCCCCACGTGACCCGGGGTCCTGGTGCCGGGGTCCCCACGTGACCCGGGGACCCGGGCCGGGGTCCCCACGTGACCCGGTGACCTGTGGCCGGGGTCCCCACGTGACCCGGTGACCTGGGGCCGGGATCCCCACGTGACCCGGGGTCCTGGTGCCGGGGACCCCACGTGACCCGATGCCCTGGGGCCGGGGTCCCCACGTGACCCGGGGACCCGGGCCGGGGACATCACGTGACCCGGTCACCTGGGGCCGGGGTCCCCACGTGACCCGGTCACCTGGGGCCCGGGTCCCCACGTGACCCGGGGTCCTGGTGCCGGGGTCCCCACGTGACCCGGTGACCTGAGGCCGGGGTCCCCACGTGACCCGGTGACCTGGGGCCGGGATCCCCACGTGACCCGGGGTCCTGGTGCCGGGGTCCCCACGTGACCCGGGGACCCGGGCCGTGTTCCCCACGTGACCCGGGGTCCTGGTGCCGGTGTCCCCACGTGACCCGGTCACCTGGGGCCGGGGTCCCCACGTGACCCGGGGTCCTGGTGCCGGGGTCCCCACGTGACCCGCTGACTTGGGGCCGGGGTCCCCACGTGACCCTGGGTCCTGGTGCCGGGGTGGTCACCGGAACCTGGGAACCAGGCCGGGTGCGCGACATGACCCGGTGACCCGGGGCCGGGTTAACGACCTGTCCAAGGGACCCGGGCCGGGGACCCGACAGGACCCGGTGATCCTTCGCTGGTGTCCCGATGCAACCCGGGGACCCGGGCCGGGGACCCCACGTGACCCGGGGACCTGGGACAGGGGATGTCACCCGACACTGGTACCCGGGGCAGCGACCCGATACGACCCGGGGACCTGGGTCCGGGGTCCCGACCTGACCCGGTGACCTGGGGCCAGGGTAACCACCTGACCCGGGGACCCGGGCCGGGGACCCGGTATGACTCCGTCTCCTGGGGCCGGGGTGGTCACCTGACACTGGTACCCGGGACAGCGACCCGACATGACCCGGTGACCCGGGGCCGGGGTAACGACCTGTCCAGGGGACCTGGGCCGGGGACCCGACAGGACCCGGTGACCTGGTTCCGGGGTGCCGACCTGACCCGGTGACCTGGGGCTGTGGTGTCGACCGGACTCGGGGACCTGGTCCGGTGTCCCGTCATGACCCGGGGACCTGGGGTCGGGGTGGTCACCAGACCGTTGTACCCAGGCCGTTGACCCGACATGACCCTGTGACCCGGGGCCTGGGTAAAAATCCAACCCGGGGACCCGGGCATGGGACATGACATGACCCGACCTGGGTCCGGGGTCCCGACCTGACCCGCTGACCTGGGGCCGGTGTCCCCACGTGACCCGGGGTCCTGGTGCCGGGGTCCCCAATTGACCCGGGGACCCGGGCCGGGGTCCCCACGTGACCCGGTGACCTGGGGCGAGGGTCCCCACGTGACCCGGGGTCCTGGGGCCGGGGTCCCCACGTGACCCGGGGACCCGGGCCGGGGACCCCACGTGACCCGGTGACCTGGGGCCGGGGTCCCCACGTGACCCGGGGACCTGGGCCGGGGACATCACGTGACCCGGTCACCTGGGGCCGGGGTCCCCACGTGACCCGGGGTCCTGCTGCCGAAGTGGTCACCGGAACCTGGGAACCAGGCCGGGTGCGCGACATGACCCGGTGACCCGGGGCCGGGTTAACGACCTGTCCAGGGGACCCGGGCCGGGGACCCGACAGGACCCGGTGATCCTTCGCTGGTGACCCGATGCAACCCGGGGACCCGGGCCGGGGACCCCACGTGACCCGGGGACCTGGGGCAGGGGATGTCACCCGACACTGGTACCCGGGGCAGCGACCCGATACGACCCGGGGACCTGGGTCCGGGGTCCCGACCTGACCCGGTGACCTGGGGCCAGGGTAACCACTTGACCCGGGGACCCGGGCCGGGGACCCGGTATGACTCCGTCTCCCGGGGCCGGGGTGGTCACCTGACACTGCTACCCGGGACAGCGACCCGACATGAACCGGTGACCCGGGGCCGGGCTAACGACCTGTCCAGGGGACCTGGGCCGGGGACCCGACAGGACCCGGTGACCTGGTTCCGGGGTGCCGACCTGACCCGGTGACCTGGGGCTGTGGTGTCGACCGGACTCGGGGACCTGGTCCGGTGTCCCGTCATGACCCGGGGACCTGGGGTCGGGGTGGTCACCAGACCGTTGTACCCAGGCCGTTGACCCGACATGACCCTGTGACCCGGGGCCTGGGTAAAAATCCAACCCGGGGACCCGGGCATGGGATATGACATGACCCGACCTGGGTCCGGGGTCCCGACCTGACCCGCTGACCTGGGGCCGGTGTCCCCACGTGACCCGGGGTCCTGGTGCCGGGGTCCCCACGTGACCCGGGGACCCGGGCCGGGGTCCCCACGTGACCCGGTGACCTGTGGCCGGGGTCCCCACGTGACCCGGTGACCTGGGGCCGGGATCCCCACGTGACCCGGGGTCCTGGTGCCGGGGACCCCACGTGACCCGATGCCCTGGGGCCGGGGTCCCCACGTGACCCGGGGACCCGGGCCGGGGACATCACGTGACCCGGTCACCTGGGGCCGGGGTCCCCACGTGACCCGGTCACCTGGGGCCCGGGTCCCCACGTGACCCGGGGTCCTGGTGCCGGGGTCCCCACGTGACCCGGTGACCTGAGGCCGGGGTCCCCACGTGACCCGGTGACCTGGGGCCGGGATCCCCACGTGACCCGGGGTCCTGGTGCCGGGGTCCCCACGTGACCCGGGGACCCGGGCCGTGGTCCCCACGTGACCCGGGGTCCTGGTGCCGGTGTCCCCACGTGACCCGGTCACCTGGGGCCGGGGTCCCCACGTGACCCGGGGTCCTGGTGCCGGGGTCCCCACGTGACCCGCTGACTTGGGGCCGGGGTCCCCACGTGACCCTGGGTCCTGGTGCCGGGGTGGTCACCGGAACCTGGGAACCAGGCCGGGTGCGCGACATGACCCGGTGACCCGGGGCCGGGTTAACGACCTGTCCAAGGGACCCGGGCCGGGGACCCGACAGGACCCGGTGATCCTTCGCTGGTGTCCCGATGCAACCCGGGGACCCGGGCCGGGGACCCCACGTGACCCGGGGACCTGGGACAGGGGATGTCACCCGACACTGGTACCCGGGGCAGCGACCCGATACGACCCGGGGACCTGGGTCCGGGGTCCCGACCTGACCCGGTGACCTGGGGCCAGGGTAACCACCTGACCCGGGGACCCGGGCCGGGGACCCGGTATGACTCCGTCTCCTGGGGCCGGGGTGGTCACCTGACACTGGTACCCGGGACAGCGACCCGACATGACCCGGTGACCCGGGGCCGGGGTAACGACCTGTCCAGGGGACCTGGGCCGGGGACCCGACAGGACCCGGTGACCTGGTTCCGGGGTGCCGACCTGACCCGGTGACCTGGGGCTGTGGTGTCGACCGGACTCGGGGACCTGGTCCGGTGTCCCGTCATGACCCGGGGACCTGGGGTCGGGGTGGTCACCAGACCGTTGTACCCAGGCCGTTGACCCGACATGACCCTGTGACCCGGGGCCTGGGTAAAAATCCAACCCGGGGACCCGGGCATGGGACATGACATGACCCGACCTGGGTCCGGGGTCCCGACCTGACCCGCTGACCTGGGGCCGGTGTCCCCACGTGACCCGGGGTCCTGGTGCCGGGGTCCCCAATTGACCCGGGGACCCGGGCCGGGGTCCCCACGTGACCCGGTGACCTGGGGCGAGGGTCCCCACGTGACCCGGGGTCCTGGGGCCGGGGTCCCCACGTGACCCGGGGACCCGGGCCGGGGACCCCACGTGACCCGGTGACCTGGGGCCGGGGTCCCCACGTGACCCGGGGACCTGGGCCGGGGACATCACGTGACCCGGTCACCTGGGGCCGGGGTCCCCACGTGACCCGGGGTCCTGCTGCCGAAGTGGTCACCGGAACCTGGGAACCAGGCCGGGTGCGCGACATGACCCGGTGACCCGGGGCCGGGTTAACGACCTGTCCAGGGGACCCGGGCCGGGGACCCGACAGGACCCGGTGATCCTTCGCTGGTGACCCGATGCAACCCGGGGACCCGGGCCGGGGACCCCACGTGACCCGGGGACCTGGGGCAGGGGATGTCACCCGACACTGGTACCCGGGGCAGCGACCCGATACGACCCGGGGACCTGGGTCCGGGGTCCCGACCTGACCCGGTGACCTGGGGCCAGGGTAACCACTTGACCCGGGGACCCGGGCCGGGGACCCGGTATGACTCCGTCTCCCGGGGCCGGGGTGGTCACCTGACACTGCTACCCGGGACAGCGACCCGACATGAACCGGTGACCCGGGGCCGGGCTAACGACCTGTCCAGGGGACCTGGGCCGGGGACCCGACAGGACCCGGTGACCTGGTTCCGGGGTGCCGACCTGACCCGGTGACCTGGGGCTGTGGTGTCGACCGGACTCGGGGACCTGGTCCGGTGTCCCGTCATGACCCGGGGACCTGGGGTCGGGGTGGTCACCAGACCGTTGTACCCAGGCCGTTGACCCGACATGACCCTGTGACCCGGGGCCTGGGTAAAAATCCAACCCGGGGACCCGGGCATGGGACATGACATGACCCGACCTGGGTCCGGGGTCCCGACCTGACCCGCTGACCTGGGGCCGGTGTCCCCACGTGACCCGGGGTCCTGGTGCCGGGGTCCCCACGTGACCCGGGGACCCGGGCCGGGGTCCCCACGTGACCCGGTGACCTGTGGCCGGGGTCCCCACGTGACCCGGTGACCTGCGGCCGAGATCCCCACGTGACCCGGGGTCCTGGTGCCGGGGACCCCACGTGACCCGATGACCTGGGGCCGGGGTCCCCACGTGACCCGGGGACCCGGGCCGGGGACATCACGTGACCCGGTCACCTGGGGCCGGGGTCCCCACGTGACCCTGTCACCTGGGGCCCGGGTCCCCACGTGACCCGGGGTCCTGGTGCCGGGGTCCCCACGTGACCCGGGGACCTGAGGCCGGGGTCCCCACGTGACCCGGTGACCTGGGGCCGGGATCCCCACGTGACCCGGGGTCCTGGTGCCGGGGTCCC
The DNA here is from genome assembly GCA_951411735.1 of Somateria mollissima. Taxonomy (NCBI): domain Eukaryota; kingdom Metazoa; phylum Chordata; class Aves; order Anseriformes; family Anatidae; genus Somateria; species Somateria mollissima. The sequence goes on along the minus strand of CATOCB010000251.1, from coordinate 561,166 downwards.
CACGTGACCCGGGGACCCGGGCCGTGGTCCCCACGTGACCCGGGGTCCTGGTGCCGGTGTCCCCACGTGACCCGGTCACCTGGGGCCGGGGTCCCCACGTGACCCGGGGTCCTGGTGCCGGGGTCCCCACGTGACCCGCTGACTTGGGGCCGGGGTCCCCACGTGACCCTGGGTCCTGGTGCCGGGGTGGTCACCGGAACCTGGGAACCAGGCCGGGTGCGCGACATGACCCGGTGACCCGGGGCCGGGTTAACGACCTGTCCAAGGGACCCGGGCCGGGGACCCGACAGGACCCGGTGATCCTTCGCTGGTGTCCCGATGCAACCCGGGGACCCGGGCCGGGGACCCCACGTGACCCGGGGACCTGGGACAGGGGATGTCACCCGACACTGGTACCCGGGGCAGCGACCCGATACGACCCGGGGACCTGGGTCCGGGGTCCCGACCTGACCCGGTGACCTGGGGCCAGGGTAACCACCTGACCCGGGGACCCGGGCCGGGGACCCGGTATGACTCCGTCTCCTGGGGCCGGGGTGGTCACCTGACACTGGTACCCGGGACAGCGACCCGACATGACCCGGTGACCCGGGGCCGGGGTAACGACCTGTCCAGGGGACCTGGGCCGGGGACCCGACAGGACCCGGTGACCTGGTTCCGGGGTGCCGACCTGACCCGGTGACCTGGGGCTGTGGTGTCGACCGGACTCGGGGACCTGGTCCGGTGTCCCGTCATGACCCGGGGACCTGGGGTCGGGGTGGTCACCAGACCGTTGTACCCAGGCCGTTGACCCGACATGACCCTGTGACCCGGGGCCTGGGTAAAAATCCAACCCGGGGACCCGGGCATGGGACATGACATGACCCGACCTGGGTCCGGGGTCCCGACCTGACCCGCTGACCTGGGGCCGGTGTCCCCACGTGACCCGGGGTCCTGGTGCCGGGGTCCCCAATTGACCCGGGGACCCGGGCCGGGGTCCCCACGTGACCCGGTGACCTGGGGCGAGGGTCCCCACGTGACCCGGGGTCCTGGGGCCGGGGTCCCCACGTGACCCGGGGACCCGGGCCGGGGACCCCACGTGACCCGGTGACCTGGGGCCGGGGTCCCCACGTGACCCGGGGACCTGGGCCGGGGACATCACGTGACCCGGTCACCTGGGGCCGGGGTCCCCACGTGACCCGGTCACCTGGGGCCGGGGTCCCCACGTGAACCGGGGTCCTGGTGCCGGGGTCCCCACGTGACCCGGTGACCTGAGGCCGGGGTCCCCACGTGACCCGGTGACCTGGGGCCGGTGTCCCCACGTGACCCGGGGTCCTGGTGCCGGGGTTCCCACGTGACCCGGGGACCCGGGCCGGGGTCCCCACGTGACCCGGTGTCCTGGTGCCGGTGTCCCCACATGACCCGGGGACCCGGGCCGGGGACCCCACGTGACCCGGTCACCTGGGGCCGGGGTCCCCACGTGACCCGGGGACCCGGGCCGGGGACATCACGTGACCCGGTCACCTGGGGCCGGGGTCCCCACGTGACCCGGGGTCCTGGTGCCGGGGTCCCCACGTGACCCGGTGACCTGAGGCCGGGGTCCCCACGTGACCCGGTGACCTGGGGCCGGGATCCCCACGTGACCCGGGGTCCTGGTGCCGGGGTCCCCACGTGACCCGGGGACCCGGGCCGTGGTCCCCACGTGACCCGGGGTCCTGGTGCCGGTGTCCCCACGTGACCCGGTGACCTGGGGCCGGGGTCCCCACGTGACCCGGGGTCCTGGTGCCGGGGTCCCCACGTGACCCGGGGACCCGGGCCGGGGACCCCACGTGACCCGGTCACCTGGAGCCGGGGTCCCCACGTGACCCGGGGACCCGGGCCGGGGACATCACGTGACCCGGTCACCTGGGGCCGGGGTCCCCACGTGACCCGGGGTCCTGGTGCCGGGGTCCCCACGTGACCCGGGGACCCGGGCCGGGGTCCCCACGTGACCCAGGGTCCTGGTGCCGGTGTCCCCACGTGACCCGGTCACCTGGGGCCGGGGTCCCCACGTGACCCGGGGTCCTGGTGCCGGGGTCCCCACGTGACCCGGGGACCCGGGCCGGGGACCCCACGTGACCCGGTGACCTGGGGCCGGGGTCCCCACGTGACCCGGGGACCCGGGCCGGGGACCCCACGTGACCCGGTTACCTGGGCCCAGGGTAACCACCTGACCCGGGGACCCGGGCCGGGGACCCGGTATGACTCCGTCTCCCGGGGCCGGGGTGGTCACCTGACACTGCTACCCGGGACAGCGACCCGACATGACCCGGTGACCCGGGGCCGGGGTAACGACCTGTCCAGGGGACCTGGGCCGGGGACCCGACAGGACCCGGTGACCTGGTTCCGGGGTGCCGACCTGACCCGGTGACCTGGGGCTGTGGTGTCGACCGGACTCGGGGACCTGGTCCGGTGTCCCGTCATGACCTGGGGACCTGGGGTCGGGGTGGTCACCAGACCGTTGTACCCAGGCCGTTGACCCGACATGACCCTGTGACCCGGGGCCTGGGTAAAAATCCGACCCAGGGCCTGGGTAAAAATCCAACCCGGGGACCCGGGCATGGGACGTGACATGACCCGACCTGGGTCCGGGGTCCCGACCTGACCCGGTGACCTGGGCCGCGGACCCCACGTGACCCGGGGACCTGGGGCAGGGGATGTCACCCGACACTGGTACCCGGGGCAGCGACCCGATACGACCCGGGGACCTGGGTCCGGGGTCCCGACCTGACCCGGTGACCTGGGGCCAGGGTAACCACTTGACCCGGGGACCCGGGCGGGGGACCCGGTATGACTCCGTCTCCCGGGGCCAGGGTGGTCACCTGACACTGCTACCCGGGACAGCGACCCAACATGACCCGGTGAACCGGGGCCGGGGTAACGACCTGTCCAGGGGACCTGGGCCGGGGACCCGACAGGACCCGGTGACCTGGTTCCGGGGTGCCGACCTGACCCGGTGACCTGGGGCTGTGGTGTCGACCGGACTCGGGGACCTGGTCCGGTGTCCCGTCATGACCCGGGGACCTGGGGTCGGGGTGGTCACCAGACCGTTGTACCCAGGCCGTTGACCCGACATGACCCTGTGACCCGGGGCCTGGGTAAAAATCCAACCCGGGGACCCGGGCATGGGACATGACATGACCCGACCTGGGTCCGGGGTCCCGACCTGACCCGCTGACCTGGGGCCGGTGTCCCCACGTGACCCGGGGTCCTGGTGCCGGGGTCCCCACGTGACCCGGGGACCCGGGCCGGGGACATCACGTGACCAGGTCACCTGGGGCCGGGGTCCCCACGTGACCCGGGGTCCTGGTGCCGGGGACCCCACGTGACCCGGGGACCCGGGCCGGGGTCCCCACGTGACCCGGGGTCCTGGTGCCGGTGTCCCCACGTGACCCGGTCACCTGGGGCCGGGGTCCCCACGTGACCCGGGGTCCTGGTGTCGGGGTCCCCACGTGACCCGCTGACTTGGGGCCGGGGTCCCCACTTGACCCGGGGTCCTGGTGCCGGGGTCCCCATGTGACCCGCTGACCTGGGGCCGGGGTCCCCACGTGACCCGGGGTCCTGGTGCCGGGGTGGTCACCGGAACCTGGGAACCAGGCCGGGTGCGCGACATGACCCGGTGACCCGGGGCCGGGTTAACGACCTGTCCAGGGGACCCGGGCCGGGGACCCGACAGGACCCGGTGATCCTTCGCTGGTGACCCGATGCAACCCGGGGACCCGGGCCGGGGACCCCACGTGACCCGGGGACCTGGGGCAGGGGATGTCACCCGACACTGGTACCCGGGGCAGCGACCCGATACGACCCGGGGACCTGGGTCCGGGGTCCCGACCTGACCCGGTGACCTGGGGCCAGGGTAACCACTTGACCCGGGGACCCGGGCCGGGGACCCGGTATGACTCCGTCTCCCGGGGCCGGGGTGGTCACCTGACACTGGTACCCGGGACAGCGACCCGACATGACCCGGTGACCCGGGGCCGGGGTAACGACCTGTCCAGGGGACCTGGGCCGGGGACCCGACAGGACCCGGTGACCTGGTTCCGGGGTGCCGACCTGACCCGGTGACCTGGGGCTGTGGTGTCGACCGGACTCGGGGACCTGGTCCGGTGTCCCGTCATGACCCGGGGACCTGGAGTCGGGGTGGTCACCAGACCGTTGTACCCAGGCCGTTGACCCGACATGACCCTGTGACCCGGGGCCTGGGTAAAAATCCAACCCGGGGACCCGGGCATGGGACATGACATGACCCGACCTGGGTCCGGGGTCCCGACCTGACCCGCTGACCTGGGGCCGGTGTCCCCACGTGACCCGGGGTCCTGGTGCCGGGGTCCCCACGTGACCCGGGGACCCGGGCCGGGGTCCCCACGTGACCCGGTGACCTGGGGCCGGGGTCCCCACGTGACCCGGGGACCCGGGCCGGGGACATCACGTGACCCGGTCACCTGGGGTCGGGGTCCCCACGTGACCCGGTCACCTGGGGCCGGGGTCCCCACGTGACCCGGGGTCCTGGTGCCGGGGTCCCCACGTGACCCGGTGACCTGAGGCCGGGGTCCCCACGTGACCCGGTGACCTGGGGCCGGGATCTCCACGTGACCCGGGGTCCTGGTGCCGGGGTCCCCACGTGACCCGGGGACCCGGGCCGTGGTCCCCACGTGACCCGGGGTCCTGGTGCCGGTGTCCCCACGTGACCCGCTGACCTGGGGCCGGGGTCCCCACGTGACCCGGGGTCCTGGTGCCGGGGTCCCCACGTGACCCGCTGACCTGGGGCCGGGGTCCCCACGTGACCCTGGGTCCTGGTGCCGGGGTGGTCACCAGAACCTGGGAAACAGGCCGGGTGCGCGACATGACCCGGTGACCCGGGGCCGGGTTAACGACCTGTCCAAGGGACCCGGGCCGGGGACCCGACAGGACCCGGTGATCCTTCGCTGGTGTCCCGATGCAACCCGGGGACCCGGGCCGGGGACCCCACGTGACCCGGGGACCTGGGGCAGGGGATGTCACCCGACACTGGTACCCGGGGCAGCGACCCGATACGACCCGGGGACCTGGGTCCGGGGTCCCGACCTGACCCGGAGACCTGGGGCCAGGGTAACCACCTGACCCGGGGACCCGGGCCGGGGACCCGGTATGACTCCGTCTCCTGGGGCCGGGGTGGTCACCTGACACTGCTACCCGGGACAGCGACCCGACATGACCCGGTGACCCGGGGCCGGGGTAACGACCTGTCCAGGGGACCTGGGCCGGGGACCCGACAGGACCCGGTGACCTGGTTCCGGGGTGCCGACCTGACCCGGTGACCTGGGGCTGTGGTGTCGACCGGACTCGGGGACCTGGTCCGGTGTCCCGTCATGACCCGGGGACCTGGGGTCGGGGTGGTCACCAGACCGTTGTACCCAGGCCGTTGACCCGACATGACCCTGTGACCCGGGGCCTGGGTAAAAATCCAACCCGGGGACCCGGGCATGGGACATGACATGACCCGACCTGGGTCCGGGGTCCCGACCTGACCCGCTGACCTGGGGCCGGTGTCCCCACGTGACCCGGGGTCCTGGTGCCGGGGTCCCCACGTGACCCGGGGAACCGGGCCGGGGTCCCCACGTGACCCGGTGACCTGAGGCCGGGGTCCCCACGTGACCCGGTGACCTGGGGCCGGGGTCCCCACGTGACCCGGGGACCCGGGCCGGGGACATCACGTGACCCGGTCACCTGGGGCCGGGGTCCCCACGTGACCCGGTCACCTGGGGCCGGGGTCCCCACGTGACCCGGGGTCCTGGTGCCGGGGTCCCCACGTGACCCGGTGACCTGAGGCCGGGGTCCCCACGTGACCCGGTGACCTGGGGCCGGTGTCCCCACGTGAACCGGGGTCCTGGTGCCGGGGTTCCCACGTGACCCGGGGTCCTGGTGCCGGTGTCCCCACGTGACCCGGGGACCCGGGCCGGGGACCCCACGTGACCCGGTCACCTGGGGCCGGGGTCCCCACGTGACCCGGGGACCCGGGCCGGGGACATCACGTGACCCGGTCACCTGGGGCCGGGGTCCCCACGTGACCCGGGGTCCTGGTGCCGGGGTCCCCACGTGACCCGGGGACCCGGGCCGGGGTCCCCACGTGACCCAGGGTCCTGGTGCCGGTGTCCCCACGTGACCCGGTGACCTGGGGCCGGGGTCGCCACGTGACCCGGGGTCCTGGTGCCGGGGTCCCCACGTGACCCGGGGACCCGGGCCGGGGACCCCACGTGACCCGGTGACCTGGGGCCGGGGTCCCCACGTGACCCGGGGACCCGGGCCGGGGACCCCACGTGACCCGGTGACCTGGGGCAGGGTAACCACCTGACCCGGGGACCCTGGCCGGGGACCCGGTATGACTCCGTCTCCCGGGGCCGGGGTGGTCACCTGACACTGGTACCCGGGACAGCGACCCGACATGACCCGGTGACCCGGGGCCGGGGTAACGACCTGTCCAGGGGACCTGGGCCGGGGACCCGACAGGACCCGGTGACCTGGTTCCGGGGTGCCGACCTGACCCGGTGACCTGGGGCTGTGGTGTCGACCGGACTCGGGGACCTGGTCCGGTGTCCCGTCATGACCCGGGGAACTGGGGTCGGGGTGGTCACCAGACCGTTGTACCCAGGCCGTTGACCCGACATGACCCTGTGACCCGGGGCCTGGGTAAAAATCCGACCCGGGGCCTGGGTAAAAATCCAACCCGGGGACCCGGGCATGGGACGTGACATGACCCGACCTGGGTCCGGGGTCTCGACCTGACCCGGTGACCTGGGCCGGGGACCCAACGTGACCCGGGGACCTGGGGCCGGGGATGTCACCCGACACTGGTACCCGGGGCAGCGACCCGATACGACCCGGGGACCTGGGTCCGGGGTCCCGACCTGACCCGGTGACCTGGGGCCAGGGTAACCACTTGACCCGGGGACCCGGGCCGGGGACCCGGTATGACTCCGTCTCCCGGGGCCAGGGTGGTCACCTGACACTGCTACCCGGGACAGCGACCCGACATGACCCGGTGAACCGGGGCCGGGGTAACGACCTGTCCAGGGGACCTGGGCCGGGGACCCGACAGGACCCGGTGACCTGGTTCCGGGGTGCCGACCTGACCCGGTGACCTGGGGCTGTGGTGTCGACCGGACTCGGGGACCTGGTCCGGTGTCCCGTCATGACCCGGGGACCTGGGGTCGGGGTGGTCACCAGACCGTTGTACCCAGGCCGTTGACCCGACATGACCCTGTGACCCGGGGCCTGGGTAAAAATCCAACCCGGGGACCCGGGCATGGGACATGACATGACCCGACCTGGGTCCGGGGTCCCGACCTGACCCGCTGACCTGGGGCCGGTGTCCCCACGTGACCCGGGGTCCTGGTGCCGGGGTCCCCACGTGACCCGGGGACCCGAGCCGGCGTTCACACGTGACCCGGTGACCTGGGTCCGGGGTCCCCACGTGACCCGGGGTCCTGGTGCCGGGGTCCCCACGTGACCCGGGGACCCGGGCCGGGGACATCACGTGACCCGGTCACCTGGGGCCGGGGTCCCCACGTGACCCGGGGTCCTGGTGCCGGGGACCCCACGTGACCCGGGGACCCGGGCCGGGGTCCCCACGTGACCCGGGGTCCTGGTGCCGGTGTCCCCACGTGACCCGGTCACCTGGGGCCGGGGTCCCCACGTGACCCGGGGTCCTGGTGCCGGGGTCCCCACGTGACCCGCTGACTTGGGGCCGGGGTCCCCACTTGACCCGGGGTCCTGGTGCCGGGGTCCCCACGTGACCCGGTGACCTGTGGCCGGGGTCCCCACGTGACCCGGGGTCCTGGTGCCGGGGTCCCCACGTGACCCGCTGACCTGGGGCCGGGGTCCCCACGTGACCCGGGGTCCTGGTGCCGGGGTGGTCACCGGAACCTGGGAACCAGGCCGGGTGCGCGACATGACCCGGTGACCCGGGGCCGGGTTAACGACCTGTCCAGGGGACCCGGGCCGGGGACCCGACAGGACCCGGTGATCCTTCGCTGGTGTCCCGATGCAACCCGGGGACCCGGGCCGGGGACCCCACGTGACCCGGGGACCTGGGGCCGGGGATGTCACCCGACACTGGTACCCGGGGCAGCGACCCGATACGACCCGGGGACCTGGGTCCGGGGTCCCGACCTGACCCGGTGACCTGGGGCCAGGGTAACCACCTGACCCGGGGACCCGGGCCGGGGACTCGGTATGACTCCGTCTCCCGGGGCCGGGGTGGTCACCTGACACTGCTACCCGGGACAGCGACCCGACATGACCCGGTGACCCGGGGCCGGGGTAACGACCTGTCCAGGGGACCTGGGCCGGGGACCCGACAGGACACGGTGACCTGGTTCCGGGGTGCCGACCTGACCCGGTGACCTGGGGCTGTGGTGTCGACCGGACTCGGGGACCTGGTCCGGTGTCCCGTCATGACCCGGGGACCTGGGGTCGGGGTGGTCACCATACCCTTGTACCCAGGCCGTTGACCCGACATGACCCTGTAACCCGGGGCGTGGGTAAAAATCCAACCCGGGGACCCAGGCATGGGACATGACATGACCCGACCTGGGTCCGGGGTCCCGACCTGACCCGCTGACCTGGGGCCTGTGTCCCCACGTGACCCGGGGTCCTGGTGCCGGGGTCCCCACGTGACCCGGGGACCCAGGCCGGGGTCCCCACGTGACCCGCTGACCTGTGGCCGGGGTCCCCACGTGACCCGGGGACCCGGGCCGGGGACCCCACGTGACAGGGTGACCTGGGGCCGGGGTCCCCATGTGACCCGGGGACCCGGGCCGGGGACATCACGTGACCCGGTCACCTGGGGCCGGGGTCCCCACGTGACCCGCGGTCCTGGTGCCGGGGTCCCCACGTGACCCGCTGACCTGGGGACGGGGTCCCCACTTGACCCGGGGTCCTGGTGCCGGGGTCCCCACGTGACCCGCTGACCTGGGGCCGGGGTCCCCACGTGACCCAGGGTCCTGGTGCCGGGGTCCCCACGTGACCCGCTGACCTGGGGCCCGGGTCCCCACGTGACCCGGGGTCCTGGTGCCGGGGTGGTCACCGGAACCTGGGAACCAGGCCGGGTGCGCGACATGACCCGGTGACCCGGGGCCGGGTTAACGACCTGTCCAGGGGACCCGGGCCGGGGACCCGACAGGACCCGGTGATCCTTCGCTGGTGTCCCGATGCAACCCGGGGACCCGGGCCGGGGAACCCACGTGACCCGGGGACCTGGGGCAGGGGATGTCACCCGACACTGGTACCCGGGGCAGCGACCCGATACGACCCGGGGACCTGGGTCCGGGGTCCCGACCTGACCCGGTGACCTGGGGCCAGGGTAACCACTTGACCCGGGGACCCGGGCCGGGGACCCGGTATGACTCCGTCTCCCGGGGCCGGGGTGGTCACCTGACACTGGTACCCGGGACAGCGACCCGACATGACCCGGTGACCCGGGGCCGGGGGTAACGACCTGTCCAGGGGACCTGGGCCGGGGACCCGACAGGACCCGGTGACCTGGTTCCGGGGTGCCGACCTGACCCGGTGACCTGGGGCTGTGGTGTCGACCGGACTCGGGGACCTGGTCCGGTGTCCCCAAGTGACCCGGGGACCTGGGGTCGGGGTCCCCACGTGACCCGGTCACCTGGGGCCCGGGTCCCCACGTGACCCGGTCAACTGGGGCCGGGGTCCCCACGTGACCTGGGGACCCGGGCCGGGGACCCCACGTGACCCGGGGACCTGGGGTAGGGGATGTCACCCGACACTGGTACCCGGGGCAGCGACCCGATACGACCCGGGGACCTGGGTCCGGGGTCCCGACCTGACCCGGTGACCTGGGGCCAGGGTAACCACCTGACCCGGGGACCCGGGCCGGGGACCCGGTATGACTCCGTCTCCCGGGGCCGGGGTGGTCACCTGACACTGGTACCCGGGACAGCGACCCGACATGAACCGGTGACCCGGGGCCGGGGTAACGACCTGTCCAGGGGACCTGGGCCGGGGACCCGACAGGACCCGGTGACCTGGGGCCTGGGTAAAAATCCGACCCGGGGCCTGGGTAAAAATCCAACCCGGGGACCCGGGGCCGGGTTAACGACCTGTCCAGGGGACCCGGGCCGGGGACCCGACAGGACCCGGTGATCCTTCGCTGGTGTCCCGATGCAACCCGGGGACCCGGGCCGGGGACACCACGTGACCCGGGGACCTGGGGCCGGGGATGTCACCCGACACTGGTACCCGGGGCAGCGACCCGACATGACCCGGTGACCCGGGGCCGGGGTAACGACCTGTCCAGGGGACCTGGGCCGGGGACCCGACAGGACCCGGTGACCTGGTTCCGGGGTGCCGACCTGACCCGGTGACCTGGGGCTGTGGTGTCGACCGGACTCGGGGACCTGGTCCGGTGTCCCGTCATGACCTGGGGACCTGGGGTCGGGGTGGTCACCAGACCGTTGTACCCAGGCCGTTGACCCGACATGACCCTGTGACCCGGTGCCTGGGTAAAAATCAAACCCGGGGACCCGGGCATGGGACGTGACATGACCCGACCTGGGTCCGGGGTCCCGACCTGACCCGGTGACCTGGGGCCGGGGACCCAACGTGACCCGGGGACCTGGGGCCGGGGATGTCACCCGACACTGGTACCCGGGGCAGCGACCCGATACGACCCGGGGACCTGGGTCCGGGGTCCCGACCTGACCCGGTGACCTGGGGCCAGGGTAACCACCTGACCCGGGGACCCGGGCCGGGGACCCGGTATGACTCCGTCTCCCGGGGCCAGGGTGGTCACCTGACACTGCTACCCGGGACAGCGACCCGACATGACCCGGTGACCCGGGGCCGGGGTAACGACCTGTCCAGGGGACCTGGGCCGGGGACCCGACAGGACCCGGTGACCTGGTTCCGGGGTGCCGACCTGACCCGGTGACCTGGGGCTGTGGTGTCGACCGGACTCGGGGACCTGGTCCGGTGTCCCGTCATGACCCGGGGACCTGGGGTCGGGGTGGTCACCAGACCCTTGTACCCAGGCCGTTGACCCGACATGACCCTGTGACCCGGGGCCTGGGTAAAAATCCAACCCGGGGACCCAGGCATGGGACGTGACATGACCCGACCTGGGTCCGGGGTCCCGACCTGACCCGCTGACCTGGGGCCGGTGTCCCCACATGACCCGGGGTCCTGGTGCCGGGGTCCCCACGTGACCCGGTGACCTGGGGCCGGAGTCCCCACGTGACCCGGGGTCCTGGTGCCGGGGTCCCCACGTGACCCGGGGACCCGGGCCGGGGTCCCCACGTGACCCGGTGACCTGGGGCCGGGGTCCCCATGTGACCCGGGGACCCGGGCCGGGGACATCACGTTACCCGGTCACCTGGGGCCGGGGTCCCCACGTGACCCGGGGTCCTGGTGCCGGGGTCCCCACGTGACCCGGGGACCCAGGCCGGGGTCCCCACGTGACCCGCTGACCTGTGGCCGGGGTCCCCACGTGACCCGTGGTCCTAGTGCCGGGGTCCCCACGTGACCCGCTGACCTGGGGCCGGGGTCCCCACGTGACCCGGGGTCCTGGTGCCGGGGTCCCCACGTGACCCGCTGACCTGTGGCCGGGGTCCCCACGTGACCCGGGGTCCTGGTGCCGGGGACCCCACGTGACCCGCTGACCTGGGGCCGGGGTCCCCACGTGACCCGGGGTCCTGGTGCCGGGGTGGTCACCGGAACCTGGGAACCAGGCCGGGTGCGCGACATGACCCGGTGACCCGGGGCCGGGTTAACGACCTGTCCAGGGGACCCGGGCCGGGGACCCGACAGGACCCGGTGATCCTTCGCTGGTGTCCCGATGCAACCCGGGGACCCGGGCCGGGGACAACACGTGACCCGGGGACCTGGGGCAGGGGATGTCACCCGACACTGGTACCCGGGGCAGCGACCCGATACGACCCGGGGACCTGGGTCCGGGGTCCCGACCTGGCCCGTTGACCTGGGCCGGGGATGTCACCCGACACTGGTACCCGGGGCAGCGACCCGATACGACCCGGGGACCTGGGTCCGGGGTCCCGACCTGACCCGGTGACCTGGGGCCAGGGTAACCACTTGACCCGGGGACCCGGGCCGGGGACCCGGTATGACTCCGTCTCCCGGGGCCGGGGTGGTCACCTGACACTGGTACCCGGGACAGCGACCCGACATGACCCGGTGACCCGGGGCCGGGGTAACGACCTGTCCAGGGGACCTGGGCCGGGGACCCGACAGGACCCGGTGACCTGGTTCCGGGGTGCCGACCTGACCCGGTGACCTGGGGCTGTGGTGTCGACCGGACTCGGGGACCTGGTCCGGTGTCCCCAAGTGACCCGGGGACCTGGGGTCGGGGTCCCCACGTGACCCGGTCACCTGGGGCCCGGGTCCCCACGTGACCCGGTCAACTGGGGCCGGGGTCCCCACGTGACCTGGGGACCCGGGCCGGGGACCCCACGTGACCCGGGGACCTGGGGTAGGGGATGTCACCCGACACTGGTACCCGGGGCAGCGACCCGATACGACCCGGGGACCTGGGTCCGGGGTCCCGACCTGACCCGGTGACCTGGGGCCAGGGTAACCACCTGACCCGGGGACCCGGGCCGGGGACCCGGTATGACTCCGTCTCCCGGGGCCGGGGTGGTCACCTGACACTGGTACCCGGGACAGCGACCCGACATGAACCGGTGACCCGGGGCCGGGGTAACGACCTGTCCAGGGGACCTGGGCCGGGGACCCGACAGGACCCGGTGACCTGGGGCCTGGGTAAAAATCCGACCCGGGGCCTGGGTAAAAATCCAACCCGGGGACCCGGGGCCGGGTTAACGACCTGTCCAGGGGACCCGGGCCGGGGACCCGACAGGACCCGGTGATCCTTCGCTGGTGTCCCGATGCAACCCGGGGACCCGGGCCGGGGACACCACGTGACCCGGGGACCTGGGGCCGGGGATGTCACCCGACACTGGTACCCGGGGCAGCGACCCGACATGACCCGGTGACCCGGGGCCGGGGTAACGACCTGTCCAGGGGACCTGGGCCGGGGACCCGACAGGACCCGGTGACCTGGTTCCGGGGTGCCGACCTGACCCGGTGACCTGGGGCTGTGGTGTCGACCGGACTCGGGGACCTGGTCCGGTGTCCCGTCATGACCTGGGGACCTGGGGTCGGGGTGGTCACCAGACCGTTGTACCCAGGCCGTTGACCCGACATGACCCTGTGACCCGGTGCCTGGGTAAAAATCAAACCCGGGGACCCGGGCATGGGACGTGACATGACCCGACCTGGGTCCGGGGTCCCGACCTGACCCGGTGACCTGGGGCCGGGGACCCAACGTGACCCGGGGACCTGGGGCCGGGGATGTCACCCGACACTGGTACCCGGGGCAGCGACCCGATACGACCCGGGGACCTGGGTCCGGGGTCCCGACCTGACCCGGTGACCTGGGGCCAGGGTAACCACCTGACCCGGGGACCCGGGCCGGGGACCCGGTATGACTCCGTCTCCCGGGGCCAGGGTGGTCACCTGACACTGCTACCCGGGACAGCGACCCGACATGACCCGGTGACCCGGGGCCGGGGTAACGACCTGTCCAGGGGACCTGGGCCGGGGACCCGACAGGACCCGGTGACCTGGTTCCGGGGTGCCGACCTGACCCGGTGACCTGGGGCTGTGGTGTCGACCGGACTCGGGGACCTGGTCCGGTGTCCCGTCATGACCCGGGGACCTGGGGTCGGGGTGGTCACCAGACCCTTGTACCCAGGCCGTTGACCCGACATGACCCTGTGACCCGGGGCCTGGGTAAAAATCCAACCCGGGGACCCAGGCATGGGACGTGACATGACCCGACCTGGGTCCGGGGTCCCGACCTGACCCGCTGACCTGGGGCCGGTGTCCCCACATGACCCGGGGTCCTGGTGCCGGGGTCCCCACGTGACCCGGTGACCTGGGGCCGGAGTCCCCACGTGACCCGGGGTCCTGGTGCCGGGGTCCCCACGTGACCCGGGGACCCGGGCCGGGGTCCCCACGTGACCCGGTGACCTGGGGCCGGGGTCCCCATGTGACCCGGGGACCCGGGCCGGGGACATCACGTTACCCGGTCACCTGGGGCCGGGGTCCCCACGTGACCCGGGGTCCTGGTGCCGGGGTCCCCACGTGACCCGGGGACCCAGGCCGGGGTCCCCACGTGACCCGCTGACCTGTGGCCGGGGTCCCCACGTGACCCGTGGTCCTAGTGCCGGGGTCCCCACGTGACCCGCTGACCTGGGGCCGGGGTCCCCACGTGACCCGGGGTCCTGGTGCCGGGGTCCCCACGTGACCCGCTGACCTGTGGCCGGGGTCCCCACGTGACCCGGGGTCCTGGTGCCGGGGACCCCACGTGACCCGCTGACCTGGGGCCGGGGTCCCCACGTGACCCGGGGTCCTGGTGCCGGGGTGGTCACCGGAACCTGGGAACCAGGCCGGGTGCGCGACATGACCCGGTGACCCGGGGCCGGGTTAACGACCTGTCCAGGGGACCCGGGCCGGGGACCCGACAGGACCCGGTGATCCTTCGCTGGTGTCCCGAAGCAACCCGGGGACCCGGGCCGGGGACAACACGTGACCCGGGGACCTGGGGCAGGGGATGTCACCCGACACTGGTACCCGGGGCAGCGACCCGATACGACCCGGGGACCTGGGTCCGGGGTCCCGACCTGGCCCGTTGACCTGGGCCGGGGATGTCACCCGACACTGGTACCCGGGGCAGCGACCCGATACGACCCGGGGACCTGGGTCCGGGGTCCCGACCTGACCCGGTGACCTGGGGCCAGGGTAACCACTTGACCCGGGGACCCGGGCCGGGGACCCGGTATGACTCCGTCTCCCGGGGCCGGGGTGGTCACCTGACACTGGTACCCGGGACAGCGACCCGACATGAACCGGTGACCCGGGGCCGGGCTAACGACCTGTCCAGGGGACCTGGGCCGGGGACCCGACAGGACCCGGTGACCTGGTTCCGGGGTGCCGACCTGACCCGGTGACCTGGGGCTGTGGTGTCGACCGGACTCGGGGACCTGGTCCGGTGTCCCGTCATGACCCGGGGACCTGGGGTCGGGGTGGTCACCAGACCGTTGTACCCAGGCCGTTGACCCGACATGACCCTGTGACCCGGTGCCTGGGTAAAAATCCAACCCGGGGACCCGGGCATGGGACATGACATGACCCGACCTGGGTCCGGGGTCCCGACCTGACCCGCTGACCTGGGGCCGGTGTCCCCACGTGACCCGGGGTCCTGGTGCCGGGGTCCCCAATTGACCCGGGGACCCGGGCCGGGGTCCCCACGTGACCCGGTGACCTGGGGCGAGGGTCCCCACGTGACCCGGGGTCCTGGGGCCGGGGTCCCCACGTGACCCGGGGACCCGGGCCGGGGACCCCACGTGACCCGGTGACCTGGGGCCGGGGTCCCCACGTGACCCGGGGACCTGGGCCGGGGACATCACGTGACCCGGTCACCTGGGGCCGGGGTCCCCACGTGACCCGGTCACCTGGGGCCGGGGTCCCCACGTGAACCGGGGTCCTGGTGCCGGGGTCCCCACGTGACCCGGTGACCTGAGGCCGGGGTCCCCACGTGACCCGGTGACCTGGGGCCGGTGTCCCCACGTGACCCGGGGTCCTGGTGCCGGGGTTCCCACGTGACCCGGGGACCCGGGCCGGGGTCCCCACGTGACCCGGTGTCCTGGTGCCGGTGTCCCCACATGACCCGGGGACCCGGGCCGGGGACCCCACGTGACCCGGTCACCTGGGGCCGGGGTCCCCACGTGACCCGGGGACCCGGGCCGGGGACATCACGTGACCCGGTCACCTGGGGCCGGGGTCCCCACGTGACCCGGGGTCCTGGTGCCGGGGTCCCCACGTGACCCGGTGACCTGAGGCCGGGGTCCCCACGTGACCCGGTGACCTGGGGCCGGGATCCCCACGTGACCCGGGGTCCTGGTGCCGGGGTCCCCACGTGACCCGGGGACCCGGGCCGTGGTCCCCACGTGACCCGGGGTCCTGGTGCCGGTGTCCCCACGTGACCCGGTGACCTGGGGCCGGGGTCCCCACGTGACCCGGGGTCCTGGTGCCGGGGTCCCCACGTGACCCGGGGACCCGGGCCGGGGACCCCACGTGACCCGGTCACCTGGAGCCGGGGTCCCCACGTGACCCGGGGACCCGGGCCGGGGACATCACGTGACCCGGTCACCTGGGGCCGGGGTCCCCACGTGACCCGGGGTCCTGGTGCCGGGGTCCCCACGTGACCCGGGGACCCGGGCCGGGGTCCCCACGTGACCCAGGGTCCTGGTGCCGGTGTCCCCACGTGACCCGGTCACCTGGGGCCGGGGTCCCCACGTGACCCGGGGTCCTGGTGCCGGGGTCCCCACGTGACCCGGGGACCCGGGCCGGGGACCCCACGTGACCCGGTGACCTGGGGCCGGGGTCCCCACGTGACCCGGGGACCCGGGCCGGGGACCCCACGTGACCCGGTTACCTGGGCCCAGGGTAACCACCTGACCCGGGGACCCGGGCCGGGGACCCGGTATGACTCCGTCTCCCGGGGCCGGGGTGGTCACCTGACACTGCTACCCGGGACAGCGACCCGACATGACCCGGTGACCCGGGGCCGGGGTAACGACCTGTCCAGGGGACCTGGGCCGGGGACCCGACAGGACCCGGTGACCTGGTTCCGGGGTGCCGACCTGACCCGGTGACCTGGGGCTGTGGTGTCGACCGGACTCGGGGACCTGGTCCGGTGTCCCGTCATGACCTGGGGACCTGGGGTCGGGGTGGTCACCAGACCGTTGTACCCAGGCCGTTGACCCGACATGACCCTGTGACCCGGGGCCTGGGTAAAAATCCGACCCAGGGCCTGGGTAAAAATCCAACCCGGGGACCCGGGCATGGGACGTGACATGACCCGACCTGGGTCCGGGGTCCCGACCTGACCCGGTGACCTGGGCCGCGGACCCCACGTGACCCGGGGACCTGGGGCAGGGGATGTCACCCGACACTGGTACCCGGGGCAGCGACCCGATACGACCCGGGGACCTGGGTCCGGGGTCCCGACCTGACCCGGTGACCTGGGGCCAGGGTAACCACTTGACCCGGGGACCCGGGCGGGGGACCCGGTATGACTCCGTCTCCCGGGGCCAGGGTGGTCACCTGACACTGCTACCCGGGACAGCGACCCGACATGACCCGGTGAACCGGGGCCGGGGTAACGACCTGTCCAGGGGACCTGGGCCGGGGACCCGACAGGACCCGGTGACCTGGTTCCGGGGTGCCGACCTGACCCGGTGACCTGGGGCTGTGGTGTCGACCGGACTCGGGGACCTGGTCCGGTGTCCCGTCATGACCCGGGGACCTGGGGTCGGGGTGGTCACCAGACCGTTGTACCCAGGCCGTTGACCCGACATGACCCTGTGACCCGGGGCCTGGGTAAAAATCCAACCCGGGGACCCGGGCATGGGACATGACATGACCCGACCTGGGTCCGGGGTCCCGACCTGACCCGCTGACCTGGGGCCGGTGTCCCCACGTGACCCGGGGTCCTGGTGCCGGGGACATCACGTGACCCGGTCACCTGGGGTCGGGGTCCCCACGTGACCCGGTCACCTGGGGCCGGGGTCCCCACGTGACCCGGGGTCCTGGTGCCGGGGTCCCCACGTGACCCGGTGACCTGAGGCCGGGGTCCCCACGTGACCCGGTGACCTGGGGCCGGGATCTCCACGTGACCCGGGGTCCTGGTGCCGGGGTCCCCACGTGACCCGGGGACCCGGGCCGTGGTCCCCACGTGACCCGGGGTCCTGGTGCCGGTGTCCCCACGTGACCCGGTCACCTGGGGCCGGGGTCCCCACGTGACCCGGGGTCCTGGTGCCGGGGTCCCCACGTGACCCGCTGACCTGGGGCCGGGGTCCCCACGTGACCCTGGGTCCTGGTGCCGGGGTGGTCACCAGAACCTGGGAAACAGGCCGGGTGCGCGACATGACCCGGTGACCCGGGGCCGGGTTAACGACCTGTCCAAGGGACCCGGGCCGGGGACCCGACAGGACCCGGTGATCCTTCGCTGGTGTCCCGATGCAACCCGGGGACCCGGGCCGGGGACCCCACGTGACCCGGGGACCTGGGGCAGGGGATGTCACCCGACACTGGTACCCGGGGCAGCGACCCGATACGACCCGGGGACCTGGGTCCGGGGTCCCGACCTGACCCGGAGACCTGGGGCCAGGGTAACCACCTGACCCGGGGACCCGGGCCGGGGACCCGGTATGACTCCGTCTCCTGGGGCCGGGGTGGTCACCTGACACTGCTACCCGGGACAGCGACCCGACATGACCCGGTGACCCGGGGCCGGGGTAACGACCTGTCCAGGGGACCTGGGCCGGGGACCCGACAGGACCCGGTGACCTGGTTCCGGGGTGCCGACCTGACCCGGTGACCTGGGGCTGTGGTGTCGACCGGACTCGGGGACCTGGTCCGGTGTCCCGTCATGACCCGGGGACCTGGGGTCGGGGTGGTCACCAGACCGTTGTACCCAGGCCGTTGACCCGACATGACCCTGTGACCCGGGGCCTGGGTAAAAATCCAACCCGGGGACCCGGGCATGGGACATGACATGACCCGACCTGGGTCCGGGGTCCCGACCTGACCCGCTGACCTGGGGCCGGTGTCCCCACGTGACCCGGGGTCCTGGTGCCGGGGTCCCCACGTGACCCGGGGAACCGGGCCGGGGTCCCCACGTGACCCGGTGACCTGAGGCCGGGGTCCCCACGTGACCCGGTGACCTGGGGCCGGGGTCCCCACGTGACCCGGGGACCCGGGCCGGGGACATCACGTGACCCGGTCACCTGGGGCCGGGGTCCCCACGTGACCCGGTCACCTGGGGCCGGGGTCCCCACGTGACCCGGGGTCCTGGTGCCGGGGTCCCCACGTGACCCGGTGACCTGAGGCCGGGGTCCCCACGTGACCCGGTGACCTGGGGCCGGTGTCCCCACGTGAACCGGGGTCCTGGTGCCGGGGTTCCCACGTGACCCGGGGTCCTGGTGCCGGTGTCCCCACGTGACCCGGGGACCCGGGCCGGGGACCCCACGTGACCCGGTCACCTGGGGCCGGGGTCCCCACGTGACCCGGGGACCCGGGCCGGGGACATCACGTGACCCGGTCACCTGGGGCCGGGGTCCCCACGTGACCCGGGGTCCTGGTGCCGGGGTCCCCACGTGACCCGGGGACCCGGGCCGGGGTCCCCACGTGACCCAGGGTCCTGGTGCCGGTGTCCCCACGTGACCCGGTGACCTGGGGCCGGGGTCGCCACGTGACCCGGGGTCCTGGTGCCGGGGTCCCCACGTGACCCGGGGACCCGGGCCGGGGACCCCACGTGACCCGGTGACCTGGGGCCGGGGTCCCCACGTGACCCGGGGACCCGGGCCGGGGACCCCACGTGACCCGGTGACCTGGGGCAGGGTAACCACCTGACCCGGGGACCCTGGCCGGGGACCCGGTATGACTCCGTCTCCCGGGGCCGGGGTGGTCACCTGACACTGGTACCCGGGACAGCGACCCGACATGACCCGGTGACCCGGGGCCGGGGTAACGACCTGTCCAGGGGACCTGGGCCGGGGACCCGACAGGACCCGGTGACCTGGTTCCGGGGTGCCGACCTGACCCGGTGACCTGGGGCTGTGGTGTCGACCGGACTCGGGGACCTGGTCCGGTGTCCCGTCATGACCCGGGGACCTGGGGTCGGGGTGGTCACCAGACCGTTGTACCCAGGCCGTTGAGCCGACATGACCCTGTGACCCGGGGCCTGGGTAAAAATCCGACCCGGGGCCTGGGTAAAAATCCAACCCGGGGACCCGGGCATGGGACGTGACATGACCCGACCTGGGTCCGGGGTCTCGACCTGACCCGGTGACCTGGGCCGGGGACCCAACGTGACCCGGGGACCTGGGGCCGGGGATGTCACCCGACACTGGTACCCGGGGCAGCGACCCGATACGACCCGGGGACCTGGGTCCGGGGTCCCGACCTGACCCGGTGACCTGGGGCCAGGGTAACCACTTGACCCGGGGACCCGGGCCGGGGACCCGGTATGACTCCGTCTCCCGGGGCCAGGGTGGTCACCTGACACTGCTACCCGGGACAGCGACCCGACATGACCCGGTGAACCGGGGCCGGGGTAACGACCTGTCCAGGGGACCTGGGCCGGGGACCCGACAGGACCCGGTGACCTGGTTCCGGGGTGCCGACCTGACCCGGTGACCTGGGGCTGTGGTGTCGACCGGACTCGGGGACCTGGTCCGGTGTCCCGTCATGACCCGGGGACCTGGGGTCGGGGTGGTCACCAGACCGTTGTACCCAGGCCGTTGACCCGACATGACCCTGTGACCCGGGGCCTGGGTAAAAATCCAACCCGGGGACCCGGGCATGGGACATGACATGACCCGACCTGGGTCCGGGGTCCCGACCTGACCCGCTGACCTGGGGCCGGTGTCCCCACGTGACCCGGGGTCCTGGTGCCGGGGTCCCCACGTGACCCGGGGACCCGAGCCGGCGTTCACACGTGACCCGGTGACCTGGGTCCGGGGTCCCCACGTGACCCGGGGTCCTGGTGCCGGGGTCCCCACGTGACCCGGGGACCCGGGCCGGGGACATCACGTGACCCGGTCACCTGGGGCCGGGGTCCCCACGTGACCCGGGGTCCTGGTGCCGGGGACCCCACGTGACCCGGGGACCCGGGCCGGGGTCCCCACGTGACCCGGGGTCCTGGTGCCGGTGTCCCCACGTGACCCGGTCACCTGGGGCCGGGGTCCCCACGTGACCCGGGGTCCTGGTGCCGGGGTCCCCACGTGACCCGCTGACTTGGGGCCGGGGTCCCCACTTGACCCGGGGTCCTGGTGCCGGGGTCCCCACGTGACCCGGTGACCTGTGGCCGGGGTCCCCACGTGACCCGGGGTCCTGGTGCCGGGGTCCCCACGTGACCCGCTGACCTGGGGCCGGGGTCCCCACGTGACCCGGGGTCCTGGTGCCGGGGTGGTCACCGGAACCTGGGAACCAGGCCGGGTGCGCGACATGACCCGGTGACCCGGGGCCGGGTTAACGACCTGTCCAGGGGACCCGGGCCGGGGACCCGACAGGACCCGGTGATCCTTCGCTGGTGTCCCGATGCAACCCGGGGACCCGGGCCGGGGACCCCACGTGACCCGGGGACCTGGGGCCGGGGATGTCACCCGACACTGGTACCCGGGGCAGCGACCCGATACGACCCGGGGACCTGGGTCCGGGGTCCCGACCTGACCCGGTGACCTGGGGCCAGGGTAACCACCTGACCCGGGGACCCGGGCCGGGGACTCGGTATGACTCCGTCTCCCGGGGCCGGGGTGGTCACCTGACACTGCTACCCGGGACAGCGACCCGACATGACCCGGTGACCCGGGGCCGGGGTAACGACCTGTCCAGGGGACCTGGGCCGGGGACCCGACAGGACACGGTGACCTGGTTCCGGGGTGCCGACCTGACCCGGTGACCTGGGGCTGTGGTGTCGACCGGACTCGGGGACCTGGTCCGGTGTCCCGTCATGACCCGGGGACCTGGGGTCGGGGTGGTCACCATACCCTTGTACCCAGGCCGTTGACCCGACATGACCCTGTAACCCGGGGCGTGGGTAAAAATCCAACCCGGGGACCCAGGCATGGGACATGACATGACCCGACCTGGGTCCGGGGTCCCGACCTGACCCGCTGACCTGGGGCCTGTGTCCCCACGTGACCCGGGGTCCTGGTGCCGGGGTCCCCACGTGACCCGGGGACCCAGGCCGGGGTCCCCACGTGACCCGCTGACCTGTGGCCGGGGTCCCCACGTGACCCGGGGACCCGGGCCGGGGACCCCACGTGACAGGGTGACCTGGGGCCGGGGTCCCCATGTGACCCGGGGACCCGGGCCGGGGACATCACGTGACCCGGTCACCTGGGGCCGGGGTCCCCACGTGACCCGCGGTCCTGGTGCCGGGGTCCCCACGTGACCCGCTGACCTGGGGACGGGGTCCCCACTTGACCCGGGGTCCTGGTGCCGGGGTCCCCACGTGACCCGCTGACCTGGGGCCGGGGTCCCCACGTGACCCAGGGTCCTGGTGCCGGGGTCCCCACGTGACCCGCTGACCTGGGGCCCGGGTCCCCACGTGACCCGGGGTCCTGGTGCCGGGGTGGTCACCGGAACCTGGGAACCAGGCCGGGTGCGCGACATGACCCGGTGACCCGGGGCCGGGTTAACGACCTGTCCAGGGGACCCGGGCCGGGGACCCGACAGGACCCGGTGATCCTTCGCTGGTGTCCCGATGCAACCCGGGGACCCGGGCCGGGGAACCCACGTGACCCGGGGACCTGGGGCAGGGGATGTCACCCGACACTGGTACCCGGGGCAGCGACCCGATACGACCCGGGGACCTGGGTCCGGGGTCCCGACCTGACCCGGTGACCTGGGGCCAGGGTAACCACTTGACCCGGGGACCCGGGCCGGGGACCCGGTATGACTCCGTCTCCCGGGGCCGGGGTGGTCACCTGACACTGGTACCCGGGACAGCGACCCGACATGACCCGGTGACCCGGGGCCGGGGTAACGACCTGTCCAGGGGACCTGGGCCGGGGACCCGACAGGACCCGGTGACCTGGTTCCGGGGTGCCGACCTGACCCGGTGACCTGGGGCTGTGGTGTCGACCGGACTCGGGGACCTGGTCCGGTGTCCCCAAGTGACCCGGGGACCTGGGGTCGGGGTCCCCACGTGACCCGGTCACCTGGGGCCCGGGTCCCCACGTGACCCGGTCAACTGGGGCCGGGGTCCCCACGTGACCTGGGGACCCGGGCCGGGGACCCCACGTGACCCGGGGACCTGGGGTAGGGGATGTCACCCGACACTGGTACCCGGGGCAGCGACCCGATACGACCCGGGGACCTGGGTCCGGGGTCCCGACCTGACCCGGTGACCTGGGGCCAGGGTAACCACCTGACCCGGGGACCCGGGCCGGGGACCCGGTATGACTCCGTCTCCCGGGGCCGGGGTGGTCACCTGACACTGGTACCCGGGACAGCGACCCGACATGAACCGGTGACCCGGGGCCGGGGTAACGACCTGTCCAGGGGACCTGGGCCGGGGACCCGACAGGACCCGGTGACCTGGTTCCGGGGTGCCGACCTGACCCGGTGACCTGGGGCTGTGGTGTCGACCGGACTCGGGGACCTGGTCCGGTGTCCCGTCATGACCCGGGGACCTGGGGTCGGGGTGGTCACCAGACCGTTGTACCCAGGCCGTTGACCCGACATGACCCTGTGACCCGGGGCCTGGGTAAAAATCCGACCCGGGGCCTGGGTAAAAATCCAACCCGGGGACCCGGGGCCGGGTTAACGACCTGTCCAGGGGACCCGGGCCGGGGACCCGACAGGACCCGGTGATCCTTCGCTGGTGTCCCGATGCAACCCGGGGACCCGGGCCGGGGACCCCACGTGACCCGGGGACCTGGGGCAGGGGATGTCACCCGACACTGGTACCCGGGGCAGCGACCCGATACGACCCGGGGACCTGGGTCCGGGGTCCCGACCTGACCCGGTGACCTGGGGCCAGGGTAACCACCTGACCCGGGGACCCGGGCCGGGGACTCGGTATGACTCCGTCTCCCAGGGCCGGCGTGGTCACCTGACACTGCTACCCGGGACAGCGACCCGACATGACCCGGTGACCCGGGGCCGGGGTAACGACCTGTCCAGGGGACCTGGGCCGGGGACCCGACAGGACCCGGTGACCTGGTTCCGGGGTGCCGACCTGACCCGGTGACCTGGGGCTGTGGTGTCGACCGGACTCGGGGACCTGGTCCGGTGTCCCGTCATGACCCGGGGACCTGGGGTCGGGGTGGTCACCAGACCGTTGTACCCAGGCCGTTGACCCGACATGACCCTGTGACCCGGTGCCTGGGTAAAAATCAAACCCGGGGACCCGGGCATGGGACGTGACATGACCCGACCTGGGTCCGGGGTCCCGACCTGACCCGGTGACCTGGGGCCGGGGACCCAACGTGACCCGGGGACCTGGGGCCGGGGATGTCACCCGACACTGGTACCCGGGGCAGCGACCCGATACGACCCGGGGACCTGGGTCCGGGGTCCCGACCTGACCCGGTGACCTGGGGCCAGGGTAACCACCTGACCCGGGGACCCGGGCCGGGGACCCGGTATGACTCCGTCTCCCGGGGCCAGGGTGGTCACCTGACACTGCTACCCGGGACAGCGACCCGACATGACCCGGTGACCCGGGGCCGGGGTAACGACCTGTCCAGGGGACCTGGGCCGGGGACCCGACAGGACCCGGTGACCTGGTTCCGGGGTGCCGACCTGACCCGGTGACCTGGGGCTGTGGTGTCGACCGGACTCGGGGACCTGGTCCGGTGTCCCGTCATGACCCGGGGACCTGGGGTCGGGGTGGTCACCAGACCCTTGTACCCAGGCCGTTGACCCGACATGACCCTGTGACCCGGGGCCTGGGTAAAAATCCAACCCGGGGACCCAGGCATGGGACGTGACATGACCCGACCTGGGTCCGGGGTCCCGACCTGACCCGCTGACCTGGGGCCGGTGTCCCCACATGACCCGGGGTCCTGGTGCCGGGGTCCCCACGTGACCCGGTGACCTGGGGCCGGAGTCCCCACGTGACCCGGGGTCCTGGTGCCGGGGTCCCCACGTGACCCGGGGACCCGGGCCGGGGTCCCCACGTGACCCGGTGACCTGGGGCCGGGGTCCCCATGTGACCCGGGGACCCGGGCCGGGGACATCACGTTACCCGGTCACCTGAGGCCGGGGTCCCCACGTGACCCGGGGTCCTGGTGCCGGGGTCCCCACGTGACCCGGGGACCCAGGCCGGGGTCCCCACGTGACCCGCTGACCTGTGGCCGGGGTCCCCACGTGACCCGTGGTCCTAGTGCCGGGGTCCCCACGTGACCCGCTGACCTGGGGCCGGGGTCCCCACGTGACCCGGGGTCCTGGTGCCGGGGTCCCCACGTGACCCGCTGACCTGTGGCCGGGGTCCCCACGTGACCCGGGGTCCTGGTGCCAGGGACCCCACGTGACCCGCTGACCTGGGGCCGGGGTCCCCACGTGACCCGGGGTCCTGGTGCCGGGGTGGTCACCGGAACCTGGGAACCAGGCCGGGTGCGCGACATGACCCGGTGACCCGGGGCCGGGTTAACGACCTGTCCAGGGGACCCGGGCCGGGGACCCGACAGGACCCGGTGATCCTTCGCTGGTGTCCCGATGCAACCCGGGGACCCGGGCCGGGGACAACACGTGACCCGGGGACCTGGGGCAGGGGATGTCACCCGACACTGGTACCCGGGGCAGCGACCCGATACGACCCGGGGACCTGGGTCCGGGGTCCCGACCTGGCCCGTTGACCTGGGCCGGGGATGTCACCCGACACTGGTACCCGGGGCAGCGACCCGATACGACCCGGGGACCTGGGTCCGGGGTCCCGACCTGACCCGGTGACCTGGGGCCAGGGTAACCACTTGACCCGGGGACCCGGGCCGGGGACCCGGTATGACTCCGTCTCCCGGGGCCGGGGTGGTCACCTGACACTGCTACCCGGGACAGCGACCCGACATGAACCGGTGACCCGGGGCCGGGCTAACGACCTGTCCAGGGGACCTGGGCCGGGGACCCGACAGGACCCGGTGACCTGGTTCCGGGGTGCCGACCTGACCCGGTGACCTGGGGCTGTGGTGTCGACCGGACTCGGGGACCTGGTCCGGTGTCCCGTCATGACCCGGGGACCTGGGGTCGGGGTGGTCACCAGACCGTTGTACCCAGGCCGTTGACCCGACATGACCCTGTGACCCGGGGCCTGGGTAAAAATCCGACCCGGGGCCTGGGTAAAAATCCAACCCGGGGACCCGGGGCCGGGTTAACGACCTGTCCAGGGGACCCGGGCCGGGGACCCGACAGGACCCGGTGATCCTTCGCTGGTGTCCCGATGCAACCCGGGGACCCGGGCCGGGGACCCCACGTGACCCGGGGACCTGGGGCCGGGGATGTCACCCGACACTGGTACCCGGGGCAGCGACCCGATACGACCCGGGGACCTGGGTCCGGGGTCCCGACCTGACCCGGTGACCTGGGGCCAGGGTAACCACCTGACCCGGGGACCCGGGCCGGGGACCCGGTATGACTCCGTTTCCCGGGGCCGGGGTGGTCACCTGACACTGCTACCCGGGACAGCGACCCGACATGACCCGGTGACCCGGGGCCGGGGTAACGACCTGTCCAGGGGACCTGGGCCGGGGACCCGACAGGACCCGGTGACCTGGTTCCGGGGTGCCGACCTGACCCGGTGACCTGGGGCTGTGGTGTCGACCGGACTCGGGGACCTGGTCCGGTGTCCCGTCATGACCCGGGGACCTGGGGTCGGGGTGGTCACCAGACCGTTGTACCCAGGCCGTTGACCCGACATGACCCTGTGACCCGGGGCCTGGGTAAAAATCCAACTCGGGGACCCAGGCATGGGACATGACATGACCCGACCTGGGTCCGGGGTCCCGACCTGACCCGCTGACCTGGGGCCGGGGTCCCCACGTGACCCGGGGTCCTGGTGCCGGGGTCCCCACGTGACCCGGGGACCCGGGCCGGGGACCCCACGTGACCCGGTGACCTGGGGCCGGGGTCCCCATGTCACCCGGGGACCCGGGCCGGGGACATCACGTGACCCGGTCACCTGGGGCCGGGGTCCCCACGTGACCCGGGGTCCTGGTGCCGGGGTCCCCACGTGACCCGGGGACCCAGGCCGGGGTCCCCACGTGACCCGCTGACCTGGGGCCGGGGTCCCCACGTGACCCGGTGACCTGGTGCCGGGGTCCCCACGTGACCCGCTGACCTGGGGCCGGGGTCCCCACGTGACCCGGGGTCCTGGTGCCGGGGTCCCCACATGACCCGCTGACCTGTGGCCGGGGTCCCCACGTGACCCGGGGTCCTGGTGCCGGGGTCCCCACGTGACCCGCTGACCTGGGGCCGGGGTCCCCACGTGACCCGGGGTCCTGGTGCCGGGGTGGTCACCGGAACCTGGGAACCAGGCCGGGTGCGCGACATGACCCGGTGACCCGGGGCCGGGTTAACGACCTGTCCAGGGGACCCGGGCCAGGGACCCGACAGGACCCGGTGATCCTTCGCTGGTGTCCCGATGCAACCCGGGGACCCGGGCCGGGGAACCCACGTGACCCGGGGACCTGGGGCAGGGGATGTCACCCGACACTGGTACCCGGGGCAGCGACCCGATACGACCCGGGGACCTGGGTCCGGGGTCCCGACCTGGCCCGTTGACCTGGGCCGGGGATGTCACCCGACACTGGTACCCGGGGCAGCGACCCGATACGACCCGGGGACCTGGGTCCGGGGTCCCGACCTGACCCGGTGACCTGGGGCCAGGGTAACCACTTGACCCGGGGACCCGGGCCGGGGACCCGGTATGACTCCGTCTCCCGGGGCCGGGGTGGTCACCTGACACTGGTACCCGGGACAGCGACCCGACATGAACCGGTGACCCGGGGCCGGGCTAACGACCTGTCCAGGGGACCTGGGCCGGGGACCCGACAGGACCCGGTGACCTGGTTCCGGGGTGCCGACCTGACCCGGTGACCTGGGGCTGTGGTGTCGACCGGACTCGGGGACCTGGTCCGGTGTCCCGTCATGACCCGGGGACCTGGGGTCGGGGTCCCCACGTGACCCGGTCACCTGGGGCCCGGGTCCCCACGTGACCCGGTCACCTGGGGCCGGGGTCCCCACGTGACCTGGTGACCCGGGCCGGGGACCCCACGTGACCCGGGGACCTGGGGTAGGGGATGTCACCCGACACTGGTACCCGGGGCAGCGACCCGATACGACCCGGGGACCTGGGTCCGGGGTCCCGACCTGACCCGGTGACCTGGGGCCAGGGTAACCACCTGACCCGGGGACCCGGGCCGGGGACTCGGTATGACTCCGTCTCCCAGGGCCGGCGTGGTCACCTGACACTGCTACCCGGGACAGCGACCCGACATGACCCGGTGACCCGGGGCCGGGGTAACGATCTGTCCAGGGGACCTGGGCCGGGGACCCGACAGGACCCGGTGACCTGGTTCCGGGGTGCCGACCTGACCCGGTGACCTGGGGCTGTGGTGTCGACCGGACTCGGGGACCTGGTCCGGTGTCCCGTCATGACCTGGGGACCTGGGGTCGGGGTGGTCACCAGACCGTTGTACCCAGGCCGTTGACCCGACATGACCCTGTGACCCGGGGCCTGGGTAAAAATCCAACCCGGGGACCCGGGCATGGGACGTGACATGACCCGACCTGGGTCCGGGGTCCCGACCTGACCCGGTGACCTGGGGCCGGGGACCCAACGTGACCCGGGGACCTGGGGCCGGGGATGTCACCCGACACTGGTACCCGGGGCAGCGACCCGATACGACCCGGGGACCTGGGTCCGGGGTCCCGACCTGACCCGGTGACCTGGGGCCAGGGTAACCACCTGACCCGGGGACCCGGGCCGGGGACTCGGTATGACTCCGTCTCCCGGGGCCGGGGTGGTCACCTGACACTGCTACCCGGGACAGCGACCCGACATGACCCGGTGACCCGGGGCCGGGGTAACGACCTGTCCAGGGGACCTGGGCCGGGGACCCGACAGGACACGGTGACCTGGTTCCGGGGTGCCGACCTGACCCGGTGACCTGGGGCTGTGGTGTCGACCGGACTCGGGGACCTGGTCCGGTGTCCCGTCATGACCCGGGGACCTGGGGTCGGGGTGGTCACCAGACCCTTGTACCCAGGCCGTTGACCCGACATGACCCTGTAACCCGGGGCGTGGGTAAAAATCCAACCCGGGGACCCAGGCATGGGACATGACATGACCCGACCTGGGTCCGGGGTCCCGACCTGACCCGCTGACCTGGGGCCTGTGTCCCCACGTGACCCGGGGTCCTGGTGCCGGGGTCCCCACGACACCCGGGGACCCAGGCCGGGGTCCCCACGTGACCCGCTGACCTGTGGCCGGGGTCCCCACGTGACCCGGGGACCCGGGCCGGGGACCCCACGTGACAGGGTGACCTGGGGCCGGGGTCCCCATGTGACCCGGGGACCCGGGCCGGGGACATCACGTGACCCGGTCACCTGGGGCCGGGGTCCCCACGTGACCCGCGGTCCTGGTGCCGGGGTCCCCACGTGACCCGGGGACCCAGGCCGGGGTCCCCACGTGACCCGGTGACCTGTGGCCGGGGTCCCCACGTGACCCGGGGTCCTGGTGCCGGGGTCCCCACGTGACCCGCTGACCTGGGGACGGGGTCCCCACTTGACCCGGGGTCCTGGTGCCGGGGTCCCCACGTGACCCGCTGACCTGGGGCCGGGGTCCCCACGTGACCCAGGGTCCTGGTGCCGGGGTCCCCACGTGACCCGCTGACCTGGGGCCCGGGTCCCCACGTGACCCGGGGTCCTGGTGCCGGGGTGGTCACCGGAACCTGGGAACCAGGCCGGGTGCGCGACATGACCCGGTGACCCGGGGCCGGGTTAACGACCTGTCCAGGGGACCCGGGCCGGGGACCCGACAGGACCCGGTGATCCTTCGCTGGTGTCCCGATGCAACCCGGGGACCCGGGCCGGGGAACCCACGTGACCCGGGGACCTGGGGCAGGGGATGTCACCCGACACTGGTACCCGGGGCAGCGACCCGATACGACCCGGGGACCTGGGTCCGGGGTCCCGACCTGACCCGGTGACCTGGGGCCAGGGTAACCACTTGACCCGGGGACCCGGGCCGGGGACCCGGTATGACTCCGTCTCCCGGGGCCGGGGTGGTCACCTGACACTGGTACCCGGGACAGCGACCCGACATGACCCGGTGACCCGGGGCCGGGGTAACGACCTGTCCAGGGGACCTGGGCCGGGGACCCGACAGGACCCGGTGACCTGGTTCCGGGGTGCCGACCTGACCCGGTGACCTGGGGCTGTGGTGTCGACCGGACTCGGGGACCTGGTCCGGTGTCCCGTCATGACCCGGGGACCTGGGGTCGGGGTCCCCACGTGACCCGGTCACCTGGGGCCCGGGTCCCCACGTGACCCGGTCAACTGGGGCCGGGGTCCCCACGTGACCTGGGGACCCGGGCCGGGGACCCCACGTGACCCGGGGACCTGGGGTAGGGGATGTCACCCGACACTGGTACCCGGGGCAGCGACCCGATACGACCCGGGGACCTGGGTCCGGGGTCCCGACCTGACCCGGTGACCTGGGGCCAGGGTAACCACCTGACCCGGGGACCCGGGCCGGGGACCCGGTATGACTCCGTCTCCCGGGGCCGGGGTGGTCACCTGACACTGGTACCCGGGACAGCGACCCGACATGAACCGGTGACCCGGGGCCGGGGTAACGACCTGTCCAGGGGACCTGGGCCGGGGACCCGACAGGACCCGGTGACCTGGTTCCGGGGTGCCGACCTGACCCGGTGACCTGGGGCTGTGGTGTCGACCGGACTCGGGGACCTGGTCCGGTGTCCCGTCATGACCCGGGGACCTGGGGTCGGGGTGGTCACCAGACCGTTGTACCCAGGCCGTTGACCCGACATGACCCTGTGACCCGGGGCCTGGGTAAAAATCCGACCCGGGGCCTGGGTAAAAATCCAACCCGGGGACCCGGGGCCGGGTTAACGACCTGTCCAGGGGACCCGGGCCGGGGACCCGACAGGACCCGGTGATCCTTCGCTGGTGTCCCGATGCAACCCGGGGACCCGGGCCGGGGACCCCACGTGACCCGGGGACCTGGGGCAGGGGATGTCACCCGACACTGGTACCCGGGGCAGCGACCCGATACGACCCGGGGACCTGGGTCCGGGGTCCCGACCTGACCCGGTGACCTGGGGCCAGGGTAACCACCTGACCCGGGGACCCGGGCCGGGGACTCGGTATGACTCCGTCTCCCAGGGCCGGCGTGGTCACCTGACACTGCTACCCGGGACAGCGACCCGACATGACCCGGTGACCCGGGGCCGGGGTAACGACCTGTCCAGGGGACCTGGGCCGGGGACCCGACAGGACCCGGTGACCTGGTTCCGGGGTGCCGACCTGACCCGGTGACCTGGGGCTGTGGTGTCGACCGGACTCGGGGACCTGGTCCGGTGTCCCGTCATGACCTGGGGACCTGGGGTCGGGGTGGTCACCAGACCGTTGTACCCAGGCCGTTGACCCGACATGACCCTGTGACCCGGTGCCTGGGTAAAAATCAAACCCGGGGACCCGGGCATGGGACGTGACATGACCCGACCTGGGTCCGGGGTCCCGACCTGACCCGGTGACCTGGGGCCGGGGACCCAACGTGACCCGGGGACCTGGGGCCGGGGATGTCACCCGACACTGGTACCCGGGGCAGCGACCCGATACGACCCGGGGACCTGGGTCCGGGGTCCCGACCTGACCCGGTGACCTGGGGCCAGCGTAACCACCTGACCCGGGGACCCGGGCCGGGGACCCGGTATGACTCCGTCTCCCGGGGCCAGGGTGGTCACCTGACACTGCTACCCGGGACAGCGACCCGACATGACCCGGTGACCCGGGGCCGGGGTAACGACCTGTCCAGGGGACCTGGGCCGGGGACCCGACAGGACCCGGTGACCTGGTTCCGGGGTGCCGACCTGACCCGGTGACCTGGGGCTGTGGTGTCGACCGGACTCGGGGACCTGGTCCGGTGTCCCGTCATGACCCGGGGACCTGGGGTCGGGGTCCCCACGTGACCCGGTCACCTGGGGCCCGGGTCCCCACGTGACCCGGGGTCCTGGTGCCGGGGTCCCCACGTGACCCGGTGACCTGGGGCCGGAGTCCCCACGTGACCCGGGGTCCTGGTGCCGGGGTCCCCACGTGACCCGGGGACCCGGGCCGGGGTCCCCACGTGACCCGGTGACCTGGGGCCGGGGTCCCCATGTGACCCGGGGACCCGGGCCGGGGACATCACGTTACCCGGTCACCTGGGGCCGGGGTCCCCACGTGACCGGGGTCCTGGTGCCGGGGTCCCCACGTGACCCGGGGACCCAGGCCGGGGTCCCCACGTGACCCGCTGACCTGTGGCCGGGGTCCCCACGTGACCCGTGGTCCTAGTGCCGGGGTCCCCACGTGACCCGCTGACCTGGGGCCGGGGTCCCCACGTGACCCGGGGTCCTGGTGCCGGGGTCCCCACGTGACCCGCTGACCTGTGGCCGGGGTCCCCACGTGACCCGGGGTCCTGGTGCCAGGGACCCCACGTGACCCGCTGACCTGGGGCCGGGGTCCCCACGTGACCCGGGGTCCTGGTGCCGGGGTGGTCACCGGAACCTGGGAACCAGGCCGGGTGCGCGACATGACCCGGTGACCCGGGGCCGGGTTAACGACCTGTCCAGGGGACCCGGGCCGGGGACCCGACAGGACCCGGTGATCCTTCGCTGGTGTCCCGATGCAACCCGGGGACCCGGGCCGGGGACAACACGTGACCCGGGGACCTGGGGCAGGGGATGTCACCCGACACTGGTACCCGGGGCAGCGACCCGATACGACCCGGGGACCTGGGTCCGGGGTCCCGACCTGGCCCGTTGACCTGGGCCGGGGATGTCACCCGACACTGGTACCCGGGGCAGCGACCCGATACGACCCGGGGACCTGGGTCCGGGGTCCCGACCTGACCCGGTGACCTGGGGCCAGGGTAACCACTTGACCCGGGGACCCGGGCCGGGGACCCGGTATGACGCCGTCTCCCGGGGCCGGGGTGGTCACCTGACACTGGTACCCGGGACAGCGACCCGACATGAACCGGTGACCCGGGGCCGGGCTAACGACCTGTCCAGGGGACCTGGGCCGGGGACCCGACAGGACCCGGTGACCTGGTTCCGGGGTGCCGACCTGACCCGGTGACCTGGGGCTGTGGTGTCGACCGGACTCGGGGACCTGGTCCGGTGTCCCGTCATGACCCGGGGACCTGGGGTCGGGGTCCCCACGTGACCCGGTCACCTGGGGCCCGGGTCCCCACGTGACCCGGTCACCTGGGGCCGGGGTCCCCACGTGACCTGGGGACCCGGGCCGGGGACCCCACGTGACCCGGGGACCTGGGGTAGGGGATGTCACCCGACACTGGTACCCGGGACAGCGACCCTATACGACCCGGGGACCTGGGTCCGGGGTCCCGACCTGACCCGGTGACCTGGGGCCAGGGTAACCACCTGACCCGGGGACCCGGGCCGGGGACCCGGTATGACTCCGTCTCCCGGGGCCGGGGTGGTCACCTGACACTGGTACCCGGGACAGCGACCCGACATGACCCGGTGAACCGGGGCCGGGGTAACGACCTGTCCAGGGGACCTGGGCCGGGGACCCGACAGGACCCGGTGACCTGGTTCCGGGGTGCCGACCTGACCCGGTGACCTGGGGCTGTGGTGTCGACCGGACTCGGGGACCTGGTCCGGTGTCCCGTCATGACCCGGGGACCTGGGGTCGGGGTGGTCACCAGACCGTTGTACCCAGGCCGTTGACCCGACATGACCCTGTGACCCGGGGCCTGGGTAAAAATCCGACCCGGGGCCTGGGTAAAAATCCAACCCGGGGACCCGGGGCCGGGTTAACGACCTGTCCAGGGGACCCGGGCCGGGGACCCGACAGGACCCGGTGATCCTTCGCTGGTGTCCCGATGCAACCCGGGGACCCGGGCCGGGGACACCACGTGACCCGGGGACCTGGGGCCGGGGATGTCACCCGACACTGGTACCCGGGGCAGCGACCCGATACGACCCGGGGACCTGGGTCCGGGGTCCCGACCTGACCCGGTGACCTGGGGCCAGGGTAACCACCTGACCCGGGGACCCGGGCCGGGGACCCGGTATGACTCCGTTTCCCGGGGCCGGGGTGGTCACCTGACACTGCTACCCGGGACAGCGACCCGACATGACCCGGTGACCCGGGGCCGGGGTAACGACCTGTCCAGGGGACCTAGGCCGGGGACCCGACAGGACCCGGTGACCTGGTTCCGGGGTGCCGACCTGACCCGGTGACCTGGGGCTGTGGTGTCGACCGGACTCGGGGACCTGGTCCGGTGTCCCGTCATGACCCGGGGACCTGGGGTCGGGGTGGTCACCAGACCCTTGTACCCAGGCCGTTGACCCGACATGACCCTGTGACCCGGGGCCTGGGTAAAAATCCAACCCGGGGACCCAGGCATGGGACATGACATGACCCGACCTGGGTCCGGGGTCCCGACCTGACCCGCTGACCTGGGGCCGGTGTCCCCACGTGACCCGGGGTCCTGGTGCCGGGGTCCCCACGTGACCCGGTGACCTGGGACCGGGGTCCCCACGTGACCCGGGGTCCTGGTGCCGGGGTCCCCACGTGACCCGGGGACCCGGGCCGGGGACCCCACGTGACCCGGTGACCTGGGGCCGGGGTCCCCATGTCACCCGGGGACCCGGGCCGGGGACATCACGTGACCCGGTCACCTGGGGCCGGGGTCCCCACGTGACCCGGGGTCCTGGTGCCGGGGTCCCCACGTGACCCGGGGACCCAGGCCGGGGTCCCCACGTGACCCGCTGACCTGGGGCCGGGGTCCCCACGTGACCCGGGGTCCTGGTGCCGGGGTCCCCACGTGACCCGCTGACCTGGGGCCGGGGTCCCCACGTGACCCGGGGTCCTGGTGCCGGGGTCCCCACATGACCCGCTGACCTGTGGCCGGGGTCCCCACGTGACCCGGGGTCCTGGTGCCGGGGTCCCCACGTGACCCGCTGACCTGGGGCCGGGGTCCCCACGTGACCCGGGGTCCTGGTGCCGGGGTGGTCACCGGAACCTGGGAACCAGGCCGGGTGCGCGACATGACCCGGTGACCCGGGGCCGGGTTAACGACCTGTCCAGGGGACCCGGGCCGGGGACCCGACAGGACCCGGTGATCCTTCGCTGGTGTCCCGATGCAACCCGGGGACCCGGGCCGGGGAACCCACGTGACCCGGGGACCTGGGGCAGGGGATGTCACCCGACACTGGTACCCGGGGCAGCGACCCGATACGACCCGGGGACCTGGGTCCGGGGTCCCGACCTGACCCGGTGACCTGGGCCGGGGATGTCACCCGACACTGGTACCCGGGGCAGCGACCCGATACGACCCGGGGACCTGGGTCCGGGGTCCCGACCTGACCCGGTGACCTGGGGCCAGGGTAACCACTTGACCCGGGGACCCGGGCCGGGGACCCGGTATGACTCCGTCTCCCGGGGCCGGGGTGGTCACCTGACACTGGTACCCGGGACAGCGACCCGACATGAACCGGCGACCCGGGGCCGGGCTAACGACCTGTCCAGGGGACCTGGGCCGGGGACCCGACAGGACCCGGTGACCTGGTTCCGGGGTGCCGACCTGACCCGGTGACCTGGGGCTGTGGTGTCGACCGGACTCGGGGACCTGGTCCGGTGTCCCGTCATGACCCGGGGACCTGGGGTCGGGGTCCCCACGTGACCCGGTCACCTGGGGCCCGGGTCCCCACGTGACCCGGTCACCTGGGGCCGGGGTCCCCACGTGACCTGGTGACCCGGGCCGGGGACCCCACGTGACCCGGGGACCTGGGGTAGGGGATGTCACCCGACACTGGTCCCCGGGGCAGCGACCCGATACGACCCGGGGACCTGGGTCCGGGGTCCCGACCTGACCCGGTGACCTGGGGCCAGGGTAACCACCTGACCCGGGGACTCGGGCCGGGGACCCGGTATGACTCCGTCTCCCGGGGCCGGGGTGGTCACCTGACACTGCTACCCGGGACAGCGACCCGACATGAACCGGTGACCCGGGGCCGGGCTAACGACCTGTCCAGGGGACCTGGGCCGGGGACCCGACAGGACCCGGTGACCTGGTTCCGGGGTGTCGACCTGACCCGGTGACCTGGGGCTGTGGTGTCGACCGGACTCGGGGACCTGGTCCGGTGTCCCGTCATGACCCGGGGACCTGGGGTCGGGGTGGTCACCAGACCGTTGTACCCAGGCCGTTGACCCGACATGACCCTGTGACCCGGGGCCTGGGTAAAAATCCGACCCGGGGCCTGGGTAAAAATCCAACCCGGGGACCCGGGGCCGGGTTAACGACCTGTCCAGGGGACCCGGGCCGGGGACCCGACAGGACCCGGTGATCCTTCGCTGGTGTCCCGATGCAACCCGGGGACCCGGGCCGGGGACCCCACGTGACCCGGGGACCTGGGGCAGGGGATGTCACCCGACACTGGTACCCGGGGCAGCGACCCGATACGACCCGGGGACCTGGGTCCGGGGTCTCGACCTGACCCGGTGACCTGGGGCCAGGGTAACCACCTGACCCGGGGACCCGGGCCGGGGACCCGGTATGACTCCGTTTCCCGGGGCCGGGGTGGTCACCTGACACTGGTACCCGGGACAGCGACCCGACATGACCTGGTGACCCGGGGCCGGGGTAACGACCTGTCCAGGGGACCTGGGCCGGGGACCCGACAGGACCCGGGGACCTGGTTCCGGGGTGCCGACCTGACCCGGTGACCTGGGGCTGTGGTGTCGACCGGACTCGGGGACCTGGTCCGGTGTCCCGTCATGACCCGGGGACCTGGGGTCGGGGTGGTCACCAGACCGTTGTACCCAGGCCGTTGAGCCGACATGACCCTGTGACCCGGGGCCTGGGTAAAAATCCAACCCGGGGACCCAGGCATAGGACATGACATGACCCGACCTGGGTCCGGGGTCCCGACCTGACCCGCTGACCTGGGGCCGGTGTCCCCACGTGACCCGGGGTCCTGGTGCCGGGGTCCCCACGTGACCCGGTGACCTGGGGCCGGGGTCCCCACGTGACCCGGGGTCCTGGTGCCGGGGTCCCCACGTGACCCGGGGACCCGGGCCGGGGACCCCACGTGACCCGGTGACCTGGGGCCGGGGTCCCCATGTGACCCGGGGACCCGGGCCGGGGACATCACGTGACCCGGTCACCTGGGGCCGGGGTCCCCACGTGACCCGGGGTCCTGGTGCCGGGGTCCCCACGTGACCCGGGGACCCAGGCCGGGGTCCCCACGTGACCCGCTGACCTGTGGCCGGGGTCCCCACGTGACCCGGGGTCCTGGTGCCGGGGTCCCCACGTGACCCGCTGACCTGGGGCCGGGGTCCCCACGTGACCCGGGGTCCTGGTGCCGGGGTCCCCACGTGACCCGCTGACCTGTGGCCGGGGTCCCCACGTGACCCGGGGTCCTGGTGCCGGGGTCCCCACGTGACCCGCTGACCTGGGGCCGGGGTCCCCACGTGACCCGGGGTCCTGGTGCCGGGGTGGTCACCGGAACCTGGGAACCAGGCCGGGTGCGCGACATGACCCGGTGACCCGGGGCCGGGTTAACGACCTGTCCAGGGGACCCGGGCCGGGGACCCGACAGGACCCGGTGATCCTTCGCTGGTGTCCCGATGCAACCCGGGGACCTGGGCCGGGGAACCCACGTGACCCGGGGACCTGGGGCAGGGGATGTCACCCGACACTGCTACCCGGGGCAGCGACCCGATACGACCCGGGGACCTGGGTCCGGGGTCCCGACCTGACCCGGTGACCTGGGCCGGGGATGTCACCCGACACTGGTACCCGGGGCAGCGACCCGATACGACCCGGGGACCTGGGTCCGGGGTCCCGACCTGACCCGGTGACCTGGGGCCAGGGTAACCACTTGACCCGGGGACCCGGGCCGGGGACCCGGTATGACTCCGTCTCCCGGGGCCGGGGTGGTCACCTGACACTGGTACCCGGGACAGCGACCCGACATGAACCGGTGACCCGGGGCCGGGCTAACGACCTGTCCAGGGGACCTGGGCCGGGGACCCGACAGGACCCGGTGACCTGGTTCCGGGGTGCCGACCTGACCCGGTGACCTGGGGCTGTGGTGTCGACCGGACTCGGGGACCTGGTCCGGTGTCCCGTCATGACCCGGGGACCTGGGGTCGGGGTCCCCACGTGACCCTGTCACCTGGGGCCAGGGTCCCCACGTGACCCGGGGACCCGGGCCGGGGTCCCCACGTGACCCAGGGTCCTGGTGCCGGTGTCCCCACGTGACCCGGTGACCTGGGGCCGGGGTCCCCACGTGACCCGGTGACCTGGGGCCGGGGTCCCCACGTGACCCGGGGACCCGGGCCGGGGACATCACGTGACCCGGTCACCTGGGGCCGGGGTCCCCACGTGACCCGGTCACCTGGGGCAGGGGTCCCCACGTGACCCGGGGTCCTGGTGCCGGTGTCCCTACGTGACCCGGTCACCTGGGGCCCGGGTCCCCACGTGACCCGGTCACCTGGGGCCTGGGTCCCCACGTGACCTGGGGACCCGGGCCGGGGACCCCACGTGACCCGGGGACCTGGGGCCGGGGATGTCACCCGACACTGGTACCCGGGGCAGCGACCCGATACGACCCGGGGACCTGGGTCCGGGGTCCCGACCTGACCCGGTGACCTGGGGCCAGGGTAACCACCTGACCCGGGGACCCGGGCCGGGGACTCGGTATGACTCCGTCTCCCGGGGCCGGAGTGGTCACCTGACACTGCTACCCTGGACAGCGACCCGACATGACCCGGTGAACCGGGGCCGGGGTAACGACCTGTCCAGGGGACCTGGGCCGGGGACCCGACAGGACCCGGTGACCTGGTTCCGGGGTGCCGACCTGACCCGGTGACCTGGGGCTGTGGTGTCGACCGGACTCGGGGACCTGGTCCGGTGTCCCGTCATGACCCGGGGACCTGGGGTAGGGGTGGTCACCAGACCGTTGTACCCAGGCCGTTGACCCGACATGACCCTGTGACCCGGTGCCTGGGTAAAAATCCAACCCGGGGACCCGGGCATGGGACGTGACATGACCCGACCTGGGTCCGGGGTCCCGACCTGACCCGCTGACCTGGGGCCGGTGTCCCCACGTGACCCGGGGTCCTGGTGCCGGGGTCCCCACGTGACCCGGTGACCTGGGGCCGGGGTCCCCACGTGACCCGGGGTCCTGGTGCCGGGGTCCCCACGTGACCCGGGGACCCGGGCCGGGGACCCCACGTGACCCGGTGACCTGGGGCCGGGGTCCCCATGTGACCCGGGGACCCGGGCCGGGGACATCACGTGACCCGGTCACCTGGGGCCGGGGTCCCCACGTGACCCGGGGTCCTGGTGCCAGGGTCCCCACGTGACCCGGGGACCCAGGCCGGGGTCCCCACGTGACCCGCTGACCTGTGGCCGGGGTCCCCACGTGACCCGGGGTCCTGGTGCCGGGGTCCCCACGTGACCCGCTGACCTGGGGCCGGGGTCCCCACGTGACCCGGGGTCCTGGTGCCGGGGTCCCCACGTGACCCGCTGACCTGTGGCCGGGGTCCCCACGTGACCCGGGGTCCTGGTGCCGGGGTCCCCACGTGACCCGCTGACCTGGGGCCGGGGTCCCCACGTGACCCGGGGTCCTGGTGCCGGGGTGGTCACCGGAACCTGGGAACCAGGCCGGGTGCGCAACATGACCCGGTGACCCGGGGCCGGGTTAACGACCTGTCCAGGGGACCCGGGCCGGGGACCCGACAGGACACGGTGATCCTTCGCTGGTGTCCCGATGCAACCCGGGGACCCGGGCCGGGGACCCCACGTGACCCGGGGACCTGGGGCAGGGGATGTCACCCGACACTGGTACCCGGGGCAGCGACCCGATACGACCCGGGGACCTGGGTCCGGGGTCCCGACCTGACCCGGTGACCTGGGCCGGGGATGTCACCCGACACTGGTACCCGGGGCAGCGACCCGATACGACCCGGGGACCTGGGTCCGGGGTCCCGACCTGACCCGGTGACCTGGGGCCAGGGTAACCACTTGACCCGGGGACCCGGGCCGGGGACCCGGTATGACTCCGTCTCCCGGGGCCGGGGTGGTCACCTGACACTGGTACCCGGGACAGCGACCCGACATGACCCGGTGACCCGGGGCCGGGGTAACGACCTGTCCAGGGGACCTGGGCCGGGGACCCGACAGGACCCGGTGACCTGGTTCCGGGGTGCCGACCTGACCCGGTGACCTGGGGCTGTGGTGTCGACCGGACTCGGGGACCTGGTCCGGTGTCCCGTCATGACCCGGGGACCTGGGGTCGGGGTGGTCACCAGACCGTTGTACCCAGGCCGTTGACCCGACATGACCCTGTGACCCGGGGCCTGGGTAAAAATCCGACCCGGGGCCTGGGTAAAAATCCAACCCGGGGACCCGGGGCCGGGTTAACGACCTGTCCAGGGGACCCGGGCCGGGGACCCGAGAGGACCCGGTGATCCTTCGCTGGTGTCCCGATGCAACCCGGGGACCCGGGCCGGGGACACCACGTGACCCGGGGACCTGGGGCCGGGGATGTCACCCGACACTGGTACCCAGGGCAGCGACCCGATACGACCCGGGGACCTGGGTCCGGGGTCCCGACCTGACCCGGTGACCTGGGGCCAGGGTAACCACCTGACCCGGGGACCCGGGCCGGGGACCCGGTATGACTCCGTTTCCCGGGGCCGGGGTGGTCACCTGACACTGCTACCCGGGACAGCGACCCGACATGACCCGGTGACCCGGGGCCGGGGTAACGACCTGTCCAGGGGACCTGGGCCGGGGACCCGACAGGACCCGGTGACCTGGTTCCGGGGTGCCGACCTGACCCGGTGACCTGGGGCTGTGGTGTCGACCGGACTCGGGGACCTGGTCCGGTGTCCCGTCATGACCCGGGGACCTGGGGTCGGGGTGGTCACCAGACCGTTGTACCCAGGCCGTTGAGCCGACATGACCCTGTGACCCGGGGCCTGGGTAAAAATCCAACCCGGGGACCCAGGCATGGGACATGACATGACCCGACCTGGGTCCGGGGTCCCGACCTGACCCGCTGACCTGGGGCCGGTGTCCCCACGTGACCCGGGGTCCTGGTGCCGGGGTCCCCACGTGACCCGCTGACCTGGGGCCGGGGTCACCACGTGACCCGGGGTCCTGGTGCCGGGGTCCCCACGTGACCCGGGGACCCGGGCCGGGGACCCCACGTGACCCGGTGACCTGGGGCCGGGGTCCCCATGTGATCCGGGGACCCGGGCCGGGGACATCACGTGACCCGGTCACCTGGGGCCGGGGTCCCCACGTGACCCGGGGTCCTGGTGCCGGGGTCCCCACGTGACCCGGGGACCCAGGCCGGGGTCCCCACGTGACCCGCTGACCTGGGGCCGGGGTCCCCACGTGACCCGGGGTCCTGGTGCCGGGGTCCCCACGTGACCCGCTGACCTGGGGCCGGGGTCCCCACGTGACCCGGGGTCCTGGTGCCGGGGTCCCCACGTGACCCGCTGACCTGTGGCCGGGGTCCCCACGTGACCCGGGGTCCTGGTGCCGGGGTCCCCACGTGACCCACTGACCTGGGGCCGGGGTCCCCACGTGACCCGGGGTCCTGGTGCCGGGGTGGTCACCGGAACCTGGGAACCAGGCCGGGTGCGCGACATGACCCGGTGACCCGGGGCCGGGTTAACGACCTGTCCAGGGGACCCGGGCCGGGGACCCGACAGGACCCGGTGATCCTTCGCTGGTGTCCCGATGCAACCCGGGGACCCGGGCCGGGGACCCCACGTGACCCGGGGACCTGGGGCAGGGGATGTCACCCGACACTGGTACCCGGGGCAGCGACCCGATACGACCCGGGGACCTGGGTCCGGGGTCCCGACCTGACCCGTTGACCTGGGCCGGGGATGTCACCCGACACTGGTACCCGGGGCAGCGACCCGATACGACCCGGGGACCTGGGTCCGGGGTCCCGACCTGACCCGGTGACCTGGGGCCAGGGTAACCACTTGACCCGGGGACCCGGGCCGGGGACTCGGTATGACTCCGTCTCCCAGGGCCGGCGTGGTCACCTGACACTGCTACCCGGGACAGCGACCCGACATGACCCGGTGACCCGGGGCCGGGGTAACGACCTGTCCAGGGGACCTGGGCCGGGGACCCGACAGGACCCGGTGACCTGGTTCCGGGGTGCCGACCTGACCCGGTGACCTGGGGCTGTGGTGTTGACCGGACTCGGGGACCTGGTCCGGTGTCCCGTCATGACCCGGGGACCTGGGGTCGGGGTGGTCACCAGACCGTTGTACCCAGGCCGTTGACCCGACATGACCCTGTGACCCGGGGCCTGGGTAAAAATCCGACCCGGGGCCTGGGTAAAAATCCAACCCGGGGACCCGGGGCCGGGTTAACGACCTGTCCAGGGGACCCGGGCCGGGGACCCGACAGGACCCGGTGATCCTTCGCTGGTGTCCCGATGCAACCCGGGGACCCGGGCCGGGGACCCCACGTGACCCGGGGACCTTGGGCAGGGGATGTCACCCGACACTGGTACCCGGGGCAGCGACCCGATACGACCCGGGGACCTGGGTCCGGGGTCTCGACCTGACCCGGTGACCTGGGGCCAGGGTAACCACCTGACCCGGGGACCCGGGCCGGGGACCCGGTATGACTCCGTTTCCCGGGGCCGGGGTGGTCACCTGACACTGCTACCCGGGACAGCGACCCGACATGACCCGGTGACCCGGGGCCGGGGTAACGACCTGTCCAGGGGACCTGGGCCGGGGACCCGACAGGACCCGGTGACCTGGTTCCGGGGTGCCGACCTGACCCAGTGACCTGGGGCTGTGGTGTCGACCGGACTCGGGGACCTGGTCCGGTGTCCCGTCATGACCCGGGGACCTGGGGTCGGGGTGGTCACCAGACCGTTGTACCCAGGCCGTTGAGCCGACATGACCCTGTGACCCGGAGCCTGGGTAAAAATCCAACCCGGGGACCCGGGCATGGGACGTGACATGACCCGACCTGGGTCCGGGGTCCCGACCTGACCCGGTGACCTGGGCCGGGGACCCCACGTGACCCGGGGACCTGGGGCCGGGGATGTCACCCGACACTGGTACCCGGGGCAGCGACCCAATACGACCCGGGGACCTGGGTCCGGGGTCCCGACCTGACCCGGTGACCTGGGGCCAGGGTAACCACTTGACCCGGGGACCCGGGCCGGGGACCCGGTATGACTCCGTCTCCCGGGGCCGGGGTGGTCACCTGACACTGGTACCCGGGACAGCGACCCGACATGACCCGGTGACCCGGGGCCGGGGTAACGACCTGTCCAGGGGACCTGGGCCGGGGACCCGACAGGACCCGGTGACCTGGTTCCGGGGTGCCGACCTGACCCGGTGACCTGGGGCTGTGGTGTCGACCGGACTCGGGGACCTGGTCCGGTGTCCCGTCATGACCCGGGGACCTGGGGTCGGGGTGGTCACCAGACCCTTGTACCCAGGCCGTTGACCCGACATGACCCTGTGACCCGGGGCCTGGGTAAAAATCCAACCCGGGGACCCGGGCATGGGACATGACATGACCCGACCTGGGTCCGGGGTCCCGACCTGAACCGCTGACCTGGGGCCGGTGTCCCCACGTGACCCGGGGTCCTGGTGCCGGGGTCCCCACGTGACCCGGGGACCCGAGCCGGGGTCCCCACGTGACCCGGTGACCTGAGGCCGGGGTCCCCACGTGACCCGGTGACCTGGGGCCGGGGTCCCCACGTGACCCGGGGTCCTGGTGCCGGGGTCCCCACGTGACCCGGGGACCCGGGCCGGGAACCCCACGTGACCCGGTGACCTGGGGCCGGGGTCCCCACGTGACCCGGGGACCCGGGCCGGGGACATCACGTGACCCGGTCACCTGGGGCCGGGGTCCCCACGTGACCCGGGGTCCTGGTGCCGGGGACCCCACGTGACCCGGGGACCCGGGCCGGGGTCCCCACGTGACCCGGGGTCCTGGTGCCGGTGTCCCCACGTGACCCGGTCACCTGGTGCCGGTGTCCCCACGTGACCCGCTGACTTGGGGCCGGGGTCCCCACTTGATCCGGGGTCCTGGTGCCGGTGTCCCCACGTGACCCGGGGACCCGGGCCGGGGACATCACGTGACCCGGTAAACTGGGGCCGGGGTCCCCACGTGACCCGGTCACCTGGGGCCGGGGTCCCCACGTGACCCGGGGTCCTGGTGCCGGGGTCCCCACGTGACCCGGTGACCTGAGGCCGGGGGTCCCCACGTGACCCGGTGACCTGGGGCCGGGGTCCCCACGTGACCCGGGGTCCTGGTGCCGGGGTTCCCACGTGACCCAGGGACCCGGGCCGGGGTCCCCACGTGACCCGGGGTCC
Source organism: Somateria mollissima (assembly GCA_951411735.1). Classification (NCBI taxonomy): domain Eukaryota; kingdom Metazoa; phylum Chordata; class Aves; order Anseriformes; family Anatidae; genus Somateria; species Somateria mollissima. The sequence goes on along the minus strand of CATOCB010000251.1, from coordinate 516,922 downwards.
TGGTGCCGGGGTCCCCACGTGACCCGGGGACCCGGGCCGGGGTCCCCACGTGACCCAGGGTCCTGGTGCCGGTGTCCCCACGTGACCCGGTGACCTGGGGCCGGGGTCCCCACGTGACCCGGTGACCTGGGGCCAGGGTCCCCACGTGACCCGGGGACCCGGGCCGGGGTCCCCACGTGACCCAGGGTCCTGGTGCCGGTGTCCCCACGTGACCCGGTGACCTGGGGCCGGGGTCCCCACGTGACCCGGTGACCTGGGGCCGGGGTCCCCACGTGACCCGGGGACCCGGGCCGGGGACATCACGTGACCCGGTCACCTGGGGCCGGGGTCCCCACGTGACCCGGTCACCTGGGGCAGGGGTCCCCACGTGACCCGGGGTCCTGGTGCCGGTGTCCCTACGTGACCCGGTCACCTGGGGCCCGGGTCCCCACGTGACCCGGTCACCTGGGGCCGGGGTCCCCACGTGACCCGGGGTCCTGGTGCCGGGGACCCCACGTGACCCGGGGACCCGGGCCGGGGAAATCACGTGACCCGGTGACCTGAGGCCGGGGTCCCCACGTGACCCGGTCACCTGGGGCCGGGGTCCCCACGTGACCCGGGGTCCTGGTGCCGGGGTCCCCACGTGACCCGGTGACCTGAGGCCGGGGTCCCCACGTGACCCGGTGACCTGGGGCCGGGGTCCCCACGTGACCCGGGGTCCTGGTGCCTGGGTTCCCACGTGACCCGGGGACCCGGGCCGGGGTCCCCACGTGACCCAGGGTCCTGGTGCCGGTGTCCCCACGTGACCCAGGGACCCGGGCCGGGGACCCCACGTGACCCGGTGACCTGGGGCCGGGGTCCCCACGTGACCCGGGGACCCGGGCCGGGGACATCACGTGACCCGGTCACCTGGGGCCGGGGTCTCCACGTGACCCGGAGTCCTGGTGCCGGTGTCCCCACGTGACCCGGGGACCCGGGCCGGGGACCCCACGTGACCCGGTGACCTGGGGCCGGGGTCCCCACGTGACCCGGGGACCCGGGCCGGGGACATCACGTGACCCGGTCACCTGGGGCCGGGGTCCCCACGTGACCCGGGGTCCTGGTGCCGGGGTCCCCACGTGACCTGGGGACCCCGGCCGGGGTCCCCACGTGACCCAGGGTCCTGGTGCCGGTGTCCCCACGTGACCCGGTGACCTGGGTCCGGGGTCCCCACGTGACCCGCTGACCTGGGGCCGGGGTCCCCACGTGACCCGGGGTCCTGGTGCCGGGGTGGTCACCGGAACCTGGGAACCAGGCCGGGTGCGCGACATGACCCGGTGACCCGGGGCCGGGTTAACGACCTGTCCAGGGGACCCGGGCCGGGGACCCGACAGGACCCGGTGATCCTTCGCTGGTGTCCCGATGCAACCCGGGGACCCGGGCCGGGGAACCCACGTGACCCGGGGACCTGGGGCAGGGGATGTCACCCGACACTGGTACCCGGGGCAGCGACCCGATACGACCCGGGGACCTGGGTCCGGGGTCCCGACCTGACCCGGTGACCTGGGGCCAGGGTAACCACTTGACCCGGGGACCCGGGCCGGGGACCCGGTATGACTCCGTCTCCCGGGGCCGGGGTGGTCACCTGACACTGGTACCCGGGACAGCGACCCGACATGACCCGGTGACCCGGGGCCGGGGTAACGACCTGTCCAGGGGACCTGGGCCGGGGACCCGACAGGACCCGGTGACCTGGTTCCGGGGTGCCGACCTGACCCGGTGACCTGGGGCTGTGGTGTCGACCGGACTCGGGGACCTGGTCCGGTGTCCCGTCATGACCCGGGGACCTGGGGTCGGGGTCCCCACGTGACCCGGTCACCTGGGGCCCGGGTCCCCACGTGACCCGGTCAACTGGGGCCGGGGTCCCCACGTGACCTGGGGACCCGGGCCGGGGACCCCACGTGACCCGGGGACCTGGGGTAGGGGATGTCACCCGACACTGGTACCCGGGGCAGCGACCCGATACGACCCGGGGACCTGGGTCCGGGGTCCCGACCTGACCCGGTGACCTGGGGCCAGGGTAACCACCTGACCCGGGGACCCGGGCCGGGGACCCGGTATGACTCCGTCTCCCGGGGCCGGGGTGGTCACCTGACACTGGTACCCGGGACAGCGACCCGACATGAACCGGTGACCCGGGGCCGGGCTAACGACCTGTCCAGGGGACCTGGGCCGGGGACCCGACAGGACCCGGTGACCTGGTTCCGGGGTGCCGACCTGACCCGGTGACCTGGGGCTGTGGTGTCGACCGGACTCGGGGACCTGGTCCGGTGTCCCGTCATGACCCGGGGACCTGGGGTCGGGGTGGTCACCAGACCGTTGTACCCAGGCCGTTGACCCGACATGACCCTGTGACCCGGGGCCTGGGTAAAAATCCGACCCGGGGCCTGGGTAAAAATCCAACCCGGGGACCCGGGGCCGGGTTAACGACCTGTCCAGGGGACCCGGGCCGGGGACCCGACAGGACCCGGTGATCCTTCGCTGGTGTCCCGATGCAACCCGGGGACCCGGGCCGGGGACCCCACGTGACCCGGGGACCTGGGGCAGGGGATGTCACCCGACACTGGTACCCGGGGCAGCGACCCGATACGACCCGGGGACCTGGGTCCGGGGTCCCGACCTGACCCGGTGACCTGGGGCCAGGGTAACCACCTGACCCGGGGACCCGGGCCGGGGACTCGGTATGACTCCGTCTCCCAGGGCCGGCGTGGTCACCTGACACTGCTACCCGGGACAGCGACCCGACATGACCCGGTGACCCGGGGCCGGGGTAACGACCTGTCCAGGGGACCTGGGCCGGGGACCCGACAGGACCCGGTGACCTGGTTCCGGGGTGCCGACCTGACCCGGTGACCTGGGGCTGTGGTGTCGACCGGACTCGGGGACCTGGTCCGGTGTCCCGTCATGACCTGGGGACCTGGGGTCGGGGTGGTCACCAGACCGTTGTACCCAGGCCGTTGACCCGACATGACCCTGTGACCCGGTGCCTGGGTAAAAATCAAACCCGGGGACCCGGGCATGGGACGTGACATGACCCGACCTGGGTCCGGGGTCCCGACCTGACCCGGTGACCTGGGGCCGGGGACCCAACGTGACCCGGGGACCTGGGGCCGGGGATGTCACCCGACACTGGTACCCGGGGCAGCGACCCGATACGACCCGGGGACCTGGGTCCGGGGTCCCGACCTGACCCGGTGACCTGGGGCCAGGGTAACCACCTGACCCGGGGACCCGGGCCGGGGACCCGGTATGACTCCGTCTCCCGGGGCCAGGGTGGTCACCTGACACTGCTACCCGGGACAGCGACCCGACATGACCCGGTGACCCGGGGCCGGGGTAACGACCTGTCCAGGGGACCTGGGCCGGGGACCCGACAGGACCCGGTGACCTGGTTCCGGGGTGCCGACCTGACCCGGTGACCTGGGGCTGTGGTGTCGACCGGACTCGGGGACCTGGTCCGGTGTCCCGTCATGACCCGGGGACCTGGGGTCGGGGTCCCCACGTGACCCGGTCACCTGGGGCCCGGGTCCCCACGTGACCCGGGGTCCTGGTGCCGGGGTCCCCACGTGACCCGGTGACCTGGGGCCGGAGTCCCCACGTGACCCGGGGTCCTGGTGCCGGGGTCCCCACGTGACCCGGGGACCCGGGCCGGGGTCCCCACGTGACCCGGTGACCTGGGGCCGGGGTCCCCATGTGACCCGGGGACCCGGGCCGGGGACATCACGTTACCCGGTCACCTGGGGCCGGGGTCCCCACGTGACCGGGGTCCTGGTGCCGGGGTCCCCACGTGACCCGGGGACCCAGGCCGGGGTCCCCACGTGACCCGCTGACCTGTGGCCGGGGTCCCCACGTGACCCGTGGTCCTAGTGCCGGGGTCCCCACGTGACCCGCTGACCTGGGGCCGGGGTCCCCACGTGACCCGGGGTCCTGGTGCCGGGGTCCCCACGTGACCCGCTGACCTGTGGCCGGGGTCCCCACGTGACCCGGGGTCCTGGTGCCAGGGACCCCACGTGACCCGCTGACCTGGGGCCGGGGTCCCCACGTGACCCGGGGTCCTGGTGCCGGGGTGGTCACCGGAACCTGGGAACCAGGCCGGGTGCGCGACATGACCCGGTGACCCGGGGCCGGGTTAACGACCTGTCCAGGGGACCCGGGCCGGGGACCCGACAGGACCCGGTGATCCTTCGCTGGTGTCCCGATGCAACCCGGGGACCCGGGCCGGGGACAACACGTGACCCGGGGACCTGGGGCAGGGGATGTCACCCGACACTGGTACCCGGGGCAGCGACCCGATACGACCCGGGGACCTGGGTCCGGGGTCCCGACCTGGCCCGTTGACCTGGGCCGGGGATGTCACCCGACACTGGTACCCGGGGCAGCGACCCGATACGACCCGGGGACCTGGGTCCGGGGTCCCGACCTGACCCGGTGACCTGGGGCCAGGGTAACCACTTGACCCGGGGACCCGGGCCGGGGACCCGGTATGACGCCGTCTCCCGGGGCCGGGGTGGTCACCTGACACTGGTACCCGGGACAGCGACCCGACATGAACCGGTGACCCGGGGCCGGGCTAACGACCTGTCCAGGGGACCTGGGCCGGGGACCCGACAGGACCCGGTGACCTGGTTCCGGGGTGCCGACCTGACCCGGTGACCTGGGGCTGTGGTGTCGACCGGACTCGGGGACCTGGTCCGGTGTCCCGTCATGACCCGGGGACCTGGGGTCGGGGTCCCCACGTGACCCGGTCACCTGGGGCCCGGGTCCCCACGTGACCCGGTCACCTGGGGCCGGGGTCCCCACGTGACCTGGGGACCCGGGCCGGGGACCCCACGTGACCCGGGGACCTGGGGTAGGGGATGTCACCCGACACTGGTACCCGGGACAGCGACCCTATACGACCCGGGGACCTGGGTCCGGGGTCCCGACCTGACCCGGTGACCTGGGGCCAGGGTAACCACCTGACCCGGGGACCCGGGCCGGGGACCCGGTATGACTCCGTCTCCCGGGGCCGGGGTGGTCACCTGACACTGGTACCCGGGACAGCGACCCGACATGACCCGGTGAACCGGGGCCGGGGTAACGACCTGTCCAGGGGACCTGGGCCGGGGACCCGACAGGACCCGGTGACCTGGTTCCGGGGTGCCGACCTGACCCGGTGACCTGGGGCTGTGGTGTCGACCGGACTCGGGGACCTGGTCCGGTGTCCCGTCATGACCCGGGGACCTGGGGTCGGGGTGGTCACCAGACCGTTGTACCCAGGCCGTTGACCCGACATGACCCTGTGACCCGGGGCCTGGGTAAAAATCCGACCCGGGGCCTGGGTAAAAATCCAACCCGGGGACCCGGGGCCGGGTTAACGACCTGTCCAGGGGACCCGGGCCGGGGACCCGACAGGACCCGGTGATCCTTCGCTGGTGTCCCGATGCAACCCGGGGACCCGGGCCGGGGACACCACGTGACCCGGGGACCTGGGGCCGGGGATGTCACCCGACACTGGTACCCGGGGCAGCGACCCGATACGACCCGGGGACCTGGGTCCGGGGTCCCGACCTGACCCGGTGACCTGGGGCCAGGGTAACCACCTGACCCGGGGACCCGGGCCGGGGACCCGGTATGACTCCGTTTCCCGGGGCCGGGGTGGTCACCTGACACTGCTACCCGGGACAGCGACCCGACATGACCCGGTGACCCGGGGCCGGGGTAACGACCTGTCCAGGGGACCTGGGCCGGGGACCCGACAGGACCCGGTGACCTGGTTCCGGGGTGCCGACCTGACCCGGTGACCTGGGGCTGTGGTGTCGACCGGACTCGGGGACCTGGTCCGGTGTCCCGTCATGACCCGGGGACCTGGGGTCGGGGTGGTCACCAGACCCTTGTACCCAGGCCGTTGACCCGACATGACCCTGTGACCCGGGGCCTGGGTAAAAATCCAACCCGGGGACCCAGGCATGGGACATGACATGACCCGACCTGGGTCCGGGGTCCCGACCTGACCCGCTGACCTGGGGCCGGTGTCCCCACGTGACCCGGGGTCCTGGTGCCGGGGTCCCCACGTGACCCGGTGACCTGGGACCGGGGTCCCCACGTGACCCGGGGTCCTGGTGCCGGGGTCCCCACGTGACCCGGGGACCCGGGCCGGGGACCCCACGTGACCCGGTGACCTGGGGCCGGGGTCCCCATGTCACCCGGGGACCCGGGCCGGGGACATCACGTGACCCGGTCACCTGGGGCCGGGGTCCCCACGTGACCCGGGGTCCTGGTGCCGGGGTCCCCACGTGACCCGGGGACCCAGGCCGGGGTCCCCACGTGACCCGCTGACCTGGGGCCGGGGTCCCCACGTGACCCGGGGTCCTGGTGCCGGGGTCCCCACGTGACCCGCTGACCTGGGGCCGGGGTCCCCACGTGACCCGGGGTCCTGGTGCCGGGGTCCCCACATGACCCGCTGACCTGTGGCCGGGGTCCCCACGTGACCCGGGGTCCTGGTGCCGGGGTGGTCACCGGAACCTGGGAACCAGGCCGGGTGCGCGACATGACCCGGTGACCCGGGGCCGGGTTAACGACCTGTCCAGGGGACCCGGGCCGGGGACCCGACAGGACCCGGTGATCCTTCGCGTGTGTCCCGATGCAACCCGGGGACCCGGGCCGGGGAACCCACGTGACCCGGGGACCTGGGGCAGGGGATGTCACCCGACACTGGTACCCGGGGCAGCGACCCGATACGACCCGGGGACCTGGGTCCGGGGTCCCGACCTGACCCGGTGACCTGGGCCGGGGATGTCACCCGACACTGGTACCCGGGGCAGCGACCCGATACGACCCGGGGACCTGGGTCCGGGGTCCCGACCTGACCCGGTGACCTGGGGCCAGGGTAACCACTTGACCCGGGGACCCGGGCCGGGGACCCGGTATGACTCCGTCTCCCGGGGCCGGGGTGGTCACCTGACACTGGTACCCGGGACAGCGACCCGACATGAACCGGCGACCCGGGGCCGGGCTAACGACCTGTCCAGGGGACCTGGGCCGGGGACCCGACAGGACCCGGTGACCTGGTTCCGGGGTGCCGACCTGACCCGGTGACCTGGGGCTGTGGTGTCGACCGGACTCGGGGACCTGGTCCGGTGTCCCGTCATGACCCGGGGACCTGGGGTCGGGGTCCCCACGTGACCCGGTCACCTGGGGCCCGGGTCCCCACGTGACCCGGTCACCTGGGGCCGGGGTCCCCACGTGACCTGGTGACCCGGGCCGGGGACCCCACGTGACCCGGGGACCTGGGGTAGGGGATGTCACCCGACACTGGTCCCCGGGGCAGCGACCCGATACGACCCGGGGACCTGGGTCCGGGGTCCCGACCTGACCCGGTGACCTGGGGCCAGGGTAACCACCTGACCCGGGCACTCGGGCCGGGGACCCGGTATGACTCCGTCTCCCGGGGCCGGGGTGGTCACCTGACACTGCTACCCGGGACAGCGACCCGACATGAACCGGTGACCCGGGGCCGGGCTAACGACCTGTCCAGGGGACCTGGGCCGGGGACCCGACAGGACCCGGTGACCTGGTTCCGGGGTGTCGACCTGACCCGGTGACCTGGGGCTGTGGTGTCGACCGGACTCGGGGACCTGGTCCGGTGTCCCGTCATGACCCGGGGACCTGGGGTCGGGGTGGTCACCAGACCGTTGTACCCAGGCCGTTGACCCGACATGACCCTGTGACCCGGGGCCTGGGTAAAAATCCGACCCGGGGCCTGGGTAAAAATCCAACCCGGGGACCCGGGGCCGGGTTAACGACCTGTCCAGGGGACCCGGGCCGGGGACCCGACAGGACCCGGTGATCCTTCGCTGGTGTCCCGATGCAACCCGGGGACCCGGGCCGGGGACCCCACGTGACCCGGGGACCTGGGGCAGGGGATGTCACCCGACACTGGTACCCGGGGCAGCGACCCGATACGACCCGGGGACCTGGGTCCGGGGTCTCGACCTGACCCGGTGACCTGGGGCCAGGGTAACCACCTGACCCGGGGACCCGGGCCGGGGACCCGGTATGACTCCGTTTCCCGGGGCCGGGGTGGTCACCTGACACTGGTACCCGGGACAGCGACCCGACATGACCTGGTGACCCGGGGCCGGGGTAACGACCTGTCCAGGGGACCTGGGCCGGGGACCCGACAGGACCCGGTGACCTGGTTCCGGGGTGCCGACCTGACCCGGTGACCTGGGGCTGTGGTGTCGACCGGACTCGGGGACCTGGTCCGGTGTCCCGTCATGACCCGGGGACCTGGGGTCGGGGTGGTCACCAGACCGTTGTACCCAGGCCGTTGAGCCGACATGACCCTGTGACCCGGGGCCTGGGTAAAAATCCAACCCGGGGACCCAGGCATAGGACATGACATGACCCGACCTGGGTCCGGGGTCCCGACCTGACCCGCTGACCTGGGGCCGGTGTCCCCACGTGACCCGGGGTCCTGGTGCCGGGGTCCCCACGTGACCCGGTGACCTGGGGCCGGGGTCCCCACGTGACCCGGGGTCCTGGTGCCGGGGTCCCCACGTGACCCGGGGACCCGGGCCGGGGACCCCACGTGACCCGGTGACCTGGGGCCGGGGTCCCCATGTGACCCGGGGACCCGGGCCGGGGACATCACGTGACCCGGTCACCTGGGGCCGGGGTCCCCACGTGACCCGGGGTCCTGGTGCCGGGGTCCCCACGTGACCCGGGGACCCAGGCCGGGGTCCCCACGTGACCCGCTGACCTGTGGCCGGGGTCCCCACGTGACCCGGGGTCCTGGTGCCGGGGTCCCCACGTGACCCGCTGACCTGGGGCCGGGGTCCCCACGTGACCCGGGGTCCTGGTGCCGGGGTCCCCACGTGACCCGCTGACCTGTGGCCGGGGTCCCCACGTGACCCGGGGTCCTGGTGCCGGGGTCCCCACGTGACCCGCTGACCTGGGGCCGGGGTCCCCACGTGACCCGGGGTCCTGGTGCCGGGGTGGTCACCGGAACCTGGGAACCAGGCCGGGTGCGCGACATGACCCGGTGACCCGGGGCCGGGTTAACGACCTGTCCAGGGGACCCGGGCCGGGGACCCGACAGGACCCGGTGATCCTTCGCTGGTGTCCCGATGCAACCCGGGGACCTGGGCCGGGGAACCCACGTGACCCGGGGACCTGGGGCAGGGGATGTCACCCGACACTGCTACCCGGGGCAGCGACCCGATACGACCCGGGGACCTGGGTCCGGGGTCCCGACCTGACCCGGTGACCTGGGCCGGGGATGTCACCCGACACTGGTACCCGGGGCAGCGACCCGATACGACCCGGGGACCTGGGTCCGGGGTCCCGACCTGACCCGGTGACCTGGGGCCAGGGTAACCACTTGACCCGGGGACCCGGGCCGGGGACCCGGTATGACTCCGTCTCCCGGGGCCGGGGTGGTCACCTGACACTGGTACCCGGGACAGCGACCCGACATGAACCGGTGACCCGGGGCCGGGCTAACGACCTGTCCAGGGGACCTGGGCCGGGGACCCGACAGGACCCGGTGACCTGGTTCCGGGGTGCCGACCTGACCCGGTGACCTGGGGCTGTGGTGGCGACCGGACTCGGGGACCTGGTCCGGTGTCCCGTCATGACCCGGGGACCTGGGGTCGGGGTCCCCACGTGACCCTGTCACCTGGGGCCAGGGTCCCCACGTGACCCGGGGACCCGGGCCGGGGTCCCCACGTGACCCAGGGTCCTGGTGCCGGTGTCCCCACGTGACCCGGTGACCTGGGGCCGGGGTCCCCACGTGACCCGGTGACCTGGGGCCGGGGTCCCCACGTGACCCGGGGACCCGGGCCGGGGACATCACGTGACCCGGTCACCTGGGGCCGGGGTCCCCACGTGACCCGGTCACCTGGGGCAGGGGTCCCCACGTGACCCGGGGTCCTGGTGCCGGTGTCCCTACGTGACCCGGTCACCTGGGGCCCGGGTCCCCACGTGACCCGGTCACCTGGGGCCTGGGTCCCCACGTGACCTGGGGACCCGGGCCGGGGACCCCACGTGACCCGGGGACCTGGGGCCGGGGATGTCACCCGACACTGGTACCCGGGGCAGCGACCCGATACGACCCGGGGACCTGGGTCCGGGGTCCCGACCTGACCCGGTGACCTGGGGCCAGGGTAACCACCTGACCCGGGGACCCGGGCCGGGGACTCGGTATGACTCCGTCTCCCGGGGCCGGAGTGGTCACCTGACACTGCTACCCTGGACAGCGACCCGACATGACCCGGTGAACCGGGGCCGGGGTAACGACCTGTCCAGGGGACCTGGGCCGGGGACCCGACAGGACCCGGTGACCTGGTTCCGGGGTGCCGACCTGACCCGGTGACCTGGGGCTGTGGTGTCGACCGGACTCGGGGACCTGGTCCGGTGTCCCGTCATGACCCGGGGACCTGGGGTAGGGGTGGTCACCAGACCGTTGTACCCAGGCCGTTGACCCGACATGACCCTGTGACCCGGTGCCTGGGTAAAAATCCAACCCGGGGACCCGGGCATGGGACGTGACATGACCCGACCTGGGTCCGGGGTCCCGACCTGACCCGCTGACCTGGGGCCGGTGTCCCCACGTGACCCGGGGTCCTGGTGCCGGGGTCCCCACGTGACCCGGTGACCTGGGGCCGGGGTCCCCACGTGACCCGGGGTCCTGGTGCCGGGGTCCCCACGTGACCCGGGGACCCGGGCCGGGGACCCCACGTGACCCGGTGACCTGGGGCCGGGGTCCCCATGTGACCCGGGGACCCGGGCCGGGGACATCACGTGACCCGGTCACCTGGGGCCGGGGTCCCCACGTGACCCGGGGTCCTGGTGCCAGGGTCCCCACGTGACCCGGGGACCCAGGCCGGGGTCCCCACGTGACCCGCTGACCTGTGGCCGGGGTCCCCACGTGACCCGGGGTCCTGGTGCCGGGGTCCCCACGTGACCCGCTGACCTGGGGCCGGGGTCCCCACGTGACCCGGGGTCCTGGTGCCGGGGTCCCCACGTGACCCGCTGACCTGTGGCCGGGGTCCCCACGTGACCCGGGGTCCTGGTGCCGGGGTCCCCACGTGACCCGCTGACCTGGGGCCGGGGTCCCCACGTGACCCGGGGTCCTGGTGCCGGGGTGGTCACCGGAACCTGGGAACCAGGCCGGGTGCGCAACATGACCCGGTGACCCGGGGCCGGGTTAACGACCTGTCCAGGGGACCCGGGCCGGGGACCCGACAGGACCCGGTGATCCTTCGCTGGTGTCCCGATGCAACCCGGGGACCCGGGCCGGGGACCCCACGTGACCCGGGGACCTGGGGCAGGGGATGTCACCCGACACTGGTACCCGGGGCAGCGACCCGATACGACCCGGGGACCTGGGTCCGGGGTCCCGACCTGACCCGGTGACCTGGGCCGGGGATGTCACCCGACACTGGTACCCGGGGCAGCGACCCGATACGACCCGGGGACCTGGGTCCGGGGTCCCGACCTGACCCGGTGACCTGGGGCCAGGGTAACCACTTGACCCGGGGACCCGGGCCGGGGACCCGGTATGACTCCGTCTCCCGGGGCCGGGGTGGTCACCTGACACTGGTACCCGGGACAGCGACCCGACATGACCCGGTGACCCGGGGCCGGGGTAACGACCTGTCCAGGGGACCTGGGCCGGGGACCCGACAGGACCCGGTGACCTGGTTCCGGGGTGCCGACCTGACCCGGTGACCTGGGGCTGTGGTGTCGACCGGACTCGGGGACCTGGTCCGGTGTCCCGTCATGACCCGGGGACCTGGGGTCGGGGTGGTCACCAGACCGTTGTACCCAGGCCGTTGACCCGACATGACCCTGTGACCCGGGGCCTGGGTAAAAATCCGACCCGGGGCCTGGGTAAAAATCCAACCCGGGGACCCGGGGCCGGGTTAACGACCTGTCCAGGGGACCCGGGCCGGGGACCCGAGAGGACCCGGTGATCCTTCGCTGGTGTCCCGATGCAACCCGGGGACCCGGGCCGGGGACACCACGTGACCCGGGGACCTGGGGCCGGGGATGTCACCCGACACTTGTACCCAGGGCAGCGACCCGATACGACCCGGGGACCTGGGTCCGGGGTCCCGACCTGACCCGGTGACCTGGGGCCAGGGTAACCACCTGACCCGGGGACCCGGGCCGGGGACCCGGTATGACTCCGTTTCCCGGGGCCGGGGTGGTCACCTGACACTGCTACCCGGGACAGCGACCCGACATGACCCGGTGACCCGGGGCCGGGGTAACGACCTGTCCAGGGGACCTGGGCCGGGGACCCGACAGGACCCGGTGACCTGGTTCCGGGGTGCCGACCTGACCCGGTGACCTGGGGCTGTGGTGTCGACCGGACTCGGGGACCTGGTCCGGTGTCCCGTCATGACCCGGGGACCTGGGGTCGGGGTGGTCACCAGACCGTTGTACCCAGGCCGTTGAGCCGACATGACCCTGTGACCCGGGGCCTGGGTAAAAATCCAACCCGGGGACCCAGGCATGGGACATGACATGACCCGACCTGGGTCCGGGGTCCCGACCTGACCCGCTGACCTGGGGCCGGTGTCCCCACGTGACCCGGGGTCCTGGTGCCGGGGTCCCCACGTGACCCGCTGACCTGGGGCCGGGGTCACCACGTGACCCGGGGTCCTGGTGCCGGGGTCCCCACGTGACCCGGGGACCCGGGCCGGGGACCCCACGTGACCCGGTGACCTGGGGCCGGGGTCCCCATGTGATCCGGGGACCCGGGCCGGGGACATCACGTGACCCGGTCACCTGGGGCCGGGGTCCCCACGTGACCCGGGGTCCTGGTGCCGGGGTCCCCACGTGACCCGGGGACCCAGGCCGGGGTCCCCACGTGACCCGCTGACCTGGGGACGGGGTCCCCACGTGACCCGGGGTCCTGGTGCCGGGGTCCCCACGTGACCCGCTGACCTGGGGCCGGGGTCCCCACGTGACCCGGGGTCCTGGTGCCGGGGTCCCCACGTGACCCGCTGACCTGTGGCCGGGGTCCCCACGTGACCCGGGGTCCTGGTGCCGGGGTCCCCACGTGACCCACTGACCTGGGGCCGGGGTCCCCACGTGACCCGGGGTCCTGGTGCCGGGGTGGTCACCGGAACCTGGGAACCAGGCCGGGTGCGCGACATGACCCGGTGACCCGGGGCCGGGTTAACGACCTGTCCAGGGGACCCGGGCCGGGGACCCGACAGGACCCGGTGATCCTTCGCTGGTGTCCCGATGCAACCCGGGGACCCGGGCCGGGGACCCCACGTGACCCGGGGACCTGGGGCAGGGGATGTCACCCGACACTGGTACCCGGGGCAGCGACCCGATACGACCCGGGGACCTGGGTCCGGGGTCCCGACCTGACCCGGTGACCTGGGCCGGGGATGTCACCCGACACTGGTACCCGGGGCAGCGACCCGATACGACCCGGGGACCTGGGTCCGGGGTCCCGACCTGACCCGGTGACCTGGGGCCAGGGTAACCACTTGACCCGGGGACCCGGGCCGGGGACCCGGTATGACTCCGTCTCCCAGGGCCGGGGTGGTCACCTGACACTGGTACCCGGGACAGCGACCCGACATGAACCGGTGACCCGGGGCCGGGCTAACGACCTGTCCAGGGGACCTGGGCCGGGGACCCGACAGGACCCGGTGACCTGGTTCCGGGGTGCCGACCTGACCCGGTGACCTGGGGCTGTGGTGTCGACCGGACTCGGGGACCTGGTCCGGTGTCCCGTCATGACCCGGGGACCTGGGGTCGGGGTCCCCACGTGACCCGGTCACCTGGGGCCCGGGTCCCCACGTGACCCGGTCACCTGGGGCCGGGGTCCCCACGTGACCTGGGGACCTGGGCCGGGGACCCCACGTGACCCGGGGACCTGGGGTAGGGGATGTCACCCGACACTGGTACCCGGGGCAGCGACCCGATACGACCCGGGGACCTGGGTCCGGGGTCCCGACCTGACCCGGTGACCTGGGGCCAGGGTAACCACCTGACCCGGGGACTCGGGCCGGGGACCCGGTATGACTCCGTCTCCCGGGGCCGGGGTGGTCACCTGACACTGGTACCCGGGACAGCGACCCGACATGACCCGGTGACCCGGGGCCGGGGTAACGACCTGTCCAGGGGACCTGGGCCGGGGACCCGACAGGACCCGGTGACCTGGTTCCGGGGTGCCGACCTGACCCGGTGACCTGGGGCTGTGGTGTTGACCGGACTCGGGGACCTGGTCCGGTGTCCCGTCATGACCCGGGGACCTGGGGTCGGGGTGGTCACCAGACCGTTGTACCCAGGCCGTTGACCCGACATGACCCTGTGACCCGGGGCCTGGGTAAAAATCCGACCCGGGGCCTGGGTAAAAATCCAACCCGGGGACCCGGGGCCGGGTTAACGACCTGTCCAGGGGACCCGGGCCGGGGACCCGACAGGACCCGGTGATCCTTCGCTGGTGTCCCGATGCAACCCGGGGACCCGGGCCGGGGACCCCACGTGACCCGGGGACCTTGGGCAGGGGATGTCACCCGACACTGGTACCCGGGGCAGCGACCCGATACGACCCGGGGACCTGGGTCCGGGGTCCCGACCTGACCCGGTGACCTGGGGCCAGGGTAACCACCTGACCCGGGGACTCGGGCCGGGGACCCGGTATGACTCCGTCTCCCGGGGCCGGGGTGGTCACCTGACACTGGTACCCGGGACAGCGACCCGACATGACCCGGTGACCCGGGGCCGGGGTAACGACCTGTCCAGGGGACCTGGGCCGGGGACCCGACAGGACCCGGTGACCTGGTTCCGGGGTGCCGACCTGACCCGGTGACCTGGGGCTGTGGTGTCGACCGGACTCGGGGACCTGGTCCGGTGTCCCGTCATGACCCGGGGACCTGGGGTCGGGGTGGTCACCAGACCGTTGTACCCAGGCCGTTGAGCCGACATGACCCTGTGACCCGGAGCCTGGGTAAAAATCCAACCCGGGGACCCGGGCATGGGACGTGACATGACCCGACCTGGGTCCGGGGTCCCGACCTGACCCGGTGACCTGGGCCGGGGACCCCACGTGACCCGGGGACCTGGGGCCGGGGATGTCACCCGACACTGGTACCCGGGGCAGCGACCCGATACGACCCGGGGACCTGGGTCCGGGGTCCCGACCTGACCCGGTGACCTGGGGCCAGGGTAACCACTTGACCCGGGGACCCGGGCCGGGGACCCGGTATGACTCCGTCTCCCGGGGCCGGGGTGGTCACCTGACACTGCTACCCGGGACAGCGACCCGACATGACCCGGTGACCCGGGGCCGGGGTAACGACCTGTCCAGGGGACCTGGGCCGGGGACCCGACAGGACCCGGTGACCTGGTTCCGGGGTGCCGACCTGACCCGGTGACCTGGGGCTGTGGTGTCGACCGGACTCGGGGACCTGGTCCGGTGTCCCGTCATGACCCGGGGACCTGGGGTCGGGGTGGTCACCAGACCGTTGTACCCAGGCCGTTGACCCGACATGACCCTGTGACCCGGGGCCTGGGTAAAAATCCAACCCGGGGACCCGGGCATGGGACATGACATGACCCGACCTGGGTCCGGGGTCCCGACCTGACCCGGTGACCTGGGGCCGGTGTCCCCACGTGACCCGGGGTCCTGGTGCCGGGGTCCCCACGTGACCCGGGGACCCGAGCCGGGGTCCCCACGTGACCCGGTGACCTGAGGCCGGGGTCCCCACGTGACCCGGGGTCCTGGTGCCGGGGTCCCCACGTGACCCGGGGACCCGGGCCAGGGACATCACGTGACCAGGTCACCTGGGGCCGGGGTCCCCACGTGACCCGGGGTCCTGGTGCCGGGGACCCCACGTGACCCGGGGACCCGGGCCGGGGAAATCACGTGACCCGGTGACCTGAGGCCGGGGTCCCCACGTGACCCGGTCACCTGGGGCCGGGGTCCCCACGTGACCCGGGGTCCTGGTGCCGGGGTCCCCACGTGACCCGGTGACCTGAGGCCGGGGTCCCCACGTGACCCGGTGACCTGGGGCCGGGGTCCCCACGTGACCCGGGGTCCTGGTGCCTGGGTTCCCACGTGACCCGGGGACCCGGGCCGGGGTCCCCACGTGACCCAGGGTCCTGGTGCCGGTGTCCCCACGTGACCCAGGGACCCGGGCCGGGGACCCCACGTGACCCGGTGACCTGGGGCCGGGGTCCCCACGTGACCCGGGGACCCGGGCCGGGGACATCACGTGACCCGGTCACCTGGGGCCGGGGTCCCCACGTGACCCGGAGTCCTGGTGCCGGTGTCCCCACGTGACCCGGGGACCCGGGCCGGGGACCCCACGTGACCCGGTGACCTGGGGCCGGGGTCCCCACGTGACCCGGGGACCCGGGCCGGGGACATCACGTGACCCGGGCACCTGGGGCCGGGGTCCCCACGTGACCCGGGGTCCTGGTGCCGGGGTCCCCACGTGACCTGGGGACCCCGGCCGGGGTCCCCACGTGACCCAGGGTCCTGGTGCCGGTGTCCCCACGTGACCCGGTGACCTGGGGCCGGGGTCCCCACGTGACCCGGTGACCTGGTGCCGGTGTCCCCACGTGACCCGGGGACCCGGGCCGGGGTCCCCACGTGACCCAGGGTCCTGGTGACGGTGTCCCCACGTGACCCGGTGACCTGGGGCCGGGGTCCCCACGTGACCCGGGGACCCGGGCCGGGGACATCACGTGACCCGGTCACCTGGGGCCGGGGTCCCCACGTGACCCGGTCACCTGGGGCCGGGGTCCCCACGTGACCCGGGGTCCTGGTGCCGGTGTCCCCACGTGACCCGGTCACCTGGGGCCCGGGTCCCCACGTGACCCGGTCACCTGGGGCCGGGGTCCCCACGTGACCTGGGGACCCGGGCCGGGGACCCCACGTGACCCGGGGACCTGGGGCCGGGGATGTCACCCGACACTGGTACCCGGGGCAGCGACCCGATACGACCCGGGGACCTGGGTCCGGGGTCCCGACCTGACCCGGTGACCTGGGGCCAGGGTAACCACTTGACCCGGGGACCCGGGCCGGTGACTCGGTATGACTCCGTCTCCCGGGGCCGGCGTGGTCACCTGACACTGCTACCCGGGACAGCGACCCGACATGACCCGGTGACCCGGGGCCGGGGTAACGACCTGTCCAGGGGACCTGGGCCGGGGACCCGACAGGACCCGGTGACCTGGTTCCGGGGTGCCGACCTGACCCGGTGACCTGGGGCTGTGGTGTCGACCGGACTCGGGGACCTGGTCCGGTGTCCCGTCATGACCCGGGGACCTGGGGTCGGGGTGGTCACCAGACCGTTGTACCCAGGCCGTTGAGCCGACATGACCCTGTGACCCAGGGCCTGGGTAAAAATCCGACCCGGGGCCTCGGTAAAAATCCAACCCGGGGACCCGGGGCCGGGTTAACGACCTGTCCAGGGGACCCGGGCCGGGGACCCGACAGGACCCGGTGATCCTTCGCTGGTGTCCCGATGCAACCCGGGGACCCGGGCCGGGGACCCCACGTGACCCGGGGACCTGGGGCCGGGGATGTCACCCGACACTGGTACCCGGGGCAGCGACCCGATACGACCCGGGGACCTGGGGCCGGGGTCCCGACCTGACCCGGTGACCTGGGGCCAGGGTAACCACTTGACCCGGGGACCCGGGCCGGGGACCCGGTATGACTCCGTCTCCCGGGGCCGGGGTGGTCACCTGACACTGCTACCCGGGACAGCGACCCGACATGACCCGGTGACCCGGGGCCGGGGTAACGACCTGTCCAGGGGACCTGGGCCGGGGACCCGACAGGACCCGGTGACCTGGTTCCGGGGTGCCGACCTGACCCGGTGACCTGGGGCTGTGGTGTCGACCGGACTCGGGGACCTGGTCCGGTGTCCCGTCATGACCCGGGGACCTGGGGTCGGGGTGGTCACCAGACCGTTGTACCCAGGCCGTTGACCCGACATGACCCTGTGACCCAGGGCCTGGGTAAAAATCCGACCCGGGGCCTCGGTAAAAATCCAACCCGGGGACCCGGGGCCGGGTTAACGACCTGTCCAGGGGACCCGGGCCGGGGACCCGACAGGACCCGGTGATCCTTCGCTGGTGTCCCGATGCAACCCGGGGACCCGGGCCGGGGACCCCACGTGACCCGGGGACCTGGGGCCGGGGATGTCACCCGACACTGGTACCCGGGGCAGCGACCCGATACGACCCGGGGACCTGGGTCCGGGGTCCCGACCTGACCCGGTGACCTGGGGCCAGGGTAACCACCTGACCTGGGGACCCGGGCCGGGGACCCGGTATGACTCCGTCTCCCGGGGCCGGGGTGGTCACCTGACACTGCTACCCGGGACAGCGACCCGACATGACCCGGTGACCCGGGGCCGGGGTAACGACCTGTCCGGGGACCTGGGCCGGGGACCCGACAGGACCCGGTGACCTGGTTCCGGGGTGCCGACCTGACCCGGTGACCTGGGGCTGTGGTGTCGACCGGACTCGGGGACCTGGTCCGGTGTCCCGTCATGACCCGGGGACCTGGGGTCGGGGTGGTCACCAGACCGTTGTACCCAGGGCGTTGAGCCGACATGACCCTGTGACCCGGAGCCTGGGTAAAAATCCAACCCGGGGACACGGGCATGGGACGTGACATGACCCGACCTGGGTCCGGGGTCCCGACCTGACCCGGTGACCTGGGCCGGGGACCCCACGTGACCCGGGGACCTGGGGCCGGGGATGTCACCCGACACTGGTACCCGGGGCAGCGACCCGATACGACCCGGGGACCTGGGTCCGGGGTCCCGACCTGACCCGGTGACCTGGGGCCAGGGTAACCACTTGACCCGGGGACCCGGGCCGGGGACCCGGTATGACTCCGTCTCCCGGGGCCAGGGTGGTCACCTGACACTGCTACCCGGGACAGCGACCCGACATGACCCGGTGACCCGGGGCCGGGGTAACGACCTGTCCGGGGACCTGGGCCGGGGACCCGACAGGACCCGGTGACCTGGTTCCGGGGTGCCGACCTGACCCGGTGACCTGGGGCTGTGGTGTCGACCGGACTCGGGGACCTGGTCCGGTGTCCCGTCATGACCCGGGGACCTGGGGTCGGGGTGGTCACCAGACCGTTGTACCCAGGCCGTTGACCCGACATGACCCTGTGACCCGGGGCCTGGGTAAAAATCCAACCCGGGGACCCGGGCATGGGACATGACATGACCCGACCTGGGTCCGGGGTCCCGACCTGACCCGCTGACCTGGGGCCGGTGTCCACACGTGACCCGGGGTCCTGGTGCCGGGGTCCCCACGTGACCCGGGGACCCAAGCCGGGGTCCCCACGTGACCCGGTGACCTGAGGCCGGGGTCCCCACGTGACCCGGTGACCTGGGGCCGGGGTCCCCACGTGACCCGGGGTCCTGGTGCCGGGGTCCCCACGTGACCCGGGGACCCGGGCCGGGGACCCCACGTGACCCGGTGACCTGGGGCCGGGGTCCCCACGTGACCCGGGGACCCGGGCCGGGGACATCACGTGACCCGGTCACCTGGGGCCGGGGTCCCCACGTGACCCGGGGACCCGGGCCGGGGACATCACGTGACCCGGTCACCTGGGGCCGGGGTCCCCACGTGACCCGGTCACCTGGGGCCGGGGTCCCCACGTGACCCGGGGTCCTGGTGCCGGGGTCCCCACGTGACCCGGTGACCTGAGGCCGGGGTCCCCACGTGACCGGGTGACCTGGGGCCGGGGTCCCCACGTGACCCGGGGTCCTGGTGCCGGGGTTCCCACGTGACCCGGGGACCCGGGTCGGGGTCCCCACGTGACCCGGGGTCCTGGTGCCGGTGTCCCCACGTGACCCGGGGACCCGGGCCGGGGACCCCACGTGACCCGGTGACCTGGGGCCGGGGTCCCCACGTGACCCGGGGACCCGGGCCGGGGACATCACGTGACCCGGGGACCCGGGCCGGGGTCCCCACGTGACCCGGGGTCCTGGTGCCGGGGTCCCCACGTGACCCGGGGACCCGGGCCGGGGTCCCCACGTGACCCAGGGTCCTGGTGCCGGTGTCCCCACGTGACCCGGTGACCTGGGGCCGGGGTCCCCACGTGACCCAGTGACCTGGTGCCGGGGTCCCCACGTGACCCGGGGACCCGGGCCGGGGTCCCCACGTGACCCAGGGTCCTGGTGCCGGTGTCCCCACGTGACCCGGTGACCTGGGGCCGGGGTCCCCACGTGACCCGGTGACCTGGGGCCGGGGTCCCCACGTGACCTGGGGACCCGGGCCGGGGACCCCACGTGACCCGGGGACCTGGGGCCGGGGATGTCACCCGACACTGGTACCCGGGGCAGCGACCCGATACGACCCGGGGACCTGGGTCCGGGGTCCCGACCTGACCCGGTGACCTTGGGCCAGGGTAACCACCTGACCCGGGGACTCGGGCCGGGGACCCGGTATGACTCCGTCTCCCGGGGCCGGGGTGGTCACCTGACACTGGTACCCGGGACAGCGACCCGACATGACCCGGTGACCCGGGGCCGGGGTAACGACCTGTCCAGGGGACCTGGGCCGGGGACCCGACATGACCCGGTGACCTGGTTCCGGGGTGCCGACCTGACCCGGTGACCTGGGGCTGTGGTGTCGACCGGACTCGGGGACCTGGTCCGGTGTCCCGTCATGACCCGGGGACCTGGGGTCGGGGTAGTCACCAGACCGTTGTACCCAGGCCGTTGACCCGACATGACCCTGTGACCCGGGGCCTGGGTAAAAATCCGACCCGGGGCCTGGGTAAAAATCCAACCCGGGGACCCGGGGCCGGGTTAACGACCTGTCCAGGGGACCCGGGCCGGGGACCCGACAGGACCCGGTGATCCTTCGCTGGTGTCCCGATGCAACCCGGGGACCCGGGCCGGGGACCCCACGTGACCCGGGGACCTGGGGCCGGGGATGTCACCCGACACTGGTACCCGGGACAGCGACCCGATACGACCCGGGGACCTGGGTCCGGGGTCCCGACCTGACCCGGTGACCTGGGGCCAGGGTAACCACCTGACCCGGGGACCCGGGCCGGGGACCCGGTATGACTCCGTCTCCCGGGGCCGGGGTGGTCACCTGACACTGCTACCCGGGACAGCGACCCGACATGACCCGGTGACCCGGGGCCGGGGTAACGACCTGTCCAGGGGACCTGGGCCGGGGACCCGACAGGACCCGGTGACCTGGTTCCGGGGTGCCGACCTGACCCGGTGACCTGGGGCTGTGGTGTCGACCGGACTCGGGGACCTGGTCCGGTGTCCCGTCATGACCCGGGGACCTGGGGTCGGGGTGGTCACCAGACCGTTGTACCCAGGCCGTTGAGCCGACATGACCCTGTGACCCGGAGCCTGGGTAAAAATCCAACCCGGGGACCCGGGCATGGGACGTGACATGACCCGACCTGGGTCTGGGGTCCCGACCTGACCCGGTGACCTGGGCCGGGGACCCCACGTGACCCGGGGACCTGGGGCCTGGGATGTCACCCGACACTGGTACCCGGGGCAGCGACCCGATACGACCCGGGGACCTGGGTCCGGGGTCCCGACCTGACCCGGTGACCTGGGGCCAGGGTAACCACTTGACCCGGGGACCCGGGCCGGGGACCCGGTATGACTCCGTCTCCCGGGGCCAGGGTGGTCACCTGACACTGCTACCCGGGACAGCGACCCGACATGACCCGGTGACCCGGGGCCGGGGTAACGACCTGTCCAGGGGACATGGGCCGGGGACCCGACAGGACCCGGTGACCTGGTTCCAGGGTGCCGACCTGACCCGGTGACCTGGGGCTGTGGTGTCGACCGGACTCGGGGACCTGGTCCGGTGTCCCGTCATGACCCGGGGACCTGGGGTCGGGGTGGTCAACAGACCGTTGTACCCAGGCCGTTGACCCGACATGACCCTGTGACCCGGGGCCTGGGTAAAAATCGAACCCGGGGACCCGGGCATGGGACATGACATGACCCAACCTGGGTCCGGGGTCCCGACCTGACCCGGTGACCTGGGGCCGGTGTCCCCACGTGACCCGGTGACCTGAGGCCGGGGTCCCCACGTGACCGGGTGACCTGGGGCCGGGGTCCCCACGTGACCCGGGGTCCTGGTGCCGGGGTCCCCACGTGACCCGGGGACCCGGGCCGGGGACCCCACGTGACCCAGTGACCTGGGGCCGGGGTCCCCACGTGACCCGGGGACCCGGGCCGGGGACATCACGTGACCCGGTCACCTGGGGCCGGGGTCCCCACGTGACCCGGGGTCCTGGTGCCGGGGTCCCCACGTGACCCGCTGACTTGGGGCCGGGGTCCCCACCTGACCCGGGGTCCTGGTGCCGGGGTCCCCACGTGACCCGCTGACCTGTGGCCGGGGTCCCCACGTGACCCGGGGTCCTGGTGCCGGGGTCCCCACGTGACCCGCTGACCTGGGTCCGGGGTCCCCACGTGACCCGGGGTCCTGGTGCCGGGGTGGTCACCGGAACCTGGGAACCAGGCCGGGTGCGCGACATGACCCGGTGACCCGGGGCCGGGTTAACGACCTGTCCAGGGGACCCGGGCCGGGGACCCCACGTGACCCGGGGACCTGGGGCAGGGGATGTCACCCGACACTGGTACCCGGGGCAGCGACCCGATACGACCCGGGGACCTGGGTCCGGGGTCCCGACCTGACCCGGTGACCTGGGGCCAGGGTAACCACCTGACCCGGGGACCCGGGCCGGGGACTCGGTATGACTCCGTCTCCCAGGGCCGGCGTGGTCACCTGACACTGGTACCAGGGACAGCGACCCGACATGACCCGGTGACCCGGGGCCGGGGTAAAAATCCCACCCGGGGACCCGGGCATGGAACGTGACATGACCTGACCTGGGTCCGGGGTCCCGACCTGACCCGGTGACCTTGGGCCAGGGTAACCACCTGACCCGGGGACTCGGGCCGGGGACCCGGTATGACTTCGTCTCCCGGGGCCGGGGTGGTCACCTGACACTGGTACCCGGGACAGCGACCCGACATGACCCGGTGACCCGGGGCCGGGGTAACGACCTGTCCAGGGGACCCGGGCCGGGGACCCGACAGGACCCGGTGATCCTTCGCTGGTGTCCCGATGCAACCCGGGGACCCGGGCCGGGGACCCCACGTGACCCGGGGACCTGGGGCAGGGGATGTCACCCGACACTGGTACCCGGGGCAGCGACCCGATACGACCCGGGGACCTGGGTCCGGGGTCCCGACCTGACCCGGTGACCTGGGGCTGTGGTGTCGACCGGACTCGGGGACCTGGTCCGGTGTCCCGTCATGACCCGGGGACCTGGGGTCGGGGTGGTCACCAGACCGTTGTACCCAGGCCGTTGACCCGACATGACCCTGTGACCCGGGGCCTGGGTAAAAATCCAACCCGGGGACCCGGGCATGGGACGTGACATGACCCGACCTGGGTCCGGGGTCTCGACCTGACCCGGTAACCTGGGCCGGGGACCCCACGTGACCCGGGGACCTGGTGCCGGGGTCCCCACGTGACCCGGGGACCCGAGCCGGGGTCCCCACGTGACCCGGTGACCTGAGGCCGGGGTCCCCACGTGACCCGGTGACCTGGGGCCGGGGTCCCCACGTGACCCGGGGTCCTGGTGCCGGGGTCCCCACGTGACCCGGGGACCCGGGCCGGGGACCCCACGTGACCCGGTGACCTGGGGCCGGGGTCCCCACGTGACCCGGGGACCCGGGCCGGGGACATCACGTGACCCGGTCACCTGGGGCCGGGGTCCCCACGTGACCCGGGGTCCTGGTGCCGGGGAACCCACGTGACCCGGGGACCCGGGCCGGGGTCCCCACGTGACCCGGGGTCCTGGTGCCGGGGTCCCCACGTGACCCGCTGACTTGGGGCCGGTGTCCCCACTTGACCCGGGGTCCTGGTACCGGGGTCCCCACGTGACCCGGGGACCCGGGCCGGGGTCCCCACGTGACCCGGTGACCTGAGGCCGAGGTCCCCACGTGACCCGGTGACCTGGGGCGAGGGTCCCCACGTGACCCGGGGTCCTGGTGCCGGGGTCCCCAAGTGACCCGGGGACCCGGGCCGGGGACCCCACGTGACCCGGTGACCTGGGGCCGGGGTCCCCACGTGACC
Organism: Somateria mollissima; assembly: GCA_951411735.1. Classification (NCBI taxonomy): domain Eukaryota; kingdom Metazoa; phylum Chordata; class Aves; order Anseriformes; family Anatidae; genus Somateria; species Somateria mollissima. The sequence goes on along the minus strand of CATOCB010000251.1, from coordinate 492,772 downwards.
CGGGGACCCGGGCCGGGGACATCACGTGACCCGGTCACCTGGGGCCGGGGTCCCCACGTGACCCGGGGTCCTGGTGCCGGGGTCCCCACGTGACCCGGTGACCTGAGGGCGGGGTCCCCACGTGACCCGGTGACCTGGGGCCGGGGTCCCCACGTGACCCGGGGTCCTGGTGCCGGGGTTCCCACGTGACCCGGGGACCCGGGCCGGGGTCCCCACGTGACCCGGGGTCCTGTTGCCGGTGTCCCCACGTGACCCGGGGACCCGGGCCGGGGACCCCACGTGACCCGGTGACCTGGGGCCGGGGTCCCCACGTGACCCGGGGACCCGGGCCGGGGACATCACGTGACCCGGTGACCTGGGGCCGGGGTCCCCACGTGACCCGGGGTCCTGGTGCCGGTGTCCCCACGTGACCCGGTCACCTGGGGCCCGGGTCCCCACGTGACCCGGTCACCTGGGGCCGGGGTCCCCACGTGACCTGGGGACCCGGGCTGGGGACCCCACATGACCCGGGGACCTGGGGCCGGGGATGTCACCCGACACTGGTACCCGGGGCAGCGACCCGACATGACCCGGTGACCCGGGGCCGGGGTAACGACCTGTCCAGGGGACCTGGGCCGGGGACCCGACAGGACCCGGTGACCTGGTTCCGGGGTGCCGACCTGACCCGGTGACCTGGGGCTGTGGTGTCGACCGGACTCGGGGACCTGGTCCGGTGTCCCGTCATGACCCGGGGACCTGGGGTCGGGGTGGTCACCAGACCGTTGTACCCAGGCCGTTGAGCCGACATGACCCTGTGACCCGGAGCCTGGGTAAAAATCCAACCCGGGGACCCGGGCATGGGACGTGACATGACCCGAAATGGGTCCGGGGTCCCGACCTGACCCGGTGACCTGGGCCGGGGACCCCACGTGACCCGGGGACCTGGTGCCGGGGTCCCCACGTGACCCGGGGACCCGAGCCGGGGTCCCCACGTGACCCGGTGACCTGAGGCCGGGGTCCCCACGTGACCCGGTGACCTGGGGCCGGGGTCCCCACGTGACCCGGGGTCCTGGTGCCGGGGTCCCCACGTGACCCGGGGACCCGGGCCGGGGACCCCACGTGACCCGGTGACCTGGGGCCGGGGTCCCCACGTGACCCGGGGACCCGGGCCGGGGACATCACGTGACCCGGTCACCTGGGGCCGGGGTCCCCACGTGACCCGGGGTCCTGGTGCCGGGGACCCCACGTGACCCGGGGACCCGGGCCGGGGTCCCCACGTGACCCGGGGTCCTGGTGCCGGGGTCCCCACGTGACCCGCTGACTTGGGGCCGGTGTCCCCACTTGACCCGGGGTCCTGGTGCCGGGGTCCCCACGTGACCCGGGGACCCGGGCCGGGGTCCCCACGTGACCCGGTGACCTGAGGCCGAGGTCCCCACGTGACCTGGTGACCTGGGGCGAGGGTCCCCACGTGACCCGGGGTCCTGGTGCCGGGGTCCCCAAGTGACCCGGGGACCCGGGCCGGGGACCCCACGTGACCCGGTGACCTGGGGCCGGGGTCCCCACGTGACCCGGGGACCCGGGCCGGGGACATCACGTGACCCGGTCACCTGGGGCCGGGGTCCCCACGTGACCCGGGGTCCTGGTGCCGGGGTCCCCACGTGACCCGGTGACCTGAGGCCGGGGTCCCCACGTGACCCGGTGACCTGGGGCCGGGGTCCCCACGTGACCCGGGGTCCTGGTGCCGGGGTTCCCACGTGACCCGGGGACCCGGGCCGGGGTCCGTACGTGACCCGGTGACCTGGGGCCGGGGTCCCCACGTGACCCGGGGACCCGGGCCGGGGTCCCCACGTGACCCAGGGTCCTGGTGCCGGGGTCCCCACGTGACCCGGTGACCTGGGGCCGGGGTACCCACGTGACCCGGTGACCTGGTGCCGGGGTCCCCACGTGACCCGGGGACCCGGGCCGGGGACATCACGTGACCCGGTCACCTGGGGCCGGGGTCCCCACGTGACCCGGTGACCTGGGGCCGGGGTCCACACGTGACCCGGGGTCCTGGTGCCGGTGTCCCCACGTGACCCGGTCACCTGGGGCCCGGGTCCCCACGTGACCCGGTCACCTGGGGCCGGGGTCCCCACGTGACCCGGTGACCTGGGGCCGGGGTCCCCACGTGACCCGGGGTCCTGGTGCCGGGGTTCCCACGTGACCCGGGGACCCGGGCCGGGGTCCCCACGTGACCCGGGGTCCTGTTGCCGGTGTCCCCACGTGACCCGGGGACCCGGGCCGGGGACCCCACGTGACCCGGTGACCTGGGGCCGGGGTCCCCACGTGACCCGGGGACCCGGGCCGGGGACATCACGTGACCCGGTGACCTGGGGCCGGGGTCCCCACGTGACCCGGGGTCCTGGTGCCGGGGTCCCCACGTGACCCGGGGACCCGGGCCGGGGTCCCCACGTGACCCAGGGTCCTGGTGCCGGTGTCCCCACGTGACCCGGTGACCTGGGGCCGGGGTCCCCACGTGACCCGGGGACCCGGGCCGGGGACATCACGTGACCCGGTCACCTGGGGCCGGGGTCCCCACGTGACCCGGTGACCTGGGGCCGGGGTCCCCACGTGACCCGGGGTCCTGGTGCCGGTGTCGCCACGTGACTCGGTCACCTGGGGCCCGGGTCCCCACGTGACCCGGTCACCTGGGGCCGGGGTCCCCACGTGACCTGGGGACCCGGGCCGGGGACCCCACATGACCCGGGGACCTGGGGCCGGGGATGTCACCCGACACTGGTACCCGGGGCAGCGACCCGACATGACCCGGTGACCCGGGGCCGGGGTAACGACCTGTCCAGGGGACCTGGGCCGGGGACCCGACAGGACCCGGTGACCTGGTTCCGGGGTGCCGACCTGACCCGGTGACCTGGGGCTGTGGTGTCGACCGGACTCGGGGACCTGGTCCGGTGTCCCGTCATGACCCGGGGACCTGGGGTCGGGGTGGTCACCAGACCGTTGTACCCAGGCCGTTGACCCGACATGACCCTGTGACCCGGGGCCTGGGTAAAAATCCGACCCGGGGCCTGGGTAAAAATCCAACCCGGGGACCCGGGGCCGGGTTAACGACCTGTCCAGGGGACCCGGGCCGGGGACCCGACAGGACCCGGTGATCCTTCGCTGGTGTCCCGATGCAACCCGGGGACCCGGGCCGGGGACCCCACGTGACCCGGGGACCTGGGGCAGGGGATGTCACCCGACACTGGTACCCGGGGCAGCGACCCGATACGACCCGGGGACCTGGGTCCGGGGTCCCGACCTGACCCGGTGACCTGGGGCCAGGGTAACCACCTGACCCGGGGACCCGGGCCGGGGACCCGGTATGACTCCGTCTCCCGGGGCCGGGGTGGTCACCTGACACTGCTACCCGGGACAGCGACCCGACATGACCCGGTGACCCGGGGCCGGGGTAACGACCTGTCCAGGGGACCTGGGCCGGGGACCCGACAGGACCCGGTGACCTGGTTCCGGGGTGCCGACCTGACCCGGTGACCTGGGGCTGTGGTGTCGACCGGACTCGGGGACCTGGTCCGGTGTCCCGTCATGACCCGGGGACCTGGGGTCGGGGTGGTCACCAGACCGTTGTACCCAGGCCGTTGACCCGACATGACCCTGTGACCCGGGGCCTGGGTAAAAATCCAACCCGGGGACCCGGGCATGGGACGTGACATGACCCGACCTGGGTCCGGGGTCCCGACCTGACCCGCTGACCTGGGCCGGGGACCCCACGTGACCCGGGGACCTGGGGCCGGGGATGTCACCCGACACTGGTACCCGGGGCAGCGACCCGATACGACCCGGGGACCTGGGTCCGGGGTCCCGACCTGACCCGGGGACCCGGGCCGGGGACCCCACTTGACCCGGGGACCCGGGCCGGGGACCCGGTATGACTCCGTCTCCTGGGGCCAGGGTGGTCACCTGACATTGCTACCCGGGACAGCGACCCGACATGACCCGGTGACCCGGGGCCGGGGTAACGACCTGTCCAGGGGACCTGGGCCGGGGACCCGACAGGACCCGGTGACCTGGGGCCGGGGTCCCCACGTGACCCGGGGTCCTGGTGCCGGGGTCCCCACGTGACCCGGGGACCCGGGCCGGGGACCCCACGTGACCCGGTGACCTGGGGCCGGGGTCCCCACGTGACCCGGGGACCCGGGCCGGGGACATCACGTGACCCGGTCACCTGGGGCCGGGGTCCCCACGTGACCCGGGGTCCTGGTGCCGGGGACCCCACGTGACCCGGGGACCCGGGCCGGGGTCCCCACGTGACCCGGGGTCCTGGTGCCGGTGTCCCCACGTGACCCGGTCACTTGGGGCCGGGGTCCCCACGTGACCCGGGGTCCTGGTGCCGGGGTCCCCACGTGACCCGCTGACTTGGGGCCGGGGTCCCCACTTGACCCGGGGTCCTGGTGCCGGTGTCCCCACGTGACCCGGGGACCCGGGCCGGGGTCCCCACGTGACCCGGTGACCTGAGGCCGGGGTCCCCACGTGACCCGGTGACCCGGGCCGGGGTCCCCACGTGACCCGGGGTCCTGGTGCCGGTGTCCCCACGTGACCCGGTCACCTGGGGCCGGGGTCCCCACGTGACCCGGGGTCCTGGTGCCGGGGTCCCCACGTGACCCGCTGACTTGGGGCCGGGGTCCCCACTTGACCCAGGGTCCTGGTGCCGGTGTCCCCACGTGACCCGGGGACCCGGGCCGGGGTCCCCACGTGACCCGGGGTCCTGGGGCCGGGGTCCCCACGTGACCCGGGGTCCTGGTGCCGGGGTCCCCACGTGACCCGGTGACCTGAGGCCGGGGTCCCCACGTGACCCGGTGACCTGGGGCCGGGGTCCCCACGTGACCCGGGGTCCTGGTGCCGGGGTTCCCACGTGACCCGGGGACCCGGGCCGGGGTCCCCACGTGACCCGGGGTCCTGGTGCCGGTGTCCCCACGTGACCCGGGGACCCGGGCCGGGGACCCCACGTGACCCGGTGACCTGGGGCCGGGGTCCCCACGTGACCAGGGGACCCGGGCCGGGGACATCACGTGACCCGGTCACCTGGGGCCGGGGTCCCCACGTGACCCGGGGTCCTGGTGCCGGGGTCCCCACGTGACCCGGGGACCCGGGCCGGGGTCCCCACGTGACCCAGGGTCCTGGTGCCGGTGTCCCCACGTGACCCGGTGACCTGGGGCCGGGGTCCCCACGTGACCCGGTGACCTGGTGCCGGGGTCCCCACGTGACCCGGGGACCCGGGCCGGGGTCCCCACGTGACCCAGGGTCCTGGTGCCGGTGTCCCCACGTGACCCGGTCACCTGGGGCCGGGGTCCCCACGTGACCCGGGGTCCTGGTGCCGGTGTCCCCACGTGACCCGGTCACCTGGGGCCCGGGTCCCCACGTGACCCGGTCACCTGGGGCCGGGGTCCCCACGTGACCTGGGGACCCGGGCCGGGGACCCCACATGACCCGGGGACCTGGGGCCGGGGTCCCCACGTGACCCGGGGACCCGGGCCGGGGTCCCCACGTGACCCGGGGTCCTGGTGCCGGTGTCCCCACGTGACCCGGTCACCTGGGGCCGGGGTCCCAACGTGACCCGGGGTCCAGGTGCCGGGGTCCCCACGTGACCCGCTGACCTGGGGCCGGGGTCCCCACGTGACCCGGGGTCCTGGTGCCGGGGTCCCCACGTGACCCGCTGACCTGTGGCCGGGGTCCCCACGTGACCCAGGGTCCTGGTGCCGGGGTCCCCACGTGACCCGGTGACCTGGGGCCGGGGTCCCCACGTGACCCGGGGTCCTGGTGCCGGGGTGGTCACCGGAACCTGGGAACCAGGCCGGGTGCGCGACATGACCCGGTGACCCGGGGCCGGGTTAACGACCTGTCCAGGGGACCCGGGCCGGGGACCCGACAGGACCCGGTGATCCTTCGCTGGTGTCCCGATGCAACCCGGGGACCCGGGCCGGGGACCCCACGTGACCCGGGGACCTGGGGCAGGGGATGTCACCCGACACTGGTACCCGGGGCAGCGACCCGATACGACCCGGGGACCTGGGTCCGGGGTCCCGACCTGACCCAGTGACCTGGGGCCGGTGTCCCCACGTGACCCGCTGACCTGGGTCCGGGGTCCCCACGTGACCCGGTGACCTAGTGCCTGGGTGGTCATCGGAACCTGGGAACCAGGCCAGGTACCCGACACGACCCGGTGACCCGGGGCTGTGGTGTCGACGGACTCGTGGACCTGGGTTCGGGGTCCCGACCTGACGCGGTGACCTGGGGCCGGTGTCCCCACGTGACCCGCTGACCTGGGGCCGGGGTCCCCACGTGACCCGGTCACCTGGGGCCGGTGTCCCCACGTGACCTGCTGACCTGGGGCCGGGGTCCCCACGTGACCCGGTCACCTGGGGCCGGGGTCCGCACGTGACCCGGTGACCTGGGGCCGGGGTCCCCACGTGACCCGGGGACCCGGGCCGGGGTCCCCACGTGACCCAGGGTCCTGGTGCCGGTGTCCCCACGTGACCCGGTGACCTAGGGCCGGGGTCCCCACGTGACCCGGGGACCCGGGCCGGGGACATCACGTGACCCGGTCACCTGGGGCCGGGGTCCCCACGTGACCCGGTCACCTGGGGCCGGGGTCCCCACGTGACCCGGGGTCCTGGGGCCGGTGTCCCCACGTGACCCGGTCACCTGGGGCCCGGGTCCCCACGTGACCCGGTCACCTGGGGCCGGGGTCCCCACGTGACCTGGGGACCCGGGCCGGGGACCCCACGTGACCCGAGGACCTGGGGCCGGGGATGTCACCTGACAATGGTACCCGGGGCAGCGACCCGATACGACCCGGGGACCTGGGTCCGGGGTCCCGACCTGACCCGGTGACCTGGGGCCAGGGTAACCACCTGACCCGGGGACCCGGGCCGGGGACCCGGTATGACTCCGTCTCCCGGGGCCGGGGTGGTCACCTGACACTGCTACCCGGGACAGCGACCCGACATGACCCGGTGACCCGGGGCCGGGGTAACGACCTGTCCAGGGGACCTGGGCCGGGGACCCGACAGGACCCGGTGACCTGGTTCCGGGGTGCCGACCTGACCCGGTGACCTGGGGCTGTGGTGTCGACCGGACTCGGGGACCTGGTCCGGTGTCCCGTCATGACCCGGGGACCTGGGGTCGGGGTGGTCACCAGATCGTTGTACCCAGGCCGTTGAGCCGACATGACCCTGTGACCCGGAGCCTGGGTAAAAATCCAACCCGGGGACCCGGGCATGGGACGTGACATGACCCGACCTGGGTCCGGGGTCCCGACCTGACCCGGTGACCTGGGCCGGGGTCCCGACCTGACCCGGGGACCTGGGGCCGGGGATGTCACCCGACACTGGTACCCGGGGCAGCGACCCGATACGACCCGGGGACCTGGGTCCGGGGTCCCGACCTGACCCGGTGACCTGGGGCCAGGGTAACCACTTGACCCGGGGACCCGGGCCGGGGACCCGGTATGACTCCGTCTCCCGGGGCCGGGGTGGTCACCTGACACTGGTACCCGGGACAGCGACCCGACATGACCCGGTGACCCGGGGCCGGGGTAACGACCTGTCCAGGGGACCTGGGCCGGGGACCCGACAGGACCCGGTGACCTGGTTCCGGGGTGCCGACCTGACCCGGTGACCTGGGGCTGTGGTGTCGACCGGACTCGGGGACCTGGTCCGGTGTCCCGTCATGACCCGGGGACCTGGGGTCGGGGTGGTCACCAGACCGTTGTACCCAGGCCGTTGACCCGACATGACCCTGTGACCCGGGGCCTGGGTAAAAATCCAACCCGGGGACCCGGGCATGGGACATGACATGACCCGACCTGGGTCCGGGGTCCCGACCTGACCCGCTGACCTGGGGCCGGTGTCCCCACGTGACCCGGGGTCCTGGTGCCGGGGTCCCCACGTGACCCGGGGACCCGAGCCGGGGTCCCCACGTTACCCGGTGACCTGAGGCCGGGGTCCCCACGTGACCCGGTGACCTGGGGCCGGGGTCCCCACGTGACCCGGGGTCCTGGTGCCGGGGTCCCCACGTGACCCGGGGACCCGGGCCGGGGACCCCACGTGACCCGGTGACCTGGGGCCGGGGTCCCCACGTGACCCGGGGACCCGGGCCGGGGACATCACGTGACCCGGTCACCTGGGGCCGGGGTCCCCACGTGACCCGGTCACCTGGGGCCGGGGTCCCCACGTGACCCGGGGTCCTGGTGCCGGGGTCCCCACGTGACCCTGTGACCTGAGGCCGGGGTCCCCACGTGACCCGGTGACCTGGGGCCGGGGTCCCCACGTGACCCGGGGTCCTGGTGCCTGGGTTCCCACGTGACCCGGGGACCCGGGCCGGGGTCCCCACGTGACCCGGGGTCCTGGTGCCGGTGTCCCCACGTGACCCGGGGACCCGGGCCGGGGACCCCACGTGACCCGGTGACCTGGGGCCAGGGTCCCCACGTGACCCGGGGACCCGGGCCGGGGACATCACGTGACCCGGTCACCTGGGGCCGGGGTCCCCACCTGACCCGGGGTCCTGGTGCCGGTGTCCCCACGTGACCCGGGGACCCGGGCCGGGGACCCCACGTGACCCGGTGACCTGGGGCCGGGGTCCCCACGTGACCCGGGGACCCGGGCCGGGGACATCACGTGACCCGGTCACCTGGGGCCGGGGTCCCCACGTGACCCGGGGTCCTGGTGCCGGGGTCCCCACGTGACCCGGGGACCCGGGCCGGGGTCCCCACGTGACCCAGGGTCCTGGTGCCGGTGTCCCCACGTGACCCGGTGACCTGGTGCCGGTGTCCCCACGTGACCCGGTGACCTGGGGCCGGGGTCCCCACGTGACCCGGGGACCCGGGCCGGGGTCCCCACGTGACCCAGGGTCCTGGTGCCGGTGTCCCCACGTGACCCGGTGACCTGGGGCCGGGGTCCCCACGTGACCCGGTCACCTGGGGCCGGGGTCCCCACGTGACCCGGGGACCCGGGCCGGGGACATCACGTGACCCGGTCACCTGGGGCCGGGGTCCCCACGTGACCCGGTGACCTGGGGCCGGGGTCCCCACGTGACCCGGGGACCCGGGCCGGGGACATCACGTGACCCGGTCACCTGGGGCCGGGGTCCCAACGTGACCCGGTCACCTGGGGCCGGGGTCCCCACGTGACCCGGGGTCCTGGTGCCGGGGTCCCCACGTGACCCTGTGACCTGAGGCCGGGGTCCCCACGTGACCCGGTGACCTGGGGCCGGGGTCCCCACGTGACCCGGGGTCCTGGTGCCTGGGTTCCCACGTGACCCGGGGACCCGGGCCGGGGTCCCCACGTGACCCGGGGTCCTGGTGCCGGTGTCCCCACGTGACCCGGGGACCCGGGCCGGGGACCCCACGTGACCCGGTGACCTGGGGCCAGGGTCCCCACGTGACCCGGGGACCCGGGCCGGGGACATCACGTGACCCGGTCACCTGGGGCCGGGGTCTCCACCTGACCCGGGGTCCTGGTGCCGGTGTCCCCACGTGACCCGGGGACCCGGGCCGGGGTCCCCACGTGACCCAGGGTCCTGGTGCCGGTGTCCCCACGTGACCCGGTGACCTGGTGCCGGTGTCCCCACGTGACCCGGTGACCTGGGGCCGGGGTCCCCACGTGACCCGGGGACCCGGGCCGGGGTCCCCACGTGACCCAGGGTCCTGGTGCCGGTGTCCCCACGTGACCCGGTGACCTGGGGCCGGGGTCCCCACGTGACCCGGTGACCTGGGGCCGGGGTCCCCACGTGACCCGGGGACCCGGGCCGGGGACATCACGTGACCCGGTCACCTGGGGCCGGGGTCCCCACGTGACCCGGTGACCTGGGGCCGGGGTCCCCACGTGACCCGGGGACCCGGGCCGGGGACATCACGTGACCCGGTCACCTGGGGCCGGGGTCCCAACGTGACCCAGTCACCTGGGGCCGGGGTCCCCACGTGACCCGGGGTCCTGGTGCCGGGGTCCCCACGTGACCCTGTGACCTGAGGCCGGGGTCCCCACGTGACCCGGTGACCTGGGGCCGGGGTCCCCACGTGACCCGGGGTCCTGGTGCCTGGGTTCCCACGTGACCCGGGGACCCGGGCCGGGGTCCCCACGTGACCCGGGGTCCTGGTGCCGGTGTCCCCACGTGACCCGGGGACCCGGGCCGGGGACCCCACGTGACCCGGTGACCTGGGGCCAGGGTCCCCACGTGACCCGGGGACCCGGGCCGGGGACATCACGTGACCCGGTCACCTGGGGCCGGGGTCTCCACCTGACCCGGGGTCCTGGTGCCGGTGTCCCCACGTGACCCGGGGACCCGGGCCGGGGACCCCACGTGACCCGGTGACCTGGGGCCGGGGTCCCCACGTGACCCGGGGACCCGGGCCGGGGACATCACGTGACCCGGTCACCTGGGGCCGGGGTCCCCACGTGACCCGGGGTCCTGGTGCCGGGGTCCCCACGTGACCCGGGGACCCGGGCCGGGGTCCCCACGTGACCCAGGGTCCTGGTGCCGGTGTCCCCACGTGACCCGGTGACCTGGGGCCGGGGTCCCCACGTGACCCGGTGACCTGGGGCCGGGGTCCCCACGTGACCCGGGGACCCGGGCCGGGGTCCCCACGTGACCCAGGGTCCTGGTGCCGGTGTCCCCACGTGACCCGGTGACCTGGGGCCGGGGTCCCCACGTGACCCGGTGACCTGGGGCCGGGGTCCCCACGTGACCCGGGGACCCGGGCCGGGGACATCACGTGACCCGGTCACCTGGGGCCGGGGTCCCCACGTGACCCAGTCACCTGGGGCCGGGGTCCCCACGTGACCCGGGGTCCTGGTGCCGGTGTCCCCACGTGACCCGGTCACCTGGGGCCCGGGTCCCCACGTGACCTGGTCACCTGGGGCCGGGGTCCCCACGTGACCTGGGGACCCGGGCCGGGGACCCCACGTGACCCGGGGACCTGGGGCCGGGGATGTCACCCGACACTGGTACCCGGGGCAGCGACCCGATACGACCCGGGGACCTGGGTCCGGGGTCCCGACCTGACCCGGTGACCTGGGGCCAGGGTAACCACCTGACCCGGGGACCCGGGCCGGGGACTCGGTATGACTCCGTCTCCCGGGGCCGGGGTGGTCACCTGACACTGGTACCCGGGACAGCGACCCGACATGAACCGGTGACCCGGGGCCGGGGTAACGACCTGTCCAGGGGACCTGGGCCGGGGACCCGACAGGACCCGGTGACCTGGTTCCGGGGTGCCGACCTGACCCGGTGACCTGGGGCTGTGGTGTCGACCGGACTCGGGGACCTGGTCCGGTGTCCCGTCATGACCCGGGGACCTGGGGTCGGGGTGGTCACCAGACCGTTGTACCCAGGCCGTTGAGCCGACATGACCCTGTGACCCGGGGCCTGGGTAAAAATCCAACCCGGGGACCCGGGCATGGGACGTGACATGACCCGACCTGGGTCCGGGGTCCCGACCTGACCCGCTGACCTGGGGCCGGTGTCCACACGTGACCCGGGGTCCTGGTGCCGGGGTCCCCACGTGACCCGGGGACCTGGGGCCGGGGTCCCCACGTGACCCGGGGTCCTGGTGCCGGGGTCCCCACGTGACCCGGGGACCCGGGCCGGGGACCCCACGTGACCCGGTGACCTGGGGCCGGGGTCCCCACGTGACCCGGGGACCCGGGCCGGGGACATCACGTGACCCGGTCACCTGGGGCCGGGGTCCCCACGTGACCCGGGGTCCTGGTGCCGGGGTCCCCACGTGACCCGGGGACCCGGGCCGGGGTCCCCACGTGACCCAGGGTCCTGGTGCCGGTGTCCCCACGTGACCCGGTGACCTGGGGCCGGGGTCCCCACGTGACCCGGTCACCTGGGGCCGGGGTCCCCACGTGACCCGGGGACCCGGGCCGGGGTCCCCACGTGACCCGGGGTCCTGGTGCCGGTGTCCCCACGTGACCCGGTGACCTGGGGCCGGGGTCCCCACGTGACCCGGTGACCTGGGGCCGGGGTCCCCACGTGACCCGGGGACCCGGGCCGGGGACATCACGTGACCCGGTCACCTGGGACGGGGTCCCCACGTGACCCGGTCACCTGGGGCAGGGGTCCCCACGTGACCCGGGGTCCTGGTGCCGGTGTCCCCACTTGACCCGGTGACCTGGGGCCCGGGTCCCCACGAGACCTGGTCACCTGGGGCCGGGGTCCCCACGTGACCTGGGGACCCGGGCCGGGGACCCCACGTGACCCGGGGACCTGGGGCCGGGGATGTCACCCGACACTGGTACCCGGGGCAGCGACCCGATACGACCCGGGGACCTGGGTCCGGGGTCCCGACCTGACCCGGTGACCTGGGGCCAAGGTAACCACCTGACCCGGGGACCCGGGCCGGGGACTCGGTATGACTCCGTCTCCCGGGGCCGGGGTGGTCACCTGACACTGGTACCCGGGACAGCGACCCGACATGACCCGGTGACCCGGGGCCGGGGTAACGACCTGTCCAGGGGACCTGGGCCGGGGACCCGACAGGACCCGGTGACCTGGTTCCGGGGTGCCGACCTGACCCGGTGACCTGGGGCTGTGGTGTCGACCGGACTCGGGGACCTGGTCCGGTGTCCCGTCATGACCCGGGGACCTGGGGTAGGGGTGGTCACCAGACCGTTGTACCCAGGCCGTTGACCCGACATGACCCTGTGACCCGGGGCCTGGGTAAAAATCCAACCCGGGGACCCGGGCATGGGACGTGACATGACCCGACCTGGGTCCGGGGTCCCGACCTGACCCGGTGACCTGGGGCCAGGGTAACCACCTGACCCGGGGACTCGGGCCGGGGACCCGGTATGACTCCGTCTCTCGGGGCCGGGGTGGTCACCTGACACTGGTACCCGGGACAGCGACCCGACATGACCCGGTGACCCGGGGCCGGGGTAACGACCTGTCCAGGGGACCTGGGCCGGGGACCCGACATGACCCGGTGACCTGGTTCCGGGGTGCCGACCTGACCCGGTGACCTGGGGCTGTGGTGTCGACCGGACTCGGGGACCTGGTCCGGTGTCCCGTCATGACCCGGGGACCTGGGGTCGGGGTGGTCACCAGACCGTTGTACCCAGGCCGTTGAGCCGACATGACCCTGTGACCCGGGGCCTGGGTAAAAATCCAACCCGGGGACCCGGGCATGGGACATGACATGACCCAACCTGGGTCCGGGGTCCCGACCTGACCCGCTGACCTGGGGCCGGGGTCCCCACGTGACCCGGGGTCCTGGTGCCGGGGTCCCCACGTGACCCGGTGACTTGAGGCCGGGGTCCCCACGTGACCCGGTGACCTGGGGCCGTGGTCCCCACGTGACCCGGGGTCCTGGTGCCGGGGTCCCCACGTGACCCGGGGACCCGGGCCGGGGACCCCACGTGACCCGGTGACCTGGGGCCGGGGTCCCCACGTGACCCGGGGACCCGGGCCGGGGACATCACGTGACCCGGTCACCTGGGACCGGGGTCCCCACGTGACCCGGGGTCCTGGTGCCGGGGACCCCACGTGACCCGGGGACCCGGGCCGGGGTCCCCACGTGACCCGGTGTCCTGGTGCCGGGGTCCCCACGTGACACGCTGACTTGGGGCCGGGGTCCCCACGTGACCCGGGGTCCTGGTGCCGGGGTCCCCAAGTGACCCGGGGACCCGGGCCGGGGACCCCACGTGACCCGGTGACCTGGGGCCGGGGTCCCCACGTGACCCGGTGACCTGGGGCCGGGGTCCCCACGTGACCCGGGGTCCTGGTGCCGGGGTTCCCACTTGACCCGGGGACCCGTGCCGGGGACCCCACGTGACCCGGTGACCTGGGGCCGGGGTCCCCACGTGACCCGGGGACCCGGGCCGGGGACATCACGTGACCCGGTCACCTGGGGCCGGGGTCCCCACGTGACCCGGTCACCTGGGGCCGGGGTCCCCACGTGACCCGGGGTCCTGGTGCCGGTGTCCCCACGTGACCCGGTGACCTGGGGCCCGGGTCCCTACGTGACCCGGTCACCTGGGGCCGGGGTCCCCACGTGACCTGGGGACCCGGGCCGGGGACCCCACATGACCCGGGGACCTGGGGCCGGGGATGTCACCCGACACTGGTACCCGGGGCAGCGACCCGATACGACCCGGGGACCTGGGTCCGGGGTCCCGACCTGACCCGGTGACCTGGGGCCAGGGTAACCACCTGACCCGGGGACCCGGGCCCGGGACCCGGTATGACTCCGTCTCCCGGGGCCAGGGTGGTCACCTGACACTGCTACCCGGGACAGCGACCCGACATGACCCGGTGACCCGGGGCCGGGGTAACGACCTGTCCAGGGGACCTGGGCCGGGGACCCGACAGGACCCGGTGACCTGGTTCCGGGGTGCCGACCTGACCCGGTGACCTGGGGCTGTGGTGTCGACCGGACTCGGGGACCTGGTCCGGTGTCCCGTCATGACCCGGGGACCTGGGGTCGGGGTGGTCACCAGACCGTTGTACCCAGGCCGTTGACCCGACATGACCCTGTGACCCGGGGCCTGGGTAAAAATCCAACCCGGGGACCCGGGCATGGGACATGACATGACCCAACCTGGGTCCGGGGTCCCGACCTGACCCGCTGACCTGGGGCCGGGGTCCCCACGTGACCCGGGGTCCTGGTGCCGGGGTCCCCACGTGACCCGGTGACTTGAGGCCGGGGTCCCCACGTGACCCGGTGACCTGGGGCCGTGGTCCCCACGTGACCCGGGGTCCTGGTGCCGGGGTCCCCACGTGACCCGGGGACCCGGGCCGGGGACCCCACGTGACCCGGTGACCTGGGGCCGGGGTCCCCACGTAACCCGGGGACCCGGGCCGGGGACATCACGTGACCCGGTCACCTGGGACCGGGGTCCCCACGTGACCCGGGGTCCTGGTGCCGGGGACCCCACGTGACCCGGGGACCCGGGCCGGGGTCCCCACGTGACCCGGGGTCCTGGTGCCGGGGTCCCCACGTGACACGCTGACTTGGGGCCGGGGTCCCCACTTGACCCGGGGTCCTGGTGCCGGGGTCCCCACGTGACCCGGGGACCCGGGCCGGGGTCCCCACGTGACCCGGTGACCTGAGGCCGAGGTCCCCACGTGACCCGGTGACCTGGGGCGAGGGTCCCCACGTGACCCGGGGTCCTGGTGCCGGGGTCCCCAAGTGACCCGGGGACCCGGGCCGGGGACCCCACGTGACCCGGTGACCTGGGGCCGGGGTCCCCACGTGACCCGGGGACCCGGGCCGGGGACATCACGTGACCCGGTCACCTGGGGCCGGGGTCCCCACGTGACCCGGGGTCCTGTTGCCGGGGTCCCCACGTGACCCGGGGACCCGGGCCGGGGTCCCCACGTGACCCTGGGTCCTGATGCCGATGTCCCCACGTGACCCGGGGACCTGGGGCCGGGGTCCGCACGTGACCCGGTGACCTGGGGCCGGGGTCCCCACGTGACCCGGGGACCCGGGCCGGGGTCCCCACGTGACCCAGGGTCCTGGTGCCGGTGTCCCCACGTGACCCGGTGACCTGGGGCCGGGGTCCCCACGTGACCCGGTGACCTGGGGCGAGGGTCCCCACGTGACCCGGGGTCCTGGTGCCGGGGTCCCCAAGTGACCCGGGGACCCGGGCCGGGGACCCCACGTGACCCGGTGACCTGGGGCCGGGGTCCCCACGTGACCCGGGGACCCGGGCCGGGGACATCACGTGACCCGGTCACCTGGGGCCGGGGTCCCCACGTGACCCGGGGTCCTGTTGCCGGGGTCCCCACGTGACCCGGGGACCCGGGCCGGGGTCCCCACGTGACCCTGGGTCCTGATGCCGATGTCCCCACGTGACCCGGGGACCTGGGGCCGGGGTCCGCACGTGACCCGGTGACCTGGGGCCGGGGTCCCCACGTGACCCGGTGACCTGGGGCCGGGGTCCCCACGTGACCCGGGGACCCGGGCCGGGGTCCCCACGTGACCCAGGGTCCTGGTGCCGGTGTCCCCACGTGACCCGGTGACCTGGGGCCGGGGTCCCCACGTGACCCGGGGACCCGGGCCGGGGACATCACGTGACCCGGTCACCTGGGGCCGGGGTCCCCACGTGACCCGGTCACCTGGGGGCGGGGTCCCCACGTGACCCGGGGTCCTGGTGCCGGTGTCCCCACGTGACCCGGTCACCTGGGGCCCGGGTCCCCACGTGACCCGGGGTCCTGGTGCCGGGGTTCCCACGTGACCTGGGGACCCGGGCCGGGGACCCCACATGACCCGGGGACCTGGGGCCGGGGATGTCACCCGACACTGGTACCCGGGGCAGCGACCCGATACGACCCGGGGACCTGGGTCCGGGGTCCCGACCTGACCCGGTGACCTGGGGCCAGGGTAACCACTTGACCCGGGGACCCGGGCCCGGGACCCGGTATGACTCCGTCTCCCGGGGCCAGGGTGGTCACCTGACACTGCTACCCGGGACAGCGACCCGACATGACCCGGTGACCCGGGGCCGGGGTAACGACCTGTCCAGGGGACCTGGGCCGGGGACCCGACAGGACCCGGTGACCTGGTTCCGGGGTGCCGACCTGACCCGGTGACCTGGGGCTGTGGTGTCGACCGGACTCGGGGACCTGGTCCGGTGTCCCGTCATGACCGGGGGCCCTGGGGTCGGGGTGGTCACCAGACCGTTGTACCCAGGCCGTTGACCCGACATGACCCTGTGACCCGGGGCCTGGGTAAAAATCCAACCCGGGGACCCGGGCATGGGACATGACATGACCCGACCTGGGTCCGGGGTCCCGACCTGACCCGCTGACCTGGGGCCGGTGTCCCCACGTGACCCGGGGTCCTGGTGCCGGGGTCCCCACGTGACCCGGGGACCCGGGCCGGGGTCCCCACGTGACCCGGTGACCTGAGGCCGGGGTCCCCACGTGACCCGGTGACCTGGGGCGAGGGTCCCCACGTGACCCGGGGTCCTGGTGCCGGGGTCCCCAAGTGACCCGGGGACCCGGGTCGGGGACCCCACGTGACCCGGTGACCTGGGGCCGGGGTCCCCACGTGACCCGGGGACCCGGGCCGGGGACATCACGTGACCCGGTCACCTGGGGCCGGGGTCCCCACGTGACCCGGTCACCTGGGGCCGGTGTCCCCACGTGACCCGGGGTCCTGGTGCCGGGGTCCCTACGTGACCCGGTGACCTGAGGCCGGGGTCCCCACGTGACCCGGTGACCTGGGGCCGGGGTCCCCACGTGACCAGGGGACCCGGGCCGGGGACATAACGTGACCCGGTCACCTGGGGCCGGGGTCCCCACGTGACCCGGGGTCCTGGTGCCGGGGTCCCCACGTGACCCGGGGACCCGGGCCGGGGTCCCCACGTGACCCGGTGTCCTGGTGCCGGTGTCCCCACGTGACCCGGTGACCTGGGGCCGGGGTCCCCACGTGACCCGGTGACCTGGGGCCGGGGTCCCCGCGTGACCCGGGGACCCGGGCCGGGGTCCCCACGTGACCCAGGGTCCTGGTGCCGGTGTCCCCACGTGACCCGGTGACCTGGGGCCGGGGACCCCACGTGACCCGGTAACCTGGGGCCGGGGTCCCCACGTGACCGGGGGACCCGGGCCGGGGACATCACGTGACGCGCACACCTGGGGCCGGGGTCCCCACATGACCCGGTCACCTGGGGCCGGGGTCCCCACGTGACCCGGGGTCCTGGTGCCGGTGTCCCTACGTGACCCGGTCACCTGGGGCCCGGGTCCCCACGTGACCCGGTCACCTGGGGCCGGGGTCCCCACGTGACCTGGGGACCCGGGCCGGGGACCCCACGTGACCCGGGGACCTCGGGCTGGGGATGTCACCCGACACTGGTACCCGGGGCAGCGACCCGATACGACCCGGGGACCTGGTTCCGGGGTGCCGACCTGACCCGGTGACCTGGGGCTGTGGTGTCGACCGGACTCGGGGACCTGGTCCGGTGTCCCGTCATGACCCGGGGACCTGGGGTCGGAGTGGTCACCAGACCGTTGTACCCAGGCCGTTGACCCGACATGACCCTGTGACCCGGGGCCTGAGTAAAAATCCGACCCGGGGCCTGGGTAAAAATCCAACCCGGGGACCCGGGGCCGCGTTAACGACCTGTCCAGGGGACCCGGGCCGGGGACCCGACAGGACCCGGTGATCCTTCGCTGGTGTCCCGATGCAACCCGGGGACCCGGGCCGGGGACCCCACGTGACCCGGGGACCTGGGGCAGGGGATGTCACCCGACACTGGTACCCGGGGCAGCGATCCGATACGACCCGGGGACCTGGGTCCGGGGTCCCGACCTGACCCGGGGACCTGGGGCCAGGGTAACCACCTGACCCGGGGACCCGGGCCGGGGACCCGGTATGACTCCGTCTCCCGGGGCCGGGGTGGTCACCTGACACTGCTACCCGGGACAGCGACCCGACATGACCCGGTGACCCGGGGCCGGGGTAACGACCTGTCCAGGGGACCTGGGCCGGGGACCCGACAGGACCCGGTGACCTGGTTCCGGGGTGCCGACCTGACCCGGTGACCTGGGGCTGTGGTGTCGACCGGACTCGGGGACCTGGTCCAGTGTCCCGTCATGACCCGGGGACCTGGGGTCGGGGTGGTCACCAGACCGTTGTACCCAGGCCGTTGAGCCGACATGACCCTGTGACCCGGAGCCTGGGTAAAAATCCAACCCGGGGACCCGGGCATGGGACGTGACATGACCCGACATGGGTCCGGGGTCCCGACCTGACCCGGTGACCTGGGCCGGGGACCCCACGTGACCCGGGGACCTGGGGCCGGGGATGTCACCCGACACTGGTACCCGGGGCAGCGACCCGATACGACCCGGGGACCTGGGTCCGGGGTCCCGACCTGACCCGGTGACCTGGGGCCAGGGTAACCACTTGACCCGGGGACCCGGGCCGGGGACCCGGTATGACTCCGTCTCCCGGGGCCGGGGTGGTCACCTGACACTGCTACCCGGGACAGCGACCCGACATGACCCGGTGACCCGGGGCCGGGGTAACGACCTGTCCAGGGGACCTGGGCCGGGGACCCGACAGGACCCGGTGACCTGGTTCCGGGGTGCCGACCTGACCCGGTGACCTGGGGCTGTGGTGGCGACCGGACTCGGGGACCTGGTCCGGTGTCCCGTCATGACCAGGGGACCTGGGGTCGGGGTGGTCACCAGACCGTTGTACCCAGGCCGTTGACCTGACATGACCCTGTGACCCGGGGCCTGGGTAAAAATCCAACCCGGGGACCCGGGCATGGGACATGACATGACCCGACCTGGGTCCGGGGTCCCGACCTGACCCGCTGACCTGGGGCCGGTGTCCCCACGTGACCCGGGGTCCTGGTGCCGGGGTCCCCACGTGACCCGGGGACCCGAGCCGGGGTCCCCACGTGACCCGGTGACCTGAGGCCGGGGTCCCCACGTGACCCGGTGACCTGGGGCCGGGGTCCCCACGTGACCCGGGGTCCTGGTGACGGGGTCCCCACGTGACCCGGGGACCCGGGCCGGGGACATCACGTGACCCGGTCACCTGGGGCCGGGGTCCCCACGTGACCCGGAGTCCTGGTGCCGGTGTCCCCACGTGACCCGGGGACCCGGGCCGGGGACCCCACGTGACCCGGGGACCTGGGGCAGGGGATGTCACCCGACACTTGTACCCGGGGCAGCGACCCAATACGACCCGGGGACCTGGGTCCGGGGTCCCGACCTGACCCGGTGACCTGGGGCCAGGGTAACCACCTGACCCGGGGACCCGGGCCGGGGACCCGGTATGACTCCGTCTCCCGGGGCCGGGGTGGTCACCTGACACTGCTACCCGGGACAGCGACCCGACATGACCCGGTGACCCGGGGCTGGGGTAACGACCTGTCCAGGGGACCTGGGCCGGGGACCCGACAGGACCCGGTGACCTGGTTCCGGGGTGCCGACCTGACCCGGTGACCTGGGGCTGTGGTGTCGACCGGACTCGGGGACCTGGTCCGGTGTCCCGTCATGACCCGGGGACCTGGGGTCGGGGTGGTCACCAGACCGTTGTACCCAGGCCGTTGAGCCGACATGACCCTGTGACCCGGAGCCTGGGTAAAAATCCAACCCGGGGACCAGGGCATGGGACGTGACATGACCCGACCTGGGTCCGGGGTCCCGACCTGACCCGGTGACCTGGGCCGGGGACCCCACGTGACCCGGGGACCTGGGGCCGGGGATGTCACCCGACACTGGTACCCGGGGCAGCGACCCGATACGACCCGGGGACCTGGGTCCGGGGTCCCAACCTGACCCGGTGACCTGGGGCCAGGGTAACCACTTGACCCGGGGACCCGGGCCGGGGACCCGGTATGACTCCGTCTCCCGGGGCCGGGGTGGTCACCTGACACTGCTACCCGGGACAGCGACCCGACATGACCCGGTGACCCGGGGCCGGGGGTAACGACCTGTCCAGGGGACCTGGGCCGGGGACCCGACAGGACCCGGTGACCTGGTTCCGGGGTGCCGACCTGACCCGGTGACCTGGGGCTGTGGTGGCGACCGGACTCGGGGACCTGGGGTCGGGGTGGTCACCAGACCGTTGTACCCAGGCCGTTGACCCGACATGACCCTGTGACCCGGGGCCTGGGTAAAAATCCAACCCGGGGACCCAGGCATGGGACATGACATGACCCAACCTGGGTCCGGGGTCCCGACCTGACCCGCTGACCTGGGGCCGGGGTCCCCACGTGACCCGGGGTCCTGGTGCCGGGGTTCCCACGTGACCCGGGGACCCGAGCCGGGGTCCCCACGTGACCCGGTGACCTGAGGCCGGGGTCCCCACGTGACCCGGTGACCTGGGGCCGGGGTCCCCACGTGACCCGGGGTCCTGGTGCCGGGGTCCCCACGTGACCCGGGGACCCGGGCCGGGGACCCCACGTGACCCGGTGACCTGGGGCCGGGGTCCCCACGTGACCCGGGGACCCGGGCCGGGGACATCACGTGACCCAGTCACCTGGGGCCGGGGTCCCCACGTGACCTGGGGTCCTGGTGCCGGGGACGCCACGTAACCCGGGGACCCGGGCCGGGGTCCCCACGTGACCCGGGGTCCTGGTGCCGGGGTCCCCACGTGACCCGCTGACTTGGGGCCGGGGTCCCCACTTGACCCGGGGTCCTGGTGCCGGGGTTCCCACGTGACCCGGGGACCCGGGCCGGGGTCCCCACGTGACCCGGGGTCCTGTTGCCGGTGTCCCCACGTGACCCGGGGACCCGGGCCGGGGACCCCACGTGACCCGGTGACCTGGGGCCGGGGTCCCCACGTGACCCGGGGTCCTGGTGCCGGGGTCCCCACGTGACCCGGGGACCCGGGCCGGGGTCCCCACGTGACCCGGGGTCCTGGTGCCGGTGTCCCCACGTGACCCGGGGACCTGGGGCCGGGGTCCGCACGTGACCCGGTGACCTGGGGCCGGGGTCCCCACGTGACCCGGGGACCCGGGCCGGGGTCCCCACGTGACCCAGGGTCCTGGTGCCGGTGTCCCCACGTGACCCGGTGACCTGGGGCCGGGGTCCCCACGTGACCCGGTGACCTGGGGCCGGGGTCCCCACGTGACCCGGGGACCCGGGCCGGGGACATCACGTGACCCGGTCACCTGGGGCCGGGGTCCCCACGTGACCCGGTCACCTGGGGCCGGGGTCCCCACGTGACCTGGGGACCCGGGCCGGGGACCCCACATGACCCGGGGACCTGGGGCCGGGGATGTCACCCGACACTGGTACCCGGGGCAGCGACCCGATACGACCCGGGGACCTGGGTCCGGGGTCCCGACCTGACCCGGTGACCTGGGGCCAGGGTAACCACTTGACCCGGGGACCCGGGCCCGGGACCCGGTATGACTCCGTCTCCCGGGGCCAGGGTGGTCACCTGACACTGCTACCCGGGACAGCGACCCGACATGACCCGGTGACCCGGGGCCGGGGGTAACGACCTGTCCAGGGGACCTGGGCCGGGGACCCGACAGGACCCGGTGACCTGGTTCCGGGGTGCCGACCTGACCCGGTGACCTGGGGCTGTGGTGTCGACCGGACTCGGGGACCTGGTCCGGTGTCCCGTCATGACCCGGGGCCCTGGGGTCGGGGTGGTCACCAGACCGTTGTACCCAGGCCGTTGACCCGACATGACCCTGTGACCCGGGGCCTGGGTAAAAATCCAACCCGGGGACCCGGGCATGGGACATGACATGACCCGACCTGGGTCCGGGGTCCCGACCTGACCCGCTGACCTGGGGCCGGTGTCCCCACGTGACCCGGGGTCCTGGTGCCGGGGTCCCCACGTGACCCGGGGACCCGGGCCGGGGTCCCCACGTGACCCGGTGACCTGAGGCCGGGGTCCCCAAGTGACCCGGGGACCCGGGCCGGGGTCCCCACGTGACCCGGTGACCTGGGGCCGGGGTCCCCACGTGACCCGGGGACCCGGGCCGGGGACATCACGTGACCCGGTCACCTGGGGCCGGGGTCCACACGTGACCCGGTCACCTGGGACCGGGGTCCCCACGTGACCCGGGGTCCTGGTGCCGGTGTCCCCACGTGACCCGGTGACCTGAGGCCGGGGTCCCCACGTGACCCGGTGACCTGGGGCCGGGGTCCCCACGTGACCCGGGGTCCTGGTGCCTGGGTTCACACGTGACCCGGGGACCCGGGCCGGGGTCCCCACGTGACCCGGGGTCCTGGTGCCGGTGTCCCCACGTGACCCGGGGACCCGGGCCGGGGACCCCACGTGACCCGGTGACCTGGGGCCGGGGTCCCCACGTGACCCGGGGACCCGGGCCGGGGACATCACGTGACCCGGTCACCTGGTGCCGGGGTCCCCACGTGACCCGGAGTCCTGGTGCCGGTGTCCCCACGTGACCCGGGGACCCGGGCCGGGGACCCCACGTGACCCGGTGACCTGGGGCCGGGGTCCCCACGTGACCCGGGGACCCGGGCCGGGGACATCACGTGACCCGGTCACCTGGGGACGGGGTCCCCACGTGACCCGGGGTCCTGGTGCCGGGGTCCCCACGTGACCCGGGGACCCGGGCCGGGGTCCCCACGTGACCCAGGGTCCTGGTGCCGGTGTCCCCACGTGACCCGGTGACCTGGGGCCGGGGTCCCGACGTGACCCGGGGACCCGGGCCGGGGTCCCCACGTGACCCAGGGTCCTGGTGCCGGTGTCCCCACGTGACCCGGTGACCTGGGGCCGGGGTCCCCACGTGACCCGGTGACCTGGGGCCGGGGTCCCCACGTGACCCGGGGACCCGGGCCGGGGACATCACGTGACCCGGTCACCTGGGGCCGGGGTCCCCACGTGACCCGGTCACCTGGGGCCGGGGTCCCCACGTGACCCGGGGTCCTGGTGCCGGTGTCCCCACGTGACCCGGTCACCTGGGGCCCGGGTCCCCACGTGACCCGGGGACCTGGGGCCGGGGATGTCACCCGACACTGGTACCTGGGGCAGCGACCCGATACGACCCGGGGACCTGGGTCCGGGGTCCCGACCTGACCCGGTGACCTGGGGCCAGGGTAACCACCTGACCCGGGGACCCGGGCCGGGGACTCGGTATGACTCCGTCTCCCGGGGCCGGGGTGGTCACCTGACACTGCTACCCGGGACAGCGACCCGACATGACCCGGTGACCCAGGGCCGGGGTAACGACCTGTCCAGGGGACCTGGGCCGGGGACCCGACAGGACCCGGTGACCTGGTTCCGGGGTGCCGACCTGACCCGGTGACCTGGGGCTGTGGTGTCGACCGGACTCGGGGACCTGGTCCGGTGTCCCGTCATGACCCGGGGACCTGGGGTCGGGGTGGTCACCAGACCGTTGTACCCAGGCCGTTGACCCGACATGACCCTGTGACCCGGGGCCTGGGTAAAAATCCGACCCGGGGCCTGAGTAAAAATCCGACCCGGGGCCTGGGTAAAAATCCAACCCGGGGACCCGGGGCCGGGTTAACGACCTGTCCAGGGGACCCGGGCCGGGGACCCGACAGGACCCGGTGATCCTTCGCTGGTGTCCCGATGCAACCCGGGGACCCGGTCCGGGGACCCCACGTGACCCGGGGACCTGGGGCAGGGGATGTCACCCGACACTCGTACCCGGGGCAGCGATCTGATACGACCCGGGGACCTGGGTCCGGGGTCCCGACCTGACCCGGGGACCTGGGGCCAGGGTAACCACCTGACCCGGGGACCCGGGCCGGGGACCCGGTATGACTCCTTCTCCCGGGGCCGGGGTGGTCACCTGACACTGCTACCCGGGACAGCGACCCGACATGACCCGGTGACCCGGGGCCGGGGTAACGACCTGTCCAGGGGACCTGGGCCGGGGACCCGACAGGACCCGGTGACCTGGTTCCGGGGTGCCGACCTGACCCGGTGACCTGGGGCTGTGGTGTCGACCGGACTCGGGGACCTGGTCCGGTGTCCCGTCATGACCCGGGGACCTGGGGTCGGGGTGGTCACCAGACCGTTGTACCCAGGCCGTTGAGCCGACATGACCCTGTGACCCGGAGCCTGGGTAAAAATCCGACCCGGGGACCCGGGCATGGGACGTGACATGACCCGACCTGGGTCCGGGGTCCCGACCTGACCCGGTGACCTGGGCCGGGGACCCCACGTGACCCGGGGACCTGGGGCCGGGGATGTCACCCGACACTGGTACCCGGGGCAGCGACCCGATACGACCCGGGGACCTGGGTCCGGGGTCCCGACCTGACCCGGTGACCTGGGGCCAGGGTAACCACTTGACCCGGGGACCCGGGCCGGGGACCCGGTATGACTCCGTCTCCCGGGGCCGGGGTGGTCACCTGACACTGCTACCCGGGACAGCGACCCGACATGACCCGGTGACCCGGGGCCGGGGTAACGACCTGTCCAGGGGACCTGGGCCGGGGACCCGACAGGACCCGGTGACCTGGTTCCGGGGTGCCGACCTGACCCGGTGACCTGGGGCTGTGGTGTCGACCGGACTCGGGGACCTGGTCCGGTGTCCCGTCATGACCCGGGGACCTGGGGTCGGGGTGGTCACCAGACCCTTGTACCCAGGCCGTTGACCCGACATGACCCTGTGACCCGGGGCCTGGGTAAAAATCCAACCCGGGGACCCGGGCATGGGACATGACATGACCCGACCTGGGTCCGGGGTCCCGACCTGACCCGCTGACCTGGGGCCGGTGTCCCCACGTGACCCGGGGTCCTGGTGCCGGGGTCCCCACGTGACCCGGGGACCCGAGCCGGGGTCCCCACGTGACCCGGTGACCTGAGGCCGGGGTCCCCACGTGACCCGGTGACCTGGGGCCGGGGTCCCCACGTGACCCGGGGTCCTGGTGCCGGGGTCCCCACGTGACCCGGGGACCCGGGCCGGGGACCCCACGTGACCCGGTGACCTGTGGCCGGGGTCCCCACGTGACCAGGGGACCCGGGCCGGGGACATCACGTGACCCGGTCACCTGGGGCCGGGGTCCCCACGTGACCCGGTCACCTGGGGCCGGGGTCCCCACGTGACCCGGGGTCCTGGTGACGGGTTCCCGACGTGACCTGGTGACCTGAGGCCGGGGTCCCCACGTGACCCGGTGACCTGGGGCCGGGGTCCCCACGTGACCCAGGGTCCTGGTGCCTGGGTTCCCACGTGACCCGGGGACCCGGGCCGGGGTCCCCACGTGACCCGGGGTCCTGGTGCCGGTGTCCCCACGTGACCCGGGGACCCGGGCCGGGGACCCCACGTGACCCGGTGACCTGGGGCCGGGGTCCCCACGTGACCCGGGGACCCGGGCCGGGGACATCACGTGACCCGGTCACCTGGGGCCGGGGTCCCCACGTGACCCGGAGTCCTGGTGCCGGTGTCCCCACGTGACCCGGGGACCCGGGCCGGGGACCCCACGTGACCCGGGGACCTGGGGCAGGGGATGTCACCCGACACTGGTACCCGGGGCAGCGACCCGATACGACCCGGGGACCTGGGTCCGGGGTCCCGACCTGACCCGGTGACCTGGGGCTGTGGTGTCGACCGGACTCGGGGACCTGGTCCGGTGTCCCGTCATGACCCGGGGACCTGGGGTCGGGGTGGTCACCAGACCGTTGTACCCAGGCCGTTGACCCGACATGACCCTGTGACCCGGTGCCTGGGTAAAAATCCGACCCGGGGACCCGGGCATGGGACGTGACATGACCCGACCTGGGTCCGGGGTCCCGACCTGACCCGGTGACCTTGGGCCAGGGTAACCACCTGACCCGGGGACTCGGGCCGGGGACCCGGTATGACTCCGTCTCCCGGGGCCAGGGTGGTCACCTGACACTGCTACCCGGGACAGCGACCCGACATGACCCGGTGACCCGGGGCCGGGGTAACGACCTGTCCAGGGGACCTGGGCCGGGGACCCGACAGGACCCGGTGACCTGGTTCCGGGGTGCCGACCTGACCCGGTGACCTGGGGCTGTGGTGTCGACCGGACTCGGGGACCTGGTCCGGTGTCCCGTCATGACCCGGGGACCTGGGGTCGGAGTGGTCACCAGACCGTTGTACCCAGGCCGTTGAGCCGACATGACCCTGTGACCCGGGGCCTGAGTAAAAATCCGACCCGGGGCCTGGGTAAAAATCCAACCCGGGGACCCGGGGCCGGGTTAACGACCTGTCCAGGGGACCCGGGCCGGGGACCCGACAGGACCCGGTGATCCTTCGCTGGTGTCCCGATGCAACCCGGGGACCCGGGCCGGGGACCCCACGTGACCCGGGGACCTGGGGCAGGGGATGTCACCCGACACTGGTACCCGGGGCAGCGACCCGATACGACCCGGGGACCTGGGTCCGGGGTCCCGACCTGACCCGGTGACCTGGGGCCAGGGTAACCACCTGACCCGGGGACCCGGGCCGGGGACATCACGTGACCCGGTCACATGGGGCCGGGGTCCCCACGTGACCCGGTCACCTGGGGCCGGTGTCCCCACGTGACCCGGGGTCCTGGTGCCGGGGTCCCCACGTGACCCGGTGACCTGAGGCCGGGGTCCCCACGTGACCCGGTGACCTGGGGCCGGGGTCCGCACGTGACCCGGGGACCCGGGCCGGGGACATAACGTGACCCGGTCACCTGGGGCCGGGGTCCCCACGTGACCCGGGGTCCTGGTGCCGGGGTCCCCACGTGACCCGGGGACCCGGGCCGGGGTCCCCACGTGACCCAGGGTCCTGGTGCCGGTGTCCCCACGTGACCCGGTGACCTGGGGCCGGGGTCCGCACGTGACCCGGTGACCTGGGGCCGGGGTCCCCACGTGACCCGGGGACCCGGGCCGGGGTCCCCACGTGACCCAGGGTCCTGGTGCCGGTGTCCCCACGTGACCCGGTGACCTGGGGCCGGGGTCCCCACGTGACCCGGGGACCCGGGCCGGGGACATCACGTGACCCGGTCACCTGGGGCCGGGGTCCCCACGTGACCCGGTCACCTGGGGCCGGGGTCCCCACGTGACCCGGGGTCCTGGTGCCGGTGTCCCTACGTGACCCGGTCACCTGGGGCCCGGGTCCCCACGTGACCCGGTCACCTGGGGCCGGGGTCCCCACGTGACCTGGGGACCCGGGCCAGGGACCCCACGTGACCCGGGGACCTGGGGCCGGGGATGTCACCCGACACTGGTACCCGGGGCAGCGACCCGATACGACCCGGGGACCTGGGTCCGGGGTCCCGACCTGACCCGGTGACCTGGGGCCAGGGTAACCACCTGACCCGGGGACCCGGGCCGGGGACTCGGTATGACTCCGTCTCCCGGGGCCGGGGTGGTCACCTGACACTGCTACCCGGGACAGCGACCCGACATGACCCGGTGACCCGGGGCCGGGGTAACGACCTGTCCAGGGGACCTGGGCCGGGGACCCGACAGGACCCGGGGACCTGGTTCCGGGGTGCCGACCTGACCCGGTGACCTGGGGCTGTGGTGTCGACCGGACTCGGGGACCTGGTCCGGTGTCCCGTCATGACCCGGGGACCTGGGGTAGGGGTGGTCACCAGACCGTTGTACCCAGGCCGTTGACCCGACATGACCCTGTGACCCGGTGCCTGGGTAAAAATCCGACCCGGGGACCCGGGCATGGGACGTGACATGACCCGACCTGGGTCCGGGGTCCCGACCTGACCCGGTGACCTTGGGCCAGGGTAACCACCTGACCCGGGGACTCGGGCCGGGGACCCGGTATGACTCCGTCTCCCGGGGCCGGGGTGGTCACCTGACACTGGTACCCGGGACAGCGACCCGACATGACCCGGTGACCCGGGGCCGGGGTAACGACCTGTCCAGGGGACCTGGGCCGGGGACCCGACATGACCCGCTGACCTGGTTCCGGGGTGCCGACCTGACCCGGTGAACTGGGGCTGTGGTGTCGACCGGACTCGGGGACCTGGTCCGGTGTCCCGTCATGACCCGGGGACCTGGGGTCGGGGTGGTCACCAGACCGTTGTACCCAGGCCGTTGACCCGACATGACCCTGTGACCCGGGGCCTGGGTAAAAATCCGACCCGGGGCCTGGGTAAAAATCCAACCCGGGGACCCGGGGCCGGGTTAACGACCTGTCCAGGGGACCCGGGCCGGGGACCCGACAGGACCCGGTGATCCTTCGCTGGTGTCCCAATGCAACCCGGGGACCCGGGCCGGGGACCCCACGTGACCCGGGGACCTGGGGCAGGGGATGTCACCCGACACTGGTACCCGGGGCAGCGACCCGATACGACCCGGGGACCTGGGTCCGGGGTCCCGACCTGACCCGGTGACCTGGGGCCAGGGTAACCACCTGACCCGGGGACCCGGGCCGGGGACCCGGTATGACTCCGTCTCCCGGGGCCGGGGTGGTCACCTGACACTGCTACCCGGGACAGCGACCCGACATGACCCGGTGACCCGGGGCCGGGGTAACGACCTGTCCAGGGGACCTGGGCCGGGGACCCGACAGGACCCGGGGACCTGGTTCCGGGGTGCCGACCTGACCCGGTGACCTGGGGCTGTGGTGTCGACCGGACTCGGGGACCTGGTCCGGTGTCCCGTCATGACCCGGGGACCTGGGGTAGGGGTGGTCACCAGACCGTTGTACCCAGGCCGTTGACCCGACATGACCCTGTGACCCGGTGCCTGGGTAAAAATCCGACCCGGGGACCCGGGCATGGGACGTGACATGACCCGACCTGGGTCCGGGGTCCCGACCTGACCCGGTGACCTTGGGCCAGGGTAACCACCTGACCCGGGGACTCGGGCCGGGGACCCGGTATGACTCCGTCTCCCGGGGCCGGGGTGGTCACCTGACACTGGTACCCGGGACAGCGACCCGACATGACCCGGTGACCCGGGGCTGGGGTAACGACCTGTCCAGGGGACCTGGGCCGGGGACCCGACATGACCCGCTGACCTGGTTCCGGGGTGCCGACCTGACCCGGTGACCTGGGGCTGTGGTGTCGACCGGACTCGGGGACCTGGTCCGGTGTCCCGTCATGACCCGGGGACCTGGGGTCGGGGTGGTCACCAGACCGTTGTACCCAGGCCGTTGACCCGACATGACCCTGTGACCCGGGGCCTGAGTAAAAATCCGACCCGGGGCCTGGGTAAAAATCCAACCCGGGGACCCGGGGCCGGGTTAACGACCTGTCCAGGGGACCCGGGCCGGGGACCCGACAGGACCCGGTGATCCTTCGCTGGTGTCCCAATGCAACCCGGGGACCCGGGCCGGGGACCCCACGTGACCCGGGGACCTGGGGCAGGGGATGTCACCCGACACTGGTACCCGGGGCAGCGACCCGATACGACCCGGGGACCTGGGTCCGGGGTCCCGACCTGACCCGGTGACCTGGGGCCAGGGTAACCACCTGACCCGGGGACCCGGGCCGGGGACCCGGTATGACTCCGTCTCCCGGGGCCGGGGTGGTCACCTGACACTGCTACCCGGGACAGCGACCCGACATGACCCGGTGACCCGGGGCCGGGGTAACGACCTGTCCAGGGGACCTGGGCCGGGGACCCGACAGGACCCGGTGACCTGGTTCCGGGGTGCCGACCTGACCCGGTGACCTGGGGCTGTGGTGTCGACCGGACTCGGGGACCTGGTCCGGTGTCCCGTCATGACCCGGGGACCTGGGGTCGGGGTGGTCACCAGACCGTTGTACCCAGGCCGTTGACCCGACATGACCCTGTGACCCGGGGCCTGGGTAAAAATCCAACCCGGGGACCCGGGCATGGGACATGACATGACCCGACCTGGGTCCGGGGTCCCGACCTGACCCGCTGACCTGGGGCCGGTGTCCCCACGTGACCCGGGGTCCTGGTGCTGGGGTCCCCATGTGACCCGGGGACCCGAGCCGGGGTCCCCACGTGACCCGGTGACCTGAGGCCGGGGTCCCCACGTGACCCGGTGACCTGGGGCCGGGGTCCCCACGTGACCCGGGGTCCTGGTGCCGGGGTTCCCACGTGACCCGGGGACCCGGGCCGGGGACCCCACGTGACCCGGTGACCTGGGGCCGGGGTCCCCACGTGACCCGGGGACCCGGGCCGGGGACAACACGTGACCCGGTCACCTGGGGCCGGGGTCCCCACGTGACCCGGTCACCTGGGGCCGGGGTCCCCACGTGACCCGGGGTCCTGGTGCCGGGGTCCCCACGTGACCCGGTGACCTGAGGCCGGGGTCCCCACGTGACCCGGTGACCTGGGGCCGGGGTCCCCACGTGACCCGGGGTCCTGGTGCCTGGGTTCCCACGTGACCCGGGGACCCGGGCCGGGGTCCCCACGTGACCCGGGGTCCTGGTGCCGGTGTCCCCACGTGACCCGGGGACCCGGGCCGGGGACCCCACGTGACCCGGTGACCTGGGGCCGGGGTCCCCACGTGACCCGGGGACCCGGGCCGGGGACATCACGTGACCCGGTCACCTGGTGCCGGGGTCCCCACGTGACCCGGAGTCCTGGGGCCGGTGTCCCCACGTGACCCGGGGACCCGGGCCGGGGACCCCACGTGACCCGGGGACCTGGGGCAGGGGATATCACCCGACACTGGTACCCGGGGCAGCGACCCGATACGACCCGGGGACCTGGGTCCGGGGTCCCGACCTGACCCGGTGACCTGGGGCCAGGGTAACCACCTGACCCGGGGACCCGGGCCGGGGACCCGGTATGACTCCGTCTCCCGGGGCCGGGGTGGTCACCTGACACTGCTACCCGGGACAGCGACCCGACATGACCCGGTGACCCGGGGCCGGGGTAACGACCTGTCCAGGGGACCTGGGCCGGGGACCCGACAGGACCCGGTGACCTGGTTCCGGGGTGCCGACCTGACCCGGTGACCTGGGGCTGTGGTGTCGACCGGACTCGGGGACCTGGTCCGGTGTCCCGTCATGACCCGGGGACCTGGGGTCGGGGTGGTCACCAGACCGTTGTACCCAGGCCGTTGACCCGACATGACCCTGTGACCCGGAGCCTGGGTAAAAATCCAACCCGGGGACCCGGGCATGGGACGTGACATGACCCGACCTGGGTCCGGGGTCCCGACCTGACCCGCTGACCTGGGCCGGGGACCCCACGTGACCCGGGGACCTGGGGCCGGGGATGTCACCCGACACTGGTACCCGGGGCAGCGACCCGATACGACCCGGGGACCTGGGTCCGGGGTCCCGACCTGACCCGGTGACCTTGGGCCAGGGTAACCACTTGACCCGGGGACCCAGGCCGGGGACCCGGTATGACTCCGTCTCCCGGGGCCGGGGTGGTCACCTGACACTGCTACCCGGGACAGCGACCCGACATGACCCGGTGACCCGGGGCCGGGGTAACGACCTGTCCAGGGGACCTGGGCCGGGGACCCGACAGGACCCGGTGACCTGGTTCCGGGGTGCCGACCTGACCCGGTGACCTGGGGCTGTGGTGGCGACCGGACTCGGGGACCTGGGGTCGGGGTGGTCACCAGACCGTTGTACCCAGGCCGTTGACCCGACATGACCCTGTGACCCGGGGCCTGGGTAAAAATCCAACCCGGGGACCCGGGCATGGGACGTGACATGACCCGACCTGGGTCCGGGGTCCCGACCTGACCCGGTGACCTTGGGCCAGGGTAACCACCTGACCCGGGGACTCGGGCCGGGGACCCGGTATGACTCCGTCTCCCGGGGCCGGGGTGGTCACCTGACACTGGTACCCGGGACAGCGACCCGACATGACCCGGTGACCCGGGGCCGGGGTAACGACCTGTCCAGGGGACCTGGGCCGGGGACCCGACAGGACCCGGTGACCTGGTTCCGGGGTGCCGACCTGACCCGGTGACCTGGGGCTGTGGTGTCGACCGGACTCGGGGACCTGGTCCGGTGTCCCGTCATGACCCGGGGACCTGGGGTCGGAGTGGTCACCAGACCGTTGTACCCAGGCCGTTGACCCGACATGACCCTGTGACCCGGGGCCTGAGTAAAAATCCGACCCGGGGCCTGGGTAAAAATCCAACCCGGGGACCCGGGGCCGGGTTAACGACCTGTCCAGGGGACCCGGGCCGGGGACCCGACAGGACCCGGTGATCCTTCGCTGGTGTCCCGATGCAACCCGGGGACCCGGGCCGGGGACCCCACGTGACCCGGGGACCTGGGGCAGGGGATGTCACCCGACACTGGTACCCGGGGCAGCGACCCGATACGACCCGGGGACCTGGGTCCGGGGTCCCGACCTGACCCGGTGACCTGGGGCCAGGGTAACCACCTGACCCGGGGACCCGGGCCGGGGACCCGGTATGACTCCGTCTCCCGGGGCCGGGGTGGTCACCTGACACTGCTACCCGGGACAGCGACCCGACATGACCCGGTGACCCGGGGCCGGGGTAACGACCTGTCCAGGGGACCTGGGCCGGGGACCCGACAGGACCCGGTGACCTGGTTCCGGAGTGCCGACCTGACCCGGTGACCTGGGGCTGTGGTGTCGACCGGACTCGGGGACCTGGTCCGGTGTCCCGTCATGACCCGGGGACCTGGGGTCGGGGTGGTCACCAGACCGTTGTACCCAGGCCGTTGAGCCGACATGACCCTGTGACCCGGAGCCTGGGTAAAAATCCGACCCGGGGACCCGGGCATGGGACGTGACATGACCCGACCTGGGTCCGGGGTCCCGACCTGACCCGGTGACCTGGGCCGGGGACCCCACGTGACCCGGGGACCTGGGGCCGGGGATGTCACCCGACACTGGTACCCGGGGCAGCGACCCGATACGACCCGGGGACCTGGGTCCGGGGTCCCGACCTGACCCGGTGACCTGGGGCCAGGGTAACCACTTGACCCGGGGACCCGGGCCGGGGACCCGGTATGACTCCGTCTCCCGGGGCCGGGGTGGTCACCTGACACTGCTACCCGGGACAGCGACCCGACATGACCCGGTGACCCGGGGCCGGGATAACGACCTGTCCAGGGGACCTGGGCCGGGGACCCGACAGGACCCGGTGACCTGGTTCCGGGGTGCCGACCTGACCCGGTGACCTGGGGCTGTGGTGTCGACCGGACTCGGGGACCTGGTCCGGTGCCCGTCATGACCCGGGGACCTGGGGTCGGGGTGGTCACCAG
The DNA here is from genome assembly GCA_951411735.1 of Somateria mollissima. Classification (NCBI taxonomy): domain Eukaryota; kingdom Metazoa; phylum Chordata; class Aves; order Anseriformes; family Anatidae; genus Somateria; species Somateria mollissima. Next base: position 459,229 of record CATOCB010000251.1, on the reverse strand, counting down.
ACCGTTGTACCCAGGCCGTTGAGCCGACATGACCCTGTGACCCGGAGCCTGGGTAAAAATCCAACCCGGGGACCCGGGCATGGGATATGACATGACCCGACCTGGGTCCGGGGTCCCGACCTGACCCGCTGACCTGGGGCCGGTGTCCCCACGTGACCCGGGGTTTTGGTGCCGGGGTCCCCACGTGTCCCGGGGACCCGAGCCGGGGTCCCCACGTGACCCGGTGACCTGAGGCCGGGGTCCCCACGTGACCCGGTGACCTGGGGCCGGGGTCCCCACGTGACCCTGGGTCCTGGTGCCGGGGTCCCCACGTGACCCGGGGACCCGGGCCGGGGACCCCACGTGACCCGGTGACCTGGGGCCGGGGTCCCCACGTGACCCGGGGACCCGGGCCGGGGACATCACGTGACCCGGTCACCTGGGGCCGGGATCCCCACGTGACCCGGTCACCTGGGGCCGGGGTCCCCACGTGACCCGGGGTCCTGGTGCCGGGGTCCCCACGTGACCCGGTTACCTGAGGCCGGGGTCCCCACGTGACCCGGTGACCTGGGGCCGGGGTCCCCACGTGACCCGGGGTCCTGGTGCCTGGGTTCCCACGTGACCCGGGGACCCGGGCCGGGGTCCCCACGTGACCCGGGGTCCTGGTGCCGGTGTCCCCACGTGACCCGGGGACCCAGGCCGGGGACCCCACGTGACCCGGTGACCTGGGGCCGGGGTCCCCACGTGACCCGGGGACCCGGGCCGGGGACATCACGTGACCCGGTCACCTGGGGCCGGGGTCCCCACGTGACCCGGAGTCCTGGTGCCGGTGTCCCCACGTGACCCGGGGACCCGGGCCGGGGACATCACGTGACCCGGGGTCCTGGTGCCGGTGTCCCCACGTGACCCGGTCACCTGGGGCCCGGGTCCCCACGTGACCCGGTCACCTGGGGCCGGGGTCCCCACGTGACCTGGGGACCCGGGCCGGGGACCCCACGTGACCCGGGGAACTGGGGCCGGGGATGTCACCCGACACTGGTACCCGGGGCAGCGACCCGATACGACCCGGGGACCTGGGTCCGGGGTCCCGACCTGACCCGGTGACCTGGGGCCAGGGTAACCACCTGACCCGGGGACCCGGGCCGGGGACTCGGTATGACTCCGTCTCCCGGGGCCGGGGTGGTCACCTGACACTGCTACCCGGGACAGCGACCCGACATGACCCGGTGACCCGGGGCCGGGGTAACGACCTGTCCAGGGGACCTGGGCCGGGGACCCGACAGGACCCGGTGACCTGGTTCCGGGGTGCCGACCTGACCCGGTGACCTGGGGCTGTGGTGTCGACCGGACTCGGGGACCTGGTCCGGTGTCCCGTCATGACCCGGGGACCTGGGGTCGGGGTGGTCACCAGACCGTTGTACCCAGGCCGTTGACCCGACATGACCCTGTGACCCGGGGCCTGGGTAAAAATCCGACCCGGGGCCTGGGTAAAAATCCAACCCGGGGACCCGGGGCCGGGTTAACGACTTGTCCAGGGGACCCGGGCCGGGGACCCGACAGGACCCGGTGATCCTTCGCTGGTGTCCCGATGCAACCCGGGGACCCGGGCCGGGGACCCCACGTGACCCGGGGACCTGGGGCCGGGGATGTCACCCGACACTGGTACCCGGGGCAGCGACCCGATACGACCCGGGGACCTGGGTCCGGGGTCCCGACCTGACCCGGTGACCTGGGGCCAGGGTAACCACCTGACCCGGGGACCCGGGCCGGGGACCCGGTATGACTCCGTCTCCCGGGGCCAGGGTGGTCACCTGACACTGCTACCCGGGACAGCGACCCGACATGACCCGGAGACCCGGGGCCGGGGTAACGACCTGTCCAGGGGACCTGGGCCGGGGACCCGACAGGACCCGGTGACCTGGTTCCGGGGTGCCGACCTGACCCGGTGACCTGGGGCTGTGGTGTCGACCGGACTCGGGGACCTGGTCCGGTGTCCCGTCATGACCCGGGGACCTGGGGTCGGGGTGGTCACCAGACCGTTGTACCCAGGCCATTGACCCGACATGACCCTGTGACCCGGGGCCTGGGTAAAAATCCAACCCGGGGACCCGGGCATGGGACATGACATGACCCGACCTGGGTCCGGGGTCCCGACCTGACCCGCTGACCTGGGGCCGGTGTCCCCACGTGACCCGGGGTCCTGGTGCCGGTGTCCCCACGTGACCCGGTCACCTGGGGCGAGGGTCCCCACGTGACCCGGGGTCCTGGTGCCGGGGTCCCCAAGTGACCCGGGGACCCGGGCCGGGGACCCCACGTGACCCGGTGACCTGGGGCCGGGGTCCCCACGTGACCCGGGGACCCGGGCCGGGGACCCCACGTGACCCGGTGACCTGGGGCCGGGGTCCCCACGTGACCCAGGGACCCGGGCCGGGGACATCACGTGACCCGGTCACCTGGGGCCGGGGTCCCCACGTGACCCGGTCACCTGGGGCCGGGGTCCCCACGTGACCCGGGGTCCTGGTGCCGGGGTCCCCACCTGACCCGGTGACCTGAGGCCGGGGTCCCCACGTGACCCGGTGTCCTGGGGCCGGGGTCCCCACGTTACCCGGGGACCCGGGCCGGGGACCCCACGTGACCCGGGGTCCTGGTGCCGGGGTCCCCAAGTGACCCGGGGACCCGGGCCGGGGACCCCACGTGACCCGGTGACCTGGGGCCGGGGTCCCCACGTGACCCGGGGACCCGGGCCGGGGACATCACGTGACCCGGTCACCTGGGGCCGGGGTCCCCACGTGACCCGGTCACCTGGGGCCGGGGTCCCCACGTGACCCGGGGTCCTGGTGCCGGGGTCCCCACGTGACCCTGGGACCCGGGCCGGGGACCCCACGTGACCCGGTGACCTGGGGCCGGGGTCCCCACGTGACCCGGGGACCCGGGCCGGGGACATCACGTGACCCGGTCACCTGGGGCCGGGGTCCCCACGTGACCCGGGGTCCTGGTGCCGGGGACCCCACGTGACCCGGGGACCCGGGCCGGAGTCCCCACGTGACCCGTGGTTCTGGTGCCGGGGTCCCCACGTGACCCGGTGACCTGAGGCCGGGGTCCCCACGTGACCCGGTGACCTGGGGCCGGGGTCCCCACGTTACCCGGGGACCCGGGCCGGGGACCCCACGTGACCCGGGGTCCTGGTGCCGGGGTCCCCAAGTGACCCGGGGACCCGGGCCGGGGACCCCACGTGACCCGGTGACCTGGGGCCGGGGTCCCCACGTGACCCGAGGACCCGGGCCGGGGACATCACGTGACCCGGTGACCTGAGGCCGGGGTCCCCACGTGACCCGGTGACCTGGGGCCGGGGTCCCCACGTGACCCGGGGTCCTGGTGCCGGGGTCCCCACGTGACCCGGGGACCCGGGCCGGGGACCCCACGTGACCCGGTGACCTGGGGCCGGGGTCCCCACGTGACCCGGGGACCCGGGCCGGGGACATCACGTGACCAGGTCACCTGGGGCCGGGGTCCCCACGTGACCCGGGGTCCTGGTGCCGGGGACCCCACGTGACCCGGGGACCCGGGCCGGGGTCCCCACGTGACCCGGGGTCCTGGTGCCGGTGTCCCCACGTGACCCGGTCACCTGGGGCGAGGGTCCCCACGTGACCCGGGGTCCTGGTGCCGGGGTCCCCAAGTGACCCGGGGACCCGGGCCGGCGACCCCACGTGACCCGGTGACCTGGGGCCGGGGTCCCCACGTGACCCGGGGACCCGGGCCGGGGACCCTACGTGACCCGGTCACCTGGGGCCGGGGTCCCCACGTGACCCGGGGACCCGGGCCGGGGACATCACGTGACCCGGTCACCTGGGGCCGGGGTCCCCACGTGACCCGGTCACCTGGGGCCGGGGTCCCCACGTGACCCGGGGTCCTGGTGCCGGGGTCTCCACGTGACCCGGTGACCTGAGGCCGGGGTCCCCACGTGACCCGGGGACCCGGGCCGGGGACCCCACTTGACCCGGTGACCTGGGGCCGGGGTCCCCACGTGACCCGGGGTCCTGGTGCCGGGGTCCCCACGTGACCCGGTGACCTGGGGCCGGGGTCCCCACGTGACCCGGGGTCCTGGTTCCTGGGTTCCCACGTGACCCGGGGTCCTGGGGCCGGGGTCCCCACGTGACCCGGGGACCCGGGCCGGGGTCCCCACTTGACCCAGGGTCCTGGTGCCGGTGTCCCCACGTGACCCGGTGACCTGGGGCCGGGGTCCCCACGTGACCCGGGGACCCGGGCCGGGGTCCCCACGTGACCCAGGGTCCTTGTGCCGGTGTCCCCACGTGACCCGGTGACCTGGGGCCGGGGTCCCCACGTGACCCGGTGACCTGGGGCCGGGGTCCCCACGTGACCCGGGGACCCGGGCCGGGGACATTACGTGACCCGGTCACCTGGGGCCGGGGTCCCCACGTGACCCGGTCACCTGGGGCCGGGGTCCCCACGTGACCCGGGGTCCTGGTGCCGGTGTCCCCACGTGACCCGGTCACCTGGGGCCCGGGTCCCCACGTGACCCGGTCACCTGGGGCCGGGGTCCCCACGTGACCTGGGGACCCGGGCCGGGGACCCCACGTGACCCGGGGACCTGGGGCCGGGGATGTCACCCGACACTGGTACCCGGGGCAGCGACCCGATACGACCCGGGGACCTGGGTCCGGGGTCCCGACCTGACCCGGTGACCTGGGGCCAGGGTAACCACCTGACCCGGGGACCCGGGCCGGGGACTCGGTATGACTCCGTCTCCCGGGGCCGGGGTGGTCACCTGACACTGCTACCCGGGACAGCGACCCGACATGACCCGGTGACCCGGGGCCGGGGTAACGACCTGTCCAGGGGACCTGGGCCGGGGACCCGACAGGACCCGGTGACCTGGTTCCGGGGTGCCGACCTGACCCGGTGACCTGGGGCTGTGGTGTCGACCGGACTCGGGGACCTGGTCCGGTGTCCCGTCATGACCCGGGGACCTGGGGTCGGGGTGGTCACCAGACCATTGTACCCAGGCCGTTGACCCGACATGACCCTGTGACCCGGGGCCTGGGTAAAAATCCAACCCGGGGACCCGGGCATGGGACGTGACATGACCCGACCTAGGTCCGGGGTCCCGACCTGACCCGGTGACCTTGGGCCAGGGTAACCACCTGACCCGGGGACTCGGGCCGGGGACCCGGTATGACTCCGTCTCCCGGGGCCGGGGTGGTCACCTGACACTGGTACCCGGGACAGCGACCCGACATGACCCGGTGACCCGGGGCCGGGGTAACGACCTGTCCAGGGGACCTGGGCCGGGGACCCGACATGACCCGGTGACCTGGTTCCGGGGTGCCGACCTGACCCGGTGACCTGGGGCTGTGGTGTCGACCGGACTCGGGGACCTGGTCCGGTGTCCCGTCATGACCCGGGGACCTGGGGTCGGGGTGGTCACCAGACCGTTGTACCCAGGCCGTTGACCCGACATGACCCTGTGACCCGGGGCCTGGGTAAAAATCCGACCCGGGGCCTGGGTAAAAATCCAACCCGGGGACCCGGGGCCGGGTTAACGACCTGTCCAGGGGACCCGGGCCGGGGACCCGACAGGACCCGGTGATCCTTCGCTGGTGTCCCGATGCAACCCGGGGACCCGGGCCGGGGACCCCACGTGACCCGGGGACCTGGGGCAGGGGATGTCACCCGACACTGGTACCCGGGGCAGCGACCCGATACGACCCGGGGACCTGGGTCCGGGGTCCCGACCTGACCCGGTGACCTGGGGCCAGGGTAACCACCTGACCCGGGGACTCGGGCCGGGGACCCGGTATGACTCCGTCTCCCGGGGCCGGGGTGGTCACCTGACACTGCTACCCGGGACAGCGACCCGACATGACCCAGTGACCCGGGGCCGGAGTAACGACTTGTCCAGGGGACCTGGGCCGGGGACCCGACAGGACCGGGTGACCTGGTTCCGGGGTGCCGACCTGACCCGGTGACCTGGGGCTGTGGTGTTGACCGGACTCGGGGACCTGGTCCGGTGTCCCGTCATGACCCGGGGACCTGGGGTCGGGGTGGTCACCAGACCGTTGTACCCAGGCCGTTGACCCGACATGACCCTGTGACCCGGGGCCTGGGTAAAAATCCAACCCGGGGACCCGGGCATGGGACATGACTTGACCCGACCTGGGTCCGGGGTCCCGACCTGACCCGCTGACCTGGGGCCGGTGTCCCCACGTGACCCGGGGTCCTGGTGCCGGGGTCCCCACGTGACCCGGGGACCCGAGCCGGGGTCCCCACGTGACCCGGTGACCTGAGGCCGGTTGTCCCCACGTGACCCGGTGACCTGGGGCCGGGGTCCCCACGTGACCCGGGGTCCTGGTGCCGGGGTCCCCACGTGACCCGGGGACCCGGGCCGGGGACCCCACGTGACCCGGTGACCTGGGGCCGGGGTCCCCACGTGACCCGGGGACCCGGGCCAGGGACATCACGTGACCCGGTCACCTGGGGCCGGGGTCCCCACGTGACCCGGTCACCTGGGGCCGGGGACCCCACGTGACCCGGGGACCCGGGCCGGGGTCCCCACGTGACCCGGGGTCCTGGTGCCGGTGTCCCCACGTGACCCGGTGACCTGGGGCCGGGGTCCCCACGTGACCCGGGGTCCTGGTGCCGGGGTCCCCACGTGACCCGCTGACTTGGGGCCGGGGTCCCCACTTGACCCGGGGTCCTGGTGCCGGGGTCCCCACGTGACCCGGGGACCCGGGCCGGGGTCCCCACGTGACCCGGTGACCTGGGGCCAGGGTCCCCACGTGACCCGGGGTCCTGGTGCCGGGGTCCCCAAGTGACCCGGGGACCCGGGCCGGGGACCCCACGTGACCCGGTGACCTGGGGCCGGGGTCCCCACGTGACCCGGGGACCCGGGCCGGGGACATCACGTGACCCGGTCACCTGGGGCCGGGGTCCCCACGTGACCCGGTCACCTGGGGCCGGGGTCCCCACGTGACCCGGGGTCCTGGTGCCGGGGTCCCCACGTGACCCGGTGACCTGAGGCCGGGGTCCCCACGTGACCCGGTGACCTGGGGCCGGGGTCCCCACGTGACCCGGGGTCCTGGTGCCGGGGTTCCCACGTGACCCGGTGACCTGGGGCCGGGGTCCCCACGTGACCCGGGGACCCGGGCCGGGGACATCACGTGACCCGGTCACCTGGGGCCGGGGTCCCCACGTGACCCGGTCACCTGGGGCCGGGGTCCCCACGTGACCCGGGGTCCTGGTGCCGGGGTCCCCACGTGACCCGGTGACCTGAGGCCGGGGTCCCCACGTGACCCGGTGACCTAGGGCCGGGGTCCCCACGTGACCCGGGGACCCGGGCCGGGGTCCCCACGTGACCCAGGGTCCTGGTGCCGGTGTCCCCACGTGACCCGGTGACCTGGGGCCGGGGTCCCCACGTGACCCGGTGACCTGGGGCCGGGGTCCCCACGTGACCTGGGGACCCGGGCCGGGGACCCCACGTGACCCGGGGACCTGGGGCCGGGGATGTCACCCGACACTGGTACCCGGGGCAGCGACCCGATACGACCCGGGGACCTGGGTCCGGGGTCCCGACCTGACCCGGTGATCTGGGGCCAGGGTAACCACCTGACCCGGGGACCCGGGCCGGGGACTCGGTATGACTCCGTCTCCCGGGGCCGGGGTGGTCACCTGACACTGCTACCCGGGACAGCGACCCGACATGACCCGGTGACCCGGGGCCGGGGTAACGACCTGTCCAGGGGACCTGGGCCGGGGACCCGACAGGACCCGGTGACCTGGTTCCGGGGTGCCGACCTGACCCGGTGACCTGGGGCTGTGGTGTCGACCGGACTCGGGGACCTGGTCCGGTGTCCCGTCATGACCCGGGGACCTGGGGTCGGGGTGGTCACCAGACCGTTGTACCCAGGCCGTTGACCCGACATGACCCTGTGACCCGGGGCCTGGGTAAAAATCCAACCCGGGGACCCGGGCATGGGATGTGACATGACCCGACCTGGGTCCGGGGTCCCGACCTGACCCGCTGACCTGGGGCCGGTGTCCCCACGTGACCCGGGGACCTGGTGCCGGGGTCCCCACGTGACCCGGGGACCCGGGCCTGGGTCCCCACGTGACCCGGTGACCTGAGGCCGGGGTCCCCACGTGACCCGTTGACCTGGGGCGAGGGTCCCCACGTGACCCGGGGTCCTGGTGCCGGGGTCCCCACGTGACCCGGGGACCCGGGCCGGGGACCCCACGTGACCCGGTGACCTGGGGCCGGGGTCCCCACGTGACCCGGGGACCCGGGCCGGGGACATCACGTGACCCGGTCACCTGGGGCCGGGGTCCCCACGTGACCCGGAGACCTGAGGCCGGGGTCCCCACGTGACCCGGTGACCTGGGGCCGGGGTCCCCACGTGACCCGGGGTCCTGGTGCCGGGGTTCCCACGTGACCCGGGGACCCGGGCCGGGGTCCCCACGTGACCCGGGGTCCTGGTGCCGGTGTCCCCACGTGACCCGGGGACCCGGGCCGGGGACCCCACGTGACCCGGTGACCTGGGGCCGGGGTCCCCACGTGACCCGGGGACCCGGGCCGGGGACATCACGTGACCCGGTCACCTGGGGCCGGGGTCCCCACGTGACCCGGGGTCCTGGTGCCGGGGTCCCCACGTGACCCGGGGACCCGGGCCGGGGTCCCCACGTGACCCGGTGACCTGGTGCCGGGGTCCCCACGTGACCTGGGGACCCGGGCCGGGGACCCCACGTGACCCGGGGACCTGGGGCCGGGGATGTCACCCGACACTGGTACCCGGGGCAGCGACCCGATACGACCCGGGGACCTGGGTCCGGGGTCCCGACCTGACCCGGTGATCTGGGGCCAGGGTAACCACCTGACCCGGGGACCCGGGCCGGGGACTCGGTATGACTCCGTCTCCCGGGGCCGGGGTGGTCACCTGACACTGCTACCCGGGACAGCGACCCGACATGACCCGGTGACCCGGGGCCGGGGTAACGACCTGTCCAGGGGACCTGGGCCGGGGACCCGACAGGACCCGGTGACCTGGTTCCGGGGTGCCGACCTGACCCGGTGACCTGGGGCTGTGGTGTCGACCGGACTCGGGGACCTGGTCCGGTGTCCCGTCATGACCCGGGGACCTGGGGTAGGGGTGGTCACCAGACCGTTGTACCCAGGCCGTTGACCCGACATGACCCTGTGACCCGGGGCCTGGGTAAAAATCCAACCCGGGGACCCGGGCATGGGATGTGACATGACCCGACCTGGGTCCGGGGTCCCGACCTGACCCGCTGACCTGGGGCCGGTGTCCCCACGTGACCCGGGGACCTGGTGCCAGGGTCCCCACGTGACCCGGGGACCCGGGCCGGGGTCCCCACGTGACCCGGTGACCTGAGGCCGGGGTCCCCACGTGACCCGTTGACCTGGGGCGAGGGTCCCCACGTGACCCGGGGTCCTGGTGCCGGGGTCCCCACGTGACCCGGGGACCCGGGCCGGGGACCCCACGTGACCCGGTGACCTGGGGCCGGGGTCCCCACGTGACCCGGGGACCCGGGCCGGGGACATCACGTGACCCGGTCACCTGGGGCCGGGGTCCCCACGTGACCCGGAGACCTGAGGCCGGGGTCCCCACGTGACCCGGTGACCTGGGGCCGGGGTCCCCACTTGATCCGGGGTCCTGGTGCCGGGGTTCCTACGTGACCCGGGGACCCGGGCCGGGGTCCCCACGTGACCCGGGGTCCTGGTGCCGGTGTCCCCACCTGACCCGGGGACCCGGGCCGGGGACCCCACGTGACCCGGTGACCTGGGGCCGGGGTCCCCACGTGACCCGGGGACCCGGGCCGGGGACATCACGTGACCCGGTCACCTGGGGCCGGGGTCCCCACGTGACCCGGGGTCCTGGTGCCGGGGTCCCCACGTGACCCGGGGACCCGGGCCGGGGTCCCCACGTGACCCAGGGTCCTGGTGCCGGTGTCCCCACGTGACCCGGTGACCTGGGGCCGGGGTCCCCACGTGACCCGGGGACCCGGGCCGGGGTCCCCACGTGACCCAGTGTCCTGGTGCCGGTGTCCCCACGTGACCCGGTGACCTGGGGCCGGGGTCCCCACGTGACCCGGTGACCTGAGGCTGGGGTCCCCACGTGACCCGGTGACCTGGGGCCGGGGTCCCCACGTGACCCGGGGTCCTGGTGCTGGGGTTCCCACGTGACCCGGGGACCCGGGCCGGGGTCCCCACGTGACCCGGGGTCCTGGTGCCGGTGTCCCCACGTGACCCGGGGACCCGGGCCGGGCACCCCAAGTGACCCGGTGACCTGGGGCCGGGGTCCCCACGTGACCTGGGGACCCGGGCCGGGGACATCACGTGACCCGGTCACCTGGGGCCGGGGTCCCCACGTGACCCGGGGTCCTGGTGCCGGTGTCCCCACGTGACCCGGTCACCTGGGGCCCGGGTCCCCACGTGACCCGGTCACCTGGGGCCGGGGTCCCCACGTGACCTGGGGACCCGGGCCGGGGACCCCACGTGACCCGGGGACCTGGGGCCGGGGATGTCACCCGACACTGGTACCCGGGGCAGCGACCCGATACGACCCGGGGACCTGGGTCCGGGGTCCCGACCTGACCCGGTGACCTGGGGCCAGGGTAACCACCTGGCCCGGGGACCCGGGCCGGGGACTCGGTATGACTCCGTCTCCCGGGGCCGGGGTGGTCACCTGACACTGCTACCCGGGACAGCGACCCGACATGACCCGGTGACCCGGGGCCGGGGTAACGACCTGTCCAGGGGACCTGGGCCGGGGACCCGACAGGACCCGGTGACCTGGTTCCGGGGTGCCGACCTGACCCGGTGACCTGGGGCTGTGGTGTCGACCGGACTCGGGGACCTGGTCCGGTGTCCCGTCATGACCCGGGGACCTGGGGTCGGGGTGGTCACCAGACCGTTGTACCCAGGCCGTTGACCCGACATGACCCTGTGACCCGGGGCCTGGGTAAAAATCCGACCCGGGGCCTGGGTAAAAATCCAACCCGGGGACCCGGGGCCGGGTTAACGACCTGTCCAGGGGACCCGGGCCGGGGACCCGACAGGACCCGGTGATCCTTCGCTGGTGTCCCGATGCAACCCGGGGACCCGGGCCGGGGACCCCACGTGACCCGGGGACCTGGGGCCGGGAATGTCACCCGACACTGGTACCCGGGGCAGCGACCCGATACGACCCGGGGACCTGGGTCCGGGGCCCCGACCTGACCCAGTGACCTGGGGCCAGGGTAACCACCTGACCCGGGGACCCGGGCCGGGGACCCGGTATGACTCCGTCTCCCGGGGCCGGGGTGGTCACCTGACACTGGTACCCGGGACAGCGACCCGACATGACCCGGTGACCCGGGGCCGGGGTAACGACCTGTCCAGGGGACCTGGGCCGGGGACCCGACAGGACCCGGTGACCTGGTTCCGGGGTGCCGACCTGACCCGGTGACCTGGGGCTGTGGTGTCGACCGGACTCGGGGACCTGGTCCGGTGTCCCGTCATGACCCGGGGACCTGGGGTCGGGGTGGTCACCAGACCGTTGTACCCAGGCCGTTGACCCGACATGACCCTGTGACCCGGAGCCTGGGTAAAAATCCAACCCGGGGACCCGGGCATGGGACGTGACATGACCCGACCTGGGTCCGGGGTCCTGACCTGACCCGGTGACCTGGGCCGGGGACCCCACGTGACCCGGGGACCTGGGGCCGGGGATGTCACCCGACACTGGTACTCGGGGCAGCGACCCGACATGACCCGGTGAACCGGGGCCGGGGTAACGACCTGTCCAGGGGACCTGGGCCGGGGACCCGACAGGACCCGGTGACCTGGTTCCGGGGTGCCGACCTGACCCGGTGACCTGGGGCTGTGGTGTCGACCGGACTCGGGGACCTGGTCCGGTGTCCCGTCATGACCCGGGGACCTGGGGTCGGGGTGGTCACCAGACCGTTGTACCCAGGCCGTTGAGCCGACATGACCCTGTGACCCGGGGCATGGGTAAAAATCCAACCCGGGGACCCGGGCATGGGACGTGACATGACCCGACCTGGGTCCGGGGTCCCGACCTGACCCGGTGACCTGGGCCGGGGACCCCACGTGACCCGGGGACCTGGGGCCGGGGATGTCACCCGACACTGGTACCCGGGGCAGCGACCCGATACGACCCGGGGACCTGGTGCCGGGGTCCCGACCTGACCCGGTGACCTGGGGCCAGGGTAACCACCTGACCCGGGGACCCGGGCCGGGGACTCGGTATGACTCCGTCTCCCGGGGCCGGCGTTGTCACCTGACACTGGTACCCCGGACAGCGACCCGACATGACCCGGTGACCCGGGGCCGGGGTAACGACCTGTCCAGGGGACCTGGGCCGGGGACCCGACAGGACCCGGTGACCTGGTTCCGGGGTGCCGACCTGACCCGGTGACCTGGGGCTGTGGTGTCGACCGGACTCGGGGACCTGGTCCGGTGTTCCGTCATGACCCGGGGACCTGGGGTCGGGGTGGTCACCAGACCGTTGTACCCAGGCTGTTGACCCGACATGACCCTGTGACCCGGGCCTGGGTAAAAATCCAACCCGGGGACCCGGGCATGGGACATGACATGACCCGACCTGGGTCCAGGGTCCCGACCTGACCCGGTGACCTGGGGCCGGTGTCCCCACGTGACCCGGTCACCTAGGGCCGGTGTCCCCACGTGACCCGCTGACCTGGGGCATGGGTCCCCACGTGACCCGGGGACCCGGGCCGGGGACCCTACGTGACCCGGTCACCTGGGGCCGGGGTCCCCACGTGACCCGGGGTCCTGGTGCCGGGGTCCCCACGTGACCCGCTGACCTGGGGCCGGGGTCCCCACGTGACCCGGGGTCCTGGTGCCGGGGTCCCCACGTGACCCGCTGACCTGTGGCCGGGGTCCCCACGTGACCCGGGGTCCTGGTGCCGGGGTCCCCACGTGACCCGCTGACCTGGGGCCGGGGTCCCCACGTGACCCGGGGTCCTGGTGCCGGGGTCCCCACGTGACCCGCTGACCTGGGGCCGGGGTCCCCACGTGACCCGGGGTCCTGGTGCCGGGGTGGTCACCGGAACCTGGGAACCAGGCCGGGTGCGCGACATGACCCGGTGACCCGGGGCCGGGTTAACGACCTGTCCAGGGGACCCGGGCCGGGGACCCGACAGGACCCGGTGATCCTTCGCTGGTGTCCCGATGCAACCCGGGGACCCGGGCCGGGGAACCCATGTGACCCGGGGACCTGGGGCAGGGGATGTCACCCGACACTGGTACCCGGGGCAGCGACCCGATACGACCCGGGGACCTGGGTCCGGGGTCCCGACCTGACCCGGTGACCTGGGCCGGGGACCCCACGTGACCCGGGGACCTGGGGCCGGGGATGTCACCAGACACTTGTCCCGGGGCAGCGACCCGATACGACCCGGGGACCTGGGTCCGGGGTCCCGACCTGACCCGGTGACCTGGGGCTGTGGTGTCGACCGGACTCGGGGACCTGGTCCGGTGTCCCGTCATGACCCGGGGACCTGGGGTCGGGGTGGTCACCAGACCGTTGTACCCAGGCCGTTGACCCGACATGACCCTGTGACCTGGGGCCTGGGTAAAAATCCAACCCGGGGACCCGGGCATGGGACATGACATGACCCGACCTGGGTCCGGGGTCCCGACCTGACCCGCTGACCTGGGGCCGGTGTCCCCACGTGACCCGGGGTCCTGGTGCCGGGGTCCCCACGTGACCCGGGGACCCAAGCCGGGGTCCCCACGTGACCCGGTGACCTGAGGCCGGGGTCCCCACGTGACCCGGTGACCTGGGGCCGGGATCCCCACGTGACCCGGTGACCTGGGGCCGGGGTCCCCACGTGACCCGGGGACCCGGGCCGGGGACATCACGTGACCCGGTCACCTGGGGCCGGGGTCCCCACGTGACCCGGGGTCCTGGTGCCGGTGTCCCCACGTGATCCGGGGACCCAGGCCGGGGTCCCCACGTGACCCAGGGTCCTGGTGCCGGTGTCCCCACGTGACCCGGTCACCTGGGGCCGGGGTCCCCACGTGACCCGGTCACCTGGGGCCGGGGTCCCCACGTGACCCGCTGACCTGTGGCCGGGGTCCCCACGTGACCCGGGGTCCTGGTGCCGGGGTGGTCACCGGAACCTGGGAACCAGGCCGGGTGCGCGACATGACCCGGTGACCCGGGGCCGGGTTAACGACCTGTCCAGGGGACCCGGGCCGGGGACCCGACAGGACCCGGTGATCCTTCGCTGGTGTCCCGATGCAACCCGGGGACCCGGGCCGGGGACCCCACGTGACCCGGGGACCTGGGGCAGGGGATGTCACCCGACACTGGTACCCGGGGCAGCGACCCGATACGACCCGGGGACCTGGGTCCGGGGTCCCGACCTGACCCGGTGACCTGGGGCCAGGGTAACCACCTGACCCGGGGACCCGGGCCGGGGACTCGGTATGACTCCGTCTCCCGGGGCCGGGGTGGTCACCTGACACTGCTACCCGGGACAGCGACCCGACATGACCCGGTGACCCGGGGCCGGGGTAACGACCTGTCCAGGGGACCTGGGCCGGGGACCCGACAGGACCCGGTGACCTGGTTCCGGGGTGCCGACCTGACCCGGTGACCTGGGGCTGTGGTGTCGACCGGACTCGGGGACCTGGTCCGGTGTCCCGTCATGACCTGGGGACCTGGGGTAGGGGTGGTCACCAGACCGTTGTACCCAGGCCGTTGACCCGACATGACCCTGTGACCCGGGGCCTGGGTAAAAATCCAACCCGGGGACCCGGGCATGGGACGTGACATGACCCGACCTGGGTCCGGGGTCCCGACCTGACCAGGTGACCTGGGGCCGGGGACCCAACGTGACCCGGGGACCTGGGGCCGGGGATGTCACCCGACACTGGTACCCGGGGCAGCGACCCGATACGACCCGGGGACCTGGGTCCGGGGTCCCGACCTGACCCGGTGACCTGGGGCCAGGGTAACCACCTGACCTGGGGACCCGGGCCGGGGACCCGGTATGACTCCGTTTCCCGGGGCCGGGGTGGTCACCTGACACTGCTACCCGGGACAGCGACCCGACATGACCCGGTGACCCGGGGCCGGGGTAACGACCTGTCCAGGGGACCTGGGCCGGGGACCCGACAGGACCCGGTGACCTGGTTCCGGGGTGCCGACCTGACCCGGTGACCTGGGGCTGTGGTGGCGACCGGACTCGGGGACCTGGTCCGGTGTCCCGTCATGACCCGGGGACCTGGGGTCGGGGTGGTCACCAGACCGTTGTACCCAGGCCGTTGACCCGACATGACCCTGTGACCCGGGGCCTGGGTAAAAATCCAACCCGGGGACCCAGGCATGGGACATGACATGACCCGACCTGGGTCCGGGGTCCCGACCTGACCCGCTGACCTGGGGCCGGTGTCCCCACGTGACCCGGGGTCCTGGTGCCGGTGTCCCCACGTGACCCGGTCACCTGGGGCCGGGGTCCCCACGTGACCCGGGGTCCTGGTGCCGGGGTCCCCACGTGACCCGGGGACCCGGGCCGGGGACCCCACGTGACCCGGTGACCTGGGGCCGGGGTCCCCACGTGACCCGGGGACCCGGGCCGGGGACATCACGTGACCCGGTCACCTGGGGCCGGGGTCCCCACGTGACCCGGGGTCCTGGTGCCGGGGTCCCCACGTGACCCGGGGTCCTGGTGCCGGGGTGGTCACCGGAACCTGGGAACCAGGCCGGGTGCGCGACATGACCCGGTGACCCGGGGCCGGGTTAACGACCTGTCCAGGGGACCCGGGCCGGGGACCCGACAGGACCCGGTGATCCTTCGCTGGTGTCCCGATGCAACCCGGGGACCCGGGCCGGGGAACCCACGTGACCCGGGGACCTGGGGCAGG
Organism: Somateria mollissima; assembly: GCA_951411735.1. Classification (NCBI taxonomy): domain Eukaryota; kingdom Metazoa; phylum Chordata; class Aves; order Anseriformes; family Anatidae; genus Somateria; species Somateria mollissima. The sequence goes on along the minus strand of CATOCB010000251.1, from coordinate 443,319 downwards.
GGATGTCACCCGACACTGGTACCCAGGGCAGCGACCCGATACGACCCGGGGACCTGGGTCCGGGGTCCCGACCTGACCCGGTGACCTGGGCCGGGGATGTCACCCGACACTGGTACCCGGGGCAGCGACCCGATACGACCCGGGGACCTGGGTCCGGGGTCCCGACCTGACCCGGTGACCTGGGGCCAGGGTAACCACCTGACCCGGGGACCCGGGCCGGGGACTCGGTATGACTCCGTCTCCCGGGGCCGGGGTGGTCACCTGACACTGCTACCCGGGACAGCGACCCGACATGACCCGGTGACCCGGGGCCGGGGTAACGACCTGTCCAGGGGACCTGGGCCGGGGACCCGACAGGACCCGGTGACCTGGTTCCGGGGTGCCGACCTGACCCGGTGACCTGGGGCTGTGGTGTCGACCGGACTCGGGGACCTGGTCCGGTGTCCCGTCATGACCCGGGGACCTGGGGTCGGGGTGGTCACCAGACCGTTGTACCCAGGCCGTTGACCCGACATGACCCTGTGACCCGGGGCCTGGGTAAAAATCCGACCCGGGGCCTGGGTAAAAATCCAACCCGGGGACCCGGGGCCGGGTTAACGACCTGTCCAGGGGACCCGGGCCGGGGACCCGACAGGACCCGGTGATCCTTCGCTGGTGTCCCGATGCAACCCGGGGACCCGGGCCGGGGACCCCACGTGACCCGGGGACCTGGGGCAGGGGATGTCACCCGACACTGGTACCCGGGGCAGCGACCCGATACGACCCGGGGACCTGGGTCCGGGGTCCCGACCTGACCCGGTGACCTGGGGCCAGGGTAACCACCTGACCCGGGGACCCGGGCCGGGGACCCGGTATGACTCCGTCTCCCGGGGCCGGGGTGGTCACCTGACACTGCTACCCGGGACAGCGACCCGACATGACCCGGTGACCCGGGGCCGGGGTAACGACCTGTCCAGGGGACCTGGGCCGGGGACCCGACAGGACCCGGTGACCTGGTTCCGGGGTGCCGACCTGACCCGGTGACCTGGGGCTGTGGTGTCGACCGGACTCGGGGACCTGGTCCGGTGTCCCGTCATGACCCGGGGACCTGGGGTCGGGGTGGTCACCAGACCGTTGTACCCAGGCCGTTGAGCCGACATGACCCTGTGACCCGGAGCCTGGGTAAAAATCCAACCCGGGGACCCGGGCATGGGACGTGACATGACCCGACCTGGGTCCGGGGTCCCGACCTGACCCGCTGACCTGGGCCGGGGACCCCACGTGACCCGGGGACCTGGGGCCGGGGATGTCACCCGACACTGGTACCCGGGGCAGCGACCCGATACGACCCGGGGACCTGGGTCCGGGGTCCCGACCTGACCCGGTGACCTGGGGCCAGGGTAACCACTTGACCCGGGGACCCGGGCCGGGGACCCGGTATGACTCCGTCTCCCGGGGCCGGGGTGGTCACCTGACACTGGTACCCGGGACAGCGACCCGACATGACCCGGTGACCCGGGGCCGGGGTAACGACCTGTCCAGGGGACCTGGGCCGGGGACCCGACAGGACCCGGTGACCTGGTTCCGGGGTGCCGACCTGACCCGGTGACCTGGGGCTGTGGTGTCGACCGGACTCGGGGACCTGGTCCGGTGTCCCGTCATGACCCGGGGACCTGGGGTCGGGGTGGTCACCAGACCGTTGTACCCAGGCCGTTGACCCGACATGACCCTGTGACCTGGGGCCTGGGTAAAAATCCAACCCGGGGACCCGGGCATGGGACATGACATGACCCGACCTGGGTCCGGGGTCCCGACCTGACCCGCTGACCTGGGGCCGGTGTCCCCACGTAACACGGGGTCCTGGTGCCGGGGTCCCCACGTGACCCGGGGACCCGGGCCGGGGTCCCCACGTGACCCGGTGACCTGAGGCCGGGGTCCCCACGTGACCCGGTGACCTGGGGCGAGGGTCCCCACGTGACCCGGGGTCCTGGTGCCGGGGTCCCCACGTGACCCGGGGACCCGGGCCGGGGACCCCACGTGACCCGGTGACCTGGGGCCGGGGTCCCCACGTGACCCGGGGACCCAGGCCGGGGACATCACGTGACCCGGTCACCTGGGGCCGGGGTCCCCACGTGACCCGGTCACCTGGGGCCGGGGTCCCCACGTGACCCAGGGTCCTGGTGCCGGGGTCCCTACGTGACCCGGTGACCTGAGGCCGGGGTCCCCACGTGACCCGGTGACCTGGGGCCGGGTTCCCCACGTGACCCGGGGTCCTGGTGCCGGGGTTCCCACGTGACCCGGGGACCCGGGCAGGGGTCCCCACGTGACCCGGGGTCCTGGTGCCGGTGTCCCCACGTGACCCGGGGACCCGGGCCGGGGACCCCACGTGACCCGGTGACCTGGGGCCGGGGTCCCCACGTGACCCGGGGACCCGGGCCGGGGTCCCCACGTGACCCAGGGTCCTGGTGCCGGTGTCCCCACGTGACCCGGTGACCTGGGGCCGGGGTCCCCACGTGACCCGGTGACCTGGGGCCGGGGTCCCCACGTGACCCGGGGACCCGGGCCGGGGTCCCCACGTGACCCAGGGTCCTGGTGCCGGTGTCCCCACGTGACCCGGTGACCTGGTGCCGGGGTCCCCACGTGACCCGGTGACCTGGGGCCGGGGTCCCCACGTGACCCGGGGACCCGGGCCGGGGACATCACGTGACCCGGTCACCTGGGGCCGGGGTCCCCACGTGACCCGGTCACCTGGGGCCGGGGTCCCCACGTGACCCGGGGTCCTGGTGCCGGTGTCCCCACGTGACCCGGTCACCTGGGGCCCGGGTCCCCACGTGACCCGGTCACCTGGGGCCGGGGTCCCCACGTGACCTGGGGACCCGGGCCGGGGACTCGGTATGACTCCGTCTCCCGGGGCCGGGGTGGTCACCTGACACTGCTACCCGGGACAGCGACCCGACATGACCCGGTGACCCGGGGCCGGGGTAACGACCTGTCCAGGGGACCTGGGCCGGGGACCCGACAGGACCCGGTGACCTGGTTCCGGGGTGCCGACCTGACCCGGTGACCTGGGGCTGTGGTGTCGACCGGACTCGGGGACCTGGTCCGGTGTCCCGTCATGACCCGGGGACCTGGGGTCGGGGTGGTCACCAGACCGTTGTACCCAGGCCGTTGACCCGACATGACCCTGTGACCCGGGGCCTGGGTAAAAATCCGACCCAGGGCCTGGGTAAAAATCCAACCCGGGGACCCGGGGCCGGGTTAACGACCTGTCCAGGGGACCCGGGCCGGGGACCCGACAGGACCCGGTGATCCTTCGCTGGTGTCCCGATGCAACCCGGGGACCCGGGCCGGGGACCCCACGTGACCCGGGGACCTGGGGCAGGGGATGTCACCCGACACTGGTACCCGGGGCAGCGACCCGATACGACCCGGGGACCTGGGTCCGGGGTCCCGACCTGACCCGGTGACCTGGGGCCAGGGTAACCACCTGACCCGGGGACCCGGGCCGGGGACTCGGTATGACTCCGTCTCCCGGGGCCGGGGTGGTCACCTGACACTGCTACCCGGGACAGCGACCCGACATGACCCGGTGACCCGGGGCCGGGGTAACGACCTGTCCAGGGGACCTGGGCCGGGGACCCGACAGGACCCGGTGACCTGGTTCCGGGGTGCCGACCTGACCCGGTGACCTGGGGCTGTGGTGTCGACCAGACTCGGGGACCTGGTCCGGTGTCCCGTCATGACCTGGGGACCTGGGGTCGGGGTGGTCACCAGACCGTTGTACCCAGGCCGTTGACCCGACATGACCCTGTGACCCGGAGCCTGGGTAAAAATCCAACCCGGGGACCCGGGCATGGGACGTGACATGACCCGACCTGGGTCCGGGGTCCTGACCTGACCCGGTGACCTGGGCCGGGGACCCCACGTGACCCGGGGACCTGGGGCCGGGGATGTCACCCGACACTGGTACCCGGGGCAGCGACCCGATACGACCCGGTGACCCGGGGCCGGGGTAACGACCTGTCCAGGGGACCTGGGCCGGGGACCCGACAGGACCCGGTGACCTGGTTCCGCGGTGCCGACCTGACCCGGTGACCTGGGGCTGTGGAGTCGACCGGACTCGGGGACCTGGTCCGGTGTCCCGTCATGACCCGGGGACCTGGGGTCGGGGTGGTCACCAGACCGTTGTACCCAGGCCGTTGACCAGACATGACCCTGTGACCCGGGGCCTGGGTAAAAATGCAACCCGGGGACCCGGGCATGGGACATGACATGACCCGACCTGGGTCCGGGGTCCCGACCTGACCCGCTGACCTGGGGCCGGTGTCCCCACGTGACCCGGGTTCCTGGTGCCGGGGTCCCCACGTGACCCGGGGACCCGGGCCGGGGTCCCCACGTGACCCGGTGACCTGAGGCCGGGGTCCCCACGTGACCCGGTGACCTGGGGCCGGGGTCCCCACGTGACCCGGTGACCTGGGGCCGGGGTCCCCACGTGACCCGGGGACCCGGGCCGGGGACCCCACGTGACCCGGTGACCTGGGGCCGGGGTCCCCACGTGACCCGGGGTCCTGGTGCCGGGGTCCCCACGTGACCCGGTGACCTGGGGCCGGGGTCCCCACGTGACCCGGGGTCCTGGTGCCGGGGTGGTCACCGGAACCTGGGAACCAGGCCGGGTGCGCGACATGACCCGGTGACCCGGGGCCGGGTTAACGACCTGTCCAGGGGACCCGGGCCGGGGACCCGACAGGACCCGGTGATCCTTCGCTGGTGTCCCGATGCAACCCGGGGACCCGGGCCGGGGACCCCACGTGACCCGGGGACCTGGGGCAGGGGATGTCACCCGACACTGGTACCCGGGGCAGCGACCCGATACGACCCGGGGACCTGGGTCCGGGGTCCCGACCTGACCCGGTGACCTGGGGCCAGGGTAACCACCTGACCCGGGGACCCGGGCCGGGGACTCGGTATGACTCCGTCTCCCAGGGCCGGCGTGGTCACCTGACACTGCTACCCGGGACAGCGACCCGACATGACCCGGTGACCCGGGGCCGGGGTAAAGACCTGTCCAGGGGACCTGGGCCGGGGACCCGACAGGACCCGGTGACCTGGTTCCGGGGTGCCGACCTGACCCGGTGACCTGGGGCTGTGGTGTCGACCGGACTCGGGGACCTGGTCCGGTGTCCCGTCATGACCCGGGGACCTGGGGTCGGGGTGGTCACCAGACCGTTGTACCCAGGCCGTTGACCCGACATGACCCTGTGACCCGGGGCCTGGGTAAAAATCCAACCCGGGGACCCGGGCATGGGACGTGACATGACCCGACCTGGGTCCGGGGTCCCGACCTGACCTGGTGACCTGGGCCGGGGACCCCACGTGACCCGGGGACCTGGGGCCGGGGATGTCACCCGACACTGGTACCCGGGGCAGCGACCCGATACGACCCGGGGACCTGGGTCTTGGGTCCCGACCTGACCCAGTGACCTGGGGCCAGGGTAACCACCTGACCCGGGGACCCGGGCCGGGGACCCGGTATGACTCCGTCTCCCGGGGCCGGGGTGGTCACCTGACACTGCTACCCGGGACAGCGACCCGACATGACCCGGTGACCCGGGGCCGGGGTAACGACCTGTCCAGGGGACCTGGGCCGGGGACCCGACAGGACCCGGTGACCTGGTTCCGGGGTGCCGACCTGACCCGGTGACCTGGGGCTGTGGTATCGACCGGACTCGGGGACCTGGTCCGGTGTCCCGTCATGACCCGGGGACCTGGGGTCGGGGTGGTCACCAGACCGTTGTACCCAGGCCGTTGACCCGACATGACCCTGTGACCCGGGGCCTGGGTAAAAATCCAACCCGGGGACCCGGGCATGGGACATGACATGACCCGACCTGGGTCCGGGGTCCCGACCTGACCCGCTGACCTGGGGCCGGTGTCCCCACGTGACCCGGTGTCCTGGTGCCGGGGTCCACACGTGACCCGGGGACCCGGGCCGGGGACATCACGTGACCCGGTCACCTGGGGCCGGGGTCCCCACGTGACCCGGGGTCCTGGTGCCGGGGTCCCCACGTGACCCGGGGACCCGGGCCGGGTCCCCACGTGACCCAGGGTCCTGGTGCCGGTGTCCCCACGTGACCCGGTGACCTGGGGCCGGGGTCCCCACGTGACCCGGTCACCTGGGGCCGGGGTCCCCACGTGACCCGGGGACCCGGGCCGGGGTCCCCACGTGACCCAGGTTCCTGGTGCCGGTGTCCCCACGTGACCCGGTGACCTGGGGCCGGGTTCCCCGCGTGACCCGGGGACCCGGGCCGGGGACATCACGTGACCCGGTCACCTGGGGCCGGGGTCCCCACGTGACCCGGTCACCTGGGGCCGGGGTCCCCACGTGACCCGGGGTCCTGGTGCCGGTGTCCCCACGTGACCCGGTCACCTGGGGCCCGGGTCCCCACGTGACCCAGTCACCTGGGGCCGGGGTCCCCACGTGACCTGGGGACCCGGGCCGGGGACCCCATGTGACCCGGGGACCTGGGGCCGGGGATGTCACCCGACACTGGTACCCGGGGCAGCGACCCGATACGACCCGGGGACCCGGGCCGGGGACTCGGTATGACTCCGTCTCCCGGGGCCGGGGTGGTCACCTGACACTGCTACCCGGGACAGCGACCCGACATGACCCGGTGACCCGGGGCCGGGGTAACGACCTGTCCAGGGGACCTGGGCCGGGGACCCGACAGGACCCGGTGACCTGGTTCCGGGGTGCCGACCTGACCCGGTGACCTGGGGCTGTGGTGTCGACCGGACTCGGGGACCTGGTCCGGTGTCCCGTCATGACCCGGGGACCTGGGGTCGGGGTGGTCACCAGACCGTTGTACCCAGGCCGTTGACCCGACATGACCCTGTGAACCGGGGCCTGGGTAAAAATCCAACCCGGGGACCCGGGCATGGGACATGACATGACCCGACCTGGGTCCAGGGTCCCGACCTGACCCGGTGACCTGGGGCCGGTGTCCCCACGTGACCCGGTGACCTGGGGCCGGGGTCCCCACGTGACCCGGGGTCCTGGGGCCGGGGTCCCCACGTGACCCGCTGACCTGGGGCCGGGGTCCCCATGTGACCCGGGGTCCTGGGGCCGGGGTCCCCACGTGACCCGCTGACCTGTGGCCGGGGTCCCCACGTGACCCGGGGTCCTGGTGCCGGGGTCCCCACGTGACCCGGGGACCCGGGCCGGGGTCCCCACGTGACCCGGTGACCTGAGGCCGGGGTCCCCACGTGACCCGGTGACCTGGGGCCGGGATCCCCACGTGACCCGGTGACCTGGGGCCGGGGTCCCCACGTGACCCGGGGACCCGGGCCGGGGACATCACGTGACCCGGTCACCTGGGGCCGGGGTCCCCACGTGACCCGGGGTCCTGGTGCCGGGGTCCCCACGTGACCCGGGGACCCAGGCCGGGGTCCCCACGTGACCCAGGGTCCTGATGCCGGTGTCCCCACGTGACCCGGTCACCTGGGGCCGGGGTCCCCACGTGACCCGGGGTCCTGGTGCCGGGGTCCCCACGTGACCCGCTGACCTGGGGCCGGGGTCCCCACGTGACCCGGGGTCCTGGTGCCGGGGTCCCCACGTGACCCGCTGACCTGTGGCCGGGGTCCCCACGTGACCCGGGGTCCTGGTGCCGGGGTCCCGACCTGACCCGCTGACCTGGGGCCGGGGTCCCCACGTGACCCGGGGTCCTGGTGCCGGGGTGGTCACCGGAACCTGGGAACCAGGCCGGGTGCGCGACATGACCCGGTGACCCGGGGCCGGGTTAACGACCTGTCCAGGGGACCCGGGCCGGGGACCCGACAGGACCCGGTGATCCTTCGCTGGTGTCCCGATGCAACCCGGGGACCCGGGCCGGGGACCCCACGTGACCCGCTGACCTGGGGCAGGGGATGTCACCCGACACTGGTACCTGGGGCAGCGACCCGATACGACCCGGGGACCTGGGTCCGGAGTCCCGACCTGACCCGGTGACCTGGGCCGGGGATGTCACCCGACACTGGTACCCGGGGCAGCGACCCGATACGACCCGGGGACCTGGGTCCGGGGTCCCGAACTGACCCGGTGACCTGGGGCCAGGGTAACCACTTGACCCGGGGACCCGGGCCGGGGACCCGGTATGACTCCGTCTCCCGGGGCCGGGGTGGTCACCTGACACTGGTATCCGGGACAGCGACCCGACATGAACCGGTGACCCGGGGCCGGGGTAACGACCTGTCCAGGGGACCTGGTCCGGGGACCCGACAGGACCCGGTGACCTGGTTCCGGGGTGCCGACCTGACCCGGTGACCTGGGGCTGTGGAGTCGACCGGACTCGGGGACCTGGTCCGGTGTCCCGTCATGACCCGGGGACCTGGGGTCGGGGTGGTCACCAGACCGTTGTACCCAGGCCGTTGAGCCGACATGACCCTGTGACCCGGAGCCTGGGTAAAAATCCAACCCGGGGACCCGGGCATGGGACGTGACATGACCCGACCTGGGTCCGGGGCCCCGACCTGACCCGGTGACCTGGGCCGGGGACCCCACGTGACCCGGGGACCTGGGGCCGGGGATGTCACCCGACACTGGTACCCGGGGTAGCGACCCGATACGACCGGGGACCTGGGTCCGGGGTCCCGACCTGACCCGGTGACCTGGGGCCGGGGTCCCCACGTGACCCGGTCACCTGGGGCCGGGGTCCCCACGTGACCCGGGGTCCTGGTGCCGGGGTCCCCACGTGACCCGGTCACCTGGGGCCGGGGTCCCCACGTGACCCGGGGTCCTGGTGCCGGTGTCCCCACGTGACCCGGGGACCCGGGCCGGGCACCCCACGTGACCCGGTGACCTGGGGCCGGGGTCCCCACGTGACCCGGGGACCCGGGCCGGGGACATCACGTGACCCGGTCACCTGGGGCCGGGGTCCCCACGTGACCCGGGGTCCTGGTGCCGGGGTCCCCACGTGACCCGGGGACCCGGGCCGGGGTCCCCACGTGACCCAGGGTCCTGGTGCCGGTGTCCCCACGTGACCCGGTCACCTGGGGCCGGGGTCCCCACGTGACCCGGGGTCCTGGTGCCGGGGTCCCCACGTGACCCGGGGACCCGGGCCGGGGTCCCCACGTGACCCGGTGACCTGAGGCCGGGGTCCCCACGTGACCCGGTGACCTGGGGCGAGGGTCCCCACGTGACCCGGGGTCCTGGTGCCGGGGTCCCCACATGACCCGGGGACCCGGGCCGGGGACCCCACGTGACCCGGTGACCTGGGACCGGGGTCCCCACGTGACCCGGGGACCCGGGCCGGGGACATCACGTGACCCGGTCACCTGGGGCCGGGGTCCCCACGTGACCCAGGGTCCTGGTGCCGGGGTACCCACGTGACCCGGTGACCTGAGGCCGGGGTCCCCACGTGACCCGGTGACCTGGGGCCGGGTTCCCCACGTGACCCGGGGTCCTGGTGCCGGGGTTCCCACGTGACCCGGGGACCCGGGCTGCGGTCCCCACGTGACCCGGGGTCCTGGTGCCGGTGTCCCCACGTGACCCGGGGACCCGGGCCGGGGACCCCACGTGACCCGGTGACCTGGGGCCGGGGTCCCCACGTGACCCGGGGACCCGGGCCGGGGTCCCCACGTGACCCAGGGTCCTGGTGCCGGTGTCCCCACGTGACCCGGTGACCTGGGGCCGGGGTCCCCACGTGACCCGGTGACCTGGGGCCGGGGTCCCCACGTGACCCGGGGACCCGGGCCGGGGTCCCCACGTGACCCAGAGTCCTGGTGCCGGTGTCCCCACGTGACCCGGTGACCTGGGGCCGGGGTCCCCACGTGACCTGGGGACCCGGGCCGGGGACATCACGTGACCCGGTCACCTGGGGCCGGGGTCCCCACGTGACCCGGGGTCCTGGTGCCGGGGTCCCCACGTGACCCGGGGTCCTGGTGCCGGTGTCCCCAAGTGACCCGGTCACCTGGGGCCCGGGTCCCCACGTGACCCGGTCACCTGGGGCCGGGGTCCCCACGTGACCTGGGGACCCGGGCCGGGGACCCCACGTGACCCGGGGACCTGGGGCCGGGGATGTCACCCGACACTGGTACCCGGGGCAGCGACCCGATACGACCCGGGGACCTGGGTCCGGGGTCCCGACCTGACCCGGTGACCTGGGGCCAGGGTAACCACCTGACCCGGGGACCCGGGCCGGGGACTCGGTATGACTCCGTCTCCCGGGGCCGGGGTGGTCACCTGACACTGCTACCCGGGACAGCGACCCGACATGACCCGGTGACCCGGGGCCGGGGTAACGACCTGTCCAGGGGACCTGGGCCGGGGACCCGACAGGACCCGGTGACCTGGTTCCGGGGTGCCGACCTGACCCGGTGACCTGGGGCTGTGGTGTCGACCGGACTCGGGGACCTGGTCCGGTGTCCCGTCATGACCCGGGGACCTGGGGTCGGGGTGGTCACCAGACCGTTGTACCCAGGCCGTTGACCCGACATGACCCTGTGACCCGGGGCCTGGGTAAAAATCCGACCCGGGGCCTGGGTAAAAATCCAACCCGGGGACCCGGGGCCGGGGTAAACGACCTGTCCAGGGGACCCAGGCCGGGGACCCGACAGGACCCGGTGATCCTTCGCTGGTGTCCCGATGCAACCCGGGGACCCGGGCCGGGGACCCCACGTGACCCGGGGACCTGGGGCAGGGGATGTCACCCGACACTGGTACCCGGGGCAGCGACCCGATATGACCCGGGGACCTGGGTCCGGGGTCCCGACCTGACCCGGTGACCTGGGGCCAGGGTAACCACCTGACCCGGGGACCCGGGCCGGGGACTCGGTATGACTCCGTCTCCCGGGGCCGGGGTGGTCACCTGACACTGCTACCCGGGACAGCGACCCGACATGACCCGGTGACCCGGGGCCGGGGTAACGACCTGTCCAGGGGACCTGGGCCGGGGACCCGACAGGACCCGGTGACCTGGTTCCGGGGTGCCGACCTGACCCGGTGACCTGGGGCTGTGGTGTCGACCGGACTCGGGGACCTGGTCCGGTGTCCCGTCATGACCTGGGGACCTGGGTTCGGGGTGGTCACCAGACCGTTGTACCCAGGCCGTTGACCCGACATGACCCTGTGACCCGGTGCCTGGGTAAAAATCCAACCCGGGGACCCGGGCATGGGACATGACATGACCCGACCTGGGTCCGGGGTCCCGACCTGACCCGCTGACCTGGGGCCGGTGTCCCCACGTGACCCGGGGTCCTGGTGCCGGGGTCCCCATGTGACCCGGGGTCCTGGTGCCGGTGTCCCCACGTGACCCGGGGACCCGGGCCGGGGACCCCACGTGACCCGGTGACCTGGGGCCGGGGTCCCCACGTGACCCGGGGTCCTGGTGCCGGGGTCCCCACGTGACCCGGGGACCCGGGCCGGGGACCCCACGTGACCCGGTGACCTGGGGCCGGGGTCCCCACGTGACCCGGGGTCCTGGTGCCGGGGTCCCCACGTGACCCGGTGACCTGGGGCCGGGGTCCCCACGTGACCCGGGGTCCTGGTGCCGGGGTCCCCACGTGACCCGGTGACCTGGGGCCGGGGTCCCCACGTGACCCGGGGTCCTGGTGCCGGGGTGGTCACCGGAACCTGGGAACCAGGCCGGGTGCGCGACATGACCCGGTGACCCGGGGCCTGGTTAACGACCTGTCCAGGGGACCCGGGCCGGGGACCCGACAGGACCCGGTGATCCTTCGCTGGTGTCCCGATGCAACCCGGGGACCCGGGCCGGGGACCCCACGTGACCCGGGGACCTGGGGCAGGGGATGTCACCCGACACTGGTACCCGGGGCAGCGACCCGATACGACCCGGGGACCTGGGTCCGGGGTCCCGACCTGACCCGGTGACCTGGGGCCAGGGTAACCACCTGACCCGGGGACCCGGGCCGGGGACCCGGTATGACTCCGTCTCCCAGGGCCGGCGTGGTCACCTGACACTGCTACCCGGGACAGCGACCCGACATGACCCGGTGACCCGGGGCCGGGGTAACGACCTGTCCAGGGGACCTGGGCCGGGGACCCGACAGGACCCGGTGACCTGGTTCCGGGGTGCCGACCTGACCCGGTGACCTGGGGCTGTGGTGTCGACCGGACTCGGGGACCTGGTCCGGTGTCCCGTCATGACCCGGGGACCTGGGGTCGGGGTGGTCACCAGACCGTTGTACCCAGGCCGTTGACCCGACATGACCCTGTGAACCGGGGCCTGGGTAAAAATCCAACCCGGGGACCCGGGCATGGGACGTGACATGACCCGACCTGGGTCCGGGGGTCCCGACCTGACCCGCTGACCTGGGGCCGGTGTCCCCACGTGACCCGGTGTCCTGGTGCCGGGGTCCCCACGTGACCCGGGGACCCGGGCCGGGGACATCACGTGACCCGGTCACCAGGGGCCGGGGTCCCCACGTGACCCGGGGTCCTGGTGCCGGGGTCCCCACGTGACCCGGGGACCCGGGCCGGGGACCCTACGTGACCCGGTCACCTGGGGCCGGGGTCCCCACGTGACCCGGGGTCCTGGTGCCGGGGTCCCCACGTGACCCGCTGACCTGGGGCCGGGGTCCCCATGTGACCCGGGGTCCTGGTGCCGGGGTCCCCACGTGACCCGCTGACCTGTGGCCGGGGTCCCCACGTGACCTGGGGTCCTGGTGCCGGGGTCCCCACGTGACCCGCTGACCTGGGGCCGGGGTCCCCACGTGACCCGGGGTCCTGGTGCCGGGGTGGTCACCGGAACCTGGGAACCAGGCCGGGTGCGCGACATGACCCGGTGACCCGGGGCCGGGTTAACGACCTGTCCAGGGGACCCGGGCCGGGGACCCGACAGGACCCGGTGATCCTTCGCTGGTGTCCCGATGCAACCCGGGGACCCGGGCCGGGGAACCCATGTGACCCGGGGACCTGGGGCAGGGGATGTCACCCGACACTGGTACCCGGGGCAGCGACCCGATACGACCCGGGGACCTGGGTCCGGGGTCCCGACCTGACCCGGTTACCTGGGGCCAGGGTAACCACTTGACCCGGGGACCCGGGCCGGGGACCCGGTATGACTCCGTCTCCCGGGGCCGGGGTGGTCACCTGACACTGGTACCCGGGACAGCGACCCGACATGACCCGGTGACCCGGGGCCGGGGTAACGACCTGTCCAGGGGACCTGGGCCGGGGACCCGACAGGACCCGGTGACCTGGTTCCGGGGTGCCGACCTGACCCGGTGACCTGGGGCTGTGGTGTCGACCGGACTCGGGGACCTGGTCCGGTGTCCCGTCATGACCCGGGGACCTGGGGTCGGGGTGGTCACCAGACCGTTGTACCCAGGCCGTTGACCCGACATGACCCTGTGACCCGGGGCCTGGGTAAAAATCCGACCCGGGGCCTGGGTAAAAATCCAACCCGGGGACCCGGGGTCGGGTTAACGACCTGTCCAGGGGACCCGGGCCGGGGACCCGACAGGACCCGGTGATCCTTCGCTGGTGTCCCGATGCAACCCGGGGACCCGGGCCGGGGACCCCACGTGACCTGGGGACCCGGGCTGGGGACCCCACGTGACCCGGGGACCTGGGGCCGGGGATGTCACCCGACACTGGTACCCGGGGCAGCGACCCGATACGACCCGGGGACCTGGGTCCGGGGTCCCGACCTGACCCAGTGACCTGGGGCCAGGGTAACCACCTGACCCGGGGACCCGGGCCCGGGACCCGGTATGACTCCGTCTCCCGGGGCCGGGGTGGTCACCTGACACTGCTACCCGGGACAGCGACCCGACATGACCCGGTGACCCGGGGCCAGGGTAACGACCTGTCCAGGGGACCTGGGCCGGGGACCCGACAGGACCCGGTGACCTGGTTCCGGGGTGCCGACCTGACCCGGTGACCTGGGGCTGTGGTGTCGACCGGACTCGGGGACCTGGTCCGGTGTCCTGTCATGACCCGGGGACCTGGGGTCGGGGTGGTCACCAGACCGTTGTACCCAGGCCGTTGACCCGATATGACCCTGTGACCCGGAGCCTGGGTAAAAATCCAACCCAGGGACCCGGGCATGGGACGTGACATGACCCGACCTGGGTCCGGGGTCCCGACCTGACCCGCTGACCTGGGGCCGGTGTCCCCACGTGACCCGGGGTCCTGGTGCCGGGGTCCCCACGTGACCTGGGGACCCGGGCCGGGGTCCCCACGTGACCCGGTGACCTGAGGCCGGGGTCCCCACGTGACCCGGTGACCTGGGGCCGGGATCCCCACGTGACCCGGTGACCTGGGGCCGGGGTCCCCACGTGACCCGGGGACCCGGGCCGGGGACATCACGTGACCCGGTCACCTGGGGCCGGGGTCCCCACGTGACCCGGGGCCCTGGTGCCGGGGTCCCCACGTGACCCGGGGACACAGGCCGGGGTCCCCACATGACCCAGGGTCCTGGTGCCGGTGTCCCCACGTGACCCGGTCACCTGTGGCCGGGGTCCCCACGTGACCCGGGGTCCTGGTGCCGGGGTCCCCACGTGACCCGCTGACCTGGGGCCGGGGTCCCCACGTGACCCGGGGTCCTGGTGCCGGGGTCCCCACGTGACCCGCTGACCTGTGGCCGGGGTCCCCACGTGACCCGGGGTCCTGGTGCCGGGGTCCCCACGTGACCCGCTGACCTGGGGCCGGGGTCCCCACGTGACCGGGGGGTCCTGGTGCCGGGGTGGTCACCGGAACCTGGGAACCAGGCCGGGTTCGCGACATGACCCGGTGACCCGGGGCCGGGTTAACGACCTGTCCAGGGGACCCGGGCCGGGGACCCGACAGGACCCGGTGATCCTTCGCTGGTGTCCCGATGCAACCCGGGGACCCGGGCCGGGGACCCCACGTGACCCGGGGACCTGGGGCCGGGGATGTCACCCGACACTGGTACCCGGGGCAGCGACCCGATACGACTCGGGGACCTGGGTCCGGGGTCCCGACCTGACCCAGTGACCTGGGGCCAGGGTAACCACCTGACCCGGGGACTCGGGCCGGGGACCCGGTATGACTCCGTCTCCCGGGGCCGGGGTGGTCACCTGACACTGGTACCCGGGACAGCGACCCGACATGACCCGGTGACCCGGGGCCGGGGTAACGACCTGTCCAGGGGACCTGGGCCGGGGACCCGACAGGACCCGGTGACCTGGTTCCGGGGTGCCGACCTGACCCGGTGACCTGGGGCTGTGGTGTCGACCGGACTCGGGGACCTGGTCCGGTGTCCCGTCATGACCCGGGGACCTGGGGTCGGGGTGGTCACCAGACCGTTGTACCCAGGCCGTTGACCCGACATGACCCTGTGACCCGGAGCCTGGGTAAAAATCCAACCCGGGGACCCGGGCATGGGACGTGACATGACCCGACCTGGGTCCGGGGTCCTGACCTGACCCGGTGACCTGGGCCGGGGACCCCACGTGACCCGGGGACCTGGGGCCGGGGATGTCACCCGACACTGGTACCCGGGGCAGCGACCCGACATGACCCGGTGACCCGGGGCCGGGGTAACGACCTGTCCAGGGGACCTGGGCCGGGGACCCGACAGGACCCGGTGACCTGGTTCCGGGGGTGCCGACCTGACCCGGTGACCTGGGGCTGTGGTGTCGACCGGACTCGGGGACCTGGTCCGGTGTCCCGTCATGACCCGGGGACCTGGGGTCGGGGTGGTCACCAGACCGTTGTACCCAGGCCGTTGAGCTGACATGACCCTGTGACCCGGAGCCTGGGTAAAAATCCAACCCGGGGACCCGGGCATGGGACGTGACATGACCCGACCTGGGTCCGGGGTCCCGACCTGACCCGGTGACCTGGGCCGGGGACCCCACGTGACCCGGGGACCTGGGGCCGGGGATGTCACCCGACACTGGTACCCGGGGCAGCGACCCGATACGACCCGGGGACCTGGGTCCGGGGTCCCGACCTGACCCGGTGACCTGGGGCCAGGTAACCACCTGACCCGGGGACCCGGGCCGGGGACTCGGTATGACTCCGTCTCCCGGGGCCGGCGTGGTCACCTGACACTGGTACCCCGGACAGCGACCCGACATGACCCGGTGACCCGGGGCCGGGGTAACGACCTGTCCAGGGGACCTGGGCCGGGGACCCGACAGGACCCGGTGACCTGGTTCCGGGGTGCCGACCTGACCCGGTGACCTGGGGCTGTGCTGTCGACCGGACTCGGGGACCTGGTCCGGTGTCCCGTCATGACCCGGGGACCTGGGGTCGGGGTGGTCACCAGACCCTTGTACCCAGGCTGTTGACCCGACATGACCCTGTAACCCGGGCCTGGGTAAAAATCCAACCCGGGGACCCGGGCATGGGACATGACATGACCCGACCTGGGTCCAGGGTCCCGACCTGACCCGGTGACCTGGGGCCGGTGTCCCCACGTGACCCGGTCACCTGGGGCCGGTGTCCCCACGTGACCCGCTGACCTGGGGCCGGGGTCCCCACGTGACCCGGGGACCCGGGGCCGGGGACCCTACGTGACCCGGTCACCTGGGGCCGGGGTCCCCACGTGACCCGGGGTCCTGGTGCCGGGGTCCCCACGTGACCCGCTGACCTGGGGCCGGGGTCCCCACGTGACCCGGGGTCCTGGTGCCGGGGTCCCCACGTGACCCGCTGACCTGTGGCCGGGGTCCCCACGTGACCCGGGGTCCTGGTGCCGGGGTCCCCACGTGACCCGCTGACCTGGGGCCGGGGTCCCCACGTGACCCGGTCACCTGGTGCCGGGGTCCCCACGTGACCCGCTGACCTGGGGCCGGGGTCCCCACGTGACCCGGGGTCCTGGTGCCGGGGTGGTCACCGGAACCTGGGAACCAGGCCGTGTGCGCGACATGACCCGGTGACCCGGGGCCGGGTTAACGACCTGTCCAGGGGACCCGGGCTGGGGACCCGACAGGACCCGGTGATCCTTCGCTGGTGTCCCGATGCAACCCGGGGACCCGGGCTTGGGGGAACCCATGTGACCCGGGGACCTGGGGCAGGGGATATCACCCGACACTGGTACCCGGGGCAGCGACCCGATACGACCCGGGGACCTGGGTCCGGGGTCCCCGACCTGACCCGGTGACCTGGGCCGGGGACACCACGTGACCCGGGGACCTGGGGCCGGGGATGTCACCCGACACTTGTACCCGGGGCAGCGACCCGATACGACCCGGGGACCTGGGTCCGGGGTCCCGACCTGACCCGGTGACCTGGGGCTGTGGTGTCGACCGGACTCGGGGACCTGGTCCGGTGTCCCGTCATGACCCGGGGACCTGGGGTCGGGGTGGTCACCAGACCGTTGTACCCAGGCCGTTGACCCGACATGACCCTGTGACCTGGGGCCTGGGTAAAAATCCAACCCGGGGACGCGGGCATGGGACATGACATGACCCGACCTGGGTCCGGGGTCCCGACCTGACCCGCTGACCTGGGCCGGGGACCCCACGTGACCCGGGGTCCTGGTGCCGGGGTCACCACGTGACCTGGGGACCCGGGCCGGGGTCCCCACGTGACCCGGTGACCTGAGGCCGGGGTCCCCACGTGACCCGGTGACCTGGGGCCGGGATCCCCACGTGACCCGGTGACCTGGGGCCGGGGTCCCCACGTGACCCGGGGACCCGGGCCGGGGACATCACGTGACCCGGTCACCTGGGGCCGGGGTCCCCACGTGACCCGGGGTCCTGGTGCCGGGGTCCCCACGTGACCCGGGGACCCAGGCCGGGGTCCCCACGTGACCCAGGGTCCTGGTGCCGGTGTCCCCACGTGACCCGGTCACCTGGGGCCGGGGTCCCCACGTGACCCGGTCACCTGGGGCCGGGGTCCCCACGTGACCCGCTGACCTGGGGCCGGGGTCCCCACGTGACCCGGGGGTCCTGGTGCCGGGGTGGTCACCGGAACCTGGGAACCAGGCCGGGTGCGCGACATGACCCGGTGACCCGGGGCCGGGTTAACGACCTGTCCAGGGGACCCGGGCCGGGGACCCGACAGGACCCGGTGATCCTTCGCTGGTGTCCCGATGCAACCCGGGGACCCGGGTCGGGGACCCCACGTGACCCGGGGACCTGGGGCAGGGGATGTCACCCGACACTGGTACCCGGGGCAGCGACCCGATACGACCCGGGGACCTGGGTCCGGGGTCCCGACCTGACCCGGTGACCTGGGGCCAGGGTAACCACCTGACCCGGGGACCCGGGCTGGGGACTCGGTATGACTCCGTCTCCCAGGGCCGGCGTGGTCACCTGACACTGCTACCCGGGACAGCGACCCGACATGACCCGGTGACCCGGGGCCGGGGTAACGACCTGTCCAGGGGACCTGGGCCGGGGACCCGACAGGACCCGGTGACCTGGTTCCGGGGTGCCGACCTGACCCGGTGACCTGGGGCTGTGGTGTCGACCGGACTCGGGGACCTGGTCCGGTGTCCCGTCATGACCTGGGGACCTGGGGTAGGGGTGGTCACCAGACCGTTGTACCCAGGCCGTTGACCCGACATGACCGTGTGACCCGGGGCCTGGGTAAAAATCCAACCCGGGGACCCGGGCATGGGACGTGACATGACCCGACCTGGGTCCGGGGTCCCGACGTGACCCGGTGACCTGGGGCCGGGGACCCAACGTGACCCGGGGACCTGGGGCCGGGGATGTCACCCGACACTGGTACCCGGGGCAGCGACCCGATACGACCCGGGGACCTGGGTCCGGGGTCCCGACCTGACCCGGTGACCTGGGCCGGGGATGTCACCCGACACTGGTACCCGGGGCAGCGACCCGATACGACCCGGGGACCTGGGTCCGGGGTCCCGACCTGACCCGGTGACCTGGGGCCAGGGTAACCACTTGACCCGGGGACCCGGGCTGGGGACCCGGTATGACTCCGTCTCCCGGGGCCGGGGTGGTCACCTGACACTGCTACCCGGGACAGCGACCCGACATGACCCGGTGACCCGGGGCCGGGGTAACGACCTGTCCAGGGGACCTGGGCCGGGGACCCGACAGGACCCGGTGACCTGGTTCCGGGGTGCCGACCTGACCCGGTGACCTGGGGCTGTGGTGTCGACCGGACACGGGGACCTGGTCCGGTGTCCCGTCATGACCCGGGGACCTGGGGTCGGGGTGGTCACCAGACCGTTGTACCCAGGCCGTTGACCCGACATGACCCTGTGACACGGGGCCTGGGTAAAAATCCGACCCGGGGCCTGGGTAAAAATCCAACCCGGGGACCCGGGGCCGGGTTAACGACCTGTCCAGGGGACCCGGGCCGGGGACCCGACAGGACCCGGTGATCCTTCGCTGGTGTCCCGATGCAACCCGGGGACCCGGGCTGGGGACCCCACGTGACCCGGGGACCTGGGGCAGGGGATGTCACCCGACACTGGTACCCGGGGCAGCGACCCGATACGACCCGGGGACCTGGGTCCGGGGTCCCGACATGACCCGGTGACCCGGGGCCGGGGGTAACGACCTGTCCAGGGGACCTGGGCCGGGGACCCGACAGGACCCGGTGACCTGGTTCCGGGGTTCCGACCTGACCCGGTGACCTGGGGCTGTGGTGTCGACCGGACTCGGGGACCTGGTCCGGTGTCCCGTCATGACCCGGGGACCTGGGGTCGGGGTGGTCACCAGACCGTTGTACCCAGGCCGTTGAGCCGACATGACCCTGTGACCCGGAGCCTGGGTAAAAATCCAACCCGGGGACCCGGGCATGGGACGTGACATGACCCGACCTGGGTCCGGGGTCCCGACCTGACCCGCTGACCTGGGCCGGGGACCCCACGTGACCCGGGGACCTGGGGCCGGGGATGTCACCCGACACTGGTACCCGGGGCAGCGACCCGATACGACCCGGGGACCTGGGTCCGGGGTCCCGACCTGACCCGGTGACCTGGGGCCGGGGTCCCCACGTGACCCGGTCACCTGGGGCCGGGGTCCCCACGTGACCCAGGGTCCTGGTGCCGGGGTCCCCACGTGACCCGGTGACCTGAGGCCGGGGTCCCCACGTGACCCGGTGACCTGGGGCCGGGGTCCCGACGCGACCCGGGGTCCTGGTGCCGGGGTTCCCACGTGACCCGGGGACCCGGGCCGGGGTCCCCACGTGACCCGGGGTCCTGGTGCCGGTGTCCCCACGTGAGACGGGGACCCGGGCCGGGCACCCCACGTGACCCGGTGACCTGGGGCCGGGGTCCCCACGTGACCCGGGGACCCGGGCCGGGGACATCACGTGACCCGGTCACCTGGGGCCGGGGGTCCCCACGTGACCCGGGGTCCTGGTGCCGGGGTCCCCACGTGACCCGGGGACCCGGGCCGGGGTCCCCACGTGACCCAGGGTCCTGGTGCCGGTGTCCCCACGTGACCCGGTGACCTGGGGCCGGGGTCCCCACGTGACCTGGGGACCCGGGCCGGGGACCCCACGTGACCCGGGGACCTGGGGCCGGGGATGTCACCCGACACTGGTACCCGGGGCAGCGACCCGATACGACCCGGGGACCTGGGTCCGGGGTCCCGACCTGACCCGGTGACCTGGGGCCAGGGTAACCACCTGGCCCGGGGACCCGGGCCGGGGACTCGGTATGACTCCGTCTCCCGGGGCCGGGGTGGTCACCTGACACTGCTACCCGGGACAGCGACCCGACATGACCCGGTGACCCGGGGCCGGGGTAACGACCTGTCCAGGGGACCTGGGCCGGGGACCCGACAGGACCCGGTGACCTGGTTCCGGGGTGCCGACCTGACCCGGTGACCTGGGGCTGTGGTGTCGACCGGACTCGGGGACCTGGTCCGGTGTCCCGTCATGACCCGGGGACCTGGGGTCGGGGTGGTCACCAGACCGTTGTACCCAGGCCGTTGACCCGACATGACCCTGTGACCCGGGGCCTGGGTAAAAATCCGACCCGGGGCCTGGGTAAAAATCCAACCCGGGGACCCGGGGCCGGGTTAACGACCTGTCCAGGGGACCCGGGCCGGGGACCCGACAGGACCCGGTGATCCTTCGCTGGTGTCCCGATGCAACCCGGGGACCCGGGCCGGGGACCCCACGTGACCCGGGGACCTGGGGCCGGGGATGTCACCCGACACTGGTACCCAGGGCAGCGACCCGATACGACCCGGGGACCTGGGTCCGGGGTCCCGACCTGACCCAGTGACCTGGGGCCAGGGTAACCACCTGACCCGGGGACCCGGGCCGGGGACCCGGTATGACTCCGTCTCCCGGGGCCGGGGTGGTCACCTGACACTGCTACCCGGGACAGCGACCCGACATGACCCGGTGACCCGGGGCCGGGGTAACGACCTGTCCAGGGGACCTGGGCCGGGGACCCGACAGGACCCGGTGACCTGGTTCCGGGGTGCCGACCTGACCCGGTGACCTGGGGCTGTGGTGTCGACCGGACTCGGGGACCTGGTCCGGTGTCCCGTCATGACCCGGGGACCTGGGGTCGGGGTGGTCACCAGACCGTTGTACCCAGGCCGTTGAGCCGACATGACCCTGTGACCCGGAGCCTGGGTAAAAATCCAACCCGGGGACCCGGGCATGGGACGTGACATGACCCGACCTGGGTCCGGGGTCCCGACCTGACCCGGTGACCTGGGCCGGGGACCCCACGTGACCCGGGGACCTGGGGCCGGGGATGTCACCCGACACTGGTACCCGGGGCAGCGACCCGATACGACCCGGGGACCTGGGTCCGGGGTCCCGACCTGACCCGGTGACCTGGGGCCAGGGTAACCACCTGACCCGGGGACCCGGGCCGGGGACTCGGTATGACTCCGTCTCCCGGGGCCGGCGTGGTCACCTGACACTGGTACCCCGGACAGCGACCCGACATGACCCGGTGACCCGGGGCCGGGGTAACGACCTGTCCAGGGGACCTGGGCCGGGGACCCGACAGGACCCGGTGACCTGGTTCCGGGGTGCCGACCTGACCCGGTGACCTGGGGCTGTGCTGTCGACCGGACTCGGGGACCTGGTCCGGTGTTCCGTCATGACCCGGGGACCTGGGGTCGGGGTGGTCACCAGACCGTTGTACCCAGGCTGTTGACCCGACATGACCCTGTGACCCGGGCCTGGGTAAAAATCCAACCCGGGGACCCGGGCATGGGACATGACATGACCCGACCTGGGTCCAGGGTCCCGACCTGACCCGGTGACCTGGGGCCGGTGTCCCCACGTGACCCGGTCACCTGGGGCCGGTGTCCCCACGTGACCCGCTGACCTGGGGCCGGGGTCCCCACGTGACCCGGGGACCCGGGCCGGGGACCCTACGTGACCCGGTCACCTGGGGCCGGGGTCCCCACGTGACCCGGGGTCCTGGTGCCGGGGTCCCCACGTGACCCGCTGACCTGGGGCCGGGGTCCCCACGTGACCCGGGGTCCTGGTGCCGGGGTCCCCACGTGACCCGCTGACCTGGGGCCGGGGTCCCCACGTGACCCGGGGTCCTGGTGCCGGGGTCCCCACGTGACCCGCTGACCTGGGGCCGGGGTCCCCACGTGACCCGGGGTCCTGGTGCCGGGGTCCCCACGTGACCCGCTGACCTGTGGCCGGGGTCCCCACGTGACACGGGGTCCTGGTGCCGGGGTGGTCACCGGAACCTGGGAACCAGGCCGGGTGCGCGACATGACCCGGTGACCCGGGGCCGGGTTAACGACCTGTCCAGGGGACCCGGGCCGGGGACCCGACAGGACCCGGTGATCCTTCGCTGGTGTCCCGATGCAACCCGGGGACCCGGGCCGGGGAACCCATGTGACCCGGGGACCTGGGGCAGGGGATGTCACCCGACACTGGTACCCGGGGCAGCGACCCGATACGACCCGGGGACCTGGGTCAGGGGTCCCGACCTGACCCGGTGACCTGGGCCGGGGACCCCAAGTGACCCGGGGACCTGGGGCCGGGGATGTCACCCGACACTTGTACCCGGGGCAGCGACCCGATACGACCCGGGGACCTGGGTCCGGGGTGCCGACCTGACCCGGTGACCTGGGGCTGTGGTGTCGACCGGACTCGGGGACCTGGTCCGGTGTCCCGTCATGACCCGGGGACCTGGGGTCGGGGTGGTCACCAGACCGTTGTACCCAGGCCGTTGACCGGACATGATCCTGTGACCTGGGGCCTGGGTAAAAATCCAACCCGGGGACCCGGGCATGGGACATGACATGACCCGACCTGGGTCCGGGGTCCCGACCTGACCCGCTGACCTGGGGCCGGTGTCCCCACGTGACCCGGGGTCCTGGTGCCGGGGTCCCCACGTGACCCGGGGACCCGGGCCGGGGTCCCCACGTGACCCGGTGACCTGAGGCCGGGGTCCCCACGTGACCCGGTGACCTGGGGCCGGGATCCCCACGTGACCCGGGGACCCAGGCCGGGGTCCCCACGTGACCCAGGGTCCTGGTGCCGGTGTCCCCACGTGACCCGGTCACCTGGGGCCAGGGTCCCCACGTGACCCGGTCACCTGGGGCCGGGGTCCCCACGTGACCCGGTCACCTGGGGCCGGGGTCCCCACGTGACCCGGGGTCCTGGTGCCGGGGTGGTCACCGGAACCTGGGAACCAGGCCGGGTGCGCGACATGACCCGGTGACCCGGGGCCGGGTTAACGACCTGTCCAGGGGACCCGGGCCGGGGACCCGACAGGACCCGGTGATCCTTCGCTGGTGTCCCGATGCAACCCGGGGACCCGGGCCGGGGACCCCACGTGACCCGGGGACCTGGGGCAGGGGATGTCACCCGACACTGGTACCCGGGGCAGCGACCCGATATGACCCGGGGACCTGGGTCCGGGGTCCCGACCTGACCCGGTGACCTGGGCCGGGGATGTCACCCGACACTGGTACCCGGGGCAGCGACCCGATACGACCCGGGGACCTGGGTCCGGGGTCCCGAACTGACCCGGTGACCTGGGGCCAGGGTAACCACTTGACCCGGGGACCCGGGCCGGGGACCCGGTATGACTCCGTCTCCCGGGGCCGGGGTGGTCACCTGACACTGCTACCCGGGACAGCGACCCGACATGACCCGGTGACCCGGGGCCGGGGTAACGACCTGTCCAGGGGACCTGGGCCGGGGACCCGACAGGACCCGGTGACCTGGTTCCGGGGTGCCGACCTGACCCGGTGACCTGGGGCTGTGGTGTCGACCGGACTCGGGGACCTGGTCCGGTGTCCCGTCATGACCCGGGGACCTGGGGTCGGGGTGGTCACCAGACCGTTGTACCCAGGCCGTTGACCCGACATGACCCTGTGAACCGGGGCCTGGGTAAAAATCCAACCCGGGGACCCGGGCATGGGACATGACATGACCCGACCTGGGTCCGGGGTCCCGACCTGACCCGCTGACCTGGGGCCGGTGTCCTCACGTAACACGGGGTCCTGGTGCCGGGGTCCCCACGTGACCCGGGGACCCGGGCCGGGGTCCCCACGTGACCCGGTGACCTGAGGCCGGGGTCCCCACGTGACCCGGTGACCTGGGGCGAGGGTCCCAACGTGACCCGGGGTCCTGGTGCCGGGGTCCCCACGTGACCCGGGGACCCGGGCCGGGGACCCCACGTGACCTGGTGACCTGGGGCCGGGGTCCCCACGTGACCCGGGGACCCGGGCCGGGGACATCACGTGACCCGGTGACCTGGGGCCGGGGTCCCCACGTGACCCGGTCACCTGGGGCCGGGGTCCCCACGTGACCCAGGGTCCTGGTGTCGGGGTACCCACGTGACCCGGTGACCTGAGGCCGGGGTCCCCACGTAACCCGGTGACCTGGGGCCGGGTTCCCCACGTGACCCGGGGTCCTGGTGCCGGGGTTCCCACGTGACCCGGGGACCCGGGCTGCGGTCCCCACGTGACCCGGGGTCCTGGTGCCGGTGTCCCCACGTGACCCGGGGACCCGGACCGAGGACCCCACGTGACCCGGTGACCTGGGGCCGGGGTCCCCACGTGACCCGGTCACCTGGGGCCGGGGTCCCCACGTGACCCAGGGTCCTGGTGCCGGTGTCCCCACGTGACCCGGTGACCTGGGGCCGGGGTCCCCACGTGACCCGGTGACCTGGGGCCGGGGTCCCCACGTGACCAGGGGACCCGGGCCGGGGTCCCCACGTGACCCAGGGTCCTGGTGCCGGTGTCCCCACGTGACCCGGTGACCTGGGGCCGGGGTCCCCACGTGACCCGGTGACCTGGGGCCGGGGTCCCCACGTGACCCGGGGACCCGGGCCGGGGACATCACGTGACCCGGTCACCTGGGGCCGGGGTCCCCACGTGACCCGGTCACCTGGGGCCGGAGTCCCCACGTGACCCGGGGTCCTGGTGCCGGTGTCCCCAAGTGACCCGGTCACCTGGGGCCCGGGTCCCCACGTGACCCGGTCACCTGGGGCCGGGGTCCCCACGTGACCTGGGGACCCGGGCCGGGGACCCCACGTGACCCGGGGACCTGGGGCCGGGGATGTCACCCGACACTGGTACCCGGGGCAGCGACCCGATACGACCCGGGGACCTGGGTCCGGGGTCCCGACCTGACCCGGTGACCTGGGGCCAGGGTAACCACCTGACCCGGGGACCCGGGCCGGGGACTGGGTATTACTCCGTCTCCCGGGGCCGGGGTGGTCACCTGACACTGCTACCCGGGACAGCGACCCGACATGACCCGGTGACCCGGGGCCGGGGTAACGACCTGTCCAGGGGACCTGGGCCGGGGACCCGACAGGACCCGGTGACCTGGTTCCGGGGTGCCGACCTGACCCGGTGACCTGGGGCTGTGGTGTCGACCGGACTCGGGGACCTGGTCCGGTGTCCCGTCATGACCCGGGGACCTGGGGTCGGGGTGGTCACCAGACCGTTGTACCCAGGCCGTTGACCCGAAATGACCCTGTGACCCGGGGCCTGGGTAAAAATCCGACCCGGGGCCTGGGTAATAATCCAACCCGGGGACCCGGGGCCGGGTTAACGACCTGTCCAGGGGACCCGGGCCGGGGACCCGACAGGACCCGGTGATCCTTCGCTGGTGTCCCGATGCAACCCGGGGACCCGGGCCGGGGACCCCACGTGACCCAGGGACCTGGGGCAGGGGATGTCACCCGACACTGGTACCCGGGGCAGCGACCCGATACGACCGGGGGACCTGGGTCCGGGGTCCCGACCTGACCCGGTGACCTGGGGCCAGGGTAACCACCTGACCGGGGGACCCGGGCCGGGGACTCGGTATGACTCCGTCTCCCGGGGCCGGGGTGGTCACCTGACACTGCTACCCGGGACAGCGACCCGACATGACCCGGTGACCCGGGGCCGGGGTAACGACCTGTCCAGGGGACCTGGGCCGGGGACCCGACAGGACCCGGTGACCTGGTTCCGGGGTGCCGACCTGACCCGGTGACCTGGGGCTGTGGTGTCGACCGGACTCGGGGACCTGGTCCGGTGTCCCGTCATGACCCGGGGACCTGGGGTCGGGGTGGTCACCAGACCGTTGTACCCAGGCCGTTGACCCGACATGACCCTGTGACCCGGAGCCTGGGTAAAAATCCAACCCGGGGACCCAGGCATGGGACGTGACATGACCCGACCTGGGTCCGGGGTCCTGACCTGACCCGCTGACCTGGGCCGGGGACCCCACGTGACCCGGGGACCTGGGGCCGGGGATGTCACCCGACACTGGTACCCGGGGCAGCGACCCGACATGACCCGGTGACCCGGGGCCGGGGTAACGACCTGTCCAGGGGACCTGGGCCGGGGACGCGACAGGACCCGGTGACCTGGTTCCGGGGTGCCGACCTGACCCGGTGACCTGGGGCTGTGGTGTCGACCGGACTCGGGGACCTGGTCCGGTGTCCCGTCATGACCCGGGGACCTGGGGTCGGGGTGGTCACCAGACCGTTGTACCCAGGCCGTTGACCCGACATGACCCTGTGACCCGGTGCCTGGGTAAAAATCCAACCCGGGGACCCGGGCATGGGACATGACATGACCCGACCTGGGTCCGGGGTCCCGACCTGACCCGCTGACCTGGGGCCGGTGTCCCCACATGACCCGGGGACCCGAGCCGGGGTCCCCACGTGACCCGGTGACCTGAGGCCGGGGTCCCCACGTGACACGGTGACCTGGGGCGAGGGTCCCCACGTGACCCGGGGTAATGGTGCCGGGGTCCCCACGTGACCCGGGGACCCGGGCCGGGGACCCCACGTCACCCGCTTACCTGGGGCCGGGGATGTCACCCGACACTGGTACCCGGGGCAGCGACACGATACGACCCGGGGACCTGGGTCCGGGGTCCCGACCTGACCCGGGGTCCTGTTGCCGGGGTCCCCACGTGACCCGGGGACCCGGGCCGGGGTCCCCACGTGACCCAGGGTCCTGGTGCCGGTGTCCCCACGTGACCCGGTCACCTGGAACCGGGGTCCCCACGTGACCCGGGGTCCTGGTGCCGGGGTCCCCACGTGACCCGGTCACCTGGGGACGGTGTCCCCACCTGACCCGGTGTCCTGGTGCCGGGGTCCCCACGTAACCCGCTGACCTTGGGCCGGGGTCCCCACGTGACCCGGGGTCCTGGTGCCGGGGTCCCCACGTGACCCGCTGACCTGGGGCCGGGGTCCCCACGTTACCCGGGGTCCTGGTGCCGGGGTGGTCACCGGAACCTGGGAAACAGGCCGGGTGCGCGACATGACCCGGTGACCCGGGGCCGGGGTAACGACCTGTCCAGGGGACCTGGGCCGGGGACCCGACAGGACCCGGAGACCTGGTTCCGGGGTGCCGACCTGACCCGGTGACCTGGGGCTGTGGTGTCGACCGGACTCGGGGACCTGGTCCGGTGTCCCGTCATGACCCGGGGACCTGGGGTCGGGGTGGTCACCAGACCCTTGTACCCAGGCTGTTGACCCGACATGACCCTGTGACCCGGGCCTGGGTAAAAATCCAACCCGGGGACCCGGGCATGGGACATGACATGACCCGACCTGGGTCCAGGGTCCCGACCTGACCCGGTGACCTGGGGCCGGTGTCCCCACGTGACCCGGGGTCCTGGTGCCGGTGTCCCCACGTGACCCGCTGACCTGGGGCCGGGGTCCCCACGTGACCCGGGGACCCGGGCCGGGGACCCTACGTGACCCGGTCACCTGGGGCCGGGGTACCCACGTGACCCGGGGTCCTGGTGCCGGGGTCCCCACGTGACCCGCTGACCTGGGGCCGGGGTCCCCACGTGACCCGGGGTCCTGGTGCCGGGGTCCCCACGTGACCCGCTGACCTGTGGCCGGGGTCCCCACGTGACCCGGGGTCCTGGTGCCGGGGTCCCCACGTGACCCGCTGACCTGGGGCCGGGGTCCCCACGTGACCCGGGGTCCTGGTGCCGGGGTGGTCACCGGAACCTGGGAACCAGGCCGGGTGCGCGACATGACCCGGTGACCCGGGGCCGGGTTAACGACCTGTCCAGGGGACCCGGGCCGGGGACCCGACAGGACCCGGTGATCCTTCGCTGGTGTCCCGATGCAACCCGGGGACCCGGGCCGGGGAACCCATGTGACCCGGGGACCTGGGGCAGGGGATGTCACCCGACACTGGTACCCGGGGCAGCGACCCGATACGACCCGGGGACCTGGGTCCGGGGTCCCGACCTGACCCGGTGACCTGGGCCGGGGACCCCACGTGACCCGGGGACCTGGGGCCGGGGATGTCACCCGACACTTGTACCCGGGGCAGCGACCCGATACGACCCGGGGACCTGGGTCCGGGGTCCCGACCTGACCCGGTGACCTGGGGCCAGTGTAACCACTTGACCCGGGGACCCGGGCCGGGGACCCAGTATGACTCCGTCTCCCGGGGCCGGGGTGGTCACCTGACACTGCTACCCGGGACAGCGACCCGACATGACCCGGTGACCCGGGGCCGGGGTAACGACCTGTCCAGGGGACCTGGGCCGGGGACCCGACAGGACCCGGTGACCTGGTTCCGGGGTGCCGACCTGACCCGGTGACCTGGGGCTGTGGTGTCGACCGGACTCGGGGACCTGGTCCGGTGTCCCGTCATGACCCGGGGACCTGGGGTCGGGGTGGTCACCAGACCGTTGTACCCAGGCCGTTGACCCGACATGACCCTGTGACCCGGGGCCTGGGTAAAAATCCAACCCGGGGACCCGGGCATGGGACATGACATGACCCGACCTGGGTCCGGGGTCCCGACCTGACCCGCTGACCTGGGGCCGGTGTCCCCACATGACCCGGGGACCCGAGCCGGGGTCCCCACGTGACCCGGTGACCTGAGGCCGGGGTCCCCACGTGACACGGTGACCTGGGGCGAGGGTCCCCACGTGACCCGGGGTAATGGTGCCGGGGTCCCCACGTGACCCGGGGACCCGGGCCGGGGACCCCACGTCACCCGCTTACCTGGGGCCGGGGATGTCACCCGACACTGGTACCCGGGGCAGCGACACGATACGACCCGGGGACCTGGGTCCGGGGTCCCGACCTGACCCGGGGTCCTGTTGCCGGGGTCCCCACGTGACCCGGGGACCCGGGCCGGGGTCCCCACATGACCCAGGGTCCTGGTGCCGGTGTCCCCACGTGACCCGGTCACCTGGAACCGGGGTCCCCACGTGACCCGGGGTCCTGGTGCCGGGGTCCCCACGTGACCCGGTCACCTGGGGACGGTGTCCCCACCTGACCCGGGGTCCTGGTGCCGGGGTCCCCACGTGACCCGCTGATTTTGGGCCGGGGTCCCCACGTGACCCGGGGTCCTGGTGCCGGGGTCCCCACGTGACCCGCTGACCTGGGGCCGGGGTCCCCACGTTACCCGGGGTCCTGGTGCCGGGGTGGTCACCGGAACCTGGGAAACAGGCCGGGTGCGCGACATGACCCGGTGACCCGGGGCCGGGGTAACGACCTGTCC
The DNA here is from genome assembly GCA_951411735.1 of Somateria mollissima. Classification (NCBI taxonomy): domain Eukaryota; kingdom Metazoa; phylum Chordata; class Aves; order Anseriformes; family Anatidae; genus Somateria; species Somateria mollissima. Next base: position 413,496 of record CATOCB010000251.1, on the reverse strand, counting down.
AGGGGACCTGGGCCGGGGACCCGACAGGACCCGGTGACCTGGTTCCGGGGTGCCGACCTGACCCGGTGACCTGGGGCTGTGGTGTCGACCGGACTCGGGGACCTGGTCCGGTGTCCCGTCATGACCCGGGGACCTGGGGTCGGGGTGGTCACCAGACCCTTGTACCCAGGCTGTTGACCCGACATGACCCTGTGACCCGGGCCTGGGTAAAAATCCAACCCGGGGACCCGGGCATGGGACATGACATGACCCGACCTGGGTCCAGGGTCCCGACCTGACCCGCTGACCTGGGGCCGGTGTCCCCACGTGACCCGGTCACCTGGAACCGGGGTCCCCACGTGACCCGGGGTCCTGGTGCCGGTGTCCCCACGGGACCCGGTCACCTGGGTCCGGGGTCCCCACGTGACCCGGGGTCCTGGTGCCGGGGTCCCCACGTGACCCGCTGACTTGGGGCCGGGGTCCCCACGTGACCCTGGGTCCTGGTGCCGGGGTGGTCACCGGAACCTGGGAACCAGGCCGGGTGCGCGACATGACCCGGTGACCCGGGGCCGGGTTAACGACCTGTCCAGGGGACCCGGGCCGGGGACCCGACAGGACCCGGTGATCCTTCGCTGGTGTCCCGATGCAACCCGGGGACCCGGGCCGGGGACCCCACGTGACCCGGGGACCTGGGGCAGGGGATGTCACCCGACACTGGTACCCGGGGCAGCGACCCGATACGACCCGGGGACCTGGGTCCGGGGTCCCGACCTGACCCGGTGACCTGGGGCCAGGGTAACCACCTGACCCGGGGACCCGGGCCGGGGACCCGGTATGACTCCGTCTCCCGGGGCCGGGGTGGTCACCTGACACTGCTACCCGGGACAGCGACCCGACATGACCCGGTGACCCGGGGCCGGGGTAACGACCTGTCCAGGGGACCTGGGCCGGGGACCCGACAGGACCCGGTGACCTGGTTCCGGGGTGCCGACCTGACCCGGTGACCTGGGGCTGTGGTGTCGACCGGACTCGGGGACCTGGTCCGGTGTCCCGTCATGACCCGGGGACCTGGGGTCGGGGTGGTCACCAGACCGTTGTACCCAGGCCGTTGACCCGACATGACCCTGTGACCCGGGGCCTGGGTAAAAATCCAACCCGGGGACCCGGGCATGGGACATGACATGACCCGACTTGGGTCCGGGGTCCCGACCTGACCCGCTGACCTGGGGCCGGTGTCCCCACGTGACCCGGGGTCCTGGTGCCGGGGTCCCCACGTGATCCGGGGACCCGGGCCGGGGTCCCCACGTGACCCGGTGACCTGAGGCCGGGGTCCCCACGTGACCCGGTGACCTGGGGCGAGGGTCCACACGTGACCCGGGGTCCTGGGGCCGGGGTCCCCACGTGACCCGGGGACCCGGGCCGGGGACCCCACGTGACCCGGTGACCTGGGGCCGGGGTCCCCACGTGACCCGGGGACCCGGGCCGGGGACATCACGTGACCCGGTCACCTGGTGCCGGGGTCCCCACGTGACCCGGTCACCTGGGGCCGGGGTCCCCACGTGACCCGGGGTCCTGGTGCCGGGGTCCCCACGTGACCCGGTGACCTGAGGCCGGGGTCCCCACGTGACCCGGTGACCTGAGGCCGGGGTCCCGACCTGACCCGCTGACCTGGGGCCGGTATCCCCACGTGACCCGGGGTCCTGGTGCCGGGGTTCCCAAGTGACCCTGGGACCCGGGCCGGGGTCCCCACGTGACCCGGGGTCCTGGTTCCGGTGTCCCCACGTGACCTGGGGACCCGGGCCGGGGACCCCACGTGACCCGGTCACCTGGGGCCGGGGTCCCCACATGACCCGGGGACCCGGGCCGGGGACATCACGTGACCCGGTCACCTGGGGCCGGGGTCCCCACGTGACCCGGGGTCCTGGTGCCGGGGTCCCCACGTGACCCGGGGACCCGGGCCGGGGTCCCCACGTGACCCAGGGTCCTGGTGCCGGTGTCCCCACGTGACCCGGTCACCTGGGGCCGGGGTCCCCACGTGACCCGGGGTCCTGTTGCCGGGGTCCCCACGTGACCCGGGGACCCGGGCCGGGGACCCCACGTGACCCGGTGACCTGGGACCGGGGTCCCCACGTGACCCGGGGACCCGGGCCGGGGACCCCACGTGACCCGGTGACCTGGGGCCAGGGTAACCACCTGACCCGGGGACCCGGGCCGGGGACCCGGTATGACTCCGTCTCCCGGGGCCGGGGTGGTCACCTGACACTGCTACCCGGGACAGCGACCCGACATGACCCGGTGACCCGGGGCCGGGGTAACGACCTGTCCAGGGGACCTGGGCCGGGGACCCGACAGGACCCGGTGACCTGGTTCCAGGGTGCCGACCTGACCCGGTGACCTGGGGCTGTGGTGTCAACCGGACTCGGGGACCTGGTCCGGTGTCCCGTCATGACCCGGGGACCTGGGGTCGGGGTGGTCACCAGACCGTTGTACCCAGGCCGTTGACCCGACATGACCCTGTGACCCGGGGCCTGGGTAAAAATCCGACCCGGGGCCTGGGTAAAAATCCAACCCGGGGACCCGGGCATGGGACGTGACATGACCCGACCTGGGTCCGGGGTCCCGACCTGACCCGGTGACCTGGGCCGGGGACCCAACGTGACCCGGGGACCTGGGGCCGGGGATGTCACCCGACACTGGTACCCGGGGCAGCGACCCGATACGACCCGGGGACCTGGGTCCGGGGTCCCGACCTGACCCGGTGACCTGGGGCCAGGGTAACCACCTGACCCGGGGACCCGGGCCGGGGACCCGGTATGACTCCGTCTCCCGGGGCCGGGGTGGTCACCTGACACTGCTACCCGGGACAGCGACCCGACATGACCCGGTGACCCGGGGCCGGGGTAACGACCTGTCCAGGGGACCTGGGCCGGGGACCCGACAGGACACGGTGACCTGGTTCCGGGGTGCCGACCTGACCCGGTGACCTGGGGCTGTGGTGTCGACCGGACTCGGGGACCTGGTCCGGTGTCCCGTCATGACCCGGGGACCTGGGGTCGGGGTCCCCACGTGACCCGGTCACCTGGGGCCCGGGTCCCCACGTGACCCGGTCACCTGGGGCCGGGGTCCCCACGTGACCTGGGGACCCAGGCCGGGGACCCCACGTGACCCGGGGACCTGGGGCCGGGGATGTCACCCGACACTGGTACCCGGGGCAGCGACCCGATACGACCCAGGGACCTGGGTCCGGGGTCCCGACCTGACCCGGTGACCTGGGGCCAGGGTAACCACCTGACCCGGGGACCCGGGCCGGGGACCCGGTATGACTCCGTCTCCCGGGGCCGGGGTGGTCACCTGACACTGCTACCCGGGACAGCGACCCGACATGACCCGGTGACCCGGGGCCGGGGTAACGACCTGTCCAGGGGACCTGGGCCGGGGACCCGACATGACCCGGTGACCTGGTTCCGGGGTGCCGACCTGACCCGGTGACCTGGGGCTGTGGTGTCGACCGGACTCGGGGACCTGGTCCGGTGTCCCGTCATGACCCGGGGACCTGGGGTCGGGGTGGTCACCAGACCGTTGTACCCAGGCCGTTGAGCCGACATGACCCTGTGACCCGGAGCCTGGGTAAAAATCCAACCCGGGGACCCGGGCATGGGACGTGACATGACCCGACCTGGGTCCGGGGTCCCGACCTGACCCGGTGACCTGGGCCGGGGACCCCACGTGACCCGGGGACCTGGGGCCGGGGATGTCACCCGACACTGGTACCCGGGGCAGCGACCCGATACGACCCGGCGACCTGGGTCCGGGGTCCCGACCTGACCCGGTGACCTGGGGCCAGGGTAACCACTTGACCCGGGGACCCGGGCCGGGGACCCGGTATGACTCCGTCTCCCGGGGCCGGGGTGGTCACCTGACACTGCTACCCGGGACAGCGACCCGACATGACCCGGTGACCCGGGGCCGGGGTAACGACCTGTCCAGGGGACCTGGGCCGGGGACCCGACAGGACCCGGTGACCTGGTTCCGGGGTGCCGACCTGACCCGGTGACCTGGGGCTGTGGTGTCGACCGGACTCGGGGACCTGGTCCGGTGTCCCGTCATGACCCGGGGACCTGGGGTCGGGGTGGTCACCAGACCGTTGTACCCAGGCCGTTGACCCGACATGACCCTGTGACCCGGGGCCTGGGTAAAAATCCAACCCGGGGACCCGGGCATGGGACATGACATGACCCGACCTGGGTCCGGGGTCCCGACCTGACCCGCTGACCTGGGGCCGGTGTCCCCACGTGACCCGGGGTCCTGGTGCCGGGGTCCCCACGTGACCCGGTGACCTGGGGCCGGGGTCCCCACGTGACCCGGGGTCCTGGTGCCGGGGTCCCCACGTGACCCGGGGACCCGGGCCGGGGACCCCACGTGACCCGGTGACCTGGGGCCGGGGTCCCCATGTGACCCGGGGACCCGGGCCGGGGACATCACGTGACCCGGTCACCTGGGGCCGGGGTCCCCACGTGACCCGGGGTCCTGGTGCCGGGGTCCCAACGTGACCCGGGGACCCAGGCCGGGGTCCCCACGTGACCCGCTGACCTGTGGCCGGGGTCCCCACGTGACCCGGTGACCTGGTGCCGGGGTCCCCACGTGACCCGCTGTCCTGGGGCCGGGGTCCCCACGTGACCCGGGGTCCTGGTGCCGGGGTCCCCACGTGACCCGCTGACCTCTGGCCGGGGTCCCCACGTGACCCGGGGTCCTGGTGCCGGGGTCCCCACGTGACCCGCTGACCTGGGGCCGGGGTCCCCACGTGACCCGGGGTCCTGGTGCCGGGGTGGTCACCGGAACCTGGGAACCAGGCCGGGTGCGCGACATGACCCGGTGACCCGGGGCCGGGTTAACGACCTGTCCAGGGGACCCGGGCCGGGGACCCGACAGGACCCGGTGATCCTTCGCTGGTGTCCCGATGCAACCCGGGGACCCGGGCCGGGGACCCCACGTGACCCGGGGACCTGGGGCAGGGGATGTCACCCGACACTGGTACCCGGGGCAGCGACCCGATACGACCCGGGGACCTGGGTCCGGGGTCCCGACCTGACCCGGTGACCTGGGGCCAGGGTAACCACTTGACCATGGGACCCGGGCCGGGGACCCGGTATGACTCCGTCTCCCGGGGCCGGGGTGGTCACCTGACACTGCTACCCGGGACAGCGACCCGACATGACCCGGTGACCCGGGGCCGGGGTAACGACCTGTCCAGGGGACCTGGGCCGGGGACCCGACAGGACCCGGTGACCTGGTTCCGGGGTGCCGACCTGACCCGGTGACCTGGGGCTGTGGTGTCGACCGGACTCGGGGACCTGGTCCGGTGTCCCGTCATGACCCGGGGACCTGGGGTCGGGGTCCCCACGTGACCCGGTCACCTGGGGCCCGGGTCCCCACGTGACCCGGTCACCTGGGGCCGGGGTCCCCACGTGACCTGGGGACCCGGGCCGGGGACCCCACGTGACCCGGGGACCTGGGGTAGGGGATGTCACCCGACACTTGTACCCGGGGCAGCGACCCGATACGACCCGGGGACCTGGGTCCGGGGTCCCGACCTGACCCGGTGACCTGGGGCCAGGGTAACCACCTGACCCGGGGACCCGGGCCGGGGACCCGGTATGACTCCGTCTCCCGGGGCCGGGGTGGTCACCTGACACTGCTACCCGGGACAGCGACCCGACATGACCCGGTGAACCGGGGCCGGGGTAACGACCTGTCCAGGGGACCTGGGCCGGGGACCCGACAGGACCCGGTGACCTGGTTCCGGGGTGCCGACCTGACCCGGTGACCTGGGGCTGTGGTGTCGACCGGACTCGGGGACCTGGTCCGGTGTCCCGTCATGACCCGGGGACCTGGGGTCGGGGTGGTCACCAGACCGTTGTACCCAGGCCGTTGACCCGACATGACCCTGTGACCCGGGGCCTGGGTAAAAATCCGACCCGGTGCCTGGGTAAAAATCCAACCCGGGGACCCGGGGCCGGGTTAACGACCTGTCCAGGGGACCTGGGCCGGGGACCCGACAGGACCCGGTGACCTGGTTCCGGGGTGCCGACCTGACCCAGTGACCTGGGGCTGTGGTGTCGACCGGACTCGGGGACCTGGTCCGGTATCCCGTCATGACCCGGGGACCTGGGGTCGGGGTGGTCACCAGACCGTTGTACCCAGGCCGTTGAGCCGACATGACCCTGTGACCCGGAGCCTGGGTAAAAATCCAACCCGGGGACCCGGGCATGGGACGTGACATGACCCGACCTGGGTCCGGGGTCCCGACCTGACCCGGTGACCTGGGCCGGGGACCCCACGTGACCCGGGGACCTGGGGCCGGGGATGTCACCCGACACTGGTACCCGGGGCAGCGACCCGATACGACCCGGGGACCTGGGTCCGGGGTCCCGACCTGACCTGGTGACCTGGGGCCAGGGTAACCACTTGACCCGGGGACCCGGGCCGGGGACCCGGTATGACTCCGTCTCCCGGGGCCGGGGTGGTCACCTGACACTGCTACCCGGGACAGCGACCCGACATGACCCGGTGACCCGGGGCCGGGGTAACGACCTGTCCAGGGGACCTGGGCCGGGGACCCGACAGGACCCGGTGACCTGGTTCCGGGGTGCCGACCTGACCCGGTGACCTGGGGCTGTGGTGTCGACCGGACTCGGGGACCTGGTCCGGTGTCCCGTCATGACCCGGGGACCTGGGGTCGGGGTGGTCACCAGACCGTTGTACCCAGGCCGTTGACCCGACATGACCCTGTGACCCGGGGCCTGGGTAAAAATCCAACCCGGGGACCCGGGCATGGGACATGACATGACCCGACCTGGGTCCGGGGTCCCGACCTGACCCGCTGACCTGGGGCCGGTGTCCCCACGTGACCCGGGGTCCTGGTGCCGGGGTCCCCACGTGACCCGGGGACCCGAGCCGGGGTCCCCACGTGACCCGGTGACCTGAGGCCGGGGTCCCCACGTGACCCGGTGACCTGGGGCCGGGGTCCCCACGTGACCCGGGGTCCTGGTGCCGGGGTCCCCACGTGACCCGGGGACCCGGGCCGGGGACCCCACGTGACCCGGTGACCTGGGGCCGGGGTCCCCACGTGACCTGGGGACCCGGGCCGGGGACATCACGTGACCCGGTCACCTGGGGCCGGGGTCCCCACGTGACCCGGTGACCTGGGGCCGGGGTCCCCACGTGACCCGGGGTCCTGGTGCCGGTGTCCCCACGTGACCCGGTCACCTGGGGCCCGGGTCCCCACGTGACCCGGTCACCTGGGGCCGGGGTCCCCACGTGACCTGGGGACCCGGGCCGGGGACCCCACGTGACCCGGGGACCTGGGGCCGGGGATGTCACCCGACACTGGTACCCGGGGCAGCGACCCGATACGACCCGGGGACCTGGGTCCGGGGTCCCGACCTGACCCGGTGACCTGGGGCCAGGGTAACCACCTGACCCGGGGACCCGGGCTGGGGACCCGGTATGACTCCGTCTCCCGGGGCCGGGGTGGTCACCTGACACTGCTACCCGGGACAGCGACCCGACATGACCCGGTGAACCGGGGCCGGGGTAACGACTTGTCCAGGGGACCTGGGCCGGGGACCCGACAGGACCCGGTGACCTGGTTCCGGGGTGCCGACCTGACCCGGTGACCTGGGGCTGTGGTGTCGACCGGACTCGGGGACCTGGTCCGGTGTCCCGTCATGACCCGGGGACCTGGGGTCGGGGTGGTCACCAGACCGTTGTACCCAGGCCGTTGAGCCGACATGACCCTGTGACCCGGAGCCTGGGTAAAAATCCAACCCGGGGACCCGGGCATGGGACGTGACATGACCCGACCTGGGTCCGGGGTCCCGACCTGACCCGGTGACCTGGGCCGGGGACCCCACGTGACCCGGGGACCTGGGGCAGGGGATGTCACCCGACACTGGTACCCGGGGCAGCGACCCGATACGACCCGGGGACCTGGGTCCGGGGTCCCGACCTGACCCGGTGACCTGGGGCCAGGGTAACCACTTGACCCGGGGACCCGGGCCGGGGACCCGGTATGACTCCGTCTCCCGGGGCCAGGGTGGTCACCTGACACTGCTACCCGGGACAGCGACCCGACATGACCCGGTGAGCCGGGGCCGGGGTAACGACCTGTCCAGGGGACCTGGGCCGGGGACCCGACAGGACCCGGTGACCTGGTTCCGGGGTGCCGACCTGACCCGGTGACCTGGGGCTGTGGTGTCGACCGGACTCGGGGACCTGGTCCGGTGTCCCGTCATGACCCGGGGACCTGGGGTCGGGGTGGTCACCAGACCGTTGTACCCAGGCCGTTGACCCGACATGACCCTGTGACCCGGGGCCTGGGTAAAAATCCAACCCGGGGACCCGGGCATGGGACATGACATGACCCGACCTGGGTCCGGGGTCCCGACCTGACCCGCTGACCTGGGGCCGGGGTCCCCACGTGACCCGGGGTCCTGGTGCCGGGGTCCCCACGTGACCTGGGGAGCCGAGCCGGGGTCCCCACGTGACCCGGTGACCTGAGGCCGGGGTCCCCACGTGACCCGGTGACCTGGGGCCGGGGTCCCCACGTGACCCGGGGTCCTGGTGCCGGGGTCCCCACGTGACCCGGGGACCCGGGCCGGGGACCCCACGTGACCCGGTGACCTGGGGCCGGGGTCCCCACGTGACCCGGGGACCCGGGCCGGGGACATCACGTGACCCGGTCACCTGGGGCCGGGGTCCCCACGTGACCCGGGGTCCTGGTGCCGGGGACCCCACGTGACCCGGGGACCCAGGCCGGGGTCCCCACGTGACCCGGGGTCCTGGTGCCGGTGTCCCCACGTGACCCGGTCACCTGGGGCCGGGGTCCCCACGTGACCCGGGGTCCTGGTGCCGGGGTCCCCACGTGACCCGCTGACTTGGGGCCGGGGTCCCCACGTGACCTGGGGACCCGGGCCGGGGACCCCACGTGACCCGGGGACCTGGGGCAGGGGATGTCACCCGACACTGGTACCCGGGGCAGCGACCCGATACGACCCGGGGACCTGGGTCCGGGGTCCCGACCTGACCCGATGACCTGGTTCCGGGGTGCCGACCTGACCCGGTGACCTGGGGCTGTGGTGTCGACCGGACTCGGGGACCTGGTCCGGTGTCCCGTCATGACCCGGGGACCTGGGGTCGGGGTGGTCACCAGACCGTTGTACCCAGGCCGTTGACCCGACATGACCCTGTGACCCGGGGTCTGGGTAAAAATCCGACCCGGGGCCTGGGTAAAAATCCAACCCGGGGACCCGGGGCCGGGTTAACGACCTGTCCAGGGGACCCGGGCCGGGGACCCGACAGGACCCGGTGATCCTTCGCTGGTGTCCCGATGCAACCCGGGGACCCGGGCCGGGGACCCCACGTGACCCGGGGACCTGGGGCAGGGGATGTCACCCGACACTGGTACCCGGGGCAGCGACCCGATACGACCCGGGGACCTGGGTCCGGGGTCCCGACCTGACCCGGTGACCTGGGGCCAGGGTAACCACCTGACCCGGGGACCCGGGCCGGGGACCCGGTATGACTCCGTCTCCCGGGGCCGGGGTGGTCACCTGACACTGCTACCCGGGACAGCGACCCGACATGAACCGGTGACCCGGGGCCGGGGTAACGACCTGTCCAGGGGACCTGGGCCGGGGACCCGACAGGACCCGGTGACCTGGTTCCGGGGTGCCGACCTGACCCGGTGACCTGGGGCTGTGGTGTCGACCGGACTCGGGGACCTGGTCCGGTGTCCCGTCATGACCCGGGGACCTGGGGTCGGGGTGGTCACCAGACCGTTGTACCCAGGCCGTTGAGCCGACATGACCCTGTGACCCAGAGCCTGGGTAAAAATCCAACCCGGGGACCCGGGCATGGGACGTGACATGACCCGACCTGGGTCCGGGGTCCCGACCTGACCCGGTGACCTGGGCCGGGGACCCCACGTGACCCGGGGACCTGGGGCAGGGGATGTCACCCGACACTGGTACCCGGGGCAGCGACCCGATACGACCCGGGGACCTGGGTCCGGGGTCCCGACCTGACCCGGTGACCTGGGGCCAGGGTAACCACTTGACCCGGGGACCCGGGCCGGGGACCCAGTATGACTCCGTCTCCCGGGGCCAGGGTGGTCACCTGACACTGCTACCCGGGACAGCGACCCGACATGACCCGGTGACCCGGGGCCGGGGTAACGACCTGTCCAGGGGACCTGGGCCGGGGACCCGACAGGACCCGGTGACCTGGTTCCGGGGTGCCGACCTGACCCGGTGACCTGGGGCTGTGGTGTCGACCGGACTCGGGGACCTGGGGTCGGGGTGGTCACCAGACCGTTGTACCCAGGCCGTTGACCCGACATGACCCTGTGACCCGGGGCCTGGGTAAAAATCCAACCCGGGGACCCGGGCATGGGACATGACATGACCCAACCTGGGTCCGGGGTCCTGACCTGACCCGGTTACCTGGGGCCGGTGTCCCCACGTGACCCGGGGTCCTGGTGCCGGGGTCCCCACGTGACCCGGGGACCCGAGCCGGGGTCCCCACGTGACCCGGTGACCTGAGGCCGGGGTCCCCACGTGACCCGGTGACCTGGGGCCGGGGTCCCCACGTGACCCGGGGTCCTGGTGCCGGGGTCCCCACGTGACCCGGGGACCCGGGCCGGGGACCCCACGTGACCCGGTGACCTGGGGCTGGGGTCCCCACGTGACCCGGGGACCCGGGCCGGGGACATCACGTGACCCGGTCACCTGGGGCCGGGGTCCCCACGTGACCCGGGGTCCTGGTGCCGGGGACCCCACGTGACCCGCTGAAATGGGGCCGGGGTCCCCACTTGACCCGGGGTCCTGGTGCCGGGGTCCCCACGTGACCCGGGGACCCGGGCCGGGGTCCCCACGTGACCCGGTGACCTGAGGCCGAGGTCCCCACGTGACCCGGTGACCTGGGGCGAGGGTCCCCACGTGACCCGGGGTCCTGGTGCCGGGGTCCCCACGTGACCCGGGGACCCGGGCCGGGGACCCCACGTGACCCGGTGACCTGGGGCCGGGGTCCCCAATTGACCCGGGGACCCGGGCCGGGGACATCACGTGACCCGGTCACCTGGGGCCGGGGTCCCCACGTGACCCGGGGTCCTGGTGCCGGGGTCCCCACGTGACCCGGTGACCTGAGGCCGGGGTCCCCACGTGACCCGGTGACCTGGGGCCGGGGTCCCCACGTGACCCGGGGTCCTGGTGCCGGGGTCCCCACGTGACCCGGTGACCTGGGGCCGGGGTCCCCACGTGACCCGGGGTCCTGGTGCCGGTGTCCCCACGTGACCCGGTCACCTGGGGCCCGGGTCCCCACGTGACCCGGTGACCTGGGGCCGGGGTCCCCACGTGACCTGGGGACCCGGGCCGGGGACCCCATGTGACCCGGGGACCTGGGGCCGGGGATGTCACCCGACACTAGTACCCGGGGCAGCGACCCGATACGACCCGGGGACCTGGGTCCGGGGTCCCGACCTGACCCGGTGACCTGGGGCCAGGGTAACCACTTGACCCGGGGACCCGGGCCCGGGACCCGGTATGACTCCGTCTCCCGGGGCCAGGGTGGTCACCTGACACTGCTACCCGGGACAGCGACCCGACATGACCCGGTGACCCGGGGCCGGGGTAACGACCTGTCCAGGGGACCTGGGCCGGGGACCCGACAGGACCCGGTGACCTGGTTCCGGGGTGCCGACCTGACCCGGTGACCTGGGGCTGTGGTGTCGACCGGACTCGGGGACCTGGTCCGGTGTCCCGTCATGACCCGGGGACCTGGGGTCGGGGTGGTCACCAGACCGTTGTACCCAGGCCGTTGACCCGACATGACCCTGTGACCCGGGGCCTGGGTAAAAATCCAACCCGGGGACCCGGGCATGGGACATGACATGACCCGACCTGGGTCCGGGGTCCCGACCTGACCCGCTGACCTGGGGCCGGTGTCCCCACGTGACCCGGGGTCCTGGTGCCGGGGTCCCCACGTGACCCGGGGACCCGGGCCGGGGTCCCCACGTGACCCGGTGACCTGAGGCCGGGGTCCCCACGTGACCCGGTGACCTGGGGCGAGGGTCCCCACGTGACCCGGGGTCCTGGTGCCGGGGTCCCCAAGTGACCCGGGGACCCGGGTCGGGGACCCCACGTGACCCGGTGACCTGGGGCCGGGGTCCCCACGTGACCCGGGGACCCGGGCCGGGGACATCACGTGACCCGGTCACCTGGGGCCGGGGTCCCCACGTGACCCGGTCACCTGGGGCCGGGGTCCCCACGTGACCCGGGGTCCTGGTGCCGGGGTCCCCACGTGACCCGGTGACCTGAGGCCGGGGTCCCCACGTGACCCGTTGACCTAGGGCCGGGGTCCCCACGTGACCCGGGGTCCTGGTGCCGGGGTTCCCACGTGACCCGGGGACCCGGGCCGGGGTCCCCACGTGACCCGGGGTCCTGGTGCCGGTGTCCCCACGTGACCCGGGGACCCGGGCCGGGGACCCCACGTGACCCGGTGACCTGGGGCCGGGGTCCCCACGTGACCCGGGGACCCGGGCCGGGGACATCACGTGACCCGGTCACCTGGGGCCGGGGTCCCCACGTGACCCGGGGTCCTGGTGCCGGGGTCCCCACGTGACCCGGGGACCCGGGCCGGGGTCCCCACGTGACCCAGGGTCCTGGTGCCGGTGTCCCCACGTGACCCGGTGACCTGGGGCCGGGGTCCCCACGTGACCCGGTGACCTGGGGCCGGGGTCCCCACGTGACCCGGGGACCCGGGCCGGGGTCCCCACGTGACCCAGGGTCCTGGTGCCGGTGTCCCCACGTGACCCGGTGACCTGGGGCCGGGGTCCCCACGTGACCCGGGGACCCGGGCCGGGGACATCACGTGACCCGGTCACCTGGGGCCGGGGTCCCCACGTGACCCGGTCACCTGGGGCCGGGGTCCCCACGTGACCCGGGGTCCTGGTGCCGGTGTCCCTACGTGACCCGGTCACCTGGGGCCCGGGTCCCCACGTGACCCGGTCACCTGGGGCCAGGGTCCCCACGTGACCTGGGGACCCGGGCCGGGGACCCCACGTGACCCGGGGACCTGGGGCCGGGGATGTCACCCGACACTGGTACCCGGGGCAGCGACCCGATACGACCCGGGGACCTGGGTCCGGGGTCCCGACCTGACCCGGTGACCTGGGGCCAGGGTAACCACCTGACCCGGGGACCCGGGCCGGGGACTCGGTATGACTCCGTCTCCCGGGGCCGGGGTGGTCACCTGACACTGCTACCCGGGACAGCGACCCGACATGACCCGGTGACCCGGGGCCGGGGTAACGACCTGTCCAGGGGACCTGGGCCGGGGACCCGACAGGACCCGGTGACCTGGTTCCGGGGTGCCGACCTGACCCGGTGACCTGGGGCTGTGGTGTCGACCAGACTCGGGGACCTGGTCCGGTGTCCCGTCATGACCCGGGGACCTGGGGTCGGGGTGGTCACCAGACCGTTGTACCCAGGCCGTTGACCCGACATGACCCTGTGACCCAGGGCCTGGGTAAAAATCCGACCCGGGGCCTGGGTAAAAATCCAACCCGGGGACCCGGGGCCGGGTTAACGACCTGTCCAGGGGACCCGGGCCGGGGACCCGACAGGACCCGGTGATCCTTCGCTGGTGTCCCGATGCAACCCGGGGACCCGGGCCGGGGACCCCACGTGACCCGGGGACCTGGGGCAGGGGATGTCACCCGACACTGGTACCCGGGGCAGCGACCCGATACGACCCGGGGACCTGGGTCCGGGGTCCCGACCTGACCCGGTGACCTGGGGCCAGGGTAACCACTTGACCCGGGGACCCGGGCCGGGGACCCGGTATGACTCCGTCTCCCGGGGCCGGGGTGGTCACCTGACACTGCTACCCGGGACAGCGACCCGACATGACCCGGTGACCCGGGGCCGGGGTAACGACCTGTCCAGGGGACCTGGGCCGGGGACCCGACAGGACCCGGTGACCTGGTTCCGGGGTGCTGACCTGACCCAGTGACCTGGGGCTGTGGTGTCGACCGGACTCGGGGACCTGGTCCGGTGTCCCGTCATGACCCGGGGACCTGGGGTCGGGGTGGTCACCAGACCGTTGTACCCAGGCCGTTGAGCCGACATGACCCTGTGACCCGGAGCCTGGGTAAAAATCCAACCCGGGGACCCGGGCATGGGACGTGACATGACCCGACCTGGGTCCGGGGTCCCGACGTGACCCGCTGACCTGGGCCGGGGACCCCACGTGACCCGGGGTCCTGGTGCCGGGGTCCCCACGTGACCCGGGGACCCGAGCCGGGGTCCCCACGTGACCCGGTGACCTGAGGCCGGGGTCCCCACGTGACCCGGTGACCTGGGGCCGGGGTCCCCACGTGACCCGGGGTCCTGGTGCCGGGGTCCCCACGTGACCCGGGGACCCGGGCCGGGGACCCCACGTGACCCGGTGACCTGGGGCCGGGGTCCCCACGTGACCCGGGGACCCGGGCCGGGGACATCACGTGACCCGGTCACCTGGGGCCGGGGTCCCCACGTGACCCGGTGACCTGGGGCCGGGGTCCCCACGTGACCCGGGGTCCTGGTGCCGGTGTCCCCACGTGACCCGGTCACCTGGGGCCCGGGTCCCCACGTGACCCGGTCACCTGGGGCCGGGGTCCCCACGTGACCTGGGGACCCGGGCCGGGGACCCCACGTGACCCGGGGACCTGGGGCCGGGGATGTCACCCGACACTGGTACCCGGGGCAGCGACCCGATACGACCCGGGGACCTGGGTCCGGGGTCCCGACCTGACCCGGTGACCTGGGGCCAGGGTAACCACCTGACCCGGGGACCCGGGCTGGGGACCCGGTATGACTCCGTCTCCCGGGGCCGGGGTGGTCACCTGACACTGCTACCCGGGACAGCGACCCGACATGACCCGGTGACCCGGGGCCGGGGTAACGACCTGTCCAGGGGACCTGGGCCGGGGACCCGACAGGACCCGGTGACCTGGTTCCGGGGTGCCGACCTGACCCGGTGACCTGGGGCTGTGGTGTCGACCGGACTCGGGGACCTGGTCCGGTGTCCCGTCATGACCCGGGGACCTGGGGTCGGGGTGGTCACCAGACCGTTGTACCCAGGCCGTTGAGCCGACATGACCCTGTGACCCGGAGCCTGGGTAAAAATCCAACCCGGGGACCCGGGCATGGGACGTGACATGACCCGACCTGGGTCCGGGGTCCCGACCTGACCCGGTGACCTGGGCCGGGGACCCCACGTGACCCGGGGACCTGGGGCAGGGGATGTTACCCGACACTGGTACCCGGGGCAGCGACCCGATACGACCCGGGGACCTGGGTCCGGGGTCCCGACCTGACCCGGTGACCTGGGGCCAGGGTAACCACTTGACCCGGGGACCCGGGCCCGGGACCCGGTATGACTCCGTCTCCCGGGGCCAGGGTGGTCACCTGACACTGCTACCCGGGACAGCGACCCGACATGACCCGGTGACCCGGGGCCGGGGTAACGACCTGTCCAGGGGACCTGGGCCGGGGACCCGACAGGACCCGGGGACCTGGTTCCGGGGTGCCGACCTGACCCGGTGACCTGGGGCTGTGGTGTCGACCGGACTCGGGGACCTGGTCCGGTGTCCCGTCATGACCCGGGGACCTGGGGTCGGGGTGGTCACCAGACCGTTGTACCCAGGCCGTTGACCCGACATGACCCTGTGACCCGGGGCCTGGGTAAAAATCCAACCCGGGGACCCGGGCATGGGACATGAAATGACCCGACCTGGGTCCGGGGTCCCGACCTGACCCGGTTACCTGGGGCCGGGGTCCCCACGTGACCCGGGGTCCTGGTGCCGTGGTCCCCACGTGACCCGGGGACCCGAGCCGGGGTCCCCACGTGACCCGGTGACCTGAGGCCGGGGTCCCCACGTGACCCGGGGTCCTGGGGCCGGGGTCCCCACGTGACCCGGGGACCCGGGCCGGGGACCCCACGTGACCCGGTGACCTGGGGCCGGGGTCCCCACGTGACCCGGGGACCCGGGCCGGGGACATCACGTGACCCGGTCACCTGGGGCCGGGGTCCCCACGTGACCCGGGGTCCTGGTGCCGGGGACCCCACGTGACCCGGGGACCCGGGCCGGGGTCCCCACGTGACCCGGGGTCCTGGTGCCGGTGTCCCCACGTGACCCGGTCACCTGGGGCCGGGGTCCCCACCTGACCCGGGGTCCTGGTGCCGGGGTCCCCACGTGACCCGGTGACCTGGGGCCGGGGTCCCCACGTGACCCGGGGTCCTGGTGCCGGGGTCCCCACGTGACCCGCTGACCTGGGGCCGGGGTCCCCACGTGACCCGGGGTCCTGGTGCCGGGGTGGTCACCGGAACCTGGGAACCAGGCCGGGTGCGCGACATGAACCGGTGACCCGGGGCCGGGTTAACGACCTGTCCAGGGGACCCGGGCCGGGGACCCCACGTGACCCGGGGACCTGGGGCAGGGGATGTCACCCGACACTGGTACCCGGGGCAGCGACCCGATACGACCCGGGGACCTGGGTCCGGGGTCCCGACCTGACCCAGTGACCTGGGGCCAGGGTAACCACCTGACCCGGGGACCCGGGCCGGGGACTCGGTATGACTCCGTCTCCCAAGGCCGGCGTGGTCACCTGACACTGCTACCCGGGACAGCGACCCGACATGACCCGGTGACCCGGGGCCGGGGTAAAAATCCAACCCGGGAACCCGGTCATGGGACGTGACATGACCCGACCTGGGTCCGGGGTCCCGACCTGACCCGGTGACCTTGGGCCAGGGTAACCACCTGACCCGGGGACTCGGGCCGGGGACCCGGTATGACTTCGTCTCCCGGGGCCGGGGTGGTCACCTGACACTGGTACCCGGGACAGCGACCCGACATGACCCGGTGACGCGGGGCCGGGGTAACGACCTGTCCAGGGAACCTGGGCCGGGGACCCGACATGACCCGGTGACCTGGTTCCGGGGTGCCGACCTGACCCGGTGACCTGGGGCTGTGGTGTCGACCGGACTCGGGGACCTGGTCCGGTGTCCCGTCATGACCCGGGGACCTGGGGTCGGGGTGGTCACCAGACCGTTGTACCCAGGCCGTTGACCCGACATGACCCTGTGACCTGGGGCCTGGGTAAAAATCCGACCCGGGGCCTGGGTAAAAATCCAACCCGGGGACCCGGGGCCGGGTTAACGACCTGTCCAGGGGACCCGGGCCGGGGACCCGACAGGACCTGGTGATCCTTCGCTGGTGTCCCGATGCAACCCGGGGACCCGGGCCGGGGACCCCATGTGACCCGGGGACCTGGGGCAGGGGATGTCACCCGACACTGGTACCCGGGGCAGCGACCCGATACGACCCGGGGACCTGGGTCCGGGGTCCCGACCTGACCCGGTGACCTGGGGCCAGGGTAACCACCTGACCCGGGGACCCGGGCCGGGGACCCGGTATGACTCCGTCTCCCGGGGCCGGGGTGGTCACCTGACACTGCTACCCGGGACAGCGACCCGACATGACCCGGTGACCCGGGGCCGGGGTAACGACCTGTCCAGGGGACCTGGGCCGGGGACCCGACAGGACCCGGTGACCTGGTTCCGGGGTGCCGACCTGACCCGGTGACCTGGGGCTGTGGTGGCGACCGGACTCGGGGACCTGGTCCGGTGTCCCGTCATGACCCGGGGACCTGGGGTCGGGGTGGTCACCAGACCGTTGTACCCAGGCCGTTGAGCCGACATGACCCTGTGACCCGGTGCCTGGGTAAAAATCCAACCCGGGGACCCGGGCATGGGACATGACATGACCCGACCTGGGTCCGGGGTCCCGACCTGACCCGGTGACCTGGGCCGGGGACCCCACGTGACCCGGGGACCTGGGGCAGGGGATGTCACCCGACACTGGTACCCGGGGCAGCGACCCGATACGACCCGGGGACCTGGGTCCGGGGTCCCGACCTGACCCGGTGACCTGGGGCCAGGGTAACCACTTGACCCAGGGACCCGGGCCGGGGACCCGGTATGACTCCGTCTCCCGGGGCCAGGGTGGTCACCTGACACTGCTACCCGGGACAGCGACCCGACATGACCCGGTGACCCGGGGCCGGGGTAACGACCTGTCCAGGGGACCTGGGCCGGGGACCCGACAGGACCCGGTGACCTGGTTCCGGGGTGCCGACCTGACCCGGTGACCTGGGGCTGTGGTGTCGACCGGACTCGGGGACCTGGGGTCGGGGTGGTCACCAGACCGTTGTACCCAGGCCGTTGACCCGACATGACCCTGTGACCCGGGGCCTGGGTAAAAATCCAACCCGGGGACCCGGGCATGGGACATGACATGACCCAACCTGGGTCCGGGGTCCCGACCTGACCCAGTTACCTGGGGCCGGTGTCCCCACGTGACCCGGGGTCCTGGTGCCGGGGTCCCCACGTGACCCGGGGACCCGAGCCGGGGTCCCCACGTGACCCGGTGACCTGAGGCCGGGGTCCCCACGTGACCCGGTGACCTGAGGCCGGGGTCCCCACGTGACCCGGGGTCCTGGTGCCGGGGTCCCCACGTGACCCGGGGACCCGGGCCGGGGACCCCACGTGACCCGGTGACCTGGGGCTGGGGTCCCCACGTGACCCGGGGACCCGGGCCGGGGACATCACGTGACCCGGTCACCTGGGGCCGGGGTCCCCACGTGACCCGGGGTCCTGGTGCCGGGGACCCCACGTGACCCGGGGACCCGGTCCGGGGTCCCCACCTGACCCGGGGTCCTGGTGCCGGGGTCCCCACGTGACCCGCTGACTTGGGGCCGGGGTCCCCACGTGACCCGGGGTCCTGGTGCCGGGGTCCCCAAGTGACCCGGGGACCCGGGCCGGGGACACCACGTGACCCGGTGAGCTGGGGCCGGGGTCCCCACGTGACCCGGGGACCCGGGCCGGTGTCCCCACGTGACCCGGTCACCTGGGGCCGGGGTCCCCACGTGACCCGGGGTCCTGGTGCCGGGGTCCCCACGTGACCCGGGGTCCTGGTGCCGGTGTCCCCACGTGACCCGGTGACCTGAGGCCCGGGTCCCCACGTGACCCGGTGACCTGGGGCCGGGGTCCCCACGTGACCCGGGGTCCTGGTGCCGGGGTTCCCACGTGACCCGGGGACCCGGGCCGGGGTCGCCACGTGACCCGGGGTCCTGTTGCCGGGGTCCCCACGTGACCCGGTGACCTGGGGCCGGGGTCCCCACGTGACCCGGGGTCCTGGTGCCGGGGTCCCCACGTGACCCGGGGACCCGGGCCGGGGTCCCCACGTGACCCAGGGTCCTGGTGCCGGGGTCCCCACGTGACCCGGTGACCTGGGGCCGGGGTCCCCACGTGACCCGGGGACCCGGGCCGGGGACATCACGTGACCCGGTCACCTGGGGCCGGGGTCCCCACGTGACCCGGTCACCTGGGGCCGGGGTCCCCACGTGACCCGGGGTCCTGGTGCCGGTGTCCCCACGTGACCCGGTCACCTGGGGCCCGGGTCCCCACGTGACCCGGTCACCTGGGGCCGGGGTCCCCACGTGACCTGGGGACCCGGGCCGGGGACCCCACATGACCCGGGGACCTGGGGCCGGGGATGTCACCCGACACTGGTACCCGGGGCAGCGACCCGATACGACCCGGGGACCTGGGTCCGGGGTCCCGACCTGACCCGGTGACCTGGGGCCAGGGTAACCACTTGACCCGGGGACCCGGGCCCGGGACCCGGTATGACTCCGTCTCCCGGGGCCAGGGTGGTCACCTGACACTGCTACCCGGGACAGCGACCCGACATGACCCGGTGACCCGGGGCCGGGGTAACGACCTGTCCAGGGGACCTGGGCCGGGGACCCGACAGGACCCGGTGACCTGGTTCCGGGGTGCCGACCTGACCCGGTGACCTGGGGCTGTGGTGTCGACCGGACTCGGGGACCTGGTCCGGTGTCCCGTCATGACCCGGGGACCTGGGGTCGGGGTGGTCACCAGACCGTTGTACCCAGGCCGTTGACCCGACATGACCCTGTGACCCGGTGCCTGGGTAAAAATCCAACCCGGGGACCCGGGCATGGGACATGACATGACCCGACCTGGGTCCGGGGTCCCGACCTGACCCGGTGACCTGGGCCGGGGACCCCACGTGACCCGGGGACCTGGGGCAGGGGATGTCACCCGACACTGGTACCCGGGGCAGCGACCCGATACGACCCGGGGACCTGGGTCCGGGGTCCCGACCTGACCCGGTGACCTGGGGCCAGGGTAACCACTTGACCCGGGGACCCGGGCCGGGGACCCGGTATGACTCCGTCTCCCGGGGCCAGGGTGGTCACCTGACACTGCTACCTGGGACAGCGACCCGACATGACCCGGTGACCCGGGGCCGGGGTAACGACCTGTCCAGGGGACCTGGGCCGGGGACCCGACAGGACCCGGTGACCTGGTTCCGGGGTGCCGACCTGACCCGGTGACCTGGGGCTGTGGTGTCGACCGGACTCGGGGACCTGGGGTCGGGGTGGTCACCAGACCGTTGTACCCAGGCCGTTGACCCGACATGACCCTGTGACCCGGGGCCTGGGTAAAAATCCAACCCGGGGACCCGGGCATGGGACATGACATGACCCAACCTGGGTCCGGGGTCCCGACCTGACCCAGTTACCTGGGGCCGGTGTCCCCACGTGACCCGGGGTCCTGGTGCCGGGGTCCCCACGTGACCCGGGGACCCGGGCCGGGGACCCCACGTGACCCGGTGACCTGGGGCCGGGGTCCCCACGTGACCCGGGGACCCGGGCCGGGGACATCACGTGACCCGGTCACCTGGGGCCGGGGTCCCCACGTGACCCGGGGTCCTGGTGCCGGGGTCCCCACGTGACCCGGTGACCTGAGGCCGGGGTCCCCAAGTGACCCGGTGACCTAGGGCCGGGGTCCCCACGTGACCCGGGGTCCTGGTGCCGGGGTTCCCACGTGACCCGGGGACCCGGGCCGGGGTCGCCACGTGACCCGGGGTCCTGTTGCCGGGGTCCCCACGTGACCCGGTGACCTGGGGCCGGGGTCCCCACGTGACCCGGGGTCCTGGTGCCGGGGTCCCCACGTGACCCGGGGACCCGGGCCGGGGTCCCCACGTGACCCAGGGTCCTGGTGCCGGTGTCCCCACGTGACCCGGTGACCTGGGGCCGGGGTCCCCACGTGACCCGGGGACCCGGGCCGGGGTCCCCACGTGACCCAGGGTCCTGGTGCCGGGGTCCCCACGTGACCCGGTGACCTGGGGCCGGGGTCCCCACGTGACCCGGGGACCCAGGCCGGGGACATCACGTGACCCGGTCACCTGGGGCCGGGGTCCCCACGTGACCCGGTCACCTGGGGCCGGGGTCCCCACGTGACCCGGGGTCCTGGTGCCGGTGTCCCCACGTGACCCGGTCACCTGGGGCCCGGGTCCCCACGTGACCCGGTGACCTGGGGCCGGGGTCCCCACGTGACCTGGGGACCCGGGCCGGGGACCCCACATGACCCGGGGACCTGGGGCCGGGGATGTCACCCGACACTGGTACCCGGGGCAGCGACCCGATACGACCCGGGGACCTGGGTCCGGGGTCCCGACCTGACCCGGTGACCTGGGGCCAGGTTAACCACTTGACCCGGGGACCCGGGCCGGGGACCCGGTATGACTCCGTCTCCCGGGGCCAGGGTGGTCACCTGACACTGCTACCCGGGACAGCGACCCGACATGACCCGGTGACCCGGGGCCGGGGTAACGACCTGTCCAGGGGACCTGGGCCGGGGACCCGACAGGACCCGGGGACCTGGTTCCGGGGTGCCGACCTGACCCGGTGACCTGGGGCTGTGGTGTCGACCGGACTCGGGGACCTGGTCCGGTGTCCCGTCATGACCCGGGGACCTGGGGTCGGGGTGGTCACCAGACCGTTGTACCCAGGCCGTTGACCCGACATGACCCTGTGACCCGGGGCCTGGGTAAAAATCCAACCCGGGGACCCGGGCATGGGACATGACATGACCCGACCTGGGTCCGGGGTCCCGACCTGACCCGCTGACCTGGGGCCGGTGTCCCCACGTGACCCGGGGTCCTGGTGCCGGGGTCCCCACGTGACCCGGGGACCCGGTCCGGGGTCCCCACGTGACCCGGTGACCTGAGGCCGGGGTCCCCACGTGACCCGGTGACCTGGGGCCGGGGTCCCCACGTGACCCGGGGTCCTGGTGCCGGGGTCCCCAAGTGACCCGGGGACCCGGGTCGGGGACCCCACGTGACCCGGTGACCTGGGGCCGGGGTCCCCACGTGACCCGGGGACCCGGGCCGGGGACATCACGTGACCCGGTCACCTGGGGCCGGGGTCCCCACGTGACCCGGTCACCTGGGGCCGGGGTCCCCACGTGACCCGGGGTCCTGGTGCCGGGGTCCCCACGTGACCCGGTGACCTGAGGCCGGGGTCCCCACGTGACCCGGTGACCTGGGGCCGGGGTCCCCACGTGACCCGGGGTCCTGGTGCCGGGGTCCCCACGTGACCCGGGGACCCGGGCCGGGGTCCCCACGTGACCCAGGGTCCTGGTGCCGGTGTCCCCACGTGACCCGGTGACCTGGGGCCGGGGTCCCCACGTGACCCGGTGACCTGGGGCCGGGGTCCCCACGTGACCCGGGGACCCGGGCCGGGGTCCCCACGTGACCCAGGGTCCTGGTGCCGGTGTCCCCACGTGACCCGGTGACCTGGGGCCGGGGTCCCCACGTGACCTGGGGAGCCGAGCCGGGGTCCCCACGTGACCCGGTGACCTGAGGCCGGGGTCCCCACGTGACCCGGTGACCTGGGGCCGGGGTCCCCACGTGACCCGGGGTCCTGGGGCCGGGGTCCCCACGTGACCCGGGGACCCGGGCCGGGGACCCCACGTGACCCGGTGACCTGGGGCCGGGGTCCCCACGTGACCCGGGGACCCGGGCCGGGGACATCACGTGACCCGGTCACCTGGGGCCGGGGTCCCCACGTGACCCGGGGTCCTGGTGCCGGGGACCCCACGTGACCCGGGGACCCAGGCCGGGGTCCCCACGTGACCCGGGGTCCTGGTGCCGGTGTCCCCACGTGACCCGGTCACCTGGGGCCGGGGTCCCCACGTGACCCGGGGTCCTGGTGCCGGGGTCCCCACGTGACCCGCTGACTTGGGGCCGGGGTCCCCACGTGACCTGGGGACCCGGGCCGGGGACCCCACGTGACCCGGGGACCTGGGGCAGGGGATGTCACCCGACACTGGTACCCGGGGCAGCGACCCGATACGACCCGGGGACCTGGGTCCGGGGTCCCGACCTGACCCGATGACCTGGTTCCGGGGTGCCGACCTGACCCGGTGACCTGGGGCTGTGGTGTCGACCGGACTCGGGGACCTGGTCCGGTGTCCCGTCATGACCCGGGGACCTGGGGTCGGGGTGGTCACCAGACCGTTGTACCCAGGCCGTTGACCCGACATGACCCTGTGACCCGGGGTCTGGGTAAAAATCCGACCCGGGGCCTGGGTAAAAATCCAACCCGGGGACCCGGGGCCGGGTTAACGACCTGTCCAGGGGACCCGGGCCGGGGACCCGACAGGACCCGGTGATCCTTCGCTGGTGTCCCGATGCAACCCGGGGACCCGGGCCGGGGACCCCACGTGACCCGGGGACCTGGGGCAGGGGATGTCACCCGACACTGGTACCCGGGGCAGCGACCCGATACGACCCGGGGACCTGGGTCCGGGGTCCCGACCTGACCCGGTGACCTGGGGCCAGGGTAACCACCTGACCCGGGGACCCGGGCCGGGGACCCAGTATGACTCCGTCTCCCGGGGCCAGGGTGGTCACCTGACACTGCTACCCGGGACAGCGACCCGACATGACCCGGTGACCCGGGGCCGGGGTAACGACCTGTCCAGGGGACCTGGGCCGGGGACCCGACAGGACCCGGTGACCTGGTTCCGGGGTGCCGACCTGACCCGGTGACCTGGGGCTGTGGTGTCGACCGGACTCGGGGACCTGGGGTCGGGGTGGTCACCAGACCGTTGTACCCAGGCCGTTGACCCGACATGACCCTGTGACCCGGGGCCTGGGTAAAAATCCAACCCGGGGACCCGGGCATGGGACATGACATGACCCAACCTGGGTCCGGGGTCCTGACCTGACCCGGTTACCTGGGGCCGGTGTCCCCACGTGACCCGGGGTCCTGGTGCCGGGGTCCCCACGTGACCCGGGGACCCGAGCCGGGGTCCCCACGTGACCCGGTGACCTGAGGCCGGGGTCCCCACGTGACCCGGTGACCTGGGGCCGGGGTCCCCACGTGACCCGGGGTCCTGGTGCCGGGGTCCCCACGTGACCCGGGGACCCGGGCCGGGGACCGCACGTGACCCGGTGACCTGGGGCTGGGGTCCCCACGTGACCCGGGGACCCGGGCCGGGGACATCACGTGACCCGGTCACCTGGGGCCGGGGTCCCCACGTGACCCGGGGTCCTGGTGCCGGGGACCCCACGTGACCCGCTGAAATGGGGCCGGGGTCCCCACTTGACCCGGGGTCCTGGTGCCGGGGTCCCCACGTGACCCGGGGACCCGGGCCGGGGTCCCCACGTGACCCGGTGACCTGAGGCCGAGGTCCCCACGTGACCCGGTGACCTGGGGCGAGGGTCCCCACGTGACCCGGGGTCCTGGTGCCGGGGTCCCCACGTGACCCGGGGACCCGGGCCGGGGACCCCACGTGACCCGGTGACCTGGGGCCGGGGTCCCCAAGTGACCCGGGGACCCGGGCCGGGGACATCACGTGACCCGGTCACCTGGGGCCGGGGTCCCCACGTGACCCGGGGTCCTGGTGCCGGGGTCCCCACGTGACCCGGGGTCCTGGTGCCGGGGTCCCCACGTGACCCGGTGACCTGAGGCCGGGGTCCCCACGTGACCCGGTGACCTGGGGCCGGGGTCCCCACGTGACCCGGGGTCCTGGTGCCGGGGTCCCCACGTGACCCGGTCACCTGGGGCCGGGGTCCCCACGTGACCCGGGGTCCTGGTGCCGGTGTCCCCACGTGACCCGGTCACCTGGGGCCCGGGTCCCCACGTGACCCGGTCACCTGGGGCCGGGGTCCCCACGTGACCTGGGGACCCGGGCCGGGGACCCCACATGACCCGGGGACCTGGGGCCGGGGATGTCACCCGACACTGGTACCCGGGGCAGCGACCCGATACGACCCGGGGACCTGGGTCCGGGGTCCCGACCTGACCCGGTGACCTGGGGCCAGGGTAACCACTTGACCCGGGGACCCGGGCCCGGGACCCGGTATGACTCCGTCTCCCGGGGCCAGGGTGGTCACCTGACACTGCTACCCGGGACAGCGACCCGACATGACCCGGTGACCCGGGGCCGGGGTAACGACCTGTCCAGGGGACCTGGGCCGGGGACCCGACAGGACCCGGTGACCTGGTTCCGGGGTGCCGACCTGACCCGGTGACCTGGGGCTGTGGTGTCGACCGGACTCGGGGACCTGGTCCGGTGTCCCGTCATGACCCGGGGACCTGGGGTCGGGGTGGTCACCAGACCGTTGTACCCAGGCCGTTGACCCGACATGACCCTGTGACCCGGGGCCTGGGTAAAAATCCAACCCGGGGACCCGGGCATGGGACATGACATGACCCGACCTGGGTCCGGGGTCCCGACCTGACCCGCTGACCTGGGGCCGGTGTCCCCACGTGACCCGGGGTCCTGGTGCCGGGGTCCCCACGTGACCCGGGGACCCGGGCCGGGGTCCCCACGTGACCCGGTGACCTGAGGCCGGGGTCCCCACGTGACCCGGTGACCTGGGGCGAGGGTCCCCACGTGACCCGGGGTCCTGGTGCCGGGGTCCCCAAGTGACCCGGGGACCCGGGTCGGGGACCCCACGTGACCCGGTGACCTGGGGCCGGGGTCCCCACGTGACCCGGGGACCCGGGCCGGGGACATCACGTGACCCGGTCACCTGGGGCCGGGGTCCCCACGTGACCCGGTCACCTGGGGCCGGGGTCCCCACGTGACCCGGGGTCCTGGTGCCGGGGTCCCCACGTGACCCGGTGACCTGAGGCCGGGGTCCCCACGTGACCCGTTGACCTGGGGCCGGGGTCCCCACGTGACCCGGGGTCCTGGTGCCGGGGTTCCCACGTGACCCGGGGACCCGGGCCGGGGTCCCCACGTGACCCGGGGTCCTGGTGCCGGTGTCCCCACGTGACCCGGGGACCCGGGCCGGGGACCCCACGTGACCCGGTGACCTGGGGCCGGGGTCCCCACGTGACCCGGGGACCCGGGCCGGGGACATCACGTGACCCGGTCACCTGGGGCCGGGGTCCCCACGTGACCCGGGGTCCTGGTGCCGGGGTCCCCACGTGACCCGGGGACCCGGGCCGGGGTCCCCACGTGACCCAGGGTCCTGGTGCCGGTGTCCCCACGTGACCCGGTGACCTGGGGCCGGGGTCCCCACGTGACCCGGTGACCTGGGGCCGGGGTCCCCACGTGACCCGGGGACCCGGGCCGGGGTCCCCACGTGACCCAGGGTCCTGGTGCCGGTGTCCCCACGTGACCCGGTGACCTGGGGCCGGGGTCCCCACGTGACCCGGGGACCCGGGCCGGGGACATCACGTGACCCGGTCACCTGGGGCCGGGGTCCCCACGTGACCCGGTCACCTGGGGCCGGGGTCCCCAAGTGACCCGGGGTCCTGGTGCCGGTGTCCCTACGTGACCCGGTCACCTGGGGCCCGGGTCCCCACGTGACCCGGTCACCTGGGGCCAGG
Source organism: Somateria mollissima (assembly GCA_951411735.1). NCBI lineage: Eukaryota > Metazoa > Chordata > Aves > Anseriformes > Anatidae > Somateria > Somateria mollissima. The sequence continues at coordinate 386,692 of CATOCB010000251.1, read as the reverse complement.
GTCCCCACGTGACCTGGGGACCCGGGCCGGGGACCCCACGTGACCCGGGGACCTGGGGCCGGGGATGTCACCCGACACTGGTACCCGGGGCAGCGACCCGATACGACCCGGGGACCTGGGTCCGGGGTCCCGACCTGACCCGGTGACCTGGGGCCAGGGTAACCACCTGACCCGGGGACCCGGGCCGGGGACTCGGTATGACTCCGTCTCCCGGGGCCGGGGTGGTCACCTGACACTGCTACCCGGGACAGCGACCCGACATGACCCGGTGACCCGGGGCCGGGGTAACGACCTGTCCAGGGGACCTGGGCCGGGGACCCGACAGGACCCGGTGACCTGGTTCCGGGGTGCCGACCTGACCCGGTGACCTGGGGCTGTGGTGTCGACCAGACTCGGGGACCTGGTCCGGTGTCCCGTCATGACCCGGGGACCTGGGGTCGGGGTGGTCACCAGACCGTTGTACCCAGGCCGTTGACCCGACATGACCCTGTGACCCAGGGCCTGGGTAAAAATCCGACCCGGGGCCTGGGTAAAAATCCAACCCGGGGACCCGGGGCCGGGTTAACGACCTGTCCAGGGGACCCGGGCCGGGGACCCGACAGGACCCGGTGATCCTTCGCTGGTGTCCCGATGCAACCCGGGGACCCGGGCCGGGGACCCCACGTGACCCGGGGACCTGGGGCAGGGGATGTCACCCGACACTGGTACCCGGGGCAGCGACCCGATACGACCCGGGGACCTGGGTCCGGGGTCCCGACCTGACCCGGTGACCTGGGGCCAGGGTAACCACTTGACCCGGGGACCCGGGCCGGGGACCCGGTATGACTCCGTCTCCCGGGGCCGGGGTGGTCACCTGACACTGCTACCCGGGACAGCGACCCGACATGACCCGGTGACCCGGGGCCGGGGTAACGACCTGTCCAGGGGACCTGGGCCGGGGACCCGACAGGACCCGGTGACCTGGTTCCGGGGTGCTGACCTGACCCAGTGACCTGGGGCTGTGGTGTCGACCGGACTCGGGGACCTGGTCCGGTGTCCCGTCATGACCCGGGGACCTGGGGTCGGGGTGGTCACCAGACCGTTGTACCCAGGCCGTTGAGCCGACATGACCCTGTGACCCGGAGCCTGGGTAAAAATCCAACCCGGGGACCCGGGCATGGGACGTGACATGACCCGACCTGGGTCCGGGGTCCCGACCTGACCCGCTGACCTGGGCCGGGGACCCCACGTGACCCGGGGTCCTGGTGCCGGGGTCCCCACGTGACCTGGGGACCCGGGCCGGGGACCCCACGTGACCCGGTGACCTGGGGCCGGGGTCCCCACGTGACCCGGGGACCCGGGCCGGGGACATCACGTGACCCGGTCACCTGGGGCCGGGGTCCCCACGTGACCCGGGGACCCAGGCCGGGGACATCACGTGACCCGGTCACCTGGGGCCGGGGTCCCCACGTGACCCGGTCACCTGGGGCCGGGGTCCCCACGTGACCCGGGGTCCTGGTGCCGGTGTCCCCACGTGACCCGGTCACCTGGGGCCCGGGTCCCCACGTGACCCGGTCACCTGGGGCCGGGGTCCCCACGTGACCTGGGGACCCGGGCCGGGGACCCCACGTGACCCGGGGACCTGGGGCCGGGGTCCCCACGTGACCCGGTGACCTGGGGCCGGGGTCCCCACGTGACCCGGGGACCCAGGCCGGGGACATCACGTGACCCGGTCACCTGGGGCCGGGGTCCCCACGTGACCCGGTCACCTGGGGCCGGGGTCCCCACGTGACCCGGGGTCCTGGTGCCGGTGTCCCCACGTGACCCGGTCACCTGGGGCCCGGGTCCCCACGTGACCCGGTCACCTGGGGCCGGGGTCCCCACGTGACCTGGGGACCCGGGCCGGGGACCCCACATGACCCGGGGACCTGGGGCCGGGGATGTCACCCGACACTGGTACCCGGGGCAGCGACCCGATACGACCCGGGGACCTGGGTCCGGGGTCCCGACCTGACCCGGTGACCTGGGGCCAGGGTAACCACTTGACCCGGGGACCCGGGCCCGGGACCCGGTATGACTCCGTCTCCCGGGGCCAGGGTGGTCACCTGACACTGCTACCCGGGACAGCGACCCGACATGACCCGGTGACCCGGGGCCGGGGTAACGACCTGTCCAGGGGACCTGGGCCGGGGACCCGACAGGACCCGGTGACCTGGTTCCGGGGTGCCGACCTGACCCGGTGACCTGGGGCTGTGGTGTCGACCGGACTCGGGGACCTGGTCCGGTGTCCCGTCATGACCCGGGGACCTGGGGTCGGGGTGGTCACCAGACCGTTGTACCCAGGCCGTTGACCCGACATGACCCTGTGACCCGGGGCCTGGGTAAAAATCCAACCCGGGGACCCGGGCATGGGACATGACATGACCCGACCTGGGTCCGGGGTCCCGACCTGACCCGCTGACCTGGGGCCGGTGTCCCCACGTGACCCGGGGTCCTGGTGCCGGGGTCCCCACGTGACCCGGGGACCCGGGCCGGGGTCCCCACGTGACCCGGTGACCTGAGGCCGGGGTCCCCACGTGACCCGGTGACCTGGGGCGAGGGTCCCCACGTGACCCGGGGTCCTGGTGCCGGGGTCCCCAAGTGACCCGGGGACCCGGGTCGGGGACCCCACGTGACCCGGTGACCTGGGGCCGGGGTCCCCACGTGACCCGGGGACCCGGGCCGGGGACATCACGTGACCCGGTCACCTGGGGCCGGGGTCCCCACGTGACCCGGTCACCTGGGGCCGGGGTCCCCACGTGACCCGGGGTCCTGGTGCCGGGGTCCCCACGTGACCCGGTGACCTGAGGCCGGGGTCCCCACGTGACCCGTTGACCTGGGGCCGGGGTCCCCACGTGACCCGGGGTCCTGGTGCCGGGGTTCCCACGTGACCCGGGGACCCGGGCCGGGGTCCCCACGTGACCCGGGGTCCTGGTGCCGGTGTCCCCACGTGACCCGGGGACCCGGGCCGGGGACCCCACGTGACCCGGTGACCTGGGGCCGGGGTCCCCACGTGACCCGGGGACCCGGGCCGGGGACATCACGTGACCCGGTCACCTGGGGCCGGGGTCCCCACGTGACCCGGGGTCCTGGTGCCGGGGTCCCCACGTGACCCGGGGACCCGGGCCGGGGTCCCCACGTGACCCAGGGTCCTGGTGCCGGTGTCCCCACGTGACCCGGTGACCTGGGGCCGGGGTCCCCACGTGACCCGGTGACCTGGGGCCGGGGTCCCCACGTGACCCGGGGACCCGGGCCGGGGTCCCCACGTGACCCAGGGTCCTGGTGCCGGTGTCCCCACGTGACCCGGTGACCTGGGGCCGGGGTCCCCACGTGACCCGGGGACCCGGGCCGGGGACATCACGTGACCCGGTCACCTGGGGCCGGGGTCCCCACGTGACCCGGTCACCTGGGGCCGGGGTCCCCAAGTGACCCGGGGTCCTGGTGCCGGTGTCCCTACGTGACCCGGTCACCTGGGGCCCGGGTCCCCACGTGACCCGGTCACCTGGGGCCAGGGTCCCCACGTGACCTGGGGACCCGGGCCGGGGACCCCACGTGACCCGGGGACCTGGGGCCGGGGATGTCACCCGACACTGGTACCCGGGGCAGCGACCCGATACGACCCGGGGACCTGGGTCCGGGGTCCCGACCTGACCCGGTGACCTGGGGCCAGGGTAACCACCTGACCCGGGGACCCGGGCCGGGGACTCGGTATGACTCCGTCTCCCGGGGCCGGGGTGGTCACCTGACACTGCTACCCGGGACAGCGACCCGACATGACCCGGTGACCCGGGGCCGGGGTAACGACCTGTCCAGGGGACCTGGGCCGGGGACCCGACAGGACCCGGTGACCTGGTTCCGGGGTGCCGACCTGACCCGGTGACCTGGGGCTGTGGTGTCGACCAGACTCGGGGACCTGGTCCGGTGTCCCGTCATGACCCGGGGACCTGGGGTCGGGGTGGTCACCAGACCGTTGTACCCAGGCCGTTGACCCGACATGACCCTGTGACCCAGGGCCTGGGTAAAAATCCGACCCGGGGCCTGGGTAAAAATCCAACCCGGGGACCCGGGGCCGGGTTAACGACCTGTCCAGGGGACCCGGGCCGGGGACCCGACAGGACCCGGTGATCCTTCGCTGGTGTCCCGATGCAACCCGGGGACCCGGGCCGGGGACCCCACGTGACCCGGGGACCTGGGGCAGGGGATGTCACCCGACACTGGTACCCGGGGCAGCGACCCGATACGACCCGGGGACCTGGGTCCGGGGTCCCGACCTGACCCGGTGACCTGGGGCCAGGGTAACCACTTGACCCGGGGACCCGGGCCGGGGACCCGGTATGACTCCGTCTCCCGGGGCCGGGGTGGTCACCTGACACTGCTACCCGGGACAGCGACCCGACATGACCCGGTGACCCGGGGCCGGGGTAACGACCTGTCCAGGGGACCTGGGCCGGGGACCCGACAGGACCCGGTGACCTGGTTCCGGGGTGCTGACCTGACCCAGTGACCTGGGGCTGTGGTGTCGACCGGACTCGGGGACCTGGTCCGGTGTCCCGTCATGACCCGGGGACCTGGGGTCGGGGTGGTCACCAGACCGTTGTACCCAGGCCGTTGAGCCGACATGACCCTGTGACCCGGAGCCTGGGTAAAAATCCAACCCGGGGACCCGGGCATGGGACGTGACATGACCCGACCTGGGTCCGGGGTCCCGACCTGACCCGCTGACCTGGGCCGGGGACCCCACGTGACCCGGGGTCCTGGTGCCGGGGTCCCCACGTGACCTGGGGACCCGGGCCGGGGACCCCACGTGACCCGGTGACCTGGGGCCGGGGTCCCCACGTGACCCGGGGACCCGGGCCGGGGACATCACGTGACCCGGTCACCTGGGGCCGGGGTCCCCACGTGACCCGGGGACCCAGGCCGGGGACATCACGTGACCCGGTCACCTGGGGCCGGGGTCCCCACGTGACCCGGTCACCTGGGGCCGGGGTCCCCACGTGACCCGGGGTCCTGGTGCCGGTGTCCCCACGTGACCCGGTCACCTGGGGCCCGGGTCCCCACGTGACCCGGTCACCTGGGGCCGGGGTCCCCACGTGACCTGGGGACCCGGGCCGGGGACCCCACGTGACCCGGGGACCTGGGGCCGGGGTCCCCACGTGACCCGGTGACCTGGGGCCGGGGTCCCCACGTGACCCGGGGACCCAGGCCGGGGACATCACGTGACCCGGTCACCTGGGGCCGGGGTCCCCACGTGACCCGGTCACCTGGGGCCGGGGTCCCCACGTGACCCGGGGTCCTGGTGCCGGTGTCCCCACGTGACCCGGTCACCTGGGGCCCGGGTCCCCACGTGACCCGGTCACCTGGGGCCGGGGTCCCCACGTGACCTGGGGACCCGGGCCGGGGACCCCACGTGACCCGGGGACCTGGGGCCGGGGATGTCACCCGACACTGGTACCCGGGGCAGCGACCCGATACGACCCGGGGACCTGGGTCCGGGGTCCCGACCTGACCCGGTGACCTGGGGCCAGGGTAACCACCTGACCCGGGGACCCGGGCTGGGGACCCGGTATGACTCCGTCTCCCGGGGCCGGGGTGGTCACCTGACACTGCTACCCGGGACAGCGACCCGACATGACCCGGTGACCCGGGGCCGGGGTAACGACCTGTCCAGGGGACCTGGGCCGGGGACCCGACAGGACCCGGTGACCTGGTTCCGGGGTGCCGACCTGACCCGGTGACCTGGGGCTGTGGTGTCGACCGGACTCGGGGACCTGGTCCGGTGTCCCGTCATGACCCGGGGACCTGGGGTCGGGGTGGTCACCAGACCGTTGTACCCAGGCCGTTGAGCCGACATGACCCTGTGACCCGGAGCCTGGGTAAAAATCCAACCCGGGGACCCGGGCATGGGACGTGACATGACCCGACCTGGGTCCGGGGTCCCGACCTGACCCGGTGACCTGGGCCGGGGACCCCACGTGACCCGGGGACCTGGGGCAGGGGATGTTACCCGACACTGGTACCCGGGGCAGCGACCCGATACGACCCGGGGACCTGGGTCCGGGGTCCCGACCTGACCCGGTGACCTGGGGCCAGGGTAACCACTTGACCCGGGGACCCGGGCCCGGGACCCGGTATGACTCCGTCTCCCGGGGCCAGGGTGGTCACCTGACACTGCTACCCGGGACAGCGACCCGACATGACCCGGTGACCCGGGGCCGGGGTAACGACCTGTCCAGGGGACCTGGGCCGGGGACCCGACAGGACCCGGGGACCTGGTTCCGGGGTGCCGACCTGACCCGGTGACCTGGGGCTGTGGTGTCGACCGGACTCGGGGACCTGGTCCGGTGTCCCGTCATGACCCGGGGACCTGGGGTCGGGGTGGTCACCAGACCGTTGTACCCAGGCCGTTGACCCGACATGACCCTGTGACCCGGGGCCTGGGTAAAAATCCAACCCGGGGACCCGGGCATGGGACATGAAATGACCCGACCTGGGTCCGGGGTCCCGACCTGACCCGGTTACCTGGGGCCGGGGTCCCCACGTGACCCGGGGTCCTGGTGCCGTGGTCCCCACGTGACCCGGGGACCCGAGCCGGGGTCCCCACGTGACCCGGTGACCTGAGGCCGGGGTCCCCACGTGACCCGGGGTCCTGGGGCCGGGGTCCCCACGTGACCCGGGGACCCGGGCCGGGGACCCCACGTGACCCGGTGACCTGGGGCCGGGGTCCCCACGTGACCCGGGGACCCGGGCCGGGGACATCACGTGACCCGGTCACCTGGGGCCGGGGTCCCCACGTGACCCGGGGTCCTGGTGCCGGGGACCCCACGTGACCCGGGGACCCGGGCCGGGGTCCCCACGTGACCCGGGGTCCTGGTGCCGGTGTCCCCACGTGACCCGGTCACCTGGGGCCGGGGTCCCCACCTGACCCGGGGTCCTGGTGCCGGGGTCCCCACGTGACCCGGTGACCTGGGGCCGGGGTCCCCACGTGACCCGGGGTCCTGGTGCCGGGGTCCCCACGTGACCCGCTGACCTGGGGCCGGGGTCCCCACGTGACCCGGGGTCCTGGTGCCGGGGTGGTCACCGGAACCTGGGAACCAGGCCGGGTGCGCGACATGAACCGGTGACCCGGGGCCGGGTTAACGACCTGTCCAGGGGACCCGGGCCGGGGACCCCACGTGACCCGGGGACCTGGGGCAGGGGATGTCACCCGACACTGGTACCCGGGGCAGCGACCCGATACGACCCGGGGACCTGGGTCCGGGGTCCCGACCTGACCCAGTGACCTGGGGCCAGGGTAACCACCTGACCCGGGGACCCGGGCCGGGGACTCGGTATGACTCCGTCTCCCAAGGCCGGCGTGGTCACCTGACACTGCTACCCGGGACAGCGACCCGACATGACCCGGTGACCCGGGGCCGGGGTAAAAATCCAACCCGGGAACCCGGTCATGGGACGTGACATGACCCGAACTGGGTCCGGGGTCCCGACCTGACCCGGTGACCTTGGGCCAGGGTAACCACCTGACCCGGGGACTCGGGCCGGGGACCCGGTATGACTTCGTCTCCCGGGGCCGGGGTGGTCACCTGACACTGCTACCCGGGACAGCGACCCGACATGACCCGGTGACGCGGGGCCGGGGTAACGACCTGTCCAGGGAACCTGGGCCGGGGACCCGACATGACCCGGTGACCTGGTTCCGGGGTGCCGACCTGACCCGGTGACCTGGGGCTGTGGTGTCGACCGGACTCGGGGACCTGGTCCGGTGTCCCGTCATGACCCGGGGACCTGGGGTCGGGGTGGTCACCAGACCGTTGTACCCAGGCCGTTGACCCGACATGACCCTGTGACCTGGGGCCTGGGTAAAAATCCGACCCGGGGCCTGGGTAAAAATCCAACCCGGGGACCCGGGGCCGGGTTAACGACCTGTCCAGGGGACCCGGGCCGGGGACCCGACAGGACCTGGTGGTCCTTCGCTGGTGTCCCGATGCAACCCGGGGACCCGGGCCGGGGACCCCATGTGACCCGGGGACCTGGGGCAGGGGATGTCACCCGACACTGGTACCCGGGGCAGCGACCCGATACGACCCGGGGACCTGGGTCCGGGGTCCCGACCTGACCCGGTGACCTGGGGCCAGGGTAACCACCTGACCCGGGGACCCGGGCCGGGGACCCGGTATGACTCCGTCTCCCGGGGCCGGGGTGGTCACCTGACACTGCTACCCGGGACAGCGACCCGACATGACCCGGTGACCCGGGGCCGGGGTAATGACCTGTCCAGGGGACCTGGGCCGGGGACCCGACAGGACCCGGTGACCTGGTTCCGGGGTGCCGACCTGACCCGGTGACCTGGGGCTGTGGTGGCGACCGGACTCGGGGACCTGGTCCGGTGTCCCGTCATGACCCGGGGACCTGGGGTCGGGGTGGTCACCAGACCGTTGTACCCAGGCCGTTGAGCCGACATGACCCTGTGACCCGGTGCCTGGGTAAAAATCCAACCCGGGGACCCGGGCATGGGACATGACATGACCCGACCTGGGTCCGGGGTCCCGACCTGACCCGGTGACCTGGGCCGGGGACCCCACGTGACCCGGGGACCTGGGGCAGGGGATGTCACCCGACACTGGTACCCGGGGCAGCGACCCGATACGACCCGGGGACCTGGGTCCGGGGTCCCGACCTGACCCGGTGACCTGGGGCCAGGGTAACCACTTGACCCAGGGACCCGGGCCGGGGACCCGGTATGACTCCGTCTCCCGGGGCCAGGGTGGTCACCTGACACTGCTACCCGGGACAGCGACCCGACATGACCCGGTGACCCGGGGCCGGGGTAACGACCTGTCCAGGGGACCTGGGCCGGGGACCCGACAGGACCCGGTGACCTGGTTCCGGGGTGCCGACCTGACCCGGTGACCTGGGGCTGTGGTGTCGACCGGACTCGGGGACCTGGGGTCGGGGTGGTCACCAGACCGTTGTACCCAGGCCGTTGACCCGACATGACCCTGTGACCCGGGGCCTGGGTAAAAATCCAACCCGGGGACCCGGGCATGGGACATGACATGACCCAACCTGGGTCCGGGGTCCCGACCTGACCCAGTTACCTGGGGCCGGTGTCCCCACGTGACCCGGGGTCCTGGTGCCGGGGTCCCCACGTGACCCGGGGACCCGAGCCGGGGTCCCCACGTGACCCGGTGACCTGAGGCCGGGGTCCCCACGTGACCCGGTGACCTGAGGCCGGGGTCCCCACGTGACCCGGGGTCCTGGTGCCGGGGTCCCCACGTGACCCGGGGACCCGGGCCGGGGACCCCACGTGACCCGGTGACCTGGGGCTGGGGTCCCCACGTGACCCGGGGACCCGGGCCGGGGACATCACGTGACCCGGTCACCTGGGGCCGGGGTCCCCACGTGACCCGGGGTCCTGGTGCCGGGGACCCCACGTGACCCGGGGACCCGGGCCGGGGTCCCCACGTGACCCGGGGTCCTGGTGCCGGGGTCCCCACGTGACCCGCTGACTTGGGGCCGGGGTCCCCACGTGACCCGGGGTCCTGGTGCCGGGGTCCCCAAGTGACCCGGGGACCCGGGCCGGGGACACCACGTGACCCGGTGAGCTGGGGCCGGGGTCCCCACGTGACCCGGGGACCCGGGCCGGTGTCCCCACGTGACCCGGTCACCTGGGGCCGGGGTCCCCACGTGACCCGGGGTCCTGGTGCCGGGGTCCCCACGTGACCCGGGGTCCTGGTGCCGGTGTCCCCACGTGACCCGGTGACCTGAGGCCGGGGTCCCCACGTGACCCGGTGACCTGGGGCCGGGGTCCCCACGTGACCCGGGGTCCTGGTGCCGGGGTTCCCACGTGACCCGGGGACCCGGGCCGGGGTCGCCACGTGACCCGGGGTCCTGTTGCCGGGGTCCCCACGTGACCCGGTGACCTGGGGCCGGGGTCCCCACGTGACCCGGGGTCCTGGTGCCGGGGTCCCCACGTGACCCGGGGACCCGGGCCGGGGTCCCCACGTGACCCAGGGTCCTGGTGCCGGGGTCCCCACGTGACCCGGTGACCTGGGGCCGGGGTCCCCACGTGACCCGGGGACCCGGGCCGGGGACATCACGTGACCCGGTCACCTGGGGCCGGGGTCCCCACGTGACCCGGTCACCTGGGGCCGGGGTCCCCACGTGACCCGGGGTCCTGGTGCCGGTGTCCCCACGTGACCCGGTCACCTGGGGCCCGGGTCCCCACGTGACCCGGTCACCTGGGGCCGGGGTCCCCACGTGACCTGGGGACCCGGGCCGGGGACCCCACATGACCCGGGGACCTGGGGCCGGGGATGTCACCCGACACTGGTACCCGGGGCAGCGACCCGATACGACCCGGGGACCTGGGTCCGGGGTCCCGACCTGACCCGGTGACCTGGGGCCAGGGTAACCACTTGACCCGGGGACCCGGGCCCGGGACCCGGTATGACTCCGTCTCCCGGGGCCAGGGTGGTCACCTGACACTGCTACCCGGGACAGCGACCCGACATGACCCGGTGACCCGGGGCCGGGGTAACGACCTGTCCAGGGGACCTGGGCCGGGGACCCGACAGGACCCGGTGACCTGGTTCCGGGGTGCCGACCTGACCCGGTGACCTGGGGCTGTGGTGTCGACCGGACTCGGGGACCTGGTCCGGTGTCCCGTCATGACCCGGGGACCTGGGGTCGGGGTGGTCACCAGACCGTTGTACCCAGGCCGTTGAGCCGACATGACCCTGTGACCCGGTGCCTGGGTAAAAATCCAACCCGGGGACCCGGGCATGGGACATGACATGACCCGACCTGGGTCCGGGGTCCCGACCTGACCCGGTGACCTGGGCCGGGGACCCCACGTGACCCGGGGACCTGGGGCAGGGGATGTCACCCGACACTGGTACCCGGGGCAGCGACCCGATACGACCCGGGGACCTGGGTCCGGGGTCCCGACCTGACCCGGTGACCTGGGGCCAGGGTAACCACTTGACCCGGGGACCCGGGCCGGGGACCCGGTATGACTCCGTCTCCCGGGGCCAGGGTGGTCACCTGACACTGCTACCTGGGACAGCGACCCGACATGACCCGGTGACCCGGGGCCGGGGTAACGACCTGTCCAGGGGACCTGGGCCGGGGACCCGACAGGACCCGGTGACCTGGTTCCGGGGTGCCGACCTGACCCGGTGACCTGGGGCTGTGGTGTCGACCGGACTCGGGGACCTGGGGTCGGGGTGGTCACCAGACCGTTGTACCCAGGCCGTTGACCCGACATGACCCTGTGACCCGGGGCCTGGGTAAAAATCCAACCCGGGGACCCGGGCATGGGACATGACATGACCCAACCTGGGTCCGGGGTCCCGACCTGACCCAGTTACCTGGGGCCGGTGTCCCCACGTGACCCGGGGTCCTGGTGCCGGGGTCCCCACGTGACCCGGGGACCCGGGCCGGGGACCCCACGTGACCCGGTGACCTGGGGCCGGGGTCCCCACGTGACCCGGGGACCCGGGCCGGGGACATCACGTGACCCGGTCACCTGGGGCCGGGGTCCCCACGTGACCCGGGGTCCTGGTGCCGGGGTCCCCACGTGACCCGGTGACCTGAGGCCGGGGTCCCCAAGTGACCCGGTGACCTAGGGCCGGGGTCCCCACGTGACCCGGGGTCCTGGTGCCGGGGTTCCCACGTGACCCGGGGACCCGGGCCGGGGTCGCCACGTGACCCGGGGTCCTGTTGCCGGGGTCCCCACGTGACCCGGTGACCTGGGGCCGGGGTCCCCACGTGACCTGGGGTCCTGGTGCCGGGGTCCCCACGTGACCCGGGGACCCGGGCCGGGGTCCCCACGTGACCCAGGGTCCTGGTGCCGGCGTCCCCACGTGACCCGGTGACCTGGGGCCGGGGTCCCCACGTGACCCGGGGACCCGGGCCGGGGTCCCCACGTGACCCAGGGTCCTGGTGCCGGGGTCCCCACGTGACCCGGTGACCTGGGGCCGGGGTCCCCACGTGACCCGGGGACCCAGGCCGGGGACATCACGTGACCCGGTCACCTGGGGCCGGGGTCCCCACGTGACCCGGTCACCTGGGGCCGGGGTCCCCACGTGACCCGGGGTCCTGGTGCCGGTGTCCCCACGTGACCCGGTGACCTGGGGCCCGGGTCCCCACGTGACCCGGTGACCTGGGACCGGGGTCCCCACGTGACCTGGGGACCCGGGCCGGGGACCCCACATGACCCGGGGACCTGGGGCCGGGGATGTCACCCGACACTGGTACCCGGGGCAGCGACCCGATACGACCCGGGGACCTGGGTCCGGGGTCCCGACCTGACCCGGTGACCTGGGGCCAGGGTAACCACTTGACCCGGGGACCCGGGCCGGGGACCCGGTATGACTCCGTCTCCCGGGGCCAGGGTGGTCACCTGACACTGCTACCCGGGACAGCGACCCGACATGACCCGGTGACCCGGGGCCGGGGTAACGACCTGTCCAGGGGACCTGGGCCGGGGACCCGACAGGACCCGGGGACCTGGTTCCGGGGTGCCGACCTGACCCGGTGACCTGGGGCTGTGGTGTCGACCGGACTCGGGGACCTGGTCCGGTGTCCCGTCATGACCCGGGGACCTGGGGTCGGGGTGGTCACCAGACCGTTGTACCCAGGCCGTTGACCCGACATGACCCTGTGACCCGGGGCCTGGGTAAAAATCCAACCCGGGGACCCGGGCATGGGACATGACATGACCCGACCTGGGTCCGGGGTCCCGACCTGACCCGCTGACCTGGGGCCGGTGTCCCCACGTGACCCGGGGTCCTGGTGCCGGGGTCCCCACGTGACCCGGGGACCCGGTCCGGGGTCCCCACGTGACCCGGTGACCTGAGGCCGGGGTCCCCACGTGACCCGGTGACCTGGGGCCGGGGTCCCCACGTGACCCGGGGTCCTGGTGCCGGGGTCCCCAAGTGACCCGGGGACCCGGGTCGGGGACCCCACGTGACCCGGTGACCTGGGGCCGGGGTCCCCACGTGACCCGGGGACCCGGGCCGGGGACATCACGTGACCCGGTCACCTGGGGCCGGGGTCCCCACGTGACCCGGTCACCTGGGGCCGGGGTCCCCACGTGACCCGGGGTCCTGGTGCCGGGGTCCCCACGTGACCCGGTGACCTGAGGCCGGGGTCCCCACGTGACCCGGTGACCTGGGGCCGGGGTCCCCACGTGACCCGGGGTCCTGGTGCCGGGGTCCCCACGTGACCCGGGGACCCGGGCCGGGGTCCCCACGTGACCCAGGGTCCTGGTGCCGGTGTCCCCACGTGACCCGGTGACCTGGGGCCGGGGTCCCCACGTGACCCGGTGACCTGGGGCCGGGGTCCCCACGTGACCCGGGGACCCGGGCCGGGGTCCCCACGTGACCCAGGGTCCTGGTGCCGGTGTCCCCACGTGACCCGGTGACCTGGGGCCGGGGTCCCCACGTGACCCGGGGACCCGGGCCGGGGACATCACGTGACCCGGTCACCTGGGGCCGGGGTCCCCACGTGACCCGGTCACCTGGGGCCGGGGTCCCCACGTGACCCGGGGTCCTGGTGCCGGTGTCCCTACGTGACCCGGTCACCTGGGGCCCGGGTCCCCACGTGACCCGGTCACCTGGGGCCGGGGTCCCCACGTGACCTGGGGACCCGGGCCGGGGACCCCACGTGACCCGGGGACCTGGGGCCGGGGATGTCACCCGACACTGGTACCCGGGGCAGCGACCCGATACGACCCGGGGACCTGGTGCCGGGGTCCCGACCTGACCCGGTGACCTGGGGCCAGGGTAACCACCTGACCCGGGGACCCGGGCCGGGGACTCGGTATGACTCCGTCTCCCGGGGCCGGGGTGGTCACCTGACACTGCTACCCGGGACAGCGACCCGACATGACCCGGTGACCCGGGGCCGGGGTAACGACCTGTCCAGGGGACCTGGGCCGGGGACCCGACAGGACCCGGTGACCTGGTTCCGGGGTGCCGACCTGACCCGGTGACCTGGGGCTGTGGTGTCGACCAGACTCGGGGACCTGGTCCGGTGTCCCGTCATGACCCGGGGACCTGGGGTAGGGGTGGTCACCAGACCGTTGTACCCAGGCCGTTGACCCGACATGACCCTGTGACCCGGTGCCTGGGTAAAAATCCAACCCGGGGACCCGGGCATGGGACGTGACATGACCCGACCTGGGTCCGGGGTCCCGACCTGACCCGGTGACCTTGGGCCAGGGTAACCACCTGACCCGGGGACGCGGGCCGGGGACCCGGTATGACTCCGTCTCCCGGGGCCGGGGTGGTCACCTGACACTGGTACCCGGGACAGCGACCCGACATGACCCGGTGACCCGGGGCCGGGGTAACGACCTGTCCAGGGGACCTGGGCCGGGGACCCGACATGACCCGCTGACCTGGTTCCGGGGTGCCGACGTGACCCGGTGACCTGGGGCTGTGGTGTCGACCGGACTCGGGGACCTGGTCCGGTGTCCCGTCATGACCCGGGGACCTGGGGTCGGGGTGGTCACCAGACCGTTGTACCCAGGCCGTTGACCCGACATGACCCTGTGACCCGGGGCCTGAGTAAAAATCCGACCCGGGGCCTGGGTAAAAATCCAACCCGGGGACCCGGGGCCGGGTTAACGACCTGTCCAGGGGACCCGGGCCGGGGACCCGACAGGACCCGGTGATCCTTCGCTGGTGTCCCGATGCAACCCGGGGACCCGGGCCGGGGACCCCACGTGACCCGGGGACCTGGGGCAGGGGATGTCACCCGACACTGGTACCCGGGGCAGCGACCCGATACGACCCGGGGACCTGGGTCCGGGGTCCCGACCTGACCCGGTGACCTGGGGCCAGGGTAACCACCTGACCCGGGGACCCGGGCCGGGGACCCGGTATGACTCCGTCTCCCGGGGCCGGGGTGGTCACCTGACACTGCTACCCGGGACAGCGACCCGACATGACCCGGTGACCCGGGGCCGGGGTAACGACCTGTCCAGGGGACCTGGGCCGGGGACCTGACAGGACCCGGTGACCTGGTTCCGGGGTGCCGACCTGACCCGGTGACCTGGGGCTGTGGTGTCGACCGGACTCGGGGACCTGGTCCGGTGTCCCGTCATGACCCGGGGACCTGGGGTCGGGGTGGTCACCAGACCGTTGTACCCAGGCCGTTGAGCCGACATGACCCTGTGACCCGGAGCCTGGGTAAAAATCCAACCCGGGGACCCGGGCATGGGACGTGACATGACCCGACCTGGGTCCGGGGTCCCGACCTGACCCGCTGACCTGGGGCCGGTGTCCCCACGTGACCCGGGGTCCTGGTGCCGGGGTCCCCACGTGACCCGGGGACCCGAGCCGGGGTCCCCACGTGACCCGGTGACCTGAGGCCGGGGTCCCCACGTGACCCGGTGACCTGGGGCCGGGGTCCCCACGTGACCCGGGGTCCTGGTGCCGGGGTCCCCACGTGACCCGGGGACCCGGGCCGGGGACCCCACGTGACCCGGTGACCTGGGGCCGGGGTCCCCACGTGACCCGGGGACCCGGGCCGGGGACATCACGTGACCCGGTCACCTGGGGCCGGGGTCCCCACGTGACCCGGTCACCTGGGGCCGGGGTGCCCACGTGACCCGGGGTCCTGGTGCCGGGGTCCCCACGTGACCCGGTGACCTGAGGCCGGGGTCCCCACGTGACCCGGTGACCTGGGGCCGGGGTCCCCACGTGACCCGGGGTCCTGGTGCCTGGGTCCCCACGTGACCCGGGGACCCGGGCCGGGGTCCCCACGTGACCCAGGGTCCTGGTGCCGGTGTCCCCACGTGACCCGGGGACCCGGGCCGGGGACCCCACGTGACCCGGGGACCTGGGGCCGGGGTCCCCACGTGACCCGGGGACCCGGGCCGGGGACATCACGTGACCCGGTCACCTGGGGCCGGGGTCCCCACGTGACCCGGGGTCCTGGTGCCGGGGTCCCCACGTGACCCGGGGACCCGGGCCGGGGTCCCCACGTGACCTAGGGTCCTGGTGCCGGTGTCCCCACGTGACCCGGGGACCTGGGGCCGGGGTCCCCACGTGACCCGGTGACCTGGGGCCGGGGTCCCCACGTGACCCGGGGACCCGGGACGGGGTCCCCACGTGACCCAGGGTCCTGGTGCCGGTGTCCCCACGTGACCCGGTGACCTGGGGCCGGGGTCCCCACGTGACCCGGTGACCTGGGGCCGGGGTCCCCACGTGACCCAGGGTCCTGGTGCCGGTGTCCCCACGTGACCCGGTCACCTGGGGCCCGGGTCCCCACGTGACCCGGTCACCTGGGGCCGGGGTCCCCACGTGACCTGGGGACCCGGGCCGGGGACCCCACGTGACCCGGGGACCTGGGGCCGGGGATGTCACCCGACACTGGTACCCGGGGCAGCGACCCGATACAACCCGGGGACCTGGGTCCGGGGTCCCGACCTGACCCGGTGACCTGGGGCCAGGGTAACCACCTGACCCGGGGACCCGGGCCGGGGACTCGGTATGACTCCGTCTCCCGGGGCCGGGGTGGTCACCTGACACTGCTACCCGGGACAGCGACCCGACATGACCCGGTGACCCGGGGCCGGGGTAACGACCTGTCCAGGGGACCTGGGCCGGGGACCCGACAGGACCCGGTGACCTGGTTCCGGGGTGCCGACCTGACCCGGTGACCTGGGGCTGTGGTGTCGACCGGACTCGGGGACCTGGTCCGGTGTCCCGTCATGACCCGGGGACCTGGGGTCGG
Organism: Somateria mollissima; assembly: GCA_951411735.1. NCBI lineage: Eukaryota > Metazoa > Chordata > Aves > Anseriformes > Anatidae > Somateria > Somateria mollissima. The sequence continues at coordinate 369,928 of CATOCB010000251.1, read as the reverse complement.
GGTGGTCACCAGACCGTTGTACCCAGGCCGTTGACCCGACATGACCCTGTGACCCAGGGCCTGGGTAAAAATCCGACCCGGGGCCTGGGTAAAAATCCAACCCGGTGACCCGGGGCCGGGTTAACGACCTGTCCAGGGGACCCGGGCCGGGGACCCGACAGGACCCGGTGATCCTTCGCTGGTGTCCCGATGCAACCCGGGGACCCGGGCCGGGGACCCCACGTGACCCGGGGACCTGGGGCAGGGGATGTCACCCGACACTGGTACCCGGGGCAGCGACCCGATACGACCCGGGGACCTGGGTCCGGGGTCCCGACCTGACCCGGTGACCTGGGGCCAGGGTAACCACCTGACCCGGGGACCCGGGCCGGGGACCCGGTATGACTCCGTCTCCCGGGGCCGGGGTGGTCACCTGACACTGCTACCCGGGACAGCGACCCGACATGACCCGGTGACCCGGGGCCGGGGTAACGACCTGTCCAGGGGACCTGGGCCGGGGACCTGACAGGACCCGGTGACCTGGTTCCGGGGTGCCGACCTGACCCGGTGACCTGGGGCTGTGGTGTCGACCGGACTCGGGGACCTGGTCCGGTGTCCCGTCATGACCCGGGGACCTGGGGTCGGGGTGGTCACCAGACCGTTGTACCCAGGCCGTTGAGCCGACATGACCCTGTGACCCGGAGCCTGGGTAAAAATCCAACCCGGGGACCCGGGCATGGGACGTGACATGACCCGACCTGGGTCCGGGGTCCCGACCTGACCCGCTGACCTGGGGCCGGTGTCCCCACGTGACCCGGGGTCCTGGTGCCGGGGTCCCCACGTGACCCGGGGACCCGAGCCGGGGTCCCCACGTGACCCGGTGACCTGAGGCCGGGGTCCCCACGTGACCCGGTGACCTGGGGCCGGGGTCCCCACGTGACCCGGGGTCCTGGTGCCGGGGTCCCCACGTGACCCGGGGACCCGGGCCGGGGACCCCACGTGACCCGGTGACCTGGGGCCGGGGTCCCCACGTGACCCGGGGACCCGGGCCGGGGACATCACGTGACCCGGTGACCTGGGGCCGGGGTCCCCACGTGACCCGGTGACCTGGGGCCGGGGTGCCCACGTGACCCGGGGTCCTGGTGCCGGGGTCCCCACGTGACCCGGTGACCTGAGGCCGGGGTCCCCACGTGACCCGGTGACCTGGGGCCGGGGTCCCCACGTGACCCGGGGTCCTGGTGCCTGGGTCCCCACGTGACCCGGGGACCCGGGCCGGGGTCCCCACGTGACCCAGGGTCCTGGTGCCGGTGTCCCCACGTGACCCGGGGACCCGGGCCGGGGACCCCACGTGACCCGGTGACCTGGGGCCGGGGTCCCCACGTGACCCGGTCACCTGGGGCCGGGGACATCACGTGACCCGGTCACCTGGGGCCGGGGTCCCCACGTGACCCGGGGTCCTGGTGCCGGGGTCCCCACGTGACCCGGGGACCCGGGCCGGGGTCCCCACGTGACCCAGGGTCCTGGTGCCGGTGTCCCCACGTGACCCGGTGACCTGGGGCCGGGGTCCCCACGTGACCCGGTGACCTGGGGCCGGGGTCCCCACGTGACCCGGGGACCCGGGCCGGGGTCCCCACGTGACCCAGGGTCCTGGTGCCGGTGTCCCCACGTGACCCGGTGACCTGGGGCCGGGGTCCCCACGTGACCCGGTGACCTGGGGCCGGGGTCCCCACGTGACCCGGGGTCCTGGTGCCGGGGTCCCCAAGTGACCCGGGGACCCGGGTCGGGGACCCCACGTGACCCGGTGACCTGGGGCCGGGGTCCCCACGTGACCCGGGGACCCGGGCCAGGGACATCACGTGACCCGGTCACCTGGGGCCGGGGTCCCCACGTGACCCGGTCACCTGGGGCCGGGGTCCCCACGTGACCCGGGGTCCTGGTGCCGGGGTCCCCACGTGACCCGGTGACCTGAGGCCGGGGTCCCCACGTGACCCGGTGACCTGGGGCCGGGGTCCCCACGTGACCCGGGGTCCTGGTGCCGGGGTCCCCACGTGACCCGGGGACCCGGGCCGGGGTCCCCACGTGACCCAGGGTCCTGGTGCCGGTGTCCCCACGTGACCCGGTGACCTGGGGCCGGGGTCCCCACGTGACCCGGGGACCCGGGCCGGGGTCCCCACGTGACCCAGGGTCCTGGTGCCGGTGTCCCCACGTGACCCGGTGACCTGGGGCCGGGGTCCCCACGTGACCCGGGGACCCGGGCCGGGGACATCACGTGACCCGGTCACCTGGGGCCGGGGTCCCCACGTGACCCGGTCACCTGGGGCCGGGGTCCCCACGTGACCCGGGGTCCTGGTGCCGGTGTCCCTACGTGACCCGGTCACCTGGGGCCCGGGTCCCCACGTGACCCGGTCACCTGGGGCCGGGGTCCCCACGTGACCTGGGGACCCGGGCCGGGGACCCCACGTGACCCGGGGACCTGGGGCCGGGGATGTCACCCGACACTGGTACCCGGGGCAGCGACCCGATACGACCCGGGGACCTGGGTCCGGGGTCCCGACCTGACCCGGTGACCTGGGGCCAGGGTAACCACCTGACCCGGGGACCCGGGCCGGGGACTCGGTATGACTCCGTCTCCCGGGGCCGGGGTGGTCACCTGACACTGCTACCCGGGACAGCGACCCGACATGACCCGGTGACCCGGGGCCGGGGTAACGACCTGTCCAGGGGACCTGGGCCGGGGACCCGACAGGACCCGGGGACCTGGTTCCGGGGTGCCGACCTGACCCGGTGACCTGGGGCTGTGGTGTCGACCGGACTCGGGGACCTGGTCCGGTGTCCCGTCATGACCCGGGGACCTGGGGTAGGGGTGGTCACCAGACCGTTGTACCCAGGCCGTTGACCCGACATGACCCTGTGACCCGGTGCCTGGGTAAAAATCCAACCCGGGGACCCGGGCATGGGACGTGACATGACTCGACCTGGGTCCGGGGTCCCGACCTGACCCGGTGACCTTGGGCCAGGGTAACCACCTGACCCGGGGACTCGGGCCGGGGACCCGGTATGACTCCGTCTCCCGGGGCCGGGGTGGTCACCTGACACTGGTACCCGGGACAGCGACCCGACATGACCCGGTGACCCGGGGCCGGGGTAACGACCTGTCCAGGGGACCTGGGCCGGGGACCCGACATGACCCGCTGACCTGGTTCCGGGGTGCCGACCTGACCCGGTGACCTGGGGCTGTGGTGGCGACCGGACTCGGGGACCTGGTCCGGTGTCCCGTCATGACCCGGGGACCTGGGGTCGGGGTGGTCACCAGACCGTTGTACCCAGGCCGTTGACCCGACATGACCCTGTGACCCGGGGCCTGAGTAAAAATCCGACCCGGGGCCTGGGTAAAAATCCAACCCGGGGACCCGGGGCCGGGTTAACGACCTGTCCAGGGGACCCGGGCCGGGGACCCGACAGGACCCGGTGATCCTTCGCTGGTGTCCCGATGCAACCCGGGGACCCGGGCCGGGGACCCCACGTGACCCGGGGACCTGGGGCAGGGGATGTCACCCGACACTGGTACCCGGGGCAGCGACCCGATACGACCCGGGGACCTGGGTCCGGGGTCCCGACCTGACCCGGTGACCTGGGGCCAGGGTAACCACCTGACCCGGGGACCCGGGCCGGGGACCCGGTATGACTCCGTCTCCCGGGGCCGGGGTGGTCACCTGACACTGCTACCCGGGACAGCGACCCGACATGACCCGGTGACCCGGGGCCGGGGTAACGACCTGTCCAGGGGACCTGGGCCGGGGACCTGACAGGACCCGGTGACCTGGTTCCGGGGTGCCGACCTGACCCGGTGACCTGGGGCTGTGGTGTCGACCGGACTCGGGGACCTGGTCCGGTGTCCCGTCATGACCCGGGGACCTGGGGTCGGGGTGGTCACCAGACCGTTGTACCCAGGCCGTTGAGCCGACATGACCCTGTGACCCGGAGCCTGGGTAAAAATCCAACCCGGGGACCCGGGCATGGGACGTGACATGACCCGACCTGGGTCCGGGGTCCCGACCTGACCCGCTGACCTGGGGCCGGTGTCCCCACGTGACCCGGGGTCCTGGTGCCGGGGTCCCCACGTGACCCGGGGACCCGAGCCGGGGTCCCCACGTGACCCGGTGACCTGAGGCCGGGGTCCCCACGTGACCCGGTGACCTGGGGCCGGGGTCCCCACGTGACCCGGGGTCCTGGTGCCGGGGTCCCCACGTGACCCGGGGACCCGGGCCGGGGACCCCACGTGACCTGGTGACCTGGGGCCGGGGTCCCCACGTGACCCGGGGACCCGGGCCGGGGACATCACGTGACCCGGTCACCTGGGGCCGGGGTCCCCACGTGACCCGGTCACCTGGGGCCGGGGTGCCCACGTGACCCGGGGTCCTGGTGCCGGGGTCCCCACGTGACCCGGTGACCTGAGGCCGGGGTCCCCACGTGACCCGGTGACCTGGGGCCGGGGTCCCCACGTGACCCGGGGTCCTGGTGCCTGGGTCCCCACGTGACCCGGGGACCCGGGCCGGGGTCCCCACGTGACCCAGGGTCCTGGTGCCGGTGTCCCCACGTGACCCGGGGACCCGGGCCGGGGACCCCACGTGACCCGGGGACCTGGGGCCGGGGTCCCCACGTGACCCGGGGACCCGGGCCGGGGACATCACGTGACCCGGTCACCTGGGGCCGGGGTCCCCACGTGACCCGGGGTCCTGGTGCCGGGGTCCCCACGTGACCCGGGGACCCGGGCCGGGGTCCCCACGTGACCCAGGGTCCTGGTGCCGGTGTCCCCACGTGACCCGGGGACCTGGGGCCGGGGTCCCCACGTGACCCGGTGACCTGGGGCCGGGGTCCCCACGTGACCCGGGGACCCGGGACGGGGTCCCCACGTGACCCAGGGTCCTGGTGCCGGTGTCCCCACGTGACCCGGTGACCTGGGGCCGGGGTCCCCACGTGACCCGGTGACCTGGGGCCGGGGTCCCCACGTGACCCAGGGTCCTGGTGCCGGTGTCCCCACGTGACCCGGTCACCTGGGGCCCGGGTCCCCACGTGACCCGGTCACCTGGGGCCGGGGTCCCCACGTGACCTGGGGACCCGGGCCGGGGACCCCACGTGACCCGGGGACCTGGGGCCGGGGATGTCACCCGACACTGGTACCCGGGGCAGCGACCCGATACGACCCGGGGACCTGGGTCCGGGGTCCCGACCTGACCCGGTGACCTGGGGCCAGGGTAACCACCTGACCCGGGGACCCGGGCCGGGGACTCGGTATGACTCCGTCTCCCGGGGCCGGGGTGGTCACCTGACACTGCTACCCGGGACAGCGACCCGACATGACCCGGTGACCCGGGGCCGGGGTAACGACCTGTCCAGGGGACCTGGGCCGGGGACCCGACAGGACCCGGTGACCTGGTTCCGGGGTGCCGACCTGACCCGGTGACCTGGGGCTGTGGTGTCGACCGGACTCGGGGACCTGGTCCGGTGTCCCGTCATGACCCGGGGACCTGGGGTCGGGGTGGTCACCAGACCGTTGTACCCAGGCCGTTGACCCGACATGACCCTGTGACCCAGGGCCTGGGTAAAAATCCGACCCGGGGCCTGGGTAAAAATCCAACCCGGGGACCCGGGGCCGGGTTAACGACCTGTCCAGGGGACCCGGGCCGGGGACCCGACAGGACCCGGTGATCCTTCGCTGGTGTCCCGATGCAACCCGGGGACCCGGGCCGGGGACCCCACGTGACCTCGGGACCTGGGGCAGGGGATGTCACACGACACTCGTACCCGGGGCAGCGACCCGATACGACCCGGGGACCTGGGTCCGGGGTCCCGACCTGACCCGGTGACCTGGGGCCAGGGTAACCACCTGACCCGGGGACCCGGGCCGGGGACCCGGTATGACTCCGTCTCCCGGGGCCGGGGTGGTCACCTGACACTGCTACCCGGGACAGCGACCCGACATGACCCGGTGACCCGGGGCCGGGGTAACGACCTGTCCAGGGGACCTGGGCCGGGGACCTGACAGGACCCGGTGACCTGGTTCCGGGGTGCCGACCTGACCCGGTGACCTGGGGCTGTGGTGTCGACCGGACTCGGGGACCTGGTCCGGTGTCCCGTCATGACCCGGGGACCTGGGGTCGGGGTGGTCACCAGACCGTTGTACCCAGGCCGTTGAGCCGACATGACCCTGTGACCCGGAGCCTGGGTAAAAATCCAACCCGGGGACCCGGGCATGGGACGTGACATGACCCGACCTGGGTCCGGGGTCCCGACCTGACCCGCTGACCTGGGGCCGGTGTCCCCACGTGACCCGGGGTCCTGGTGCCGGGGTCCCCACGTGACCCGGGGACCCGAGCCGGGGTCCCCACGTGACCCGGTGACCTGAGGCCGGGGTCCCCACGTGACCCGGTGACCTGGGGCCGGGGTCCCCACGTGACCCGGGGTCCTGGTGCCGGTGTCCCCACGTGACCCGGGGACCCGGGCCGGGGACCCCACGTGACCCGGTGACCTGGGGCCGGGGTCCCCACGTGACCCGGGGACCCGGGCCGGGGACATCACGTGACCCGGTCACCTGGGGCCGGGGTCCCCACGTGACCCGGTCACCTGGGGCTGGGGTGCCCACGTGACCCGGGGTCCTGGTGCCGGGGTCCCCACGTGACCCGGTGACCTGAGGCCGGGGTCCCCACGTGACCCGGTGACCTGGGGCCGGGGTCCCCACGTGACCCGGGGTCCTGGTGCCTGGGTCCCCACGTGACCCGGGGACCCGGGCCGGGGTCCCCACGTGACCCAGGGTCCTGGTGCCGGTGTCCCCACGTGACCCGGGGACCCGGGCCGGGGACCCCACGTGACCCGGTGACCTGGGGCCGGGGTCCCCACGTGACCCGGGGACCCGGGCCGGGGACATCACGTGACCCGGTCACCTGGGGCCGGGGTCCCCACGTGACCCGGGGTCCTGGTGCCGGGGTCCCCACGTGACCCGGGGACCCGGGCCGGGGTCCCCACGTGACCCAGGGTCCTGGTGCCGGTGTCCCCACGTGACCCGGTGACCTGGGGCCGGGGTCCCCACGTGACCCGGGGACCCGGGCCGGGGTCCCCACGTGACCCAGGGTCCTGGTGCCGGTGTCCCCACGTGACCCGGTGACCTGGGGTCGGGGTCCCCACGTGACCCGGTGACCTGGGGCCGGGGTCCCCACGTGACCCAGGGTCCTGGTGCCGGTGTCCCCACGTGACCCGGTCACCTGGGGCCCGGGTCCCCACGTGACCCGGTCACCTGGGGCCGGGGTCCCCACGTGACCTGGGGACCCGGGCCGGGGACCCCACGTGACCCGGGGACCTGGGGCCGGGGATGTCACCCGACACTGGTACCCGGGGCAGCGACCCGATACGACCCGGGGACCTGGGTCCGGGGTCCCGACCTGACCCGGTGACCTGGGGCCAGGGTAACCACCTGACCCGGGGACCCGGGCCGGGGACTCGGTATGACTCCGTCTCCCGGGGCCGGGGTGGTCACCTGACACTGCTACCCGGGACAGCGACCCGACATGACCCGGTGACCCGGGGCCGGGGTAACGACCTGTCCAGGGGACCTGGGCCGGGGACCCGACAGGACCCGGTGACCTGGTTCCGGGGTGCCGACCTGACCCGGTGACCTGGGGCTGTGGTGTCGACCGGACTCGGGGACCTGGTCCGGTGTCCCGTCATGACCCGGGGACCTGGGGTCGGGGTGGTCACCAGACCGTTGTACCCAGGCCGTTGACCCGACATGACCCTGTGACCCAGGGCCTGGGTAAAAATCCGACCCGGGGCCTGGGTAAAAATCCAACCTGGGGACCCGGGGCCGGGTTAACGACCTGTCCAGGGGACCCGGGCCGGGGACCCGACAGGACCCGGTGATCCTTCGCTGGTGTCCCGATGCAACCCGGGGACCCGGGCCGGGGACCCCACGTGACCCGGGGACCTGGGGCCGGGGATGTCACCCGACACTGGTACCCGGGGCAGCGACCCGATACGACCCGGGGACCTGGGTCCGGGGTCCCGACCTGACCCGGTGACCTGGGGCCAGGGTAACCACCTGACCCGGGGACCCGGGCCGGGGACCCGGTATGACTCCGTCTCCCGGGGCCGGGGTGGTCACCTGACACTGCTACCCGGGACAGCGACCCGACATGACCCGGTGACCCGGGGCCGGGGTAACGACCTGTCCAGGGGACCTGGGCCGGGGACCCGACAGGACCCGGTGACCTGGTTCCGGGGTGCCGACCTGACCCGGTCACCTGGGGCTGTGGTGTCGACCGGACTCGGGGACCTGGTCCGGTGTCCCGTCATGACCCGGGGACCTGGGGTCGGGGTGGTCACCAGACCGTTGTACCCAGGCCGTTGAGCCGACATGACCCTGTGACCCGGAGCCTGGGTAAAAATCCAACCCGGGGACCCGGGCATGGGACGTGACATGACCCGACCTGGGTCCGGGGTCCCAACCTGACCCGGTGACCTGGGCCGGGGACCCCACGTGACCCGGGGACCTGGGGCCGGGGATGTCACCCGACACTGGTACCCGGGGCAGCGACCCGATACGACCCGGGGACCTGGGTCCGGGGTCCCGACCTGACCCGGTGACCTGGGGCCAGGGTAACCACTTGACCCGGGGACCCGGGCCGGGGACCCGGTATGACTCCGTCTCCCGGGGCCAGGGTGGTCACCTGACACTGCTACCCGGGACAGCGACCCGACATGACCCGGTGACCCGGGGCCGGGGTAACGACCTGTCCAGGGGACCTGGGCCGGGGACCCGACAGGACCCGGTGACCTGGTTCCGGGGTGCCGACCTGACCCGGTGACCTGGGGCTGTGGTGTCGACCGGACTCGGGGACCTGGTCCGGTGTCCCGTCATGACCCGGGGACCTGGGGTCGGGGTGGTCACCAGACCGTTGTACCCAGGCCGTTGACCCGACATGACCCTGTGACCCGGGGCCTGGGTAAAAATCCAACCCGGGGACCCGGGCATGGGACATGACATGACCCGACCTGGGTCCGGGGTCCCGACCTGACCCGCTGACCTGGGGCCGGTGTCCCCACGTGACCCGGGGTCCTGGTGCCGGGGTCCCCACGTGACCCGGGGACCCGAGCCGGGGTCCCCACGTGACCCGGTGACCTGAGGCCGGGGTCCCCACGTGACCCGGTGACCTGGGGCCGGGGTCCCCACGTGACCCGGGGTCCTGGTGCCGGGGTCCCCAAGTGACCCGGGGACCCGGGCCGGGGACCCCACGTGACCACGTGACCTGGGGCCGGGGTCCCCACGTGACCCGGGGACCCGGGCCGGGGACATCACGTGACCCGGTCACCTGGGGCCGGGGTCCCCACGTGACCGGGTCACCTGGGGCCGGGGTCCCCACGTGACCCGGGGTCCTGGTGCCGGGGTCCCCACGTGACACTGTGACCTGAGGCCGGGGTCCCCACGTGACCCGGTGACCTGGGACCGGGGTCCCCACTTGACCCTGGGTCCTGGTGCCGGGGTTCCCACGTGACCCGGGGACCCGGGCCGGGGTCCCCACGTGACCCGGTGTCCTGGTGCCGGTGTCCCCACGTGACCTGGGGACCCGGGCCGGGGACCCCACGTGACCCGGTGACCTGGGGCCGGGGTCCCCACGTGACCCGGGGACCCGGGCCGGGGACATCACGTGACCCGGTGACCTGGGGCCGGGGTCCCCACGTGACCTGGGGTCCTGGTGCCGGGGTCCCCACGTGACCCGGGGACCCGGGCCGGGGTCCCCACGAGACCCAGGGTCCTGGTGCCGGTGTCCCCACGTGACCCGGTGACCTGGGGCCGGGGTCCCCACGTGACCCGGTGACCTGGGGCCGGGGTCCCCACGTGACCCGGGGACCCGGGCCGGGGACATCACGTGACCCGGTCACCTGGGGCCGGGGTCCCCACGTGACCCGGTCACCTGGGGCCGGGGTCCCCACGTGACCCGGGGTCCTGGTGCCGGTGTCCCCACGTGACCCGGTCACCTGGGGCCCGGGTCCCCACGTGACCCGGTCACCTGGGGCCGGGGTCCCCACGTGACCTGGGGACCCGGGCCGGGGACCCCACGTGACCCGGGGACCTGGGGCCGGGGATGTCACCCGACACTGGTACCCGGGGCAGCGACCCGATACGACCCGGGGACCTGGGTCCGGGGTCCCGACCTGACCCGGTGACCTGGGGCCAGGGTAACCACTTGACCCGGGGACCCGGGCCCGGGACCCGGTATGACTCCGTCTCCCGGGGCCAGGGTGGTCACCTGACACTGCTACCCGGGACAGCGACCCGACATGACCCGGTGACCCGGGGCCGGGGTAACGACCTGTCCAGGGGACCTGGGCCGGGGACCCGACAGGACCCGGTGACCTGGTTCCGGGGTGCCGACCTGACCCGGTGACCTGGGGCTGTGGTGTCGACCGGACTCGGGGACCTGGTCCGGTGTCCCGTCATGACCCGGGGACCTGGGGTCGGGGTGGTCACCAGACCGTTGTACCCAGGCCGTTGACCCGACATGACCCTGTGAACCGGGGCCTGGGTAAAAATCCAACCCGGGGACCCGGGCATGGGACATGACATGACCCGACCTGGGTCCGGGGTCCCGACCTGACCCGCTGACCTGGGGCCGGTGTCCCCACGTGACCCGGGGTCCTGGTGCCGGGGTCCCCACGTGACCCGGGGACCCGGGCCGGGGTCCCCACGTGACCCGGTGACCTGAGGCCGGGGTCCCCACGTGACCCGGTGACCTGGGGCGAGGGTCCCCACGTGACCCGGGGTCCTGGTGCCGGGGTCCCCAAGTGACCCGGGGACCCGGGTCGGGGACCCCACGTGACCTGGTGACCTGGGGCCGGGGTCCCCACGTGACCCGGGGACCCGGGCCGGGGACATCACGTGACCCGGTCACCTGGGGCCGGGGTCCCCACGTGACCCGGTCACCTGGGGCCGGGGTCCCCACGTGACCCGGGGTCCTGGTGCCGGGGTCCCCACGTGACCCGGTGACCTGAGGCCGGGGTCCCCACGTGACCCGGTGACCTGGGGCCGGGGTCCCCACGTGACCCGGGGTCCTGGTGCCGGGGTTCCCACGTGACCCGGGGACCCGGGCCGGGGTCCCCACGTGACCCGGGGTCCTGGTGCCGGTGTCCCCACGTGACCCGGGGACCCGGGCCGGGGACCCCACGTGACCCGGTGACCTGGGGCCGGGGTCCCCACGTGACCCGGGGACCCGGGCCGGGGACATCACGTGACCCGGTGACCTGGGGCCGGGGTCCCCACGTGACCCGGGGTCCTGGTGCCGGGGTCCCCAAGTGACCCGGGGACCCGGGCCGGGGTCCCCACGTGACCCAGGGTCCTGGTGCCGGTGTCCCCACGTGACCGGGTGACCTGGGGCCGGAGTCCCCACGTGACCCGGTGACCTGGGGCCGGGGTCCCCACGTGACCCGGGGACCCGGGCCGGGGACATCACGTGACCCGGTCACCTGGGGCCGGGGTCCCCACGTGACCCGGACACCTGGGGCCGGGGTCCCCACGTGACCCGGGGTCCTGGTGCCGGTGTCCCTACGTGACCCGGTCACCTGGGGCCGGGGTCCCCACGTGACCTGGGGACCCGGGCCGGGGACCCCACGTGACCCGGGGACCTGGGGCCGGGGATGTCACCCGACACTGGTACCCGGGGCAGCGACCCGATACGACCCGGGGACCTGGGTCCGGGGTCCCGACCTGACCCGGTGACCTGGGGCCAGGGTAACCACCTGACCCGGGGACCCGGGCCGGGGACTCGGTATGACTCCGTCTCCCGGGGCCGGGGTGGTCACCTGACACTGCTACCCGGGACAGCGACCCGACATGACCCAGTGACCCGGGGCCGGGGTAACGACCTGTCCAGGGGACCTGGGCCGGGGACCCGACAGGACCCGGTGACCTGGTTCCGGGGTGCCGACCTGACCCGGTGACCTGGGGCTGTGGTGTCGACCGGACTCGGGGACCTGGTCCGGTGTCCCGTCATGACCCGGGGACCTGGGGTCGGGGTGGTCACCAGACCGTTGTACCCAGGCCGTTGACCCGACATGACCCTGTGACCCGGTGTCTGGGTAAAAATCCAACCCGGGGACCCGGGCATGGGACGTGACATGACCCGACCTGGGTCCGGGGTCCCGACCTGACCCGGTGACCTGGGGCCAGGGTAACCACCTGACCCGGGGACTCGGGCCGGGGACCCGGTATGACTCCGTCTCCCGGGGCCGGGGTGGTCACCTGACACTGCTACCCGGGACAGCGACTTGACATGACCTGGTGACCCGGGGCCGGGGTAACGACCTGTCCAGGGGACCTGGGCCGGGGACCCGACAGGACCCGGTGACCTGGTTCCGGGGTGCCAACCTGACCCGGTGACCTGGGGCTGTGGTGTCGACCGGACTCGGGGACCTGGTCCGGTGTCCCGTCATGACCCGGGGACCTGGGGTCGGAGTGGTCACCAGACCGTTGTACCCAGGCCGTTGACCCGACATGACCCTGTGACCCGGGGCCTGAGTAAAAATCCGACCCGGGGCCTGGGTAAAAATCCAACCCGGGGACCCGGGGCCGGGTTAACGACCTGTCCAGGGGACCCGGGCCGGGGACCCGACAGGACCCGGTGATCCTTCGCTGGTGTCCCGATGCAACCCGGGGACCCGGGCCGGGGACCCCACGTGACCCGGGGACCTGGGGCAGGGGATGTCACCTGACACTGGTACCCGGGGCAGCGACCCGATACGACCCGGGGACCTGGGTCCGGGGTCCCGACCTGACCCGGTGACCTGGGGCCAGGGTAACCACCTGACCCGGGGACCCGGGCCGGGGACCCGGTATGACTCCGTCTCCCGGGGCCGGGGTGGTCACCTGACACTGCTACCCGGGACAGCGACCCGACATGACCCGGTGACCCGGGGCCGGGGTAACGACCTGTCCAGGGGACCTGGGCCGGGGACCCGACAGGACCCGGTGACCTGGTTCCGGGGTGCCGACCTGACCCGGTGACCTGGGGCTGTGGTGTCGACCGGACTCGGGGACCTGGTCCGGTGTCCCGTCATGACCCGGGGACCTGGGGTCGGGGTGGTCACCAGACCGTTGTACCCAGGCCGTTGACCCGACATGACCCTGTGACCCGGGGCCTGAGTAAAAATCCGACCCGGGGCCTGGGTAAAAATCCAACCCGGGGACCCGGGGCCGGGTTAACGACCTGTCCAGGGGACCCGGGCCGGGGACCCGACAGGACCCGGTGATCCTTCGCTGGTGTCCCGATGCAACCCGGGGACCCGGGCCGGGGAACCCACGTGACCCGGGGACCTGGGGCAGGGGATGTCACCTGACACTGGTACCCGGGGCAGCGACCCGATACGACCCGGGGACCTGGGTCCGGGGTCCCGACCTGACCCGGTGACCTGGGGCCAGGGTAACCACCTGACCCGGGGACCCGGGCCGGGGACCCGGTATGACTCCGTCTCCCGGGGCCGGGGTGGTCACCTGACACTGCTACCCGGGACAGCGACCCGACATGACCCGGTGACCCGGGGCCGGGGTAACGACCTGTCCAGGGGACCTGGGCCGGGGACCCGACAGGACCCGGTGACCTGGTTCCGGGGTGCCGACCTGACCCGGTGACCTGGGGCTGTGGTGTCGACCGGACTCGGGGACCTGGTCCGGTCTCCCGTCATGACCCGGGGACCTGGGGTCGGGGTGGTCACCAGACCGTTGTACCCAGGCCGTTGACCCGACATGACCCTGTGACCCGGGGCCTGGGTAAAAATCCGACACGGGGCCTGGGTAAAAATCCAACCCGGGGACCCGGGGCCGGGTTAACGACCTGTCCAGGGGACCCGGGCCGGGGACCCGACAGGACCCGGTGATCCTTCGCTGGTGTCCCGATGCAACCCGGGGACCCGGGCCGGGGACCCCACGTGACCCGGGGACCTGGGGCAGGGGATGTCACCCGACACTGGTACCCGGGGCAGCGACCCGATACGACCCGGGGACCTGGGTCCGGGGTCCCGACCTGACCCGGTGACCTGGGGCCAGGGTAACCACCTGACCCGGGGACCCGGGCCGGGGACCCGGTATGACTCCGTCTCCCGGGGCCGGGGTGGTCACCTGACACTGCTACCCGGGACAGCGACCCGACATGACCCGGTGACCCGGGGCCGGGGTAACGACCTGTCCAGGGGACCTGGGCCGGGGACCCGACAGGACCCGGTGACCTGGTTCCGGGGTGCCGACCTGACCCGGTGACCTGGGGCTGTGGTGTCGACCGGACTCGGGGACCTGGTCCGGTGTCCCGTCATGACCCGGGGACCTGGGGTCGGGGTGGTCACCAGACCCTTGTACCCAGGCCGTTGAGCCGACATGACCCTGAGACCCGGAGCCTGGGTAAAAATCCAACCCGGGGACCCGGGCATGGGACGTGTCATGACCCGACCTTGGTCCGGGGTCCCGACCTGACCCGCTGACCTGGGCCGGGGACCCCATGTGACCCGGGGACCTGGTGCCGGGGTCCCCACGTGACCCGGGGACCCGAGCCGGGGTCCCCACGTGACCCGGTGACCTGAGGCAGGGGTCCCCACGTGACCCGGTCACCTGGTGCCGGGGTCCCCACGTGACCCGGGGACCCGGGCCGGGGACATCACGTGACCCGGTCACCTGGGGCCGGGGTCCCCACGTGACCCGGGGTCCTGGTGCCGGGGACCCCACGTGACCCGGGGACCCGGGCCGGGGTCCCCACGTGACCCGGTGACCTGGGGCCGGGGTCCCCACGTGACCCGGGGACCCGGGCCGGGGACATCACGTGACCCGGTCACCTGGGGCCGGGGTCCCCACATGACCCGGGGTCCTGGTGCCGGGGACCCCACGTGACCCGGGGACCCGGGCCGGGGTCCCCACGTGACCCGGGGTCCTGGTGCCGGGGTCCCCACGTGACCCGCTGACTTGGGGCCGGGGTCCCCACTTGACCCGGGGTCCTGGTGCCGGGGTCCCCACGTGACCCGGGGACCCGGGCCGGGGTCCCCACGTGACCCGGTCACCTGGGGCCGGGGTCCCCACGTGACCCGGGGTCCTGGTGCCGGGGACCCCACGTGACCCGGGGACCCGGGCCGGGGTCCCCACGTGACCCAGTGTCCTGGTGCCGATGTCCCCACGTGACCCGGTCACCTGGGGCCGGGGTCCCCACGTGACCCGGGGTCCTGGTGCCGGGGTCCCCACGTGACCCGCTGACTTGGGGCCGGGGTCCCCACCTGACCCGGGGTCCTGGTGCCGGGGTCCCCACGTGACCCGCTGACCTGTGGCCGGGGTCCCCACGTGACCCGGGGTCCTGGTGCCGGGGTCCCCACGTGACCCGCTGACCTGGGGCCGGGGTCCCCACGTGACCCGGGGTCCTGGTGCCGGGGTGGTCACCGGAACCTGGGAACCAGGCCGGGTGCGCGACATGACCCGGTGACCCGGGGCCGGGTTAACGACCTGTCCAGGGGACCCGGGCCGGGGACCCCACGTGACCCGGGGACCTGGGGCAGGGGATGTCACCCGACACTGGTACCCGGGGCAGCGACCCGATACGACCCGGGGACCTGGGTCCGGGGTCCCGACCTGACCCGGTGACCTGGGGCCAGGGTAACCACCTGACCCGGGGACCCGGGCCGGGGACTCGGTATGACTCCGTCTCCCAAGGCCGGCGTGGTCACCTGACACTGCTACCCGGGACAGCGACCCGACATGACCCGGTGACCCGGGGCCGGGGTAAAAATCCAACCCGGGGACCCGGGCATGGGACGTGACATGACCCGAACCTGGGTCCGGGGTCCCGACCTGACCCGGTGACCTTGGGCCAGGGTAACCACCTGACCCGGGGACTCGGGCCGGGGACCCGGTATGACTCCATCTCCCGGGGCCGGGGTGGTCACCTGACACTGCTACCCGGGACAGCGACCCGACATGACCCGGTGACCCGGGGCCGGGGTAACGACCTGTCCAGGGGACCTGGGCCGGGGACCCGACAGGACCCGGTGACCTGGTTCCGGGGTGCCGACCTGACCCGGTGACCTGGGGCTGTGGTGTCGACCGGACTCGGGGACCTGGTCCGGTGTCCCGTCATGACCCGGGGACCTGGGGTCGGGGTGGTCACCAGACCGTTGTACCCAGGCCGTTGAGCCGACATGACCCTGTGACCCGGAGCCTGGGTAAAAATCCAACCCGGGGACCCGGGCATGGGACGTGACATGACCCGACCTGGGTCCGGGGTCCCGACCTGACCCGGTGACCTGGGCCGGGGACCCCACGTGACCCGGGGACCTGGGGCCGGGGATGTCACCCGACACTGGTACCCGGGGCAGCGACCCGATACGACCCGGGGACCTGGGTCCGGGGTCCCGACCTGACCCGGTGACCTGGGGCCAGGGTAACCACTTGACCCGGGGACCCGGGCCGGGGACCCGGTATGACTCCGTCTCCCGGGGCCGGGGTGGTCACCTGACACTGGTACCCGGGACAGTGACCCGACATGACCCGGTGACCCGGGGCCGGGGTAACGACCTGTCCAGGGGACCTGGGCCGGGGACCCGACAGGACCCGGTGACCTGGTTCCGGGGTGCCGACCTGACCCGGTGACCTGGGGCTGTGGTAGCGACCGGACTCGGGGACCTGGGGTCGGGGTGGTCACCAGACCGTTGTACCCAGGCCGTTGACCCGACATGACCCTGTGACCCGGGGCCTGGGTAAAAATCCAACCCGGGGACCCGGGCATGGGACATGACATGACCCAACCAGGGTCCGGGGTCCCGACCTGACCCGCTGACCTGGGGCCGGGGTCCCCACGTGACCCGGGGTCCTGGTGCCGGGGTCCCCACGTGACCCGGGGACCCGAGCCGGGGTCCCCACGTGACCCAGTGACCTGAGGCCGGGGTCCCCACGTGACCCGGTGACCTGGGGCCGGGGTCCCCACGTGACCCGGGGTCCTGGTGCCGGGGTCCCCACGTGACCCGGGGACCCGGGCCGGGGACCCCACGTGACCCGGTCACCTGGGGCCGGGGTCCCCACGTGACCCGGGGTCCTGGTGCCGGGGACCCCAAGTGACCCGGGGACCCGGGCCGGGGTCCCCACGTGACCCGGGGTCCTGGTGCCGGGGTCCCCACGTGACCCGCTGACTTGGGGCCGGGGTCCCCACTTAACCCGGGGTCCTGGTGCCGGGGTCCCCACGTGACCCGGGGACCCGGGACGGGGTCCCCACGTGACCCGGTGACCTGAGGCCGAGGTCCCCACGTGACCCGGTGACCTGGGGCGAGGGTCCCCACGTGACCCGGGGTCCTGGTGCCGGGGTCCCCAAGTGACCCGGGGACCCGGGCCGGGGACCCCACGTGACCCGGTGACCTGGGGCCGGGGTCCCCACGTGACCCGGGGACCCGGGCCGGGGACATCACGTGACCCGGTCACCTGGGGCCGGGGTCCCCACGTGACCCGGGGTCCTGGTGCCGGGGTCCCCACGTGACCCGGGGACCCGGGCCGGGGTCCCCACGTGACCCAGGGTCCTGGTGCCGGTGTCCCCACGTGACCCGGGGACCTGGGGCCGGGGTCCGCACGTGACCCGGTGACCTGGGGCCGGGGTCCCCACGTGACCCGGGGACCCGGGCCGGGGTCCCCACGTGACCCAGGGTCCTGGTGCCGGTGTCCCCACGTGACCCGGGGACCTGGGGCCGGGGTCCCCACGTGACCCGGTGACCTGGGGCCGGGGTCCCCACGTGACCCGGGGACCCGGGCCGGGGACATCACGTGACCCGGTCACCTGGGGCCGGGGTCCCCACGTGACCCGGTCACCTGGGGCCGGGGTCCCCACGTGACCCGGGGTCCTGGTGCCGGTGTCCCCACGTGACCCGGTGACCTGGGGCCCGGGTCCCCACGTGACACGGTCACCTGGGGCCGGGGTCCCCACGTGACCTGGGGACCCGGGCCGGGGACCCCACATGACCCGGGGACCTGGGGCCGGGGATGTCACCCGACACTGGTACCCGGGGCAGCGACCCGATACGACCCGGGGACCTGGGTCCGGGGTCCCGACCTGACCCGGTGACCTGGGGCCAGGGTAACCACCTGACCCGGGGACTCGGGCCGGGGACCCGGTATGACTCCGTCTCCCGGGGCCGGGGTGGTCACCTGACACTGGTACCCGGGACAGCGACCCGACATGACCCGGTGACCCGGGGCCGGGGTAACGACCTGTCCAGGGGACCTGGGCCGGGGACCCGACATGACCCGGTGACCTGGTTCCGGGGTGCCGACCTGACCCGGTGACCTGGGGCTGTGGTGTCGACCGGACTCGGGGACCTGGTCCGGTGTCCCGTCATGACCCGGGGACCTGGGGTCGGGGTGGTCACCAGACCGTTGTACCCAGGCCGTTGAGCCGACATGACCCTGTGACCCGGAGCCTGGGTAAAAATCCAACCCGGGGACCCGGGCATGGGACGTGACATGACCCGACCTGGGTCCGGGGTCCCGACCTGACCCGGTGACCTGGGCCGGGGACCCCACGTGACCCGGGGTCCTGGTGCCGGGGTCCCCACGTGACCCGGGGACCCGAGCCGGGGTCCCCACGTGACCCGGTGACCTGAGGCCGGGGTCCCCACGTGACCCGGTGACCTGGGGCCGGGGTCCCCACGTGACCCGGGGTCCTGGTGCCAGGGTCCCCACGTGACCCGGGGACCCGGGCCGGGGACCCCACGTGACCCGGTGACCTGGGGCTGGGGTCCCCACGTGACCAGTGGACCCGGGCCGGGGACATCACGTGACCCGGTCACCTGGGGCCGGGGTCCCCACGTCACCCGGTCACCTGGGGCCGGGGTCCCCACGTGACCCGGGGTCCTGGTGCCGGGGTCCCCACGTGACCCGGTGACCTGAGGCCGGGGTCCCCACGTGACCCGGTGACCTGGGGCCGGGGTCCCCACGTGACCCGGGGTCCTGGTGCCTGGGTTCCCACGTGACCCGGGGACCCGGGCCGGGGTCCCCACGTGACCCGGGGTCCTGGTGCCGGTGTCCCCACGTGACCCGGGGACCCGGGCCGGGGACCCCACGTGACCCGGTGACCTGGGGCCGGGGTCCCCACGTGACCCGGGGACCCGGGCCGGGGACATCACGTGACCCGGTCACCTGAGGCCGGGGTCCCCACGTGACCCGGAGTCCTGGTGCCGGTGTCCCCACGTGACCCGGGGACCCGGGCCGGGGACCCCACGTGACCCGGGGACCTGGGGCAGGGGATGTCACCCGACACTGGTACCCGGGGCAGCGACCCGATACGACCCGGGGACCTGGGTCCGGGGTCCCGACCTGACCCGGTGACCTGGGGCCAGGGTAACCACCTGACCCGGGGACCCGGGCCGGGGACCCGGTATGACTCCGTCTCCCGGGGCCGGGGTGGTCACCTGACACTGCTACCCGGGACAGCGACCCGATATGACCCGGTGACCCGGGGCCGGGGTAACGACCTGTCCAGGGGACCTGGGCCGGGGACCCGACAGGACCCGGTGACCTGGTTCCGGGGTGCCGACCTGACCCGGTGACCTGGGGCTGTGGTGTCGACCGGACTCGGGGACCTGGTCCGGTGTCCCGTCATGACCCGGGGACCTGGGGTCGGGGTGGTCACCAGACCGTTGTACCCAGGCCGTTGAGCCGACATGACCCTGTGACCCGGAGCCTGGGTAAAAATCCAACCCGGGGACCCGGGCATGGGACGTGACATGACCCGACCTGGGTCCGGGGTCCCGACCTGACCCGGTGACCTGGGCCGGGGACCCCACGTGACCCGGGGACCTGGGGCCGGGGATGTCACACGACACTGGTACCCGGGGTAGCGACCCGATACCACCCGGGGACCTGGGTCCGGGGTCCCGACCTGACCCGGTGACCTGGGGCCAGGGTAACCACTTGACCCGGAGACCCGGGCTGGGACCCGGTATGACTCCGTCTCCCGGGGCCGGGGTGGTCACCTGACACTGCTACCCGGGACAGCGACCCGACATGACCCGGTGACCCGGGGCCGGGGTAACGACCTGTCCAGGGGACCTGGGCCGGGGACCCGACAGGACCCGGTGACCTGGTTCCGGGGTGCCGACCTGACCCGGTGACCTGGGGCTGTGGTGGCGACCGGACTCGGGGACCTGGGGTCGGGGTGGTCACCAGACCGTTGTACCCAGGCCGTTGACCCGACATGACCCTGTGACCCGGGGCCTGGGTAAAAATCCAACCCGGGGACCCGGGCATGGGACATGACATGACCCGACCTGGGTCCGGGGTCCCGACCTGACCCGGTGACCTGGGCCGGTGTCCCCACGTGACCCGGGGTCCTGGTGCCGGGGTCCCCACGTGACCCGGGGACCCGAGCCGGGGTCCCCACGTGACCCGGTGACCTGAGGCCGGGGTCCCCACGTGACCCGGTGACCTGGGGCCGGGGTCCCCACGTGACCCGGGGTCCTGGTGCCGGGGTCCCCAAGTGACCCGGGGACCCGGGCCGGGGACCCCACGTGACCCGGTGACCTGGGGCCGGGGTCCCCACGTGACCCGGGGATCCGGGCCGGGGACATCACGTGACCCGGTCACCTGGGGCCGGGGTCCCCACGTGACCCGGGGTCCTGGTGCCGGGGACCCCACGTGACCCGGGGACCCGGGCCGGGGTCCCCACGTGACCCGGGGTCCTGGTGCCGGGGTCCCCACGTGACCCGCTGACTTGGGGCCGGGGTCCCCACTTGACCCGGGGTCCTGGTGCCGGGGTCCCCACGTGACCCGGGGACCCGGGCCGGGGTCCCCACGTGACCCGGTGACCTGAGGCCGAGGTCCCCACGTGACCCGGTGACCTGGGGCGAGGGTCCCCACGTGACCCGGGGACCCGGGCCGGGGACATCACGTGACCCGGTCACCTGGGGCCGGGGTCCCCACGTGACCCGGGGTCCTGGGGCCGGGGTCCCCACGTGACCCGGTGACCTGAGGCCGGGGTCCCCACGTGACCCGGTGACCTGGGGCCGGGGTCCCCACGTGACCCGGGGTCCTGGTGCCGGGGTTCCCACGTGACCCGGGGACCCGGGCCGGGGTCCCCACGTGACCCGGGGTCCTGTTGCCGGTGTCCCCACGTGACCCGGGGACCTGGGCCGGGGACCCCACGTGACCCGGTGACCTGGGGCCGGGGTCCCCACGTGACCCGGGACCCGGGCCGGGGACATCACGTGACCCGGTCACCTGGGGCCGGGGTCCCCACGTGACCCGGTCACCTGGGGCCGGGGTCCCCACGTGACCCGGGGACCCGGGCCGGGGTCCCCACGTGACCCAGGGTCCTCGTGCAGGTGTCCCCACGTGACCCGGGGACCTGGGGCCGGGGTCCGCACGTGACCCGGTGACCTGGGGCCGGGGTCCCCACGTGACCCGGGGACCCGGGCCGGGGTCCCCACGTGACCCAGGGTCCTGGTGCCGGTGTCCCCACGTGACCCGGTGACCTGGGGCCGGGGTCCCCACGTGACCCGGTGACCTGGGGCCGGGGTCCCCACGTGACCCGGGGACCCGGGCCGGGGACATCACGTGACCCGGTCACCTGGGGCCGGGGTCCCCACGTGACCCGGGGTCCTGGTGCCGGTGTCCCCACGTGACCCGGTCACCTGGGGCCCGGGTCCCCACGTGACCCGGTCACCTGGGGCCGGGGTCCCCACGTGACCTGGGGACCCGGGCCGGGGACCCCACGTGACCCGGGGACCTGGGGCCGGGGATGTCACCCGACACTGGTACCCGGGGCAGCGACCCGATACGACCCGGGGACCTGGGTCCGGGGTCCCGACCTGACCCGGTGACCTGGGGCCAGGGTAACCACTTGACCCGGGGACCCGGGCCCGGGACCCGGTATGACTCCGTCTCCCGGGGCCAGGGTGGTCACCTGACACTGCTACCCGGGACAGCGACCCGACATGACCCGGTGACCCGGGGCCGGGGTAACGACCTGTCCAGGGGACCTGGGCCGGGGACCCGACAGGACCCGGTGACCTGGTTCCGGGGTGCCGACCTGACCCGGTGACCTGGGGCTGTGGTGTCGACCGGACTCGGGGACCTGGTCCGGTGTCCCGTCATGACCCGGGGACCTGGGGTCGGGGTGGTCACCAGACCGTTGTACCCAGGCCGTTGACCCGACATGACCCTGTGACCCGGGGCCTGGGTAACAATCCAACCCGGGGACCCGGGCATGGGACATGACATGACCCGACCTGGGTCCGGGGTCCCGACCTGACCCGCTGACCTGGGGCCGGTGTCCCAACGTGACCCGGGGTCCTGGTGCCGGGGTCCCCACGTGACCCGGGGACCCGGGCAGGGGTCCCCACGTTACCTGGTGACCTGAGGCCGGGGTCCCCACGTGACCCGGTGACCTGGGGCGAGGGTCCCCACGTGACCCGGGGTCCTGGTGCCGGGGTCCCGAAGTGACCCGGGGACCCGGGTCGGGGACCTCACGTGACCCGGTGACCTGGGGCCGGGGTCCCTACGTGACCCGGGGACCCGGGCCGGGGACATCACGTGACCCGGTCACCTGGGGCCTGTGTCCCCACGTGACCCGGTCACCTGGGGCCGGTGTCCCCACGTGACCCGGGGTCCTGGTGCCGGGGTCCCCACGTGACCCGGTGACCTGAAACCGGGATCCCCACATGACCCGGTGACCTGGGGCCGGGGTCCCCACGTGACCCGGGGACCCGGGCCGGGGACATCACGTGACCCGGTCACCTGGGGCCGGGGTCCCCACGTGACCCGGGGTCCTGGTGCCGGGGTCCCCACGTGACCCGGAGACCCAGGCCGGGGTCCCCACGTGACCCAGGGTCCTGGTGCCGGTGTCCCCACGTGACCCGGTGACCTGGGGCCGGGGTCCCCACGTGACCCGGTGACCTGGGGCCGGGGTCCCCACGTGACCCGGGGACCCGGGCCGGCGTCCCCACGTGACCCAGGGTCCTGGTGCCGGTGTCCCCACGTGACCCGGTGACCTGGGGCCGGGGTCCCCACGTGACCCGGTCACCTGGGGCCGGGGTCCCCACGTGACCCGGGGACCCGGGCCGGGGACATCACGTGACCCGGTCACCTGGGGCCGGGGTCCCCACGTGACCCGGGGACCTGGGGCCGGGGTCCCCACGTGACCCGGGGTCCTGGTGCCGGTGTCCCTACGTGACCCGGTCACCTAAGGCCCGGGTCCCCACGTGACCCGGTCACCTGGGGCCGGGGTCCCCACGTGACCTGGGGACCCGGGCCAGGGACCCCATGTGACCCGGGGACCTGGGGCCGGGGATGTCACCCGACACTGGTACCCGGGGCAGCGACCCGATACGACCCGGGGACCTGGGTCCGGGGTCCCGACCTGACCCGGTGACCTGGGGCCAGGGTAACCACCTGACCCGGGGACCCGGGCCGGGGACTCGGTATGACTCCGTCTCCCGGGGCCGGGGTGGTCACCTGACACTGCTACCCGGGACAGCGACCCGACATGACCCGGTGACCCGGGGCCGGGGTAACGACCTGTCCAGGGGACCTGGGCCGGGGACCCGACAGGACCCGGGGACCTGGTTCCGGGGTGCCGACCTGACCCGGTGACCTGGGGCTGTGGTGTCGACCGGACTCGGGGACCTGGTCCGGTGTCCCGTCATGACCCGGGGACCTGGGGTAGGGGTGGTCACCAGACCGTTGTACCCAGGCCGTTGACCCGACATGACCCTGTGACCCGGTGCCTGGGTAAAAATCCAACCCGGGGACCCGGGCATGGGACGTGACATGACCCAACCTGGGTCCGGGGTCCCGACCTGACCCGGTGACCTTGGGCCAGGGTAACCACCTGACCCGGGGACTCGGGCCGGGGACCCGGTATGACTCCGTCTCCCGGGGCCGGGGTGGTCACCTGACACTGCTACCCGGGACAGCGACCCGACATGACCCGGTGACCCGGGGCCGGGGTAACGACCTGTCCAGGGGACCTGGGCCGGGGACCCGACATGACCCGGTGACCTGGTTCCGGGGTGCCGACCTGACCCGGTGACCTGGGGCTGTGGTGTCGACCGGACTCGGGGACCTGGTCCGGTGTCCCGTCATGACCCGGGGACATGGGGTCGGAGTGGTCACCAGACCGTTGTACCCAGGCCGTTGACCCGACATGACCCTATGACCCGGGGCCTGAGTAAAAATCCGACCCGGGGCCTGGGTAAAAATCCAACCCGGGGACCCGGGGCCGGGTTAACGACCTGTCCAGGGGACCCGGGCCGGGGACCCGACAGGACCCGGTGATCCTTCGCTGGTGTCCCGATGCAACCCGGGGACCCGGGCCGGGGACCCCACGTGACCCGGGGACCTGGGGCAGGGGATGTCACCCGACACTGGTACCCGGGGCAGCGACCCGATACGACCCGGGGACCTGGGTCCGGGGTCCCGACCTGACCCGGTGACCTGGGGCCAGGGTAACCACCTGACCCGGGGACCCGGGCCGGGGACCCGGTATGACTCCGTCTCCCGGGGCCGGGGTGGTCACCTGACACTGCTACCCGGGACAGCGACCCGACATGACCCGGTGACCCGGGGCCGGGGTAACGACCTGTCCAGGGGACCTGGGCCGGGGACCCGACAGGGCCCGGTGACCTGGTTCCGGGGTGCCGACCTGACCCGGTGACCTGGGGCTGTGGTGGCGACCGGACTCGGGGACCTGGTCCGGTGTCCCGTCATGACCCGGGGACCTGGGGTCGGGGTGGTCACCAGACCGTTGTACCCAGGCCGTTGACCCGACATGACCCTGTGACCCGGTGCCTGGGTAAAAATCCGACCCGGGGACCCGGGCATGGGACATGACATGACCCGACCTGGGTCCGGGGTCCCGACCTGACCCGCTGACCTGGGGCCGGTGTCCCCACGTGACCCGGGGTCCTGGTGCCGGGGTCCCCACGTGAACCGGGGACCCGAGCCGGGGTCCCCACGTGACCCGGTGACCTGAGGCCGGGGTCCCCACGTGACCCGGTGACCTGGGGCCGGGGTCCCCACGTGACCCGGGGTCCTGGTGCCGGGGTCCCCACGTGACCCGGGGACCCGGGCCGGGGACCCCACGTGACCCGGTCACCTGGGGCCGGGGTCCCCACGTGACCCGGGGACCCGGGCCGGGGACATCACGTGACCCGGTCACCTGGGGCCGGGGTCCCCACGTGACCCGGTCACCTGGGGCCGGGGTCCCCACGTGACCCGGGGTCCTGGTGCCTGGGTTCCCACGTGACCCGGGGACCCGGGCCGGGGTCCCCACGTGACCCGGGGTCCTGGTGCCGGTGTCCCCACGTGACCCGGGGACCCGGGCCGGGGACCCTACGTGACCAGGTGACCTGGGGCCGGGGTCCCCACGTGACCCGGGGACCCGGGCCGGGGACATCACGTGACCCGGTCACCTGGGGCCGGGGTCCCCACGTGACCCGGAGTCCTGGTGCCGGGGTCCCCACGTGACCCGGGGACCCGGGCCGGGGACCCCACGTGACCCGGTGACCTGGGGCCGGGGTCCCCATGTGACCCGGGGACCCGGGCCGGGGACATCACGTGACCCGGTGACCTGGCGCCGGGGTCCCCACGTGACCCGGGGTCCTGGTGCCGGGGTCCCCACGTGACCCGGGGACCCGGGCCGGGGTCCCCACGTGACCCAGGGTCCTGGTGCCGGTGTCCCCACGTGACCCTGTGACCTGGGGCCGGGGTCCCCACGTGACCCGGTGACCTGGGGCCGGGGTCCCCACGTGACCCGGGGACCCGGGCCGGGGTCCCCACGTGACCCAGGGTCCTGGTGCCGGTGTCCCCACGTGACCCGGTGACCTGGGGCCGGGGTCCCCACGTGACCCGGGGACCCGGGCCGGGGACATCACGTGACCCGGTCACCTGGGGCCGGGGTCCCCACGTGACCCGGTCACCTGGGGCCGGGGTCCCCACGTGACCCGGGGTCCTGGTGCCGGTGTCCCTACGTGACCCGGTCACCTGGGGCCCGGGTCCCCACGTGACCAGGTCACCTGGGGCCGGGGTCCCCACGTGACCTGGGGACCCGGGCCGGGGACCCCACGTGACCCGGGGACCTGGGGCCGGGGATGTCACCCGACACTGGTACCCGGGGCAGCGACCTGATACGACCCGGGGACCTGGGTCCGGGATCCCGACCTGACCCCGTGACCTGGGGCCAGGGTAACCACCTGACCCGGGGACCCGGGCCGGGGACTCGGTATGACTCCGTCTCCCGGGGCCGGGGTGGTCACCTGACACTGCTACCCGGGACAGCGACCCGACATGACCCGGTGACCCGGGGCCGGGGTAACGACCTGTCCAGGGGACCTGGGCCGGGGACCCGACAGGACCCGGTGACCTGGTTCCGGGGTGCCGACCTGACCCGGTGACCTGGGGCTGTGGTGTCGACCGGACTCGGGGACCTGGTCCGGTGTCCCGTCATGACCCGGGGACCTGGGGTCGGGGTGGTCACCAGACCGTTGTACCCAGGCCGTTGACCCGACATGACCCTGTGACCCGGGGCCTGGGTAAAAATCCGACCCGGGGCCTGGGTAAAAATCCAACCCGGGGACCCGGGGCCGGGTTAACGACCTGTCCAGGGGACCCGGGCCGGGGACCCGACAGGACCCGGTGATCCTTCGCTGGTGTCCCGATGCAACCCGGGGACCCGGGCCGGGGACCCCACGTGACCCGGGGACCTGGGGCCGGGGATGTCACCCGACACTGGTACCCGGGGCAGCGACCCGATACGACCCGGGGACCTGGGTCCGGGGTCCCGACCTGACCCGGTGACCTGGGGCCAGGGCAACCACTTGACCCGGGGACCCGGGCCGGGGACCCGGTATGACTCCGTCTCCCGGGGCCGGGGTGGTCACCTGACACTGCTACCCGGGACAGCGACCCGACATGACCCGGTGACCCGGGGCCGGGGTAACGACCTGTCCAGGGGACCTGGGCCGGGGACCCGACAGGACCCGGTGACCTGGTTCCGGGGTGCCGACCTGACCCGGTGACCTGGGGCTGTGGTGGCGACCGGACTCGGGGACCTGGGGTCGGGGTGGTCACCAGACCGTTGTACCCAGGCCGTTGACCCGACATGACCCTGTGACCCGGGGCCTGGGTAAAAATCCAACCCGGGGACCCGGGCATGGGACATGACATGACCCAACCTGGGTCCGGGGTCCCGACCTGACCCGCTGACCTGGGGCCGGGGTCCCCACGTGACCCGGGGTCCTGGTGCCGGGGGTCCCCACGTGACCCGGGGACCCGAGCCGGGGTCCCCACGTGACCCGGTGACCTGAGGCCGGGGTCCCCACGTGACCCGGTGACCTGGGGCCGGGGTCCCCACGTGACCCGGGGTCCTGGTGCCGGGGTCCCCACGTGACCCAGGGACCCGGGCCGGGGACCCCACGTGACCCGGTGACCTGGGGCCGGGGTCCCCACGTGACCCGGGGACCCGGGCCGGGGACATCACGTGACCCGGTCACCTGGTGCCGGGGTCCCCACGTGACCCGGGGTCCTGGTGCCGGGGACCCCACGTGACCCGGGGACCCGGGCCGGGGTCCCCACGTGACCAGGGGTCCTGGTGCCGGGGTCCCCACGTGACCCGCTGACTTGGGGCCGGGGTCCCCACTTGACCCGGGGTCCTGGTGCCGGGGTCCCCACGTGACCCGGGGACCCGGGCCGGGGTCCCCACGTGACCCGGTGACCTGAGGCCGAGGTCCCCACGTGACCCGGTGACCTGGGGCGAGGGTCCCCACGTGACCCGGGGTCCTGGTGCCGGGGTCCCCAAGTGACCCGGGGACCCGGGCCGGGGACCCCACGTGACCCGGTGACCTGGGGCCGGGGTCCCCACGTGACCCGGGGACCCGGGCCGGGGACATCACGTGACCCGGTCACCTGGGGCCGGGGTCCCCACGTGACCCGGGGTCCTGGTGCCGGGGGTCCCCACGTGACCCGGGGACCCGGGCCGGGGACATCACGTGACCCGGTCACCTGGTGCCGGGGTCCCCACGTGACCCGGGGTCCTGGTGCCGGGGACCCCACGTGACCCGGGGACCCGGGCCGGGGTCCCCACGTGACCCGGGGTCCTGGTGCCGGGGTCCCCACGTGACCCGCTGACTTGGGGCCGGGGTCCCCACTTGACCCGGGGTCCTGGTGCCGGGGTCCCCACGTGACCCGGGGACCCGGGCCGGGGTCCCCACGTGACCCGGTGACCTGAGGCCGAGGTCCCCACGTGACCCGGTGACCTGGGGCGAGGGTCCCCACGTGACCCGGGGTCCTGGTGCCGGGGTCCCCAAGTGACCCGGGGACCCGGGCCGGGGACCCCACGTGACCCGGTGACCTGGGGCCGGGGTCCCCACGTGACCCGGGGACCCGGGCCGGGGACATCACGTGACCCGGTCACCTGGGGCCGGGGTCCCCACGTGACCCGGGGTCCTGGTGCCGGGGTCCCCACGTGACCCGGGGACCCGGGCCGGGGTCCCCACGTGACCCAGGGTCCTGGTGCCGGTGTCCCCACGTGACCCGGGGACCTGGGGCCGGGGTCCGCACGTGACCCGGTGACCTGGGGCCGGGGTCCCCACGTGACCCGGGGACCCGGGCCGGGGTCCCCACGTGACCCAGGGTCCTGGTGCCGTTGTCCCCACGTGACCCGGTGACCTGGGGCCGGGGTCCCCACGTGACCCGGTGACCTGGGGCCGGGGTCCCCACGTGACCCGGGGACCCGGGCCGGGGACATCACGTGACCCGGTCACCTGGGGCCGGGGTCCCCACGTGACCCGGTCACCTGGGGCCGGGGACCCCACATGACCCGGGGACCTGGGGCCGGGGATGTCACCCGACACTGGTACCCGGGGCAGCGACCCGATACGACCCGGGGACCTGGGCCGGGGACCCGACAGGACCCGGTGACCTGGTTCCGGGGTGCCGACCTGACCCTGTGACCTGGGGCTGTGGTGGCGACCGGACTCGGGGACCTGGTCCGGTGTCCCGTCATGACCCGGGGACCTGGGGTCGGGGTGGTCACCAGACCGTTGTACCCAGGCCGTTGACCCGACATGACCCTGTGACCCGGAGCCTGGGTAAAAATCCAACCCGGGGACCCGGGCATGGGACATGACATGACCCGACCTGGGTCCGGGGTCCCGACCTGACCCGCTGACCTGGTGCCGGTGTCCCCACGTGACCCGGGGTCCTGGTGCCGGGGTCCCCACGTGACCCGGGGACCCGGGCCGGGGTCCCCACGTAACCCGGTGACCTGAGGCCGAGGTCCCCACGTGACCCGGTGACCTGGGGCGAGGGTCCCCACGTGACCCGGGGTCCTGGTGCCGGGGTCCCCAAGTGACCCGGGGACCCGGGCCGGGGACCCCACGTGACCCGGTGACCTGGGGCCGGGGTCCCCACGTGACCTGGGGACCCGGGCCGGGGACATCTCGTGACCCGGTCACCTGGGGCCGGGGTCCCCACGTGACCCGGGGTCCTGGTGCCGGGGTCCCCACGTGACCCGGGGACCCGGGCCGGGGTCCCCACGTGACCCAGGGTCCTGGTGCCGGTGTCCCCACGTGACCCGGGGACCTGGTGCCGGGGTCCGCACGTGACCCGGTGACCTGGGGCCGGGGTCCCCACGTGACCCGGGGACCCGGGCCGGGGTCCCCATGTGACCCAGGGTCCTGGTGCCGGTGTCCCCACGTGACCCGGTGACCTGGGGCCGGGGTCCCCACGTGACCCGGGGACCCGGGCCGGGGTTCCCACGTGACCCAGGGTCCTGGTGCCGGTGTCCCCACGTGACCCGGTGACCTGGGGCCGGGGTCCCCACGTGACCCGGTGACCTGGGGCCGGGGTCCCCACGTGACCCGGGGACCCGGGCCGGGGACATCACGTGACCCGGTCACCTGGGGCCGGGGTCCCCACGTGACCCGGTCACCTGGGGCCGGGGTCCCCACGTGACCCGGGGTCCTGGTGCCGGTGTCCCTACGTGACCCGGTCACCTGGGGCCCGGGTCCCCACGTGACCCGGTCACCTGGGGCCGGGGTCCCCACGTGACCTGGGGACCCGGGCCGGGGACCCCACGTGACCCGGGGACCTGGGGCCGGGGATGTCACCCGACACTGGTACCCGGGGCAGCGACCCGATACGACCCGGGGACCTGGGTCCGGGGTCCCGACCTGACCCGGTGACCTGGGGCCAGGGTAACCACCTGACCCGGGGACCCGGGCCGGGGACTCGGTATGACTCCGTCTCCCGGGGTCGGGGTGGTCACCTGACACTGGTACCCGGG
This sequence comes from Somateria mollissima, assembly GCA_951411735.1. Lineage (NCBI taxonomy): Eukaryota > Metazoa > Chordata > Aves > Anseriformes > Anatidae > Somateria > Somateria mollissima. The sequence goes on along the minus strand of CATOCB010000251.1, from coordinate 339,614 downwards.
ACAGCGACCCGACATGACCCGGTGACCCGGGGCCGGGGTAACGACCTGTCCAGGGGACCTGGGCCGGGGACCCGACAGGACCCGGTGACCTGGTTCCGGGGTGCCGACCTGACCCGGTGACCTGGGGCTGTGGTGTCGACCGGACTCGGGGACCTGGTCCGGTGTCCCGTCATGACCCGGGGACCTGGGGTAGGGGTGGTCACCAGACCGTTGAACCCAGGCCGTTGACCCGACATGACCCTGTGACCCGGTGCCTGGGTAAAAATCCAACCCGGGGACCCGGGCATGGGACGTGACATGACCCGACCTGGGTCCGGGGTCCCGACCTGACCCGGTGACCTTGGGCCAGGGTAACCACCTGACCCGGGGACTCGGGCCGGGGACCCGGTATGACTCCTTCTCCCGGGGCCGGGGTGGTCACCTGACACTGGTACCCGGGACAGCGACCCGACATGACCCGGTGACCCGGGGCCGGGGTAACGACCTGTCCAGGGGACCTGGGCCGGGGACCCGACAGGACCCGGTGACCTGGTTCCGGGGTGCCGACCTGACCCGGTGACCTGGGGCTGTGGTGTCGACCGGACTCGGGGACCTGGTCCGGTGTCCCGTCATGACCCGGGGACCTGGGGTCGGAGTGGTCACCAGACCGTTGTACCAAGGCCGTTGACCCGACATGACCCTGTGACCCGGGGCCTGAGTAAAAATCCGACCAGGGGCCTGGGTAAAAATCCAACCCGGGGACCCGGGGCCGGGTTAACGACCTGTCCAGGGGATACGGGCCGGGGACCCGACAGGACCCGGTGATCCTTCGCTGGTGTCCCGATGCAACCCGGGGACCCGGGCCGGGGACCCCACGTGACCCGGGGACCTGGGGCCGGGGATGTCACCCGACACTGGTACCCGGGGCAGCGACCCGATACGACCCGGGGACCTGGGTCCGGGGTCCCGACCTGACCCGGTGACCTGGGGCCAGGGTAACCACTTGACCCGGGGACCCGGGCCGGGGACCCGGTATGACTCCGTCTCCCGGGGCCGGGGTGGTCACCTGACACTGCTACCCGGGACAGCGACCCGACATGACCCGGTGACCCGGGGCCGGGGTAACGACCTGTCCAGGGGACCTGGGCCGGGGACCCGACAGGACCCGGTGACCTGGTTCCGGGGTGCCGACCTGACCCGGTGACCTGGGGCTGTGGTGTCGACCGGACTCGGGGACCTGGTCCGGTGTCCCGTCATGACCCGGGGACCTGGGGTCGGGGTGGTCACCAGACCGTTGTACCCAGGCCGTTGAGCCGACATGACCCTGTGACCCGGAGCCTGGGTAAAAATCCAAACCGGTGACCCGGGCATGGGACATGACATGACCCGACCTGGGTCCGGGGTCCCGACATGACCCGCTGACCTGGGGCCGGTGTCCCCACGTGACCCGGGGTCCTGGTGCCGGGGTCCCCACGTGACCCGGGGACCCGAGCCGGGGTCCCCACGTGACCCGGTGACCTGAGGCCGGGGTCCCCACGTGACCCGGTGACCTGGGGCCGGGGTCCCCACGTGACCCGGGGTCCTGGTGCCGGGGTCCCCACGTGACCCGGGGACCCGGGCCGGGGACCCCACGTGACCCGGTGACCTGGGGCCGGGGTCCCCACGTGACCCGGGGACCCGGGCCGGGGACATCACGTGACCCGGTCACCTGGGGCCGGGGTCCCCACGTGACCCGGTCACCTGGGGCCGGGGTCCCCACGTGACCCGGGGTCCTGGTGCCGGGGTCCCCACGTGACCCGGTGACCTGAGGCCGGGGTCCCCACGTGACCCGGTGACCTGGGGCCGGGGTCCCCACGTGACCCGGGGTCCTGGTGCCTGGGTTCCCACGTGACCCGGGGACCCGGGCAGGGGTCCCCACGTGACCCGGGGTCCTGGTGCCGGTGTCCCCACGTGAGCCGGGGACCCGGGCCGGGGACCCCACGTGACCCGGTCACCTGGGGCCGGGGTCCCCACGTGACCCGGGGTCCTGGTGCCGGTGTCCCCACGTGACCCGGTCACCTGGGGCCCGGGTCCCCACGTGACCCGGAGTCCTGGTGCCGGTGTCCCCACGTGACCCGGGGACCCGGGCCGGGGACCCCACGTGACCCGGTGACTTGGGGCCGGGGTCCCCACGTGACCCGGGGACCCGGGCCGGGGACATCACGTGACCCGGTCACCTGGGGCCGGGGTCCCCACGTGACCCGGGGTCCTGGTGCCGGGGACCCCACGTGACCCGGGGACCCGGGCCGGGGTCCCCACGTGACCCGGGGTCCTGGTGCCGGGGTCCCCACGTGACCCGCTGACCTGGGGCCGTTGTCCCCACGTGACCCGGGGACCTGGTGCCGGGGTCCCCACGTGACCCGGGGACCCGGGCCGGGGTCCCCACGTGACCTGGTGACCTGAGGCCGAGGTCCCCACGTGACCCGGTGACCTGGGGCGAGGGTCCCCACGTGACCCGGGGTCCTGGTGCCGGGGTCCCCAAGTGACCCGGGGACCCGGGCCGGGGACCCCACGTGACCCGGTGACCTGGGGCCGGGGTCCCCACGTGACCCGGGGACCCGGGCCGGGGACATCACGTGACCCGGTCACCTGGGGCCGGGGTCCCCACGTGACCCGGGGTCCTGGTGCCGGGGTCCCCACGTGACCCGGGGTCCTGGTGCCGGGGTCCCCACGTGACCCGGTGACCTGAGGCCGGGGTCCACACGTGACCCGGTGACCTGGGGCCGGTGTCCCCACGTGACCCGGGGACCTGGGGCCGGGGATGTCACCCGACACTGGTACCCGGGGCAGCGACCCGATACGACCCGGGGACCTGGGTCCGGGGTCCCGACCTGACCCGGTGACCTGGGGCCAGGGTAACCACCTGACCCGGGGACCCGGGCCGGGGACCCGGTATGACTCCGTCTCCCGGGGCCGGCGTGGTCACCTGACACTGCTACCCGGGACAGCGACCCGACATGACCCGGTGACCCGGGGCCGGGGTAACGACCTGTCCAGGGGACCTGGGCCGGGGACCCGACAGGACCCGGTGACCTGGTTCCGGGGTGCCGACCTGACCCGGTGACCTGGGGCTGTGGTGTCGACCGGACTCGGGGACCTGGTCCGGTGTCCCGTCATGACCCGGGGACCTGGGGTCGGGGTGGTCACCAGACCATTGTACCCAGGCCGTTGAGCCGACATGACCCTGTGACCCGGAGCCTGGGTAAAAATCCAACCCGGGGACCCGGGCATGGGACGTGACATGACCCGACCTGGGTCCGGGGTCCCGACCTGACCCGGTGACCTGGGCCGGGGACCCCACGTGACCCGGGGACCTGGGGCCGGGGATGTCACCCGACACTGGTACCCGGGGCAGCGACCCGATACGACCCGGGGACCTGGGTCCGGGGTCCCGACCTGACCCGGTGACCTGGGGCCAGGGTAACCACCTGACCCGGGGACCCGGGCCGGGGACTCGGTATGACTCCGTCTCCCGGGGCCGGGGTGGTCACCTGACACTGCTACCCGGGACAGCGACCCGACATGACCCGGTGACCCGGGGCCGGGGTAACGACCTGTCCAGGGGACCTGGGCCGGGGACCCGACAGGACCCGGGGACCTGGTTCCGGGGTGCCGACCTGACCCGGTGACCTGGGGCTGTGGTGTCGACCGGACTCGGGGACCTGGTCCGGTGTCCCGTCATGACCCGGGGACCTGGGGTCGGGGTGGTCACCAGACCGTTGTACCCAGGCCGTTGACCCGACATGACCCTGTGACCCGGGGCCTGGGTAAAAATCCGACCCGGGGCCTGGGTAAAAATCCAACCCGGGGACCCGGGGCCGGGTTAACGACCTGTCCAGGGGACCCGGGCCGGGGACCCGACAGGACCCGGTGATCCTTCGCTGGTGTCCCGATGCAACCCGGGGACCCGGGCCGGGGACCCCACGTGACCCGGGGACCTGGGGCCGGGGATGTCACCCGACACTGGTACCCGGGGCAGCGACCCGATACGACCCGGGGACCTGGGTCCGGGGTCCCGACCTGACCCGGTGACCTGGGGCTGTGGTGTCGACCGGACTCGGGGACCTGGTCCGGTGTCCCGTCATGACCCGGGGACCTGGGGTCGGGGTGGTCACCAGACCGTTGTACCCAGGCCGTTGAGCCGACATGACCCTGTGACCCGGAGCCTGGGTAAAAATCCAACCCGGGGACCCGGGCATGGGACGTGACATGACCCGACCTGGGTCCGGGGTCCCGACCTGACCCGGTGACCTGGGCCGGGGACCCCACGTGACCCGGGGACCTGGGGCCGGGGATGTCACCCGACACTTGTACCCGGGGCAGCGACCCGATACGACCCGGGGACCTGGGTCCGGGGTCCCGACCTGACCCGGTGACCTGGGGCCAGGGTAACCACTTGACCCGGGGACCCGGGCCGGGGACCCGGTATGACTCCGTCTCCCGGGGCCGGGGTGGTCACCTGACACTGCTACCCGGGACAGCGACCCGACATGACCCGGTGACCCGGGGCCGGGGTAACGACCTGTCCAGGGGACCTGGGCCGGGGACCCGACAGGACCCGGTGACCTGGTTCCGGGGTGCCGACCTGACCCGGTGACCTGGGGCTGTGGTGTCGACCGGACTCGGGGACCTGGTCCGGTGTCCCGTCATGACCCGGGGACCTGGGGTCGGGGTGGTCACCAGACCGTTGTACCCAGGCCGTTGAGCCGACATGACCCTGTGACCCGGAGCCTGGGTAAAAATCCAACCCGGGGACCCGGGCATGGGACGTGACATGACCCGACCTGGGTCCGGGGTCCCGACCTGACCCGGTGACCTTGGGCCAGGGTAACCACCTGACCCGGGGACTCGGGCCGGGGACCCGGTATGACTCCTTCTCCCGGGGCCGGGGTGGTCACCTGACACTGGTACCCGGGACAGCGACCCGACATGACCCGGTGACCCGGGGCCGGGGTAACGACCTGTCCAGGGGACCTGGGCCGGGGACCCGACAGGACCCGGTGACCTGGTTCCGGGGTGCCGACCTGACCCGGTGACCTGGGGCTGTGGTGTCGACCGGACTCGGGGACCTGGTCCGGTGTCCCGTCATGACCCGGGGACCTGGGGTCGGAGTGGTCACCAGACCGTTGTACCAAGGCCGTTGACCCGACATGACCCTGTGACCCGGGGCCTGAGTAAAAATCCGACCAGGGGCCTGGGTAAAAATCCAACCCGGGGACCCGGGGCCGGGTTAACGACCTGTCCAGGGGATACGGGCCGGGGACCCGACAGGACCCGGTGATCCTTCGCTGGTGTCCCGATGCAACCCGGGGACCCGGGCCGGGGACCCCACGTGACCCGGGGACCTGGGGCCGGGGATGTCACCCGACACTGGTACCCGGGGCAGCGACCCGATACGACCCGGGGACCTGGGTCCGGGGTCCCGACCTGACCCGGTGACCTGGGGCCAGGGTAACCACTTGACCCGGGGACCCGGGCCGGGGACCCGGTATGACTCCGTCTCCCGGGGCCGGGGTGGTCACCTGACACTGCTACCCGGGACAGCGACCCGACATGACCCGGTGACCCGGGGCCGGGGTAACGACCTGTCCAGGGGACCTGGGCCGGGGACCCGACAGGACCCGGTGACCTGGTTCCGGGGTGCCGACCTGACCCGGTGACCTGGGGCTGTGGTGTCGACCGGACTCGGGGACCTGGTCCGGTGTCCCGTCATGACCCGGGGACCTGGGGTCGGGGTGGTCACCAGACCGTTGTACCCAGGCCGTTGAGCCGACATGACCCTGTGACCCGGAGCCTGGGTAAAAATCCAAACCGGTGACCCGGGCATGGGACATGACATGACCCGACCTGGGTCCGGGGTCCCGACATGACCCGCTGACCTGGGGCCGGTGTCCCCACGTGACCCGGGGTCCTGGTGCCGGGGTCCCCACGTGACCCGGGGACCCGAGCCGGGGTCCCCACGTGACCCGGTGACCTGAGGCCGGGGTCCCCACGTGACCCGGTGACCTGGGGCCGGGGTCCCCACGTGACCCGGGGTCCTGGTGCCGGGGTCCCCACGTGACCCGGGGACCCGGGCCGGGGACCCCACGTGACCCGGTGACCTGGGGCCGGGGTCCCCACGTGACCCGGGGACCCGGGCCGGGGACATCACGTGACCCGGTCACCTGGGGCCGGGGTCCCCACGTGACCCGGTCACCTGGGGCCGGGGTCCCCACGTGACCCGGGGTCCTGGTGCCGGGGTCCCCACGTGACCCGGTGACCTGAGGCCGGGGTCCCCACGTGACCCGGTGACCTGGGGCCGGGGTCCCCACGTGACCCGGGGTCCTGGTGCCTGGGTTCCCACGTGACCCGGGGACCCGGGCAGGGGTCCCCACGTGACCCGGGGTCCTGGTGCCGGTGTCCCCACGTGAGCCGGGGACCCGGGCCGGGGACCCCACGTGACCCGGTCACCTGGGGCCGGGGTCCCCACGTGACCCGGGGTCCTGGTGCCGGTGTCCCCACGTGACCCGGTCACCTGGGGCCCGGGTCCCCACGTGACCCGGAGTCCTGGTGCCGGTGTCCCCACGTGACCCGGGGACCCGGGCCGGGGACCCCACGTGACCCGGTGACTTGGGGCCGGGGTCCCCACGTGACCCGGGGACCCGGGCCGGGGACATCACGTGACCCGGTCACCTGGGGCCGGGGTCCCCACGTGACCCGGGGTCCTGGTGCCGGGGACCCCACGTGACCCGGGGACCCGGGCCGGGGTCCCCACGTGACCCGGGGTCCTGGTGCCGGGGTCCCCACGTGACCCGCTGACCTGGGGCCGTTGTCCCCACGTGACCCGGGGACCTGGTGCCGGGGTCCCCACGTGACCCGGGGACCCGGGCCGGGGTCCCCACGTGACCTGGTGACCTGAGGCCGAGGTCCCCACGTGACCCGGTGACCTGGGGCGAGGGTCCCCACGTGACCCGGGGTCCTGGTGCCGGGGTCCCCAAGTGACCCGGGGACCCGGGCCGGGGACCCCACGTGACCCGGTGACCTGGGGCCGGGGTCCCCACGTGACCCGGGGACCCGGGCCGGGGACATCACGTGACCCGGTCACCTGGGGCCGGGGTCCCCACGTGACCCGGGGTCCTGGTGCCGGGGTCCCCACGTGACCCGGGGTCCTGGTGCCGGGGTCCCCACGTGACCCGGTGACCTGAGGCCGGGGTCCACACGTGACCCGGTGACCTGGGGCCGGTGTCCCCACGTGACCCGGGGACCTGGGGCCGGGGATGTCACCCGACACTGGTACCCGGGGCAGCGACCCGATACGACCCGGGGACCTGGGTCCGGGGTCCCGACCTGACCCGGTGACCTGGGGCCAGGGTAACCACCTGACCCGGGGACCCGGGCCGGGGACCCGGTATGACTCCGTCTCCCGGGGCTGGCGTGGTCACCTGACACTGCTACCCGGGACAGCGACCCGACATGACCCGGTGACCCGGGGCCGGGGTAACGACCTGTCCAGGGGACCTGGGCCGGGGACCCGACAGGACCCGGTGACCTGGTTCCGGGGTGCCGACCTGACCCGGTGACCTGGGGCTGTGGTGTCGACCGGACTCGGGGACCTGGTCCGGTGTCCCGTCATGACCCGGGGACCTGGGGTCGGGGTGGTCACCAGACCGTTGTACCCAGGCCGTTGAGCCGACATGACCCTGTGACCCGGAGCCTGGGTAAAAATCCAACCCGGGGACCCGGGCATGGGACGTGACATGACCCGACCTGGGTCCGGGGTCCCGACCTGACCCGGTGACCTGGGCCGGGGACCCCACGTGACCCGGGGACCTGGGGCCGGGGATGTCACCCGACACTGGTACCCGGGGCAGCGACCCGATACGACCCGGGGACCTGGGTCCGGGGTCCCGACCTGACCCGGTGACCTGGGGCCAGGGTAACCACCTGACCCGGGGACCCGGGCCGGGGACTCGGTATGACTCCGTCTCCCGGGGCCGGGGTGGTCACCTGACACTGCTACCCGGGACAGCGACCCGACATGACCCGGTGACCCGGGGCCGGGGTAACGACCTGTCCAGGGGACCTGGGCCGGGGACCCGACAGGACCCGGGGACCTGGTTCCGGGGTGCCGACCTGACCCGGTGACCTGGGGCTGTGGTGTCGACCCGACTCGGGGACCTGGTCCGGTGTCCCGTCATGACCCGGGGACCTGGGGTCGGGGTGGTCACCAGACCGTTGTACCCAGGCCGTTGACCCGACATGACCCTGTGACCCGGGGCCTGGGTAAAAATCCGACCCGGGGCCTGGGTAAAAATCCAACCCGGGGACCCGGGGCCGGGTTAACGACCTGTCCAGGGGACCCGGGCCGGGGACCCGACAGGACCCGGTGATCCTTCGCTGGTGTCCCGATGCAACCCGGGGACCCGGGCCGGGGACCCCACGTGACCCGGGGACCTGGGGCCGGGGATGTCACCCGACACTGGTACCCGGGGCAGCGACCCGATACGACCCGGGGACCTGGGTCCGGGGTCCCGACCTGACCCGGTGACCTGGGGCTGTGGTGTCGACCGGACTCGGGGACCTGGTCCGGTGTCCCGTCATGACCCGGGGACCTGGGGTCGGGGTGGTCACCAGACCGTTGTACCCAGGCCGTTGAGCCGACATGACCCTGTGACCCGGAGCCTGGGTAAAAATCCAACCCGGGGACCCGGGCATGGGACGTGACATGACCCGACCTGGGTCCGGGGTCCCGACCTGACCCGGTGACCTGGGCCGGGGACCCCACGTGACCCGGGGACCTGGGGCCGGGGATGTCACCCGACACTTGTACCCGGGGCAGCGACCCGATACGACCCGGGGACCTGGGTCCGGGGTCCCGACCTGACCCGGTGACCTGGGGCCAGGGTAACCACTTGACCCGGGGACCCGGGCCGGGGACCTGGTATGACTCCGTCTCCCGGGGCCGGGGTGGTCACCTGACACTGCTACCCGGGACAGCGACCCGACATGACCCGGTGACCCGGGGCCGGGGTAACGACCTGTCCAGGGGACCTGGGCCGGGGACCCGACAGGACCCGGTGACCTGGTTCCGGGGTGCCGACCTGACCCGGTGACCTGGGGCTGTGGTGTCGACCGGACTCGGGGACCTGGTCCGGTGTCCCGTCATGACCCGGGGACCTGGGGTCGGGGTGGTCACCAGACCGTTGTACCCAGGCCGTTGAGCCGACATGACCCTGTGACCCGGAGCCTGGGTAAAAATACAACCCGGGGACCCGGGCATGGGACGTGACATGACCCGACCTGGGTCCGGGGTCCCGACCTGACCCGGTGACCTGGGCCGGGGACCCCACGTGACCCGGGGACCTGGGGCCGGGGATGTCACCCGACACTGGTACCCGGGGCAGCGACCCGATACGACCCGGGGACCTGGGTCCGGGGTCCCGACCTGACCCGGTCACCTGGGGCCGGGGTCCCCACGTGACCCGGGGTCCTGGTGCCGGTGTCCCCACGTGACCCGGTCACCTGGGGCCCGGGTCCCCACGTGACCCGGTCACCTGGGGCCGGGGTCCCCACGTGACCTGGGGACCCGGGCCGGGGACCCCATGTGACCCGGGGACCTGGGGCCGGGGATGTCACCCGACACTGGTACCCGGGGCAGCGACCCGATACGACCCGGGGACCTGGGTCCGGGGTCCCGACCTGACCCGGTGACCTGGGGCCAGGGTAACCACCTGACCCGGGGACCCGGGCCGGGGACTCGGTATGACTCCGTCTCCCGGGGCCGGGGTGGTCACCTGACACTGCTACCCGGGACAGCGACCCGACATGACCCGGTGACCCGGGGCCGGGGTAACGACCTGTCCAGGGGACCTGGGCCGGGGACCCGACAGGACCCGGGGACCTGGTTCCGGGGTGCCGACCTGACCCGGTGACCTGGGGCTGTGGTGTCGACCGGACTCGGGGACCTGGTCCGGTGTCCCGTCATGACCCGGGGACCTGGGGTCGGGGTGGTCACCAGACCGTTGTACCCAGGCCGTTGACCCGACATGACCCTGTGACCCGGGGCCTGGGTAAAAATCCGACCCGGGGCCTGGGTAAAAATCCAACCCGGGGACCCGGGGCCGGGTTAACGACCTGTCCAGGGGACCCGGGCCGGGGACCCGACAGGACCCGGTGATCCTTCGCTGGTGTCCCGATGCAACCCGGGGACCCGGGCCGGGGACCCCACGTGACCCGGGGACCTGGGGCCGGGGATGTCACCCGACACTGGTACCCGGGGCAGCGACCCGATACGACCCGGGGACCTGGGTCCGGGGTCCCGACCTGACCCGGTGACCTGGGGCTGTGGTGTCGACCGGACTCGGGGACCTGGTCCGGTGTCCCGTCATGACCCGGGGACCTGGGGTCGGGGTGGTCACCAGACCGTTGTACCCAGGCCGTTGAGCCGACATGACCCTGTGACCCGGAGCCTGGGTAAAAATCCAACCCGGGGACCCGGGCATGGGACGTGACATGACCCGACCTGGGTCCGGGGTCCCGACCTGACCCGGTGACCTGGGCCGGGGACCCCACGTGACCCGGGGACCTGGGGCCGGGGATGTCACCCGACACTTGTACCCGGGGCAGCGACCCGATACGACCCGGGGACCTGGGTCCGGGGTCCCGACCTGACCCGGTGACCTGGGGCCAGGGTAACCACTTGACCCGGGGACCCGGGCCGGGGACCCGGTATGACTCCGTCTCCCGGGGCCGGGGTGGTCACCTGACACTGCTACCCGGGACAGCGACCCGACATGACCCGGTGACCCGGGGCCGGGGTAACGACCTGTCCAGGGGACCTGGGCCGGGGACCCGACAGGACCCGGTGACCTGGTTCCGGGGTGCCGACCTGACCCGGTGACCTGGGGCTGTGGTGTCGACCGGACTCGGGGACCTGGTCCGGTGTCCCGTCATGACCCGGGGACCTGGGGTCGGGGTGGTCACCAGACCGTTGTACCCAGGCCGTTGACCCGACATGACCCTGTGAACCGGGGCCTGGGTAAAAATCCAACCCGGGGACCCGGGCATGGGACATGACATGACCCGACCTGGGTCCGGGGTCCCGACCTGACCCGCTGACCTGGGGCCGGTGTCCCCACGTGACCCGGGGTCCTGGTGCCGGGGTCCCCACGTGACCCGGGGACCCGAGCCGGGGTCCCCACGTGACCCGGTGACCTGAGGCCGGGGTCCCCACGTGACCCGGTGACCTGGGGCCGGGGTCCCCACGTGACCCGGGGTCCTGGTGCCGGGGTCCCCACGTGACCCGGGGACCCGGGCCGGGGACCCCACGTGACCCGGTGACCTGGGGCCGGGGTCCCCACGTGACCCGGGGACCCGGGCCGGGGACATCACGTGACCCGGTCACCTGGGGCCGGGGTCCCCACGTGACCCGGTCACCTGGGGCCGGGGTCCCCACGTGACCCGGGGTCCTGGTGCCGGGGTCCCCACGTGACCCGGTGACCTGAGGCCGGGGTCCCCACGTGACCCGGTGACCTGGGGCCGGGGTCCCCACGTGACCCGGGGTCCTGGTGCCTGGGTTCCCACGTGACCCGGGGACCCGGGCAGGGGTCCCCACGTGACCCGGGGTCCTGTTGCCGGTGTCCCCACGTGACCCGGGGACCCGGGCCGGGGACCCCACGTGACCCGGTCACCTGGGGCCGGGGTCCCCACGTGACCCGGGGTCCTGGTGCCGGTGTCCCCACGTGACCCGGTGACCTGGGGCCGGGGTCCCCACGTGACCCGGAGTCCTTGTGCCGGTGTCCCCACGTGACCCGGGGACCCGGGCCGGGGACCCCACGTGACCCGGGGACCTGGGGCAGGGGATGTCACCCGACACTGGTACCCGGGGCAGCGACCCGATACGACCCGGGGACCTGGGTCCGGGGTCCCGACCTGACCCGGTGACCTGGGGCCAGGGTAACCACTTGACCCGGGGACCCGGGCCGGGGACCCGGTATGACTCCGTCTCCCGGGGCCGGGGTGGTCACCTGACACTGCTACCCGGGACAGCGACCCGACATGACCCGGTGACCCGGGGCCGGGGTAACGACCTGTCCAGGGGACCTGGGCCGGGGACCCGACAGGACCCGGTGACCTGGTTCCGGGGTGCCGACCTGACCCGGTGACCTGGGGCTGTGGTGGCGACCGGACTCGGGGACCTGGGGTCGGGGTGGTCACCAGACCGTTGTACCCAGGCCGTTGACCCGACATGACCCTGTGACCCGGGGCCTGGGTAAAAATCCAACCCGGGGACCCGGGCATGGGACATGACATGACCCAACCTGGGTCCGGGGTCCCGACCTGACCCGCTGACCTGGGGCCGGTGTCCCCACGTGACCCGGTGACCTGAGGCCGGGGTCCCCACGTGACCCGGTGACCTGGGGCCGGGGTCCCCACGTGACCCGGGGTCCTGGTGCCGGGGTCCCCACGTGACCCGGGGACCCGGGCCGGGGACCCCACGTGACCCGGTGACCTGGGGCCGGGGTCCCCACGTGACCCGGGGACCCGGGCCGGGGACATCACGTGACCCGGTCACCTGGGGCCGGGGTCCCCACGTGACCCGGGGTCCTGGTGCCGGGGAACCCACGTGACCCGGGGACCCGGTCCGGGGTCCCCACGTGACCCGGGGTCCTGGTGCCGGGGTCCCCACGTGACCCGCTGACCTGGGGCCGTTGTCCCCACGTGACCCGGGGACCTGGTGCCGGGGTCCCCACGTGACCCGGGGACCCGGGCCGGGGTCCCCACGTGACCCGGTGACCTGAGGCCAAGGTCCCCACGTGACCCGGTGACCTGGGGCGAGGGTCCCCACGTGACCCGGGGTCCTGGTGCCGGGGTCCCCAAGTGACCCGGGGACCCGGGCCGGGGACCCCACGTGACCCGGTGACCTGGGGCCGGGGTCCCCACGTGACCCGGGGACCCGGGCCGGGGACATCACGTGACCCGGTCACCTGGGGCCGGGGTCCCCACGTGACCCGGGGTCCTGGTGCCGGGGTCCCCACGTGACCCGGGGTCCTGGTGCCGGGGTCCCCACGTGACCCGGTGACCTGAGGCCGGGGTCCACACGTGACCTGGTGACCTGGGGCCGGGGTCCCCACGTGACCCGGGGTCCTGGTACCGGGGTTCCCACGTGACCCGGGGACCCGGGCCGGGGTCCCCACGTGACCCGGGGTCCTGTTGCCGGTGTCCCCACATGACCCGGGGACCCGGGTCGGGGACCCCACGTGACCCGGTGACCTGGGGCCGGGGTCCCCACGTGACCCGGGGACCCGGGCCGGGGACATCACGTGACCCGGTGACCTGGTGCCGGGGTCCCCACGTGACCCGGGGTCCTGGGGCCGGGGTCCCCACGTGACCCGGGGACCCGTGCCGGGGTCCCCACGTGACCCAGGGTCCTGGTGCCGGTGTCCCCACGTGACCCGGGGACCTGGGGCCGGGGTCCGCACGTGACCCGGTGACCTGGGGCCGGGGTCCCCACGTGACCCGGGGACCTGGGGCCGGGGATGTCACCCGACACTGGTACCCGGGGCAGCGACCCGATACGACCCGGGGACCTGGGTCCGGGGTCCCGACCTGACCCGGTGACCTGGGGCCAGGGTAACCACCTGACCCGGGGACCCGGGCCGGGGACCCGGTATGACTCCGTCTCCCGGGGCCGGCGTGGTCACCTGACACTGCTACCCGGGACAGCGACCCGACATGACCCGGTGACCCGGGGCCGGGGTAACGACCTGTCCAGGGGACCTGGGCCGGGGACCCGACAGGGCCCGGTGACCTGGTTCCGGGGTGCCGACCTGACCCGGTGACCTGGGGCTGTGGTGTCGACCGGACTCGGGGACCTGGTCCGGTGTCCCGTCATGACCCGGGGACCTGGGGTCGGGGTGGTCACCAGACCGTTGTACCCAGGCCGTTGAGCCGACATGACCCTGTGACCCGGAGCCTGGGTAAAAATCCAACCCGGGGACCCGGGCATGGGACGTGACATGACCCGACCTGGGTCCGGGGTCCCGACCTGACCCGGTGACCTGGGCCGGGGACCCCACGTGACACGGGGACCTGGGGCCGGGGATGTCACCCGACACTGGTACCCGGGGCAGCGACCCGATACGACCTGGGGACCTGGGTCCGGGGTCCCGACCTGACCCGGTCACCTGGGGCCGGGGTCCCCACGTGACCCGGGGTCCTGGTGCCGGTGTCCCCACGTGACCCGGTCACCTCGGGCCCGGGTCCCCACGTGACCCGGTCACCTGGGGCCGGGGTCCCCACGTGACCTGGGGACCCGGGCCGGGGACCCCACGTGACCCGGGGACCTGGGGCCGGGGATGTCACCCGACACTGGTACCCGGGGCAGCGACCCGATACGACCCGGGGACCTGGGTCCGGGGTCCCGACCTGACCCGGTGACCTGGGGCCAGGGTAACCACCTGACCCGGGGACCCGGGCCGGGGACTCGGTATGACTCCGTCTCCCGGGGCCGGGGTGGTCACCTGACACTGGTACCCGGGACAGCGACCCGACATGACCCGGTGACCCGGGGCCGGGGTAACGACCTGTCCAGGGGACCTGGGCCGGGGACCCGACAGGACCCGGTGACCTGGTTCCGGGGTGCCGACCTGACCCGGTGACCTGGGGCTGTGGTGTCGACCGGACTCGGGGACCTGGTCCGGTGTCCCGTCATGACCCGGGGACCTGGGGTCGGGGTGGTCACCAGACCGTTGTACCCAGGCTGTTGACCCGACATGACCCTGTGACCCGGGGCCTGGGTAAAAATCCGACCCGGGGCCTGGGTAAAAATCCAACCCGGGGACCCGGGGCCGGGTTAACGACCTGTCCAGGGGACCCGGGCCGGGGACCCGACAGGACCCGGTGATCCTTCGCTGGTGTCCCGATGCAACCCGGGGACCCGGGCCGGGGACCCCACGTGACCCGGGGACCTGGGGCCGGGGATGTCACCCGACACTGGTACCCGGGGCAGCGACCCGATACGACCCGGGGACCTGGGTCCGGGGTCCCGACCTGACCCGGTGACCTGGGGCCAGGGTAACCACCTGACCCGGGGACCCGGGCCGGGGACCCGGTATGACTCCGTCTCCCGGGGCCGGGGTGGTCACCTGACACTGCTACCCGGGACAGCGACCCGACATGACCCGGTGACCCGGGGCCGGGGTAACGACCTGTCCAGGGGACCTGGGCCGGGGACCCGACAGGACCCGGTAACCTGGTAACGGGGTGCCGACCTGACCCGGTGACCTGGGGCTGTGGTGTCGACCGGACTCGGGGACCTGGTCCGGTGTCCCGTCATGACCCGGGGACCTGGGGTCGGGGTGGTCACCAGACCGTTGTACCCAGGCCGTTGAGCCGACATGACCCTGTGACCCGGAGCCTGGGTAAAAATCCAACCCGGGGACCCGGGCATGGGACGTGACATGACCCGACCTGGGTCCGGGGTCCCGACCTGACCCGGTGACCTGGGCCGGGGACCCCACGTGACCCGGGGACCTGGGGCCGGGGATGTCACCCGACACTTGTACCCGGGGCAGCGACCCGATACGACCCGGGGACCTGGGTCCGGGGTCCCGACCTGACCCGGTGACCTGGGGCCAGGGTAACCACTTGACCCGGGGACCCGGGCCGGGGACCCGGTATGACTCCGTCTCCCGGGGCCAGGGTGGTCACCTGACACTGCTACCCGGGACAGCGACCCGACATGACCCGGTGACCCGGGGCCGGGGTA
The DNA here is from genome assembly GCA_951411735.1 of Somateria mollissima. Taxonomy (NCBI): domain Eukaryota; kingdom Metazoa; phylum Chordata; class Aves; order Anseriformes; family Anatidae; genus Somateria; species Somateria mollissima. The sequence goes on along the minus strand of CATOCB010000251.1, from coordinate 323,848 downwards.
ACGACCTGTCCAGGGGACCTGGGCCGGGGACCCGACAGGACCCGGTGACCTGGTTCCGGGGTCCCGACCTGACCCGCTGACCTGGGGCCGGTGTCCCCACGTGACCCGGGGTCCTGGTGCCGGGGTCCCCACGTGACCCGGGGACCCGAGCCGGGGTCCCCACGTGACCCGGTGACCTGAGGCCGGGGTCCCCACGTGACCCGGTGACCTGGGGCCGGGGTTCCCACGTGACCCGGTGACCCGAGCCGGGGTCCCCACGTGACCCGCTGACCTGGGGCCGGTGTCCCCACGTGACCCGGGGTCATGGTGCCGGGGTTCCCACGTGACCCGGTGACCCGGGCCGGGGTCCCCACGTGACCCAGGGTCCTGGTGCCGGTGTCTCCACCTGACCCGGTGACCTGGTGCCGGGGTCCCCACGTGACCCGGTGACCTGGGGCCGGGGTCCCCACGTGACCCGGGGACCCGGGCCGGGGTCCCCACGTGACCCAGGGTCCTGGTGCCGGTGTCCCCACGTGACCCGGTGACCCGGGGCCGGGGTAACGACCTGTCCAGGGGACCTGGGCCGGGGACCCGACAGGACCCGGTGACCTGGTTCCGGGGTGCCGACCTGACCCGGTGACCTGGGGCTGTGGTGTCGACCGGACTCGGGGACCTGGTCCGGTGTCCCGTCATGACCCGGGGACCTGGGGTCGGGGGTGGTCACCAGACCGTTGTACCCAGGCTGTTGACCCGACATGACCCTGTGACCCGGGGCCTGGGTAAAAATCCGACCCGGGGCCTGGGTAAAAATCCAACCCGGGGACCCGGGGCCGGGTTAACGACCTGTCCAGGGGACCCGGGCCGGGGACCCGACAGGACCCGGTGATCCTTCGCTGGTGTCCCGATGCAACCCGGGGACCCGGGCCGGGGACCCCACGTGACCCGGGGACCTGGGGCCGGGGATGTCACCCGACACTGGTACCCGGGGTAGCGACCCGATACGACCCGGGGACCTGGGTCCGGGGTCCCGACCTGACCCGGTGACCTGGGGCCAGGGTAACCACCTGACCCGGGGACCCGGGCCGGGGACCCGGTATGACTCCGTCTCCCGGGGCCGGGGTGGTCACCTGACACTGCTACCCGGGACAGCGACCCGACATGACCCGGTGACCCGGGGCCGGGGTAACGACCTGTCCAGGGGACCTGGGCCGGGGACCCGACAGGACCCGGTGACCTGGTTCCGGGGTGCCGACCTGACCCGGTGACCTGGGGCTGTGGTGTCGACCGGACTCGGGGACCTGGTCCGGTGTCCCGTCATGACCCGGGGACCTGGGGTCGGGGTGGTCACCAGACCGTTGTACCCAGGCCGTTGACCCGACATGACCCTGTGACCCGGGGCCTGGGTAAAAATCCAACCCGGGGACCCGGGCATGGGACATGACATGACCCAACCTGGGTCCGGGGTCCCGACCTGACCCGCTGACCTGGGGCCGGTGTCCCCACGTGACCCGGTGACCTGAGGCCGGGGTCCCCACGTGACCCGGTGACCTGGGGCCGGGGTCCCCACGTGACCCGGGGTCCTGGTGCCGGGGTCCCCACGTGACCCGGGGACCCGGGCCGGGGACCCCACGTGACCCGGTGACCTGGGGCCGGGGTCCCCACGTGACCCGGGGACCCGGGCCGGGGACATCACGTGACCCGGTCACCTGGGGCCGGGGTCCCCACGTGACCCGGGGTCCTGGTGCCGGGGAACCCACGTGACCCGGGGACCCGGTCCGGGGTCCCCACGTGACCCGGGGTCCTGGTGCCGGGGTCCCCACGTGACCCGCTGACCTGGGGCCGTTGTCCCCACGTGACCCGGGGACCTGGTGCCGGGGTCCCCACGTGACCCGGGGACCCGGGCCGGGGTCCCCACGTGACCCGGTGACCTGAGGCCAAGGTCCCCACGTGACCCGGTGACCTGGGGCGAGGGTCCCCACGTGACCCGGGGTCCTGGTGCCGGGGTCCCCAAGTGACCCGGGGACCCGGGCCGGGGACCCCACGTGACCCGGTGACCTGGGGCCGGGGTCCCCACGTGACCCGGGGACCCGGGCCGGGGACATCACGTGACCCGGTCACCTGGGGCCGGGGTCCCCACGTGACCCGGGGTCCTGGTGCCGGGGTCCCCACGTGACCCGGGGTCCTGGTGCCGGGGTCCCCACGTGACCCGGTGACCTGAGGCCGGGGTCCACACGTGACCTGGTGACCTGGGGCCGGGGTCCCCACGTGACCCGGGGTCCTGGTACCGGGGTTCCCACGTGACCCGGGGACCCGGGCCGGGGTCCCCACGTGACCCGGGGTCCTGTTGCCGGTGTCCCCACATGACCCGGGGACCCGGGCCGGTGTCCCCACGTGACCCGGTGACCTGGGGCCGGGGTCCCCACGTGACCCGGGGACCCGGGCCGGGGACATCACGTGACCCGGTGACCTGGTGCCGGGGTCCCCACGTGACCCGGGGTCCTGGGGCCGGGGTCCCCACGTGACCCGGGGACCCGTGCCGGGGTCCCCACGTGACCCAGGGTCCTGGTGCCGGTGTCCCCACGTGACCCGGGGACCTGGGGCCGGGGTCCGCACGTGACCCGGTGACCTGGGGCCGGGGTCCCCACGTGACCCGGGGACCTGGGGCCGGGGATGTCACCCGACACTGGTACCCGGGGCAGCGACCCGATACGACCCGGGGACCTGGGTCCGGGGTCCCGACCTGACCCGGTGACCTGGGGCCAGGGTAACCACCTGACCCGGGGACCCGGGCCGGGGACCCGGTATGACTCCGTCTCCCGGGGCCGGCGTGGTCACCTGACACTGCTACCCGGGACAGCGACCCGACATGACCCGGTGACCCGGGGCCGGGGTAACGACCTGTCCAGGGGACCTGGGCCGGGGACCCGACAGGGCCCGGTGACCTGGTTCCGGGGTGCCGACCTGACCCGGTGACCTGGGGCTGTGGTGTCGACCGGACTCGGGGACCTGGTCCGGTGTCCCGTCATGACCCGGGGACCTGGGGTCGGGGTGGTCACCAGACCGTTGTACCCAGGCCGTTGAGCCGACATGACCCTGTGACCCGGAGCCTGGGTAAAAATCCAACCCGGGGACCCGGGCATGGGACGTGACATGACCCGACCTGGGTCCGGGGTCCCGACCTGACCCGGTGACCTGGGCCGGGGACCCCACGTGACACGGGGACCTGGGGCCGGGGATGTCACCCGACACTGGTACCCGGGGCAGCGACCCGATACGACCTGGGGACCTGGGTCCGGGGTCCCGACCTGACCCGGTCACCTGGGGCCGGGGTCCCCACGTGACCCGGGGTCCTGGTGCCGGTGTCCCCACGTGACCCGGTCACCTCGGGCCCGGGTCCCCACGTGACCCGGTCACCTGGGGCCGGGGTCCCCACGTGACCTGGGGACCCGGGCCGGGGACCCCACGTGACCCGGGGACCTGGGGCCGGGGATGTCACCCGACACTGGTACCCGGGGCAGCGACCCGATACGACCCGGGGACCTGGGTCCGGGGTCCCGACCTGACCCGGTGACCTGGGGCCAGGGTAACCACCTGACCCGGGGACCCGGGCCGGGGACTCGGTATGACTCCGTCTCCCGGGGCCGGGGTGGTCACCTGACACTGGTACCCGGGACAGCGACCCGACATGACCCGGTGACCCGGGGCCGGGGTAACGACCTGTCCAGGGGACCTGGGCCGGGGACCCGACAGGACCCGGTGACCTGGTTCCGGGGTGCCGACCTGACCCGGTGACCTGGGGCTGTGGTGTCGACCGGACTCGGGGACCTGGTCCGGTGTCCCGTCATGACCCGGGGACCTGGGGTCGGGGTGGTCACCAGACCGTTGTACCCAGGCTGTTGACCCGACATGACCCTGTGACCCGGGGCCTGGGTAAAAATCCGACCCGGGGCCTGGGTAAAAATCCAACCCGGGGACCCGGGGCCGGGTTAACGACCTGTCCAGGGGACCCGGGCCGGGGACCCGACAGGACCCGGTGATCCTTCGCTGGTGTCCCGATGCAACCCGGGGACCCGGGCCGGGGACCCCACGTGACCCGGGGACCTGGGGCCGGGGATGTCACCCGACACTGGTACCCGGGGCAGCGACCCGATACGACCCGGGGACCTGGGTCCGGGGTCCCGACCTGACCCGGTGACCTGGGGCCAGGGTAACCACCTGACCCGGGGACCCGGGCCGGGGACCCGGTATGACTCCGTCTCCCGGGGCCGGGGTGGTCACCTGACACTGCTACCCGGGACAGCGACCCGACATGACCCGGTGACCCGGGGCCGGGGTAACGACCTGTCCAGGGGACCTGGGCCGGGGACCCGACAGGACCCGGTAACCTGGTAACGGGGTGCCGACCTGACCCGGTGACCTGGGGCTGTGGTGTCGACCGGACTCGGGGACCTGGTCCGGTGTCCCGTCATGACCCGGGGACCTGGGGTCGGGGTGGTCACCAGACCGTTGTACCCAGGCCGTTGAGCCGACATGACCCTGTGACCCGGAGCCTGGGTAAAAATCCAACCCGGGGACCCGGGCATGGGACGTGACATGACCCGACCTGGGTCCGGGGTCCCGACCTGACCCGGTGACCTGGGCCGGGGACCCCACGTGACCCGGGGACCTGGGGCCGGGGATGTCACCCGACACTTGTACCCGGGGCAGCGACCCGATACGACCCGGGGACCTGGGTCCGGGGTCCCGACCTGACCCGGTGACCTGGGGCCAGGGTAACCACTTGACCCGGGGACCCGGGCCGGGGACCCGGTATGACTCCGTCTCCCGGGGCCAGGGTGGTCACCTGACACTGCTACCCGGGACAGCGACCCGACATGACCCGGTGACCCGGGGCCGGGGTAACGACCTGTCCAGGGGACCTGGGCCGGGGACCCGACAGGACCCGGTGACCTGGTTCCGGGGTCCCGACCTGACCCGCTGACCTGGGGCCGGTGTCCCCACGTGACCCGGGGTCCTGGTGCCGGGGTCCCCACGTGACCCGGGGACCCGAGCCGGGGTCCCCACGTGACCCGGTGACCTGAGGCCGGGGTCCCCACGTGACCCGGTGACCTGGGGCCGGGGTTCCCACGTGACCCGGTGACCCGAGCCGGGGTCCCCACGTGACCCGCTGACCTGGGGCCGGTGTCCCCACGTGACCCGGGGTCATGGTGCCGGGGTTCCCACGTGACCCGGTGACCCGGGCCGGGGTCCCCACGTGACCCAGGGTCCTGGTGCCGGTGTCTCCACCTGACCCGGTGACCTGGTGCCGGGGTCCCCACGTGACCCGGTGACCTGGGGCCGGGGTCCCCACGTGACCCGGGGACCCGGGCCGGGGTCCCCACGTGACCCAGGGTCCTGGTGCCGGTGTCCCCACGTGACCCGGTGACCCGGGGCCGGGGTAACGACCTGTCCAGGGGACCTGGGCCGGGGACCCGACAGGACCCGGTGACCTGGTTCCGGGGTGCCGACCTGACCCGGTGACCTGGGGCTGTGGTGTCGACCGGACTCGGGGACCTGGTCCGGTGTCCCGTCATGACCCGGGGACCTGGGGTCGGGGTGGTCACCAGACCGTTGTACCCAGGCTGTTGACCCGACATGACCCTGTGACCCGGGGCCTGGGTAAAAATCCGACCCGGGGCCTGGGTAAAAATCCAACCCGGGGACCCGGGGCCGGGTTAACGACCTGTCCAGGGGACCCGGGCCGGGGACCCGACAGGACCCGGTGATCCTTCGCTGGTGTCCCGATGCAACCCGGGGACCCGGGCCGGGGACCCCACGTGACCCGGGGACCTGGGGCCGGGGATGTCACCCGACACTGGTACCCGGGGTAGCGACCCGATACGACCCGGGGACCTGGGTCCGGGGTCCCGACCTGACCCGGTGACCTGGGGCCAGGGTAACCACCTGACCCGGGGACCCGGGCCGGGGACCCGGTATGACTCCGTCTCCCGGGGCCGGGGTGGTCACCTGACACTGCTACCCGGGACAGCGACCCGACATGACCCGGTGACCCGGGGCCGGGGTAACGACCTGTCCAGGGGACCTGGGCCGGGGACCCGACAGGACCCGGTGACCTGGTTCCGGGGTGCCGACCTGACCCGGTGACCTGGGGCTGTGGTGTCGACCGGACTCGGGGACCTGGTCCGGTGTCCCGTCATGACCCGGGGACCTGGGGTCGGGGTGGTCACCAGACCGTTGTACCCAGGCCGTTGACCCGACATGACCCTGTGACCCGGGGCCTGGGTAAAAATCCAACCCGGGGACCCGGGCATGGGACATGACATGACCCGACCTGGGTCCGGGGTCCCGACCTGACCCGGTTACCTGGGGCCGGGGTCCCCACGTGACCCGGGGTCCTGGTGCCGGGGTCCCCACGTGACCCGGGGACCCGAGCCGGGGTCCCCACGTGACCCGGTGACCTGAGGCCGGGGTCCCCACGTGACCCGGTGACCTGGGGCCGGGGTCCCCACGTGACCCGGGGTCCTGGTGCCGGGGTCCCCACGTGACCAGGGGACCCGGGCCGGGGACCCCACGTGACCCGGTGACCTGGGGCCGGGGTCCCCACGTGACCCGGGGACCCGGGCCGGGGACATCACGTGACCCGGTCACCTGGGGCCGGGGTCCCCACGTGACCCGGGGACCCAGGCCGGGGACCCCACGTGACCCGGGGACCCAGGCCGGGGTCCCCACGTGACCCGGGGTCCTGGTGCCGGTGTCCCCACGTGACCCGGTCACCTGGGGCCGGGGTCCCCACGTGACCCGGGGTCCTGGTGCCGGGGTCCCCACGTGACCCGCTGACTTGGGGCCGGGGTCCCCACGTGACCTGGGGACCCGGGCCGGGGACCCCACGTGACCCGGGGACCTGGGGCAGGGGATGTCACCCGACACTGGTACCCGGGGCAGCGACCCGATACGACCCGGGGACCTGGGTCCGGGGTGCCGACCTGACCCGGTGACCTGGGGCTGTGGTGTCGACCGGACTCGGGGACCTGGTCCGGTGTCCCGTCATGACCCGGGGACCTGGGGTCGGGGTGGTCACCAGACCGTTGTACCCAGGCCGTTGACCCGACATGACCCTGTGACCCGGGGTCTGGGTAAAAATCCGACCCGGGGCCTGGGTAAAAATCCAACCCGGGGACCCGGGGCCGGGTTAACGACCTGTCCAGGGGACCCGGGCCGGGGACCCGACAGGACCCGGTGATCCTTCGCTGGTGTCCCGATGCAACCCGGGGACCCGGGCCGGGGACCCCACGTGACCCGGGGACCTGGGGCCGGGGATGTCACCCGACACTGGTACCCGGGGCAGCGACCCGATACGACCCGGGGACCTGGGTCCGGGGTCCCGACCTGACCCGGTGACCTGGGGCCAGGGTAACCACCTGACCCGGGGACCCGGGCCGGGGACCCGGTATGACTCCGTCTCCCGGGGCCGGGGTGGTCACCTGACACTGCTACCCGGGACAGCGACCCGACATGAACCGGTGACCCGGGGCCGGGGTAACGACCTGTCCAGGGGACCTGGGCCGGGGACCCGACAGGACCCGGTGACCTGGTTCCGGGGTGCCGACCTGACCCGGTGACCTGGGGCTGTGGTGTCGACCGGACTCGGGGACCTGGTCCGGTGTCCCGTCATGACCCGGGGACCTGGGGTCGGGGTGGTCACCAGACCGTTGTACCCAGGCCGTTGAGCCGACATGACCCTGTGACCCAGAGCCTGGGTAAAAATCCAACCCGGGGACCCGGGCATGGGACGTGACATGACCCGACCTGGGTCCGGGGTCCCGACCTGACCCGGTGACCTGGGCCGGGGACCCCACGTGACCCGGGGACCTGGGGCAGGGGATGTCACCCGACACTGGTACCCGGGGCAGCGACCCGATACGACCCGGGGACCTGGGTCCGGGGTCCCGACCTGACCCGGTGACCTGGGGCCAGGGTAACCACTTGACCCGGGGACCCGGGCCGGGGACCCGGTATGACTCCGTCTCCCGGGGCCAGGGTGGTCACCTGACACTGCTACCCGGGACAGCGACCCGACATGACCCGGTGACCCGGGGCCGGGGTAACGACCTGTCCAGGGGACCTGGGCCGGGGACCCGACAGGACCCGGTGACCTGGTTCCGGGGTGCCGACCTGACCCGGTGACCTGGGGCCGTGGTGTCGACCGGACTCGGGGACCTGGGGTCGGGGTGGTCACCAGACCGTTGTACCCAGGCCGTTGACCCGACATGACCCTGTGACCCGGGGCCTGGGTAAAAATCCAACCCGGGGACCCGGGCATGGGACATGACATGACCCAACCTGGGTCCGGGGTCCTGACCTGACCCGGTTACCTGGGGCCGGTGTCCCCACGTGACCCGGGGTCCTGGTGCCGGGGTCCCCACGTGACCCGGGGACCCGAGCCGGGGTCCCCACGTGACCCGGTGACCTGAGGCCGGGGTCCCCACGTGACCCGGTGACCTGGGGCCGGGGTCCCCACGTGACCCGGGGTCCTGGTGCCGGGGTCCCCACGTGACCCGGGGACCCGGGCCGGGGACCCCACGTGACCCGGTGACCTGGGGCTGGGGTCCCCACGTGACCCGGGGACCCGGGCCGGGGACATCACGTGACCCGGTCACCTGGGGCCGGGGTCCCCACGTGACCCGGGGTCCTGGTGCCGGGGACCCCACGTGACCCGGGGACCCGGGCCGGGGTCCCCACGTGACCCCGGGTCCTGGTGCCGGGGTCCCCACGTGACCCGCTGAAATGGGGCCGGGGTCCCCACTTGACCCGGGGTCCTGGTGCCGGGGTCCCCACGTGACCCGGGGACCCGGGCCGGGGTCCCCACGTGACCCGGTGACCTGAGGCCGAGGTCCCCACGTGACCCGGTGACCTGGGGCGAGGGTCCCCACGTGACCCGGGGTCCTGGTGCCGGGGTCCCCACGTGACCCGGGGACCCGGGCCGGGGACCCCACGTGACCCGGTGACCTGGGGCCGGGGTCCCCACGTGACCCGGGGACCCGGGCCGGGGACATCACGTGACCCGGTCACCTGGGGCCGGGGTCCCCACGTGACCCGGGGTCCTGGTGCCGGGGTCCCCACGTGACCCGGTGACCTGAGGCCGGGGTCCCCACGTGACCCGGTGACCTGGGGCCGGGGTCCCCACGTGACCCGGGGTCCTGGTGCCGGTGTCCCCACGTGACCCGGTGACCTGGGGCCGGGGTCCCCACGTGACCTGGGGACCCGGGCCGGGGACCCCACATGACCCGGGGACCTGGGGCCGGGGATGTCACCCGACACTGGTACCCGGGGCAGCGACCCGATACGACCCGGGGACCTGGGTCCGGGGTCCCGACCTGACCCGGTGACCTGGGGCCAGGGTAACCACTTGACCCGGGGACCCGGGCCCGGGACCCGGTATGACTCCGTCTCCCGGGGCCAGGGTGGTCACCTGACACTGCTACCCGGGACAGCGACCCGACATGACCCGGTGACCCGGGGCCGGGGTAACGACCTGTCCAGGGGACCTGGGCCGGGGACCCGACAGGACCCGGTGACCTGGTTCCGGGGTGCCGACCTGACCCGGTGACCTGGGGCTGTGGTGTCGACCGGACTCGGGGACCTGGTCCGGTGTCCCGTCATGACCCGGGGACCTGGGGTCGGGGTGGTCACCAGACCGTTGTACCCAGGCCGTTGACCCGACATGACCCTGTGACCCGGGGCCTGGGTAAAAATCCAACCCGGGGACCCGGGCATGGGACATGACATGACCCGACCTGGGTCCGGGGTCCCGACCTGACCCGCTGACCTGGGGCCGGTGTCCCCACGTGACCCGGGGTCCTGGTGCCGGGGTCCCCACGTGACCCGGGGACCCGGGCCGGGGTCCCCACGTGACCCGGTGACCTGAGGCCGGGGTCCCCACGTGACCCGGTGACCTGGGGCGAGGGTCTCCACGTGACCCGGGGTCCTGGTGCCGGGGTCCCCAAGTGACCCGGGGACCCGGGTCGGGGACCCCACGTGACCCGGTGACCTGGGGCCGGGGTCCCCACGTGACCCGGGGACCCGGGCCGGGGACATCACGTGACCCGGTCACCTGGGGCCGGGGTCCCCACGTGACCCGGTGACCTGGGGCCGGGGTCCCCACGTGACCCGGGGACCCGGGCCGGGGACATCACGTGACCCGGTCACCTGGGGCCGGGGTCCCCACGTGACCCGGGGTCCTGGTGCCGGGGTCCCCACGTGACCCGGGGTCCTGGTGCCGGGGTCCCCACGTGACCCGGTGACCTGAGGCCGGGGTCCACACGTGACCTGGTGACCTGGGGCCGGGGTCCCCACGTGACCCGGGGTCCTGGTACCGGGGTTCCCACGTGACCCGGGGACCCGGGCCGGGGTCCCCACGTGACCCGGGGTCCTGTTGCCGGTGTCCCCACATGACCCGGGGACCCGGGCCGGGGACCCCACGTGACCCGGTGACCTGGGGCCGGGGTCCCCACGTGACCCGGGGACCCGGGCCGGGGACATCACGTGACCCGGTGACCTGGTGCCGGGGTCCCCACGTGACCCGGGGTCCTGGGGCCGGGGTCCCCACGTGACCCGGGGACCCGGGCCGGGGTCCCCACGTGACCCAGGGTCCTGGTGCCGGTGTCCCCACGTGACCCGGGGACCTGGGGCCGGGGTCCGCACGTGACCCGGTGACCTGGGGCCGGGGTCCCCACGTGACCCGGGGACCTGGGGCCGGGGATGTCACCCGACACTGGTACCCGGGGCAGCGACCCGATACGACCCGGGGACCTGGGTCCGGGGTCCCGACCTGACCCGGTGACCTGGGGCCAGGGTAACCACCTGACCCGGGGACCCGGGCCGGGGACCCGGTATGACTCCGTCTCCCGGGGCCGGCGTGGTCACCTGACACTGCTACCCGGGACAGCGACCCGACATGACCCGGTGACCCGGGGCCGGGGTAACGACCTGTCCAGGGGACCTGGGCCGGGGACCCGACAGGGCCCGGTGACCTGGTTCCGGGGTGCCGACCTGACCCGGTGACCTGGGGCTGTGGTGTCGACCGGACTCGGGGACCTGGTCCGGTGTCCCGTCATGACCCGGGGACCTGGGGTCGGGGTGGTCACCAGACCGTTGTACCCAGGCCGTTGAGCCGACATGACCCTGTGACCCGGAGCCTGGGTAAAAATCCAACCCGGGGACCCGGGCATGGGACGTGACATGACCCGACCTGGGTCCGGGGTCCCGACCTGACCCGGTGACCTGGGCCGGGGACCCCACGTGACACGGGGACCTGGGGCCGGGGATGTCACCCGACACTGGTACCCGGGGCAGCGACCCGATACGACCCGGGGACCTGGGTCCGGGGTCCCGACCTGACCCGGTCACCTGGGGCCGGGGTCCCCACGTGACCCGGGGTCCTGGTGCCGGTGTCCCCACGTGACCCGGTCACCTCGGGCCCGGGTCCCCACGTGACCCGGTCACCTGGGGCCGGGGTCCCCACGTGACCTGGGGACCCGGGCCGGGGACCCCACGTGACCCGGGGACCTGGGGCCGGGGATGTCACCCGACACTGGTACCCGGGGCAGCGACCCGATACGACCCGGGGACCTGGGTCCGGGGTCCCGACCTGACCCGGTGACCTGGGGCCAGGGTAACCACCTGACCCGGGGACCCGGGCCGGGGACTCGGTATGACTCCGTCTCCCGGGGCCGGGGTGGTCACCTGACACTGGTACCCGGGACAGCGACCCGACATGACCCGGTGACCCGGGGCCGGGGTAACGACCTGTCCAGGGGACCTGGGCCGGGGACCCGACAGGACCCGGTGACCTGGTTCCGGGGTGCCGACCTGACCCGGTGACCTGGGGCTGTGGTGTCGACCAGACTCGGGGACCTGGTCCGGTGTCCCGTCATGACCCGGGGACCTGGGGTCGGGGTGGTCACCAGACCGTTGTACCCAGGCTGTTGACCCGACATGACCCTGTGACCCGGGGCCTGGGTAAAAATCCGACCCGGGGCCTGGGTAAAAATCCAACCCGGGGACCCGGGGCCGGGTTAACGACCTGTCCAGGGGACCCGGGCCGGGGACCCGACAGGACCCGGTGATCCTTCGCTGGTGTCCCGATGCAACCCGGGGACCCGGGCCGGGGACCCCACGTGACCCGGGGACCTGGGGCCGGGGATGTCACCCGACACTGGTACCCGGGGCAGCGACCCGATACGACCCGGGGACCTGGGTCCGGGGTCCCGACCTGACCCGGTGACCTGGGGCCAGGGTAACCACCTGACCCGGGGACCCGGGCCGGGGACCCGGTATGACTCCGTCTCCCGGGGCCGGGGTGGTCACCTGACACTGCTACCCGGGACAGCGACCCGACATGACCCGGTGACCCGGGGCCGGGGTAACGACCTGTCCAGGGGACCTGGGCCGGGGACCCGACAGGACCCGGTAACCTGGTAACGGGGTGCCGACCTGACCCGGTGACCTGGGGCTGTGGTGTCGACCGGACTCGGGGACCTGGTCCGGTGTCCCGTCATGACCCGGGGACCTGGGGTCGGGGTGGTCACCAGACCGTTGTACCCAGGCCGTTGAGCCGACATGACCCTGTGACCCGGAGCCTGGGTAAAAATCCAACCCGGGGACCCGGGCATGGGACGTGACATGACCCGACCTGGGTCCGGGGTCCCGACCTGACCCGGTGACCTGGGCCGGGGACCCCACGTGACCCGGGGACCTGGGGCCGGGGATGTCACCCGACACTTGTACCCGGGGCAGCGACCCGATACGACCCGGGGACCTGGGTCCGGGGTCCCGACCTGACCCGGTGACCTGGGGCCAGGGTAACCACTTGACCCGGGGACCCGGGCCGGGGACCCGGTATGACTCCGTCTCCCGGGGCCAGGGTGGTCACCTGACACTGCTACCCGGGACAGCGACCCGACATGACCCGGTGACCCGGGGCCGGGGTAACGACCTGTCCAGGGGACCTGGGCCGGGGACCCGACAGGACCCGGTGACCTGGTTCCGGGGTCCCGACCTGACCCGCTGACCTGGGGCCGGTGTCCCCACGTGACCCGGGGTCCTGGTGCCGGGGTCCCCACGTGACCCGGGGACCCGAGCCGGGGTCCCCACGTGACCCGGTGACCTGAGGCCGGGGTCCCCACGTGACCCGGTGACCTGGGGCCGGGGTTCCCACGTGACCCGGTGACCCGAGCCGGGGTCCCCACGTGACCCGCTGACCTGGGGCCGGTGTCCCCACGTGACCCGGGGTCATGGTGCCGGGGTTCCCACGTGACCCGGTGACCCGGGCCGGGGTCCCCACGTGACCCAGGGTCCTGGTGCCGGTGTCTCCACCTGACCCGGTGACCTGGTGCCGGGGTCCCCACGTGACCCGGTGACCTGGGGCCGGGGTCCCCACGTGACCCGGGGACCCGGGCCGGGGTCCCCACGTGACCCAGGGTCCTGGTGCCGGTGTCCCCACGTGACCCGGTGACCCGGGGCCGGGGTAACGACCTGTCCAGGGGACCTGGGCCGGGGACCCGACAGGACCCGGTGACCTGGTTCCGGGGTGCCGACCTGACCCGGTGACCTGGGGCTGTGGTGTCGACCGGACTCGGGGACCTGGTCCGGTGTCCCGTCATGACCCGGGGACCTGGGGTCGGGGTGGTCACCAGACCGTTGTACCCAGGCTGTTGACCCGACATGACCCTGTGACCCGGGGCCTGGGTAAAAATCCGACCCGGGGCCTGGGTAAAAATCCAACCCGGGGACCCGGGGCCGGGTTAACGACCTGTCCAGGGGACCCGGGCCGGGGACCCGACAGGACCCGGTGATCCTTCGCTGGTGTCCCGATGCAACCCGGGGACCCGGGCCGGGGACCCCACGTGACCCGGGGACCTGGGGCCGGGGATGTCACCCGACACTGGTACCCGGGGTAGCGACCCGATACGACCCGGGGACCTGGGTCCGGGGTCCCGACCTGACCCGGTGACCTGGGGCCAGGGTAACCACCTGACCCGGGGACCCGGGCCGGGGACCCGGTATGACTCCGTCTCCCGGGGCCGGGGTGGTCACCTGACACTGCTACCCGGGACAGCGACCCGACATGACCCGGTGACCCGGGGCCGGGGTAACGACCTGTCCAGGGGACCTGGGCCGGGGACCCGACAGGACCCGGTGACCTGGTTCCGGGGTGCCGACCTGACCCGGTGACCTGGGGCTGTGGTGTCGACCGGACTCGGGGACCTGGTCCGGTGTCCCGTCATGACCCGGGGACCTGGGGTCGGGGTGGTCACCAGACCGTTGTACCCAGGCCGTTGACCCGACATGACCCTGTGACCCGGGGCCTGGGTAAAAATCCAACCCGGGGACCCGGGCATGGGACATGACATGACCCGACCTGGGTCCGGGGTCCCGACCTGACCCGGTTACCTGGGGCCGGGGTCCCCACGTGACCCGGGGTCCTGGTGCCGGGGTCCCCACGTGACCCGGGGACCCGAGCCGGGGTCCCCACGTGACCCGGTGACCTGAGGCCGGGGTCCCCACGTGACCCGGTGACCTGGGGCCGGGGTCCCCACGTGACCCGGGGTCCTGGTGCCGGGGTCCCCACGTGACCCGGGGACCCGGGCCGGGGACCCCACGTGACCCGGTGACCTGGGGCCGGGGTCCCCACGTGACCCGGGGACCCGGGCCGGGGACATCACGTGACCCGGTCACCTGGGGCCGGGGTCCCCACGTGACCCGGGGTCCTGGTGCCGGGGACCCCACGTGACCCGGGGACCCAGGCCGGGGTCCCCACGTGACCCGGGGTCCTGGTGCCGGTGTCCCCACGTGACCCGGTCACCTGGGGCCGGGGTCCCCACGTGACCCGGGGTCCTGGTGCCGGGGTCCCCACGTGACCCGCTGACTTGAGGCCGGGGTCCCCACGTGACCTGGGGACCCGGGCCGGGGACCCCACGTGACCCGGGGACCTGGGGCAGGGGATGTCACCCGACACTGGTACCCGGGGCAGCGACCCGATACGACCCGGGGACCTGGGTCCGGGGTGCCGACCTGACCCGGTGACCTGGGGCTGTGGTGTCGACCGGACTCGGGGACCTGGTCCGGTGTCCCGTCATGACCCGGGGACCTGGGGTCGGGGTGGTCACCAGACCGTTGTACCCAGGCCGTTGACCCGACATGACCCTGTGACCCGGGGTCTGGGTAAAAATCCGACCCGGGGCCTGGGTAAAAATCCAACCCGGGGACCCGGGGCCGGGTTAACGACCTGTCCAGGGGACCCGGGCCGGGGACCCGACAGGACCCGGTGATCCTTCGCTGGTGTCCCGATGCAACCCGGGGACCCGGGCCGGGGACCCCACGTGACCCGGGGACCTGGGGCCGGGGATGTCACCCGACACTGGTACCCGGGGCAGCGACCCGATACGACCCGGGGACCTGGGTCCGGGGTCCCGACCTGACCCGGTGACCTGGGGCCAGGGTAACCACCTGACCCGGGGACCCGGGCCGGGGACCCGGTATGACTCCGTCTCCCGGGGCCGGGGTGGTCACCTGACACTGCTACCCGGGACAGCGACCCGACATGAACCGGTGACCCGGGGCCGGGGTAACGACCTGTCCAGGGGACCTGGGCCGGGGACCCGACAGGACCCGGTGACCTGGTTCCGGGGTGCCGACCTGACCCGGTGACCTGGGGCTGTGGTGTCGACCGGACTCGGGGACCTGGTCCGGTGTCCCGTCATGACCCGGGGACCTGGGGTCGGGGTGGTCACCAGACCGTTGTACCCAGGCCGTTGAGCCGACATGACCCTGTGACCCAGAGCCTGGGTAAAAATCCAACCCGGGGACCCGGGCATGGGACGTGACATGACCCGACCTGGGTCCGGGGTCCCGACCTGACCCGGTGACCTGGGCCGGGGACCCCACGTGACCCGGGGACCTGGGGCAGGGGATGTCACCCGACACTGGTACCCGGGGCAGCGACCCGATACGACCCGGGGACCTGGGTCCGGGGTCCCGACCTGACCCGGTGACCTGGGGCCAGGGTAACCACTTGACCCGGGGACCCGGGCCGGGGACCCGGTATGACTCCGTCTCCCGGGGCCAGGGTGGTCACCTGACACTGCTACCCGGGACAGCGACCCGACATGACCCGGTGACCCGGGGCCGGGGTAACGACCTGTCCAGGGGACCTGGGCCGGGGACCCGACAGGACCCGGTGACCTGGTTCCGGGGTGCCGACCTGACCCGGTGACCTGGGGCTGTGGTGTCGACCGGACTCGGGGACCTGGGGTCGGGGTGGTCACCAGACCGTTGTACCCAGGCCGTTGACCCGACATAACCCTGTGACCCGGGGCCTGGGTAAAAATCCAACCCGGGGACCCGGGCATGGGACATGACATGACCCAACCTGGGTCCGGGGTCCTGACCTGACCCGGTTACCTGGGGCCGGTGTCCCCACGTGACCCGGGGTCCTGGTGCCGGGGTCCCCACGTGACCCGGGGACCCGAGCCGGGGTCCCCACGTGACCCGGTGACCTGAGGCCGGGGTCCCCACGTGACCCGGTGACCTGGGGCCGGGGTCCCCACGTGACCCGGGGTCCTGGTGCCGGGGTCCCCACGTGACCCGGGGACCCGGGCCGGGGACCCCACGTGACCCGGTGACCTGGGGCTGGGGTCCCCACGTGACCCGGGGACCCGGGCCGGGGACATCACGTGACCCGCTCACCTGGGGCCGGGGTCCCCACGTGACCCGGGGTCCTGGTGCCGGGGACCCCACGTGACCCGGGGACCCGGGCCGGGGTCCCCACGTGACCCCGGGTCCTGGTGCCGGGGTCCCCACGTGACCCGCTGAAATGGGGCCGGGGTCCCCACTTGACCCGGGGTCCTGGTGCCGGGGTCCCCACGTGACCCGGGGACCCGGGCCGGGGTCCCCACGTGACCCGGTGACCTGAGGCCGAGGTCCCCACGTGACCCGGTGACCTGGGGCGAGGGTCCCCACGTGACCCGGGGTCCTGGTGCCGGGGTCCCCACGTGACCCGGGGACCCGGGCCGGGGACCCCACGTGACCCGGTGACCTGGGGCCGGGGTCCCCACGTGACCCGGGGACCCGGGCCGGGGACATCACGTGACCCGGTCACCTGGGGCCGGGGTCCCCACGTGACCCGGGGTCCTGGTGCCGGGGTCCCCACGTGACCCGGTGACCTGAGGCCGGGGTCCCCACGTGACCCGGTGACCTGGGGCCGGGGTCCCCACGTGACCCGGGGTCCTGGTGCCGGTGTCCCCACGTGACCCGGTGACCTGGGGCCGGGGTCCCCACGTGACCTGGGGACCCGGGCCGGGGACCCCACATGACCCGGGGACCTGGGGCCGGGGATGTCACCCGACACTGGTACCCGGGGCAGCTACCCGATACGACCCGGGGACCTGGGTCCGGGGTCCCGACCTGACCCGGTGACCTGGGGCCAGGGTAACCACTTGACCCGGGGACCCGGGCCCGGGACCCGGTATGACTCCGTCTCCCGGGGCCAGGGTGGTCACCTGACACTGCTACCCGGGACAGCGACCCGACATGACCCGGTGACCCGGGGCCGGGGTAACGACCTGTCCAGGGGACCTGGGCCGGGGACCCGACAGGACCCGGTGACCTGGTTCCGGGGTGCCGACCTGACCCGGTGACCTGGGGCTGTGGTGTCGACCGGACTCGGGGACCTGGTCCGGTGTCCCGTCATGACCCGGGGACCTGGGGTCGGGGTGGTCACCAGACCGTTGTACCCAGGCCGTTGACCCGACATGACCCTGTGACCCGGGGCCTGGGTAAAAATCCAACCCGGGGACCCGGGCATGGGACATGACATGACCCGACCTGGGTCCGGGGTCCCGACCTGACCCGCTGACCTGGGGCCGGTGTCCCCACGTGACCCGGGGTCCTGGTGCCGGGGTCCCCACGTGACCCGGGGACCCGGGCCGGGGTCCCCACGTGACCCGGTGACCTGAGGCCGGGGTCCCCACGTGACCCGGTGACCTGGGGCGAGGGTCCCCACGTGACCCGGGGTCCTGGTGCCGGGGTCCCCAAGTGACCCGGGGACCCGGGTCGGGGACCCCACGTGACCCGGTGACCTGGGGCCGGGGTCCCCACGTGACCCGGGGACCCGGGCCGGGGACATCACGTGACCCGGTCACCTGGGGCCGGGGTCCCCACGTGACCCGGTCACCTGGGGCCGGGGTCCCCACGTGACCCGGGGTCCTGGTGCCGGGGTCCCCACGTGACCCGGTGACCTGAGGCCGGGGTCCCCACGTGACCCGTTGACCTGGGGCCGGGGTCCCCACGTGACCCGGGGTCCTGGTGCCGGGGTTCCCACGTGACCCGGGGACCCGGGCCGGGGTCCCCACGTGACCCGGGGTCCTGGTGCCGGTGTCCCCACGTGACCCGGGGACCCGGGCCGGGGACCCCACGTGACCCGGGGACCCGGGCCGGGGACATCACGTGACCCGGTCACCTGGGGCCGGGGTCCCCACGTGACCCGGTGACCTGGGGCCGGGGTCCCCACGTGACCCGGGGTCCTGGTGCCGGTGTCCCCACGTGACCCGGTCACCTGGGGCCCGGGTCCCCACGTGACCCGGTCACCTGGGGCCGGGGTCCCCACGTGACCTGGGGACCCGGGCCGGGGACCCCACGTGACCCGGGGACCTGGGGCCGGGGATGTCACCCGACACTGGTACCCGGGGCAGCGACCCGATACGACCCGGGGACCTGGGTCCGGGGTCCCGACCTGACCCGGTGACCTGGGGCCAGGGTAACCACCTGACCCGGGGACCCGGGCTGGGGACCCGGTATGACTCCGTCTCCCGGGGCCGGGGTGGTCACCTGACACTGCTACCCGGGACAGCGACCCGACATGACCCGGTGACCCGGGGCCGGGGTAACGACCTGTCCAGGGGACCTGGGCCGGGGACCCGACAGGACCCGGTGACCTGGTTCCGGGGTGCCGACCTGACCCGGTGACCTGGGGCTGTGGTGTCGACCGGACTCGGGGACCTGGTCCGGTGTCCCGTCATGACCCGGGGACCTGGGGTCGGGGTGGTCACCAGACCGTTGTACCCAGGCCGTTGAGCCGACATGACCCTGTGACCCGGAGCCTGGGTAAAAATCCAACCCGGGGACCCGGGCATGGGACGTGACATGACCCGACCTGGGTCCGGGGTCCCGACCTGACCCGGTGACCTGGGCCGGGGACCCCACGTGACCCGGGGACCTGGGGCAGGGGATGTTACCCGACACTGGTACCCGGGGCAGCGACCCGATACGACCCGGGGACCTGGGTCCGGGGTCCCGACCTGACCCGGTGACCTGGGGCCAGGGTAACCACTTGACCCGGGGACCCGGGCCGGGGACCCGGTATGACTCCGTCTCCCGGGGCCAGGGTGGTCACCTGACACTGCTACCCGGGACAGCGACCCGACATGACCCGGTGACCCGGGGCCGGGGTAACGACCTGTCCAGGGGACCTGGGCCGGGGACCCGACAGGACCCGGGGACCTGGTTCCGGGGTGCCGACCTGACCCGGTGACCTGGGGCTGTGGTGTCGACCGGACTCGGGGACCTGGTCCGGTGTCCCGTCATGACCCGGGGACCTGGGGTCGGGGTGGTCACCAGACCGTTGTACCCAGGCCGTTGACCCGACATGACCCTGTGACCCGGGGCCTGGGTAAAAATCCAACCCGGGGACCCGGGCATGGGACATGAAATGACCCGACCTGGGTCCGGGGTCCCGACCTGACCCGGTTACCTGGGGCCGGGGTCCCCACGTGACCCGGGGTCCTGGTGCCGTGGTCCCCACGTGACCCGGGGACCCGAGCCGGGGTCCCCACGTGACCCGGTGACCTGAGGCCGGGGTCCCCACGTGACCCGGGGTCCTGGTGCCGGGGTCCCCACGTGACCCGGGGACCCGGGCCGGGGACCCCACGTGACCCGGTGACCTGGGGCCGGGGTCCCCACGTGACCCGGGGACCCGGGCCGGGGACATCACGTGACCCGGGGTCCTGGGGCCGGGGTCCCCACGTGACCCGGGGTCCTGGTGCCGGGGACCCCACGTGACCCGGGGACCCGGGCCGGGGTCCCCACGTGACCCGGGGTCCTGGTGCCGGTGTCCCCACGTGACCCGGTCACCTGGGGCCGGGGTCCCCACCTGACCCGGGGTCCTGGTGCCGGGGTCCCCACGTGACCCGGTGACCTGGGGCCGGGGTCCCCACGTGACCCGGGGTCCTGGTGCCGGGGTCCCCACGTGACCCGCTGACCTGGGGCCAGGGTCCCCACGTGACCCGGGGTCCTGGTGCCGGGGTGGTCACCGGAACCTGGGAACCAGGCCGGGTGCGCGACATGACCCGGTGACCCGGGGCCGGGTTAACGACCTGTCCAGGGGACCCGGGCCGGGGACCCCACGTGACCCGGGGACCTGGGGCAGGGGATGTCACCCGACACTGGTACCCGGGGCAGCGACCCGATACGACCCGGGGACCTGGGTCCGGGGTCCCGACCTGACCCAGTGACCTGGGGCCAGGGTAACCACCTGACCCGGGGACCCGGGCCGGGGACTCGGTATGACTCCGTCTCCCAAGGCCAGCATGGTCACCTGACACTGCTACCCGGGACAGCGACCCGACATGACCCGGTGACCCGGGGCCGGGGTAAAAATCCAACGGGGGAACCCGGTCATGGGACGTGACATGACCCGACCTGGGTCCGGGGTCCCGACCTGACCCGGTGACCTGGGGCCAGGGTAACCACCTGACCCGGGGACTCGGGCCGGGGACCCGGTATGACTTCGTCTCCCGGGGCCGGGGTGGTCACCTGACACTGCTACCCGGGACAGCGACCCGACATGACCCGGTGACGCGGGGCCGGGGTAACGACCTGTCCAGGGAACCTGGGCCGGGGACCCGACATGACCCGGTGACCTGGTTCCGGGGTGCCGACCTGACCCGGTGACCTGGGGCTGTGGTGTCGACCGGACTCGGGGACCTGGTCCGGTGTCCCGTCATGACCCGGGGACCTGGGGTCGGGGTGGTCACCAGACCGTTGTACCCAGGCCGTTGACCCGACATGACCCTGTGACCCGGGGCCTGGGTAAAAATCCGACCCGGGGCCTGGGTAAAAATCCAACCCGGGGACCCGGGGCCGGGTTAACGACCTGTCCAGGGGACCCGGGCCGGGGACCCGACAGGACCCGGTGATCCTTCGCTGGTGTCCCGATGCAACCCGGGGACCCGGGCCGGGGACCCCACGTGACCCGGGGACCTGGGGCCGGGGATGTCACCCGACACTGGTACCCGGGGCAGCGACCCGATACGACCCGGGGACCTGGGTCCGGGGTCCCGACCTGACCCGGTGACCTGGGGCCAGGGTAACCACCTGACCCGGGGACCCGGGCCGGGGACCCGGTATGACTCCGTCTCCCGGGGCCGGGGTGGTCACCTGACACTGCTACCCGGGACAGCGACCCGACATGACCCGGTGACCCGGGGCCGGGGTAACGACCTGTCCAGGGGACCTGGGCCGGGGACCCGACAGGACCCGGTGACCTGGTTCCGGGGTGCCGACCTGACCCGGTGACCTGGGGCTGTGGTGTCGACCGGACTCGGGGACCTGGTCCGGTGTCCCGTCATGACCCGGGGACCTGGGGTCGGGGTGGTCACCAGACCGTTGTACCCAGGCCGTTGACCCGACATGACCCTGTGACCCGGGGCCTGGGTAAAAATCCAACCCGGGGACCCGGGCATGGGACATGACATGACCCGACCTGGGTCCGGGGTCCCGACCTGACCCGCTGACCTGGGGCCGGTGTCCCCACGTGACCCGGGGTCCTGGTGCCGGGGTCCCCACGTGACCCGGGGACCCGGGCCGGGGTCCCCACGTGACCCGGTGACCTGAGGCCGGGGTCCCCACGTGACCCGGTGACCTGGGGCCGGGGTCCCCACGTGACCCGGGGTCCTGGTGCCGGGGTCCCCAAGTGACCCGGGGACCCGGGTCGGGGACCCAACGTGACCCGGTGACCTGGGGCCGGGGTCCCCACGTGACCCGGGGACCTGGGCCGGGGACATCACGTGACCCGGTCACCTGGGGCCGGGGTCCCCACGTGACCCGGTCACCTGGGGCCGGGGTCCCCACGTGACCCGGGGTCCTGGTGCCGGGGTCCCCACGTGACCCGGTGACCTGAGGCCAGGGTCCCCACGTGACCCGGTGACCTGGGGCCGGGGTCCCCACGTGACCCGGGGTCCTGGTGCCGGGGTCCCCACGTGACCCGGGGACCCGGGCCGGGGTCCCCACGTGACCCAGGGTCCTGGTGCCGGTGTCCCCACGTGACCCGGTGACCTGGGGCCGGGGTCCCCACGTGACCCGGTGACCTGGGGCTGGGGTCCCCACGTGACCCGGGGACCCGGGCCGGGATTCTCACGTGACCCAGGGTCCTGGTGCCGGTGTCCCCACGTGACCCGGTGACCTGGGGCCGGGGTCCCCACGTGACCCGGGGACCCGGGCCGGGGACATCACGTGACCCGGTCACCTGGGGCCGGGGTCCCCACGTGACCCGGGGTCCTGGTGCCGGTGTCCCTACGTGACCCGGTCACCTGGGGCCCGGGTCCCCACGTGACCCGGTCACCTGGGGCCGGGGTCCCTACGTGACCTGGGGACCCGGGCCGGGGACCCCACGTGACCCGGGGACCTGGGGCCGGGGATGTCACCCGACACTGGTACCCGGGGCAGCGACCCGATACGACCCTGGGACCTGGGTCCGGGGTCCCGACCTGACCCGGTGACCTGGGGCCAGGGTAACCACCTGACCCGGGGACTCGGGCCGGGGACCCGGTATGACTCCGTCTCCCGGGGCCGGGGTGGTCACCTGACACTGGTACCCGGGACAGCGACCCGACATGACCCGGTGACCCGGGGCCAGGGTAACGACCTGTCCAGGGGACCTGGGCCGGGGACCCGACATGACCCGCTGACCTGGTTCCGGGGTGCCGACCTGACCCGGTGACCTGGGGCTGTGGTGTCGACCGGACTCGGGGACCTGGTCCGGTGTCCCGTCATGACCCGGGGACCTGGGGTCGGGGTGGTCACCAGACCGTTGTACCCAGGCCGTTGACCCGACATGACCCTGTGACCCGGGGCCTGAGTAAAAATCCGACCCGGGGCCTGGGTAAAAATCCAACCCGGGGACCCGGGGCCGGGTTAACGACCTGTCCAGGGGACCCGGGCCGGGGACCCGACAGGACCCGGTGATCCTTCGCTGGTGTCCCGATGCAACCCGGGGACCCGGGCCGGGGACCCCACGTGACCCGGGGACCTGGGGCAGGGGATGTCACCCGACACTGGTACCCGGGGCAGCGACCCGATACGACCCGGGGACCTGGGTCCGGGGTCCCGACCTGACCCGGTGACCTGGGGCCAGGGTAACCACCTGACCCGGGGACCCGGGCCGGGGACCCGGTATGACTCCGTCTCCCGGGGCCGGGGTGGTCACCTGACACTGCTACCCGGGACAGCGACCCGACATGACCCGGTGACCCGGGGCCGGGGTAACGACCTGTCCAGGGGACCTGGGCCGGGGACCTGACAGGACCCGGTGACCTGGTTCCGGGGTGCCGACCTGACCCGGTGACCTGGGGCTGTGGTGTCGACCGGACTCGGGGACCTGGTCCGGTGTCCCGTCATGACCCGGGGACCTGGGGTTGGGGTGGTCACCAGACCGTTGTACCCAGGCCGTTGAGCCGACATGACCCTGTGACCCGGAGCCTGGGTAAAAATCCAACCCGGGGACCCGGACATGGGACGTGACATGACCCGACCTGGGTCCGGGGTCCCGACCTGACCCGCTGACCTGGGGCCGGTGTCCCCACGTGACCCGGGGTCCTGGTGCCGGGGTCCCCACGTGACCCGGGGACCCGAGCCGGGGTCCCCACGTGACCCGGTGACCTGAGGCCGGGGTCCCCACGTGACCCGGTGACCTGGGGCCGGGGTCCCCACTTGACCCGGGGACCTGGAGCCGGGATCCCCACGTGACCCGGGGACCCGGGCCGGGGACCCCACGTGACCCGGTGACCTGGGGCCGGGGTCCCCACGTGACCCGGGGACCCGGGCCGGGGACATCACGTGACCCGGTCACCTGGGGCCGGGGTCCCCACGTGACCCGGTGACCTGGGGCCGGGGTGCCCACGTGACCCGGGGTCCTGGTGCCGGGGTCCCCACGTGACCCGGTGACCTGAGGCCGGGGTCCCCACGTGACCCGGTGACCTGGGGCCGGGGTCCCCACGTGACCCGGGGTCCTGGTGCCTGGGTCCCCACGTGACCCGGGGACCCGGGCCGGGGTCCCCACGTGACCCAGGGTCCTGGTGCCGGTGTCCCCACGTGACCCGGGGACCCGGGCCGGGGACCCCACGTGACCCGGTGACCTGGGGCCGGGGTCCCCACGTGACCCGGGGACCCGGGCCGGGGACATCACGTGACCCGGTCACCTGGGGCCGGGGTCCCCACGTGACCCGGGGTCCTGGTGCCGGGGTCCCCACGTGACCCGGGGACCCGGGCTGGGGTCCCCACGTGACCCAGGGTCCTGGTGCCGGTGTCCCCACGTGACCCGGTGACCTGGTGCCGGGGTCCCCACGTGACCCGGGGACCCGGGCCGGGGTCCCCACGTGACCCAGGGTCCTGGTGCCGGTGTCCCCACGTGACCCGGTGACCTGGGGCCGGGGTCCCCACGTGACCCGGTGACCTGGGGCCGGGGTCCCCACGTGACCCGGGGACCCGGGCCGGGGTCCCCACGTGACCCAGGGTCCTGGTGCCGGTGTCCCCACGTGACCCGGTGACCTGGGGCCGGGGTCCCCACGTGACCCGGGGACCCGGGCCGGGGACATCACGTGACCCGGTCACCTGGGGCCGGGGTCCCCACGTGACCCGGTCACCTGGGGCCGGGGTCCCCACGTGACCCGGGGTCCTGGTGCCGGTGTCCCTACGTGACCCGGTCACCTGGGGCCCGGGTCCCCACGTGACCCGGTCACCTGGGGCCGGGGTCCCCACGTGACCTGGGGACCCGGGCCGGGGACCCCACGTGACCCGGGGACCTGGGGCCGGGGATGTCACCCGACACTGGTACCCGGGGCAGCGACCCGATACGACCCGGGGACCTGGTGCCGGGGTCCCGACCTGACCCGGTGACCTGGGGCCAGGGTAACCACCTGACCCGGGGACCCGGGCCGGGGACTCGGTATGACTCCGTCTCCCGGGGCCGGGGTGGTCACCTGACACTGCTACCCGGGACAGCGACCCGACATGACCCGGTGACCCGGGGCCGGGGTAACGACCTGTCCAGGGGACCTGGGCCGGGGACCCGACAGGACCCGGTGACCTGGTTCCGGGGTGCCGACCTGACCCGGTGACCTGGGGCTGTGGTGTCGACCGGACTCGGGGACCTGGTCCGGTGTCCCGTCATGACCCGGGGACCTGGGGTAGGGGTGGTCACCAGACCGTTGTACCCAGGCCGTTGACCCGACATGACCCTGTGACCCGGTGCCTGGGTAAAAATCCAACCCGGGGACCCGGGCATGGGACGTGACATGACTCGACCTGGGTCCGGGGTCCCGACCTGACCCGGTGACCTTGGGCCAGGGTAACCACCTGACCCGGGGACTCGGGCCGGGGACCCGGTATGACTCCGTCTCCCGGGGCCGGGGTGGTCACCTGACACTGGTACCCGGGACAGCGACCCGACATGACCCGGTGACCCGGGGCCGGGGTAACGACCTGTCCAGGGGACCTGGGCCGGGGACCCGACATGACCCGCTGACCTGGTTCCGGGGTGCCGACCTGACCCGGTGACCTGGGGCTGTGGTGTCGACCGGACTCGGGGACCTGGTCCGGTGTCCCGTCATGACCCGGGGACCTGGGGTCGGGGTGGTCACCAGACCGTTGTACCCAGGCCGTTGACCCGACATGACCCTGTGACCCGGGGCCTGAGTAAAAATCCGACCCGGGGCCTGGGTAAAAATCCAACCCGGGGACCCGGGGCCGGGTTAACGACCTGTCCAGGGGACCCGGGCCGGGGACCCGACAGGACCCGGTGATCCTTCGCTGGTGTCCCGATGCAACCCGGGGACCCGGGCCGGGGACCCCACGTGACCCGGGGACCTGGGGCCGGGGATGTCACCCGACACTGGTACCCGGGGCAGCGACCCGATACGACCCGGGGACCTGGGTCCGGGATCCCGACCTGACCCGGTGACCTGGGGCCAGGGTAACCACCTGACCCGGGGACCCGGGCCGGGGACCCGGTATGACTCCGTCTCCCGGGGCCGGGGTGGTCACCTGACACTGCTACCCGGGACAGCGACCCGACATGACCCGGTGACCCGGGGCCGGGGTAACGACCTGTCCAGGGGACCTGGGCCGGGGACCTGACAGGACCCGGTGACCTGGTTCCGGGGTGCCGACCTGACCCGGTGACCTGGGGCTGTGGTGTCGACCGGACTCAGGGACCTGGTCCGGTGTCCCGTCATGACCCGGGGACCTGGGGTCGGGGTGGTCACCAGACCGTTGTACCCAGGCCGTTGAGCCGACATGACCCTGTGACCCGGAGCCTGGGTAAAAATCCAACCCGGGGACCCGGGCATGGGACGTGACATAACCCGACCTGGGTCCGGGGTCCCGACCTGACCCGCTGACCTGGGGCCGGTGTCCCCACGTGACCCGGGGTCCTGGTGCCGGGGTCCCCACGTGACCCGGGGACCCGAGCCGGGGTCCCCACGTGACCCGGTGACCTGAGGCCGGGGTCCCCACGTGACCCGGTGACCTGGGGCCGGGGTCCCCACGTGACCCGGGGTCCTGGTGCCGGGGTCCCCACGTGACCCGGGGACCCGGGCCGGGGACCCCACGTGACCCGGTGACCTGGGGCCGGGGTCCCCACGTGACCCGGGGACCCGGGCCGGGGACATCACGTGACCCGGTCACCTGGGGCCGGGGTCCCCACGTGACCCGGTGACCTGGGGCCGGGGTGCCCACGTGACCCGGGGTCCTGGTGCCGGGGTCCCCACGTGACCCGGTGACCTGAGGCCGGGGTCCCCACGTGACCCGGTGACCTGGGGCCGGGGTCCCCACGTGACCCGGGGTCCTGGTGCCTGGGTCCCCACGTGACCCGGGGACCCGGGCCGGGGTCCCCACGTGACCCAGGGTCCTGGTGCCGGTGTCCCCACGTGACCCGGGGACCCGGGCCGGGGACCCCACGTGACCCGGTGACCTGGGGCCGGGGTCCCCACGTGACCCGGGGACCCGGGCCGGGGACATCACGTGACCCGGTCACCTGGGGCCGGGGTCCCCACGTGACCCGGGGTCCTGGTGCCGGGGTCCCCACGTGACCCGGGGACCCGGGCCGGGGTCCCCACGTGACCCAGGGTCCTGGTGCCGGTGTCCCCACGTGACCCGGGGACCTGGGGCCGGGGTCCCCACGTGACCCGGTGCCCTGGGGCCGGGGTCCCCACGTGACCCGGGGACCCGGGCCGGGGTCCCCACGTGACCCAGGGTCCTGGTGCCGGTGTCCCCACGTGACCCGGTGACCTGGGGCCGGGGTCCCCACGTGACCCGGTGACCTGGGGCCGGGGTCCCCACGTGACCCGGGGTCCTGGTGCCGGGGTCCCCAAGTGACCCGGGGACCCGGGTCGGGGACCCCACGTGACCCGGTGACCTGGGGCCGGGGTCCCCACGTGACCCGGGGACCCGGGCCGGGGACATCACGTGACCCGGTCACCTGGGGCCGGGATCCCCACGTGACCCGGTCACCTGGGGCCGGGGTCCCCACGTGACCCGGGGTCCTGGTGCCGGGGTCCCCACGTGACCCGGTGACCTGAGGCCGGGGTCCCCACGTGACCCGGTGACCTGGGGCCGGGGTCCCCACGTGACCCGGGGTCCTGGTGCCGGGGTCCCCACGTGACCCGGGGACCCGGGCCGGGGTCCCCACGTGACCCAGGGTCCTGGTGCCGGTGTCCCCACGTGACCCGGTGACCTGGGGCCGGGGTCCCCACGTGACCCGGTGACCTGGGGCCGGGGTCCCCACGTGACCCGGGGACCCGGGCCGGGGTCCCCACGTGACCCAGGGTCCTGGTGCCGGTGTCCCCACGTGACCCGGTGACCTGGGGCCGGGGTCCCCACGTGACCCGGGGACCCGGGCCGGGGACATCACGTGACCCGGTCACCTGGGGCCGGGGTCCCCACGTGACCCGGTCACCTGGGGCCGGGGTCCCCACGTGACCCGGGGTCCTGGTGCCGGTGTCCCCACGTGACCCGGTCACCTGGGGCCCGGGTCCCCACGTGACCCGGTCACCTGGGGCCGGGGTCCCCACGTGACCTGGGGACCCGGGCCGGGGACCCCACGTGACCCGGGGACCTGGGGCCGGGGATGTCACCCGACACTGGTACCCGGGGCAGCGACCCGATACGACCCGGGGACCTGGTGCCGGGGTCCCGACCTGACCCGGTGACCTGGGGCCAGGGTAACCACCTGACCCGGGGACCCGGGCCGGGGACTCGGTATGACTCCGTCTCCCGGGGCCGGGGTGGTCACCTGACACTGCTACCCGGGACAGCGACCCGACATGACCCGGTGACCCGGGGCCGGGGTAACGACCTGTCCAGGGGACCTGGGCCGGGGACCCGACAGGACCCGGTGACCTGGTTCCGGGGTGCCGACCTGACCCGGTGACCTGGGGCTGTGGTGTCGACCAGACTCGGGGACCTGGTCCGGTGTCCCGTCATGACCCGGGGACCTGGGGTAGGGGTGGTCACCAGACCGTTGTACCCAGGCCGTTGAGCCGACATGACCCTGTGACCCGGTGCCTGGGTAAAAATCCAACCCGGGGACCCGGGCATGGGACGTGACATGACTCGACCTGGGTCCGGGGTCCCGACCTGACCCGGTGACCTTGGGCCAGGGTAACCACCTGACCCGGGGACTCGGGCCGGGGACCCGGTATGACTCTGTCTCCCGGGGCCGGGGTGGTCACCTGACACTGGTACCCGGGACAGCGACCCGACATGACCCGGTGACCCGGGGCCGGGGTAACGACCTGTCCAGGGGACCTGGGCCAGGGACCCGACATGACCCGCTGACCTGGTTCCGGGGTGCCGACCTGACCCGGTGACCTGGGGCTGTGGTGTCGACCGGACTCGGGGACCTGGTCCGGTGTCCCGTCATGACCCGGGGACCTGGGGTCGGGGTGGTCACCAGACCGTTGTACCCAGGCCGTTGAGCCGACATGACCCTGTGACCCGGGGCCTGAGTAAAAATCCGACCCGGGGCCTGGGTAAAAATCCAACCCGGGGACCCGGGGCCGGGTTAACGACCTGTCCAGGGGACCCGGGCCGGGGACCCGACAGGACCCGGTGATCCTTCGCTGGTGTCCCGATGCAACCCGGGGACCCGGGCCGGGGACCCCACGTGACCCGGGGACCTGGGGCAGGGGATGTCACCCGACACTGGTACCCGGGGCAGCGACCCGATACGACCCGGGGACCTGGGTCCGGGGTCCCGACCTGACCCGGTGACCTGGGGCCAGGGTAACCACCTGACCCGGGGACCCGGGCCGGGGACCCGGTATGACTCCGTCTCCCGGGGCCGGGGTGGTCACCTGACACTGCTACCCGGGACAGCGACCCGACATGACCCGGTGACCCGGGGCCGGGGTAACGACCTGTCCAGGGGACCTGGGCCGGGGACCTGACAGGACCCGGTGACCTGGTTCCGGGGTGCCGACCTGACCCGGTGACCTGGGGCTGTGGTGTCGACCGGACTCGGGGACCTGGTCCGGTGTCCCGTCATGACCCGGGGACCTGGGGTCGGGGTGGTCACCAGACCGTTGTACCCAGGCCGTTGAGCCGACATGACCCTGTGACCCGGAGCCTGGGTAAAAATCCAACCCGGGGACCCGGGCATGGGACGTGACATGACCCGACCTGGGTCCGGGGTCCCGACCTGACCCGCTGACCTGGGGCCGGTGTCCCCACGTGACCCGGGGTCCTGGTGCCGGGGTCCCCACGTGACCCGGGGACCCGAGCCGGGGTCCCCACGTGACCCGGTGACCTGAGGCCGGGGTCCCCACGTGACCCGGTGACCTGGGGCCGGGGTCCCCACGTGACCCGGGGTCCTGGTGCCGGGGTCCCCACGTGACCCGGGGACCCGGGCCGGGGACCCCACGTGACCCGGTGACCTGGGGCCGGGGTCCCCACGTGACCCGGGGACCCGGGCCGGGGACATCACGTGACCCGGTCACCTGGGGCCGGGGTCCCCACGTGACCCGGTCACCTGGGGCCGGGTTGCCCACGTGACCCGGGGTCCTGGTGCCGGGGTCCCCACGTGACCCGGTGACCTGAGGCCGGGGTCCCCACGTGACCCGGTGACCTGGGGCCGGGGTCCCCACATGACCCGGGGTCCTGGTGCCTGGGTCCCCACGTGACCCGGGGACCCGGGCCGGGGTCCCCACGTGACCCAGGGTCCTGGTGCCGGTGTCCCCACGTGACCCGGGGACCCGGGCCGGGGACCCCACGTGACCCGGTGACCTGGGGCCGGGGTCCCCACGTGACCCGGGGACCCGGGCCGGGGACATCACGTGACCCGGTCACCTGGGGCCGGGGTCCCCACGTGACCCGGGGTCCTGGTGCCGGGGTCCCCACGTGACCCGGGGACCCGGGCCGGGGTCCCCACGTGACCCAGGGTCCTGGTGCCGGTGTCCCCACGTGACCCGGGGACCTGGGGCCGGGGTCCCCACGTGACCCGGTGACCTGGGGCCGGGGTCCCCACGTGACCCGGGGACCCGGGCCGGGGTCCCCACGTGACCCAGGGTCCTGGTGCCGGTGTCCCCACGTGACCCGGTGACCTGGGGCCGGGGTCCCCACGTGACCCGTTGACTTGGGGCCGGGGTCCCCACGTGACCCAGGGTCCTGGTGCCGGTGTCCCCACGTGACCCGGTCACCTGGGGCCCGGGTCCCCACGTGACCCGGTCACCTGGGGCCGGGGTCCCCACGTGACCTGGGGACCCGGGCCGGGGACCCCACGTGACCCGGGGACCTGGGGCCGGGGATGTCACCCGACACTGGTACCCGGGGCAGCGACCCGATACGACCCGGGGACCTGGGTCCGGGGTCCCGACCTGACCCGGTGACCTGGGGCCAGGGTAACCACCTGACCCGGGGACCCGGGCCGGGGACTCGGTATGACTCCGTCTCCCGGGGCCGGGGTGGTCACCTGACACTGCTACCCGGGACAGCGACCCGACATGACCCGGTGACCCGGGGCCGGGGTAACGACCTGTCCAGGGGACCTGGGCCGGGGACCCGACAGGACCCGGGGACCTGGTTCCGGGGTGCCGACCTGACCCGGTGACCTGGGGCTGTGGTGTCGACCAGACTCGGGGACCTGGTCCGGTGTCCCGTCATGACCCGGGGACCTGGGGTAGGGGTGGTCACCAGACCGTTGTACCCAGGCCGTTGACCCGACATGACCCTGTGACCCGGTGCCTGGGTAAAAATCCAACCCGGGGACCCGGGCATGGGACGTGACATGACTCGACCTGGGTCCGGGGTCCCGACCTGACCCGGTGACCTTGGGCCAGGGTAACCACCTGACCCGGGGACTCGGGCCGGGGACCCGGTATGACTCCGTCTCCCGGGGCCGGGGTGGTCACCTGACACTGGTACCCGGGACAGCGACCCGACATGACCCGGTGACCCGGGGCCGGGGTAACGACCTGTCCAGGGGACCTGGGCCGGGGACCCGACATGACCCGCTGACCTGGTTCCGGGGTGCCGACCTGACCCGGTGACCTGGGGCTGTGGTGTCGACCGGACTCGGGGACCTGGTCCGGTGTCCCGTCATGACCCGGGGACCTGGGGTCGGGGTGGTCACCAGACCGTTGTACCCAGGCCGTTGACCCGACATGACCCTGTGACCCGGGGCCTGAGTAAAAATCCGACCCGGGGCCTGGGTAAAAATCCAACCCGGGGACCCGGGGCCGGGTTAACGACCTGTCCAGGGGACCCGGGCCGGGGACCCGACAGGACCCGGTGATCCTTCGCTGGTGTCCCGATGCAACCCGGGGACCCGGGCCGGGGACCCCACGTGACCCGGGGACCTGGGGCAGGGGATGTCACCCGACACTGGTACCCGGGGCAGCGACCCGATACGACCCGGGGACCTGGGTCCGGGGTCCCGACCTGACCCGGTGACCTGGGGCCAGGGTAACCACCTGACCCGGGGACCCGGGCCGGGGACCCGGTATGACTCCGTCTCCCGGGGCCGGGGTGGTCACCTGACACTGCTACCCGGGACAGCGACCCGACATGACCCGGTGACCCGGGGCCGGGGTAACGACCTGTCCAGGGGACCTGGGCCGGGGACCTGACAGGACCCGGTGACCTGGTTCCGGGGTGCCGACCTGACCCGGTGACCTGGGGCTGTGGTGTCGACCGGACTCGGGGACCTGGTCCGGTGTCCCGTCATGACCCGGGGACCTGGGGTCGGGGTGGTCACCAGACCGTTGTACCCAGGCCGTTGAGCCGACATGACCCTGTGACCCGGAGCCTGGGTAAAAATCCAACCCGGGGACCCGGGCATGGGACGTGACATGACCCGACCTGGGTCCGGGGTCCCGACCTGACCCGCTGACCTGGGGCCGGTGTCCCCCACGTGACCCGGGGGTCCTGGTGCCGGGGGTCCCCACGTGACCCGGGGACCCGAGCCGGGGTCCCCACGTGACCCGGTGACCTGAGGCCGGGGTCCCCACGTGACCCGGTGACCTGGGGCCGGGGTCCCCACGTGACCCGGGGTCCTGGTGCCGGGGTCCCCACGTGACCCGGGGACCCGGGCCGGGGACCCCACGTGACCCGGTGACCTGGGGCCGGGGTCCCCACGTGACCCGGGGACCCGGGCCGGGGACATCACGTGACCCGGTCACCTTGGGCCGGGGTCCCCACGTGACCCGGTGACCTGGGGCCGGGGTGCCCACGTGACCCGGGGTCCTGGTGCCGGGGTCCCCACGTGACCCGGTGACCTGAGGCCGGGGTCCCCACGTGACCCGGTGACCTGGGGCCGGGGTCCCCACGTGACCCGGGGTCCTGGTGCCTGGGTCCCCACGTGACCCGGGGACCCGGGCCGGGGTCCCCACGTGACCCAGGGTCCTGGTGCCGGTGTCCCCACGTGACCCGGGGACCCGGGCCGGGGACCCCACGTGACCCGGTGACCTGGGGCCGGGGTCCCCACGTGACCCGGGGACCCGGGCCGGGGACATCACGTGACCCGGTCACCTGGGGCCGGGGTCCCCACGTGACCCGGGGTCCTGGTGCCGGGGTCCCCACGTGACCCGGGGACCCGGGCCGGGGTCCCCACGTGACCCGGGGTCCTGGTGCCGGTGTCCCCACGTGACCCGGGGACCTGGGGCCGGGGTCCCCACGTGACCCGGTGACCTGGGGCCGGGGTCCCCACGTGACCCGGGGACCCGGGCCGGGGTCCCCACGTGACCCAGGGTCCTGGTGCCGGTGTCCCCACGTGACCCGGTGACCTGGGGCCGGGGTCCCCACGTGACCCGGTGACCTGGGGCCGGGGTCCCCACGTGACCCAGGGTCCTGGTGCCGGTGTCCCCACGTGACCCGGTCACCTGGGGCCCGGGTCCCCACGTGACCCGGTCACCTGGGGCCGGGGTCCCCACGTGACCTGGGGACCCGGGCCGGGGACCCCACGTGACCCGGGGACCTGGGGCCGGGGATGTCACCCGACACTGGTACCCGGGGCAGCGACCCGATACGACCCGGGGACCTGGGTCCGGGGTCCCGACCTGACCCGGTGACCTGGGGCCAGGGTAACCACCTGACCCGGGGACCCGGGCCGGGGACTCGGTATGACTCCGTCTCCCGGGGCCGGGGTGGTCACCTGACACTGCTACCCGGGACAGCGACCCGACATGACCCGGTGACCCGGGGCCGGGGTAACGACCTGTCCAGGGGACCTGGGCCGGGGACCCGACAGGACCCGGGGACCTGGTTCCGGGGTGCCGACCTGACCCGGTGACCTGGGGCTGTGGTGTCGACCAGACTCGGGGACCTGGTCCGGTGTCCCGTCATGACCCGGGGACCTGGGGTAGGGGTGGTCACCAGACCGTTGTACCCAGGCCGTTGACCCGACATGACCCTGTGACCCGGTGCCTGGGTAAAAATCCAACCCGGGGACCCGGGCATGGGACGTGACATGACTCGACCTGGGTCCGGGGTCCCGACCTGACCCGGTGACCTTGGGCCAGGGTAACCACCTGACCCGGGGACTCGGGCCGGGGACCCGGTATGACTCCGTCTCCCGGGGCCGGGGTGGTCACCTGACACTGGTACCCGGGACAGCGACCCGACATGACCCGGTGACCCGGGGCCGGGGTAACGACCTGTCCAGGGGACCTGGGCCGGGGACCCGACATGACCCGCTGACCTGGTTCCGGGGTGCCGACCTGACCCGGTGACCTGGGGCTGTGGTGTCGACCGGACTCGGGGACCTGGTCCGGTGTCCCGTCATGACCCGGGGACCTGGGGTCGGGGTGGTCACCAGACCGTTGTACCCAGGCCGTTGACCCGACATGACCCTGTGACCCGGGGCCTGAGTAAAAATCCGACCAGGGGCCTGGGTAAAAATCCAACCCGGGGACCCGGGGCCGGGTTAACGACCTGTCCAGGGGACCCGGGCCGGGGACCCGACAGGACCCGGTGATCCTTCGCTGGTGTCCCGATGCAACCCGGGGACCCGGGCCGGGGACCCCACGTGACCCGGGGACCTGGGGCCGGGGATGTCACCCGACACTGGTACCCGGGGCAGCGACCCGATACGACCCGGGGACCTGGGTCCGGGGTCCCGACCTGACCCGGTGACCTGGGGCCAGGGTAACCACCTGACCCGGGGACCCGGGCCGGGGACCCGGTATGACTCCGTCTCCCGGGGCCGGGGTGGTCACCTGACACTGCTACCCGGGACAGCGACCCGACATGACCCGGTGACCCGGGGCCGGGGTAACGACCTGTCCAGGGGACCTGGGCCGGGGACCTGACAGGACCCGGTGACCTGGTTCCGGGGTGCCGACCTGACCCGGTGACCTGGGGCTGTGGTGTCGACCGGACTCGGGGACCTGGTCCGGTGTCCCGTCATGACCCGGGGACCTGGGGTCGGGGTAGTCACCAGACCGTTGTACCCAGGCCGTTGAGCCGACATGACCCTGTGACCCGGAGCCTGGGTAAAAATCCAACCCGGGGACCCGGGCATGGGACGTGACATGACCCGACCTGGGTCCGGGGTCCCGACCTGACCCGCTGACCTGGGGCCGGTGTCCCCACGTGACCCGGGGTCCTGGTGCCGGGGTCCCCACGTGACCCGGGGACCCGAGCCGGGGTCCCCACGTGACCCGGTGACCTGAGGCCGGGGTCCCCACGTGACCCGGTGACCTGGGGCCGGGGTCCCCACGTGACCCGGGGTCCTGGTGCCGGGGTCCCCACGTGACCCGGGGACCCGGGCCGGGGACCCCACGTGACCCGGTGACCTGGGGCCGGGGTCCCCACGTGACCCGGGGACCCGGGCCGGGGACATCACGTGACCCGGTCACCTGGGGCCGGGGTCCCCACGTGACCCGGTCACCTGGGGCCGGGGTGCCCACGTGACCCGGGGTCCTGGTGCCGGGGTCCCCACGTGACCCGGTGACCTGAGGCCGGGGTCCCCACGTGACCCGGTGACCTGGGGCCGGGGTCCCCACGTGACCCGGGGTCCTGGTGCCTGGGTCCCCACGTGACCAGGGGACCCGGGCCGGGGTCCCCACGTGACCCAGGGTCCTGGTGCCGGTGTCCCCACGTGACCCGGGGACCCGGGCCGGGGACCCCACGTGACCCGGTGACCTGGGGCCGGGGTCCCCACGTGACCCGGGGACCCGGGCCGGGGACATCACGTGACCCGGTCACCTGGGGCCGGGGTCCCCACGTGACCCGGGGTCCTGGTGCCGGGGTCCCCACGTGACCCGGGGACCCGGGCCGGGGTCCCCACGTGACCCAGGGTCCTGGTGCCGGTGTCCCCACGTGACCCGGGGACCTGGGGCCGGGGTCCCCACGTGACCCGGTGACCTGGGGCCGGGGTCCCCACGTGACCCGGGGACCCGGGCCGGGGTCCCCACGTGACCCAGGGTCCTGGTGCCCGTCTCTCCACGTGACCCGGTGACCTGGGGCCGGGGTCCCCACGTGACCCGGTGACCTGGGGCCGGGGTCCCCACGTGACCCAGGGTCCTGGTGCCGGTGTCCCCACGTGACCCGGTCACCTGGGGCCCGGGTCCCCACGTGACCCGGTCACCTGGGGCCGGGGTCCCCACGTGACCTGGGGACCCGGGCCGGGGACCCCACGTGACCCGGGGACCTGGGGCCGGGGATGTCACCCGACACTGGTACCCGGGGCAGCGACCCGATACGACCCGGGGACCTGGGTCCGGGGTCCCGACCTGACCCGGTGACCTGGGGCCAGGGTAACCACCTGACCCGGGGACCCGGGCCGGGGACTCGGTATGACTCCGTCTCCCGGGGCCGGGGTGGTCACCTGACACTGCTACCCGGGACAGCGACCCGACATGACCCGGTGACCCGGGGCCGGGGTAACGACCTGTCCAGGGGACCTGGGCCGGGGACCCGACAGGACCCGGTGACCTGGTTCCGGGGTGCCGACCTGACCCGGTGACCTGGGGCTGTGGTGTCGACCGGACTCGGGGACCTGGTCCGGTGTCCCGTCATGACCCGGGGACCTGGGGTCGGGGTGGTCACCAGACCGTTGTACCCAGGCCGTTGACCCGACATGACCCTGTGACCCAGGGCCTGGGTAAAAATCCGACCCGGGGCCTGGGTAAAAATCCAACCCGGGGACCCGGGGCCGGGTTAACGACCTGTCCAGGGGACCCGGGCCGGGGACCCGACAGGACCCGGTGATCCTTCGCTGGTGTCCCGATGCAACCCGGGGACCCGGGCCGGGGACCCCACGTGACCTCGGGACCTGGGGCAGGGGATGTCACCCGACACTGGTACCCGGGGCAGCGACCCGATACGACCCGGGGACCTGGGTCCGGGGTCCCGACCTGACCCGGTGACCTGGGGCCAGGGTAACCACCTGACCCGGGGACCCGGGCCGGGGACCCGGTATGACTCCGTCTCCCGGGGCCGGGGTGGTCACCTGACACTGCTACCCGGGACAGCGACCCGACATGACCCGGTGACCCGGGGCCGGGGTAACGACCTGTCCAGGGGACCTGGGCCGGGGACCTGACAGGACCCGGTGACCTGGTTCCGGGGTGCCGACCTGACCCGGTGACCTGGGGCTGTGGTGTCGACCGGACTCGGGGACCTGGTCCGGTGTCCCGTCATGACCCGGGGACCTGGGGTCGGGGTGGTCACCAGACCGTTGTACCCAGGCCGTTGAGCCGACATGACCCTGTGACCCGGAGCCTGGGTAAAAATCCAACCCGGGGACCCGGGCATGGGACGTGACATGACCCGACCTGGGTCCGGGGTCCCGACCTGACCCGCTGACCTGGGGCCGGTGTCCCCACGTGACCCGGGGTCCTGGTGCCGGGGTCCCCACGTGACCCGGGGACCCGAGCCGGGGTCCCCACGTGACCCGGTGACCTGGGGCCGGGGTCCCCACGTGACCCGGGGTCCTGGTGCCGGGGTCCCCACGTGACCCGGGGACCCGGGCCGGGGACCCCACGTGACCCGGTGACCTGGGGCCGGGGTCCCCACGTGACCCGGGGACCCGGGCCGGGGACATCACGTGACCCGGTCACCTGGGGCCGGGGTCCCCACGTGACCCGGTCACCTGGGGCCGGGGTGCCCACGTGACCCGGGGTCCTGGTGCCGGGGTCCCCACGTGACCCGGTGACCTGAGGCCGGGGTCCCCACGTGACCCGGTGACCTGGGGCCGGGGTCCCCACGTGACCCGGGGTCCTGGTGCCTGGGTCCCCACGTGACCCGGGGACCCGGGCCGGGGTCCCCACGTGACCCAGGGTCCTGGTGCCGGTGTCCCCACGTGACCCGGGGACCCGGGCCGGGGACCCCACGTGACCCGGTGACCTGGGGCCGGGGTCCCCACGTGACCCGGGGACCCGGGCCGGGGACATCACGTGACCCGGTCACCTGGGGCCGGGGTCCCCACGTGACCCGGGGTCCTGGTGCCGGGGTCCCCACGTGACCCGGGGACCCGGGCCGGGGTCCCCACGTGACCCAGGGTCCTGGTGCCGGTGTCCCCACGTGACCCGGTGACCTGGGGCCGGGGTCCCCACGTGACCCGGGGACCCGGGCCGGGGTCCCCACGTGACCCAGGGTCCTGGTGCCGGTGTCCCCACGTGACCCGGTGACCTGGGGCCGGGGTCCACACGTGACCCGGTGACCTGGGGCCGGGGTCCCCACGTGACCCAGGGTCCTGGTGCCGGTGTCCCCACGTGACCCGGTCACCTGGGGCCCGGGTCCCCACGTGACCCGGAGTCCTGGTGCCGGTGTCCCCACGTGACCCGGGGACCCGGGCCGGGGACCCCACGTGACCCGGGGACCTGGGGCCGGGGATGTCACCCGACACTGGTACCCGGGGCAGCGACCCGATACGACCCGGGGACCTGGGTCCGGGGTCCCGACCTGACCCGGTGACCTGGGGCCAGGGTAACCACCTGACCCGGGGACCCGGGCCGGGGACTCGGTATGACTCCGTCTCCCGGGGCCGGGGTGGTCACCTGACACTGCTACCCGGGACAGCGACCCGACATGACCCGGTGACCCGGGGCCGGGGTAACGACCTGTCCAGGGGACCTGGGCCGGGGACCCGACAGGACCCGGTGACCTGGTTCCGGGGTGCCGACCTGACCCGGTCACCTGGGGCTGTGGTGTCGACCGGACTCGGGGACCTGGTCCGGTGTCCCGTCATGACCCGGGGACCTGGGGTCGGGGTGGTCACCAGACCGTTGTACCCAGGCCGTTGACCCGACATGACCCTGTGACCCAGGGCCTGGGTAAAAATCCGACCCGGGGCCTGGGTAAAAATCCAACCCGGGGACCCGGGGCCGGGTTAACGACCTGTCCAGGGGACCCGGGCCGGGGACCCGACAGGACCCGGTGATCCTTCGCTGGTGTCCCGATGCAACCCGGGGACCCGGGCCGGGGACCCCACGTGACCCGGGGACCTGGGGCCGGGGATGTCACCCGACACTGGTACCCGGGGCAGCGACCCGATACGACCCGGGGACCTGGGTCCGGGGTCCCGACCTGACCCGGTGACCTGGGGCCAGGGTAACCACCTGACCCGGGGACCCGGGCCGGGGACCCGACAGGACCCGGTGACCTGGTTCCGGGGTGCCGACCTGACCCGGTCACCTGGGGCTGTGGTGTCGACCGGACTCGGGGACCTGGTCCGGTGTCCCGTCATGACCCGGGGACCTGGGGTCGGGGTGGTCACCAGACCGTTGTACCCAGGCCGTTGAGCCGACATGACCCTGTGACCCGGAGCCTGGGTAAAAATCCAACCCGGGGACCCGGGCATGGGACGTGACATGACCCGACCTGGGTCCGGGGTCCCGACCTGACCCGGTGACCTGGGCCGGGGACCCCACGTGACCCGGGGACCTGGGGCCGGGGATGTCACCCGACACTGGTACCCGGGGCAGCGACCCGATACGACCCGGGGACCTGGGTCCGGGGTCCCGACCTGACCCGGTGACCTGGGGCCAGGGTAACCACTTGACCCGGGGACCCGGGCCGGGGACCCGGTATGACTCCGTCTCCCGGGGCCAGGGTGGTCACCTGACACTGCTACCCGGGACAGCGACCCGACATGACCCGGTGACCCGGGGCCGGGGTAACGACCTGTCCAGGGGACCTGGGCCGGGGACCCGACAGGACCCGGTGACCTGGTTCCGGGGTGCCGACCTGACCCGGTCACCTGGGGCTGTGGTGTCGACCAGACTCGGGGACCTGGTCCGGTGTCCCGTCATGACCCGGGGACCTGGGGTCGGGGTGGTCACCAGACCGTTGTACCCAGGCCGTTGACCCGACATGACCCTGTGACCCGGGGCCTGGGTAAAAATCCAACCCGGGGACCCGGGCATGGGACATGACATGACCCGACCTGGGTCCGGGGTCCCGACCTGACCCGCTGACCTGGGGCCGGTGTCCCCACGTGACCCTGGGTCCTGGTGCCGGGGTCCCCACGTGACCCGGGGACCCGAGCCGGGGTCCCCACGTGACCCGGTGACCTGAGGCCGGGGTCCCCACGTGACCCGGTGACCTGGGGCCGGGGTCCCCACGTGACCCGGGGTCCTGGTGCCGGGGTCCCCAAGTGACCCGGGGACCCGGGCCGGGGACCCCACGTGACCCGGTGACCTGGGGCCGGGGTCCCCACGTGACCCGGGGACCCGGGCCGGGGACATCACGTGACCCGGTCACCTGGGGCCGGGGTCCCCACGTGACCGGGTCACCTGGGGCCGGGGTCCCCACGTGACCCGGGGTCCTGGTGCCGGGGTCCCCACGTGACACTGTGACCTGAGGCCGGGGTCCCCACGTGACCCGGTGACCTGGGGCCGGGGTCCCCACTTGACCCTGGGTCCTGGTGCCGGGGTTCCCACGTGACCCGGGGACCCGGGCCGGGGTCCCCACGTGACCCGGTGTCCTGGTGCCGGTGTCCCC
Source organism: Somateria mollissima (assembly GCA_951411735.1). Lineage (NCBI taxonomy): Eukaryota > Metazoa > Chordata > Aves > Anseriformes > Anatidae > Somateria > Somateria mollissima. Next base: position 283,099 of record CATOCB010000251.1, on the reverse strand, counting down.
ACGTGACCTGGGGACCCGGGCCGGGGACCCCACGTGACCCGGTGACCTGGGGCCGGGGTCCCCACGTGACCTGGGGTCCTGGTGCCGGGGTCCCCACGTGACCCGGGGACCCGGGCCGGGGTCCCCACGTGACCCAGGGTCCTGGTGCCGGTGTCCCCACGTGACCCGGTGACCTGGGGCCGGGGTCCCCACGTGACCCGGGGACCCGGGCCGGGGACATCACGTGACCCGGTCACCTGGGGCCGGGGTCCCCACGTGACCCGGTCACCTGGGGCCGGGGTCCCCACGTGACCCGGGGTCCTGGTGCCGGTGTCCCCACGTGACCCGGTCACCTGGGGCCCGGGTCCCCACGTGACCCGGTCACCTGGGGCCGGGGTCGCCACGTGACCTGGGGACCCGGGCCGGGGACCCCACATGACCCGGGGACCTGGGGCCGGGGATGTCACCCGACACTGGTACCCGGGGCAGCGACCCGATACGACCCGGGGACCTGGGTCCGGGGTCCCGACCTGACCCGGTGACCTGGGGCCAGGGTAACCACTTGACCCGGGGACCCGGGCCCGGGACCCGGTATGACTCCGTCTCCCGGGGCCAGGGTGGTCACCTGACACTCCTACCCGGGACAGCGACCCGACATGACCCGGTGACCCGGGGCCGGGGTAACGACCTGTCCAGGGGACCTGGGCCGGGGACCCGACAGGACCCGGTGACCTGGTTCCGGGGTGCCGACCTGACCCGGTGACCTGGGGCTGTGGTGTCGACCGGACTCGGGGACCTGGTCCGGTGTCCCGTCATGACCCGGGGACCTGGGGTCGGGGTGGTCACCAGACCGTTGTACCCAGGCCGTTGACCCGACATGACCCTGTGAACCGGGGCCTGGGTAAAAATCCAACCCGGGGACCCGGGCATGGGACATGACATGACCCGACCTGGGTCCGGGGTCCCGACCTGACCCGCTGACCTGGGGCCGGTGTCCCCACGTGACCCGGGGTCCTGGTGCCGGGGTCCCCACGTGACCCGGGGACCCGGGCCGGGGTCCCCACGTGACCCGGTGACCTGAGGCCGGGGTCCCCACGTGACCCGGTGACCTGGGGCGAGGGTCCCCACGTGACCCGGGGTCCTGGTGCTGGGGTCCCCAAGTGACCCGGGGACCCGGGTCGGGGACCCCACGTGACCTGGTGACCTGGGGCCGGGGTCCCCACGTGACCCGGGGACCCGGGCCGGGGACATCACGTGACCCGGTCACCTGGGGCCGGGGTCCCCACGTGACCCGGTCACCTGGGGCCGGGGTCCCCACGTGACCCGGGGTCCTGGTGCCGGGGTCCCCACGTGACCCGGTGACCTGAGGCCGGGGTCCCCACGTGACCCGGTGACCTGGGGCCGGGGTCCCCACGTGACCCGGGGTCCTGGTGCCGGGGTTCCCACGTGACCCGGGGACCCGGGCCGGGGTCCCCACGTGACCCGGGGTCCTGGTGCCGGTGTCCCCACGTGACCCGGGGACCCGGGCCGGGGACCCCACGTGACCCAGTGACCTGGGGCCGGGGTCCCCACGTGACCCGGGGACCCGGGCCGGGGACATCACGTGACCCGGTCACCTGGGGCCGGGGTCCCCACGTGACCCGGTGACCTGGGGCCGGGGTCCCCACGTGACCCGGGGTCCTGGTGCCGGGGTCCCCAAGTGACCCGGGGACCCGGGCCGGGGTCCCCACGTGACCCGGGGACCCGGGCCGGGGACATCACGTGACCCGGTCACCTGGGGCCGGGGTCCCCACGTGACCCGGTCACCTGGGGCCGGGGTCCCCACGTGACCCGGGGTCCTGGTGCCGGTGTCCCTACGTGACCCGGTCACCTGGGGCCGGGGTCCCCACGTGACCTGGGGACCCGGGCCGGGGACCCCACGTGACCCGGGGACCTGGGGCCGGGGATGTCACCCGACACTGGTACCCGGGGCAGCGACCCGATACGACCCGGGGACCTGGGTCCGGGGTCCCGACCTGACCCGGTGACCTGGGGCCAGGGTAACCACCTGACCCGGGGACCCGGGCCGGGGACTCGGTATGACTCCGTCTCCCGGGGCCGGGGTGGTCACCTGACACTGCTACCCGGGACAGCGACCCGACATGACCCGGTGACCCGGGGCCGGGGTAACGACCTGTCCAGGGGACCTGGGCCGGGGACCCGACAGGACCCGGGGACCTGGTTCCGGGGTGCCGACCTGACCCGGTCACCTGGGGCTGTGGTGTCGACCGGACTCGGGGACCTGGTCCGGTGTCCCGTCATGACCCGGGGACCTGGGGTCGGGGTGGTCACCAGACCGTTGTACCCAGGCCGTTGACCCGACATGACCCTGTGACCCAGGGCCTGGGTAAAAATCCGACCCGGGGCCTGGGTAAAAATCCAACCCGGGGACCCGGGGCCGGGTTAACGACCTGTCCAGGGGACCCGGGCCGGGGACCCGACAGGACCCGGTGATCCTTCGCTGGTGTCCCGATGCAACCCGGGGACCCGGGCCGGGGACCCCACGTGACCCGGGGACCTGGGGCCGGGGATGTCACCCGACACTGGTACCCGGGGCAGCGACCCGATACGACCCGGGGACCTGGGTCCGGGGTCCCGACCTGACCCGGTGACCTGGGGCCAGGGTAACCACCTGACCCGGGGACCCGGGCCGGGGACCCGGTATGACTCCGTCTCCCGGGGCCGGGGTGGTCACCTGACACTGCTACCCGGGACAGCGACCCGACATGACCCGGTGACCCGGGGCCGGGGTAACGACCTGTCCAGGGGACCTGGGCCGGGGACCCGACAGGACCCGGTGACCTGGTTCCGGGGTGCCGACCTGACCCGGTCACCTGGGGCTGTGGTGTCGACCGGACTCGGGGACCTGGTCCGGTGTCCCGTCATGACCCGGGGACCTGGGGTCGGGGTGGTCACCAGACCGTTGTACCCAGGCCGTTGAGCCGACATGACCCTGTGACCCGGAGCCTGGGTAAAAATCCAACCCGGGGACCCGGGCATGGGACGTGACATGACCCGACCTGGGTCCGGGGTCCCGACCTGACCCGGTGACCTGGGCCGGGGACCCCACGTGACCCGGGGACCTGGGGCCGGGGATGTCACCCGACACTGGTACCCGGGGCAGCGACCCGATACGACCCGGGGACCTGGGTCCGGGGTCCCGACCTGACCCGGTGACCTGGGGCCAGGGTAACCACTTGACCCGGGGACCCGGGCCGGGGACCCGGTATGACTCCGTCTCCCGGGGCCAGGGTGGTCACCTGACACTGCTACCCGGGACAGCGACCCGACATGACCCGGTGACCCGGGGCCGGGGTAACGACCTGTCCAGGGGACCTGGGCCGGGGACCCGACAGGACCCGGTGACCTGGTTCCGGGGTGCCGACCTGACCCGGTGACCTGGGGCTGTGGTGTCGACCAGACTCGGGGACCTGGTCCGGTGTCCCGTCATGACCCGGGGACCTGGGGTCGGGGTGGTCACCAGACCGTTGTACCCAGGCCGTTGACCCGACATGACCCTGTGACCCGGGGCCTGGGTAAAAATCCAACCCGGGGACCCGGGCATGGGACATGACATGACCCGACCTGGGTCCGGGGTCCCGACCTGACCCGCTGACCTGGGGCCGGTGTCCCCACGTGACCCGGGGTCCTGGTGCCGGGGTCCCCACGTGACCCGGGGACCCGAGCCGGGGTCCCCACGTGACCCGGTGACCTGAGGCCGGGGTCCCCACGTGACCCGGTGACCTGGGGCCGGGGTCCCCACGTGACCCGGGGTCCTGGTGCCGGGGTCCCCAAGTGACCCGGGGACCCGGGCCGGGGACCCCACGTGACCCGGTGACCTGGGGCCGGGGTCCCCACGTGACCCGGGGACCCGGGCCGGGGACATCACGTGACCCGGTCACCTGGGGCCGGGGTCCCCACGTGACCGGGTCACCTGGGGCCGGGGTCCCCACGTGACCCGGGGTCCTGGTGCCGGGGTCCCCACGTGACACTGTGACCTGAGGCCGGGGTCCCCACGTGACCCGGTGACCTGGGGCCGGGGTCCCCACTTGACCCTGGGTCCTGGTGCCGGGGTTCCCACGTGACCCGGGGACCCGGGCCGGGGTCCCCACGTGACCCGGTGTCCTGGTGCCGGTGTCCCCACGTGACCTGGGGACCCGGGCCGGGGACCCCACGTGACCCGGTGACCTGGGGCCGGGGTCCCCACGTGACCTGGGGTCCTGGTGCCGGGGTCCCCACGTGACCCGGGGACCCGGGCCGGGGTCCCCACGTGACCCAGGGTCCTGGTGCCGGTGTCCCCACGTGACCCGGTGACCTGGGGCCGGGGTCCCCACGTGACCCGGGGACCCGGGCCGGGGACATCACGTGACCCGGTCACCTGGGGCCGGGGTCCCCACGTGACCCGGTCACCTGGGGCCGGGGTCCCCACGTGACCCGGGGTCCTGGTGCCGGTGTCCCCACGTGACCCGGTCACCTGGGGCCCGGGTCCCCACGTGACCCGGTCACCTGGGGCCGGGGTCCCCACGTGACCTGGGGACCCGGGCCGGGGACCCCACATGACCCGGGGACCTGGGGCCGGGGATGTCACCCGACACTGGTACCCGGGGCAGCGACCCGATACGACCCGGGGACCTGGGTCCGGGGTCCCGACCTGACCCGGTGACCTGGGGCCAGGGTAACCACTTGACCCGGGGACCCGGGCCCGGGACCCGGTATGACTCCGTCTCCCGGGGCCAGGGTGGTCACCTGACACTCCTACCCGGGACAGCGACCCGACATGACCCGGTGACCCGGGGCCGGGGTAACGACCTGTCCAGGGGACCTGGGCCGGGGACCCGACAGGACCCGGTGACCTGGTTCCGGGGTGCCGACCTGACCCGGTGACCTGGGGCTGTGGTGTCGACCGGACTCGGGGACCTGGTCCGGTGTCCCGTCATGACCCGGGGACCTGGGGTCGGGGTGGTCACCAGACCGTTGTACCCAGGCCGTTGACCCGACATGACCCTGTGAACCGGGGCCTGGGTAAAAATCCAACCCGGGGACCCGGGCATGGGACATGACATGACCCGACCTGGGTCCGGGGTCCCGACCTGACCCGCTGACCTGGGGCCGGTGTCCCCACGTGACCCGGGGTCCTGGTGCCGGGGTCCCCACGTGACCCGGGGACCCGGGCCGGGGTCCCCACGTGACCCGGTGACCTGAGGCCGGGGTCCCCACGTGACCCGGTGACCTGGGGCGAGGGTCCCCACGTGACCCGGGGTCCTGGTGCTGGGGTCCCCAAGTGACCCGGGGACCCGGGTCGGGGACCCCACGTGACCTGGTGACCTGGGGCCGGGGTCCCCACGTGACCCGGGGACCCGGGCCGGGGACATCACGTGACCCGGTCACCTGGGGCCGGGGTCCCCACGTGACCCGGTCACCTGGGGCCGGGGTCCCCACGTGACCCGGGGTCCTGGTGCCGGGGTCCCCACGTGACCCGGTGACCTGAGGCCGGGGTCCCCACGTGACCCGGTGACCTGGGGCCGGGGTCCCCACGTGACCCGGGGTCCTGGTGCCGGGGTTCCCACGTGACCCGGGGACCCGGGCCGGGGTCCCCACGTGACCCGGGGTCCTGGTGCCGGTGTCCCCACGTGACCCGGGGACCCGGGCCGGGGACCCCACGTGACCCGGTGACCTGGGGCCGGGGTCCCCACGTGACCCGGGGACCCGGGCCGGGGACATCACGTGACCCGGTCACCTGGGGCCGGGGTCCCCACGTGACCCGGTCACCTGGGGCCGGGGTCCCCACGTGACCCGGGGTCCTGGTGCCGGGGTCCCCAAGTGACCCGGGGACCCGGGCCGGGGTCCCCACGTGACCCGGGGACCCGGGCCGGGGACATCACGTGACCCGGTCACCTGGGGCCGGGGTCCCCACGTGACCCGGTCACCTGGGGCCGGGGTCCCCACGTGACCCGGGGTCCTGGTGCCGGTGTCCCTACGTGACCCGGTCACCTGGGGCCGGGGTCCCCACGTGACCTGGGGACCCGGGCCGGGGACCCCACGTGACCCGGGGACCTGGGGCCGGGGATGTCACCCGACACTGGTACCCGGGGCAGCGACCCGATACGACCCGGGGACCTGGGTCCGGGGTCCCGACCTGACCCGGTGACCTGGGGCCAGGGTAACCACCTGACCCGGGGACCCGGGCCGGGGACTCGGTATGACTCCGTCTCCCGGGGCCGGGGTGGTCACCTGACACTGCTACCCGGGACAGCGACCCGACATGACCCGGTGACCCGGGGCCGGGGTAACGACCTGTCCAGGGGACCTGGGCCGGGGACCCGACAGGACCCGGTGACCTGGTTCCGGGGTGCCGACCTGACCCGGTCACCTGGGGCTGTGGTGTCGACCGGACTCGGGGACCTGGTCCGGTGTCCCGTCATGACCCGGGGACCTGGGGTAGGGGTGGTCACCAGACCGTTGTACCCAGGCCGTTGACCCGACATGACCCTGTGACCCGGTGTCTGGGTAAAAATCCAACCCGGGGACCCGGGCATGGGACGTGACATGACCCGACCTGGGTCCGGGGTCCCGACCTGACCCGGTGACCTGGGGCCAGGGTAACCACCTGACCCGGGGACTCGGGCCGGGGACCCGGTATGACTCCGTCTCCCGGGGCCGGGGTGGTCACCTGACACTGCTACCCGGACAGCGACCCGACATGACCTGGTGACCCGGGGCCGGGGTAACGACCTGTCCAGGGGACCTGGGCCGGGGACCCGACATGACCCGGTGACCTGGTTCCGGGGTGCCAACCTGACCCGGTGACCTGGGGCTGTGGTGTCGACCGGACTCGGGGACCTGGTCCGGTGTCCCGTCATGACCCGGGGACCTGGGGTCGGAGTGGTCACCAGACCGTTGTACCCAGGCCGTTGACCCGACATGACCCTGTGACCCGGGGCCTGAGTAAAAATCCGACCCGGGGCCTGGGTAAAAATCCAACCCGGGGACTCGGGGCCGGGTTAACGACCTGTCCAGGGGACCCGGGCCGGGGACCCGACAGGACCCGGTGATCCTTCGCTGGTGTCCCGATGCAACCCGGGGACCCGGGCCGGGGACCCCACGTGACCCGGGGACCTGGGGCAGGGGATGTCACCTGACACTGGTACCCGGGGCAGCGACCCGATACGACCCGGGGACCTGGGTCCGGGGTCCCGACCTGACCCGGTGACCTGGGGCCAGCGTAACCACCTGACCCGGGGACCCGGGCCGGGGACCCGGTATGACTCCGTCTCCCGGGGCCAGGGTGGTCACCTGACACTGCTACCCGGGACAGCGACCCGACATGACCCGGTGACCCGGGGCCGGGGTAACGACCTGTCCAGGGGACCTGGGCCGGGGACCCGACAGGACCCGGTGACCTGGTTCCGGGGTGCCGACCTGACCCGGTGACCTGGGGCTGTGGTGTCGACCGGACTCGGGGACCTGGTCCGGTGTCCCGTCATGACCCGGGGACCTGGGGTCGGGGTGGTCACCAGACCGTTGTACCCAGGCCGTTGACCCGACATGACCCTGTGACCCGGGGCCTGAGTAAAAATCCGACCCGGGGCCTGGGTAAAAATCCAACCCGGGGACCTGGGGCCGGGTTAACGACCTGTCCAGGGGACCCAGGCCGGGGACCCGACAGGACCCGGTGATCCTTCGCTGGTGTCCCGATGCAACCCGGGGACCCGGGCCGGGGAACCCACGTGACCCGGGGACCTGGGGCAGGGGATGTCACCTGACACTGGTACCCGGGGCAGCGACCCGATACGACCCGGGGACCTGGGTCCGGGGTCCCGACCTGACCCGGTGACCTGGGGCCAGGGTAACCACCTGACCCGGGGACCCGGGCCGGGGACCCGGTATGACTCCGTCTCCCGGGGCCGGGGTGGTCACCTGACACTGCTACCCGGGACAGCGACCCGACATGACCCGGTGACCCGGGGCCGGGGTAACGACCTGTCCAGGGGACCTGGGCCGGGGACCCGACAGGACCCGGTGACCTGGTTCCGGGGTGCCGACCTGACCCGGTGACCTGGGGCTGTGGTGTCGACCGGACTCGGGGACCTGGTCCGGTGTCCCGTCATGACCCGGGGACCTGGGGTCGGGGTGGTCACCAGACCGTTGTACCCAGGCCGTTGACCCGACATGACCCTGTGACCCGGGGCCTGGGTAAAAATCCGACACGGGGCCTGGGTAAAAATCCAACCCGGGGACCCGGGGCCGGGTTAACGACCTGTCCAGGGGACCCGGGCCGGGGACCCGACAGGACCCGGTGATCCTTCGCTGGTGTCCCGATGCAACCCGGGGACCCGGGCCGGGGACCCCACGTGACCCGGGGACCTGGGGCAGGGGATGTCACCCGACACTGGTACCCGGGGCAGCGACCTGATACGACCCGGGGACCTGGGTCCGGGGTCCCGACCTGACCCGGTGACCTGGGGCCAGGGTAACCACCTGACCCGGGGACCCGGGCCGGGGACCCGGTATGACTCCGTCTCCCGGGGCCGGGGTGGTCACCTGACACTGCTACCCGGGACAGCGACCCGACATGACCCGGTGACCCGGGGCCGGGGGTAACGACCTGTCCAGGGGACCTGGGCCGGGGACCCGACAGGACCCGGTGACCTGGTTCCGGGGTGCCGACCTGACCCGGTCACCTGGGGCTGTGGTGTCGACCGGACTCGGGGACCTGGTCCGGTGTCCCGTCATGACCCGGGGACCTGGGGTCGGGGTGGTCACCAGACCCTTGTACCCAGGCCGTTGAGCCGACATGACCCTGTGACCCGGAGCCTGGGTAAAAATCCAACCCGGGGACCCGGGCATGGGACGTGACATGACCCGACCTGGGTCCGGGGTCCCGACCTGACCCGCTGACCTGGGCCGGGGACCCCATGTGACCCGGGGACCTGGTGCCGGGGTCCCCACGTGACCCGGGGACCCGAGCCGGGGTCCCCACGTGACCCGGTGACCTGAGGCAGGGGTCCCCACGTGACCCGGTCACCTGGTGCCGGGGTCCCCACGTGACCCGGGGACCCGGGCCGGGGACATCACGTGACCCGGTCACCTGGGGCCGGGGTCCCCACGTGACCCGGGGTCCTGGTGCCGGGGACCCCACGTGACCCGGGGACCCGGGCCGGGGTCCCCACGTGACCCGGTGACCTGGGGCCGGGGTCCCCACGTGACCCGGGGACCCGGGCCGGGGACATCACGTGACCCGGTCACCTGGGGCCGGGGTCCCCACGTGACCCGGGGTCCTGGTGCCGGGGACCCCACGTGACCCGGGGACCCGGGCCGGGGTCCCCACGTGACCCGGGGTCCTGGTGCCGGGGTCCCCACGTGACCCGCTGACTTGGGGCCGGGGTCCCCACGTGACCCGGGGTCCTGGTGCCGGGGTCCCCACGTGACCCGGGGACCCGGGCCGGGGTCCCCACGTGACCCGGTGACCTGAGGCCGAGGTCCCCACGTGACCCGGTGACCTGGGGCGAGGGTCCCCACGTGACCAGGGGTCCTGGTGCCGGGGTCCCCAAGTGACCCGGGGACCCGGGCCGGGGACCCCACGTGACCCGGTGACCTGGGGCCGGGGTCCCCACGTGACCCGGGGACCCGGGCCGGGGACATCACGTGACCCGGTCACCTGGGGCCGGGGTCCCCACGTGACCCGGTCACCTGGGGCCGGGGTCCCCACGTGACCCGCTGACCTGGGGCCGGGGTCCCCACGTGACCCGGTGACCTGAGGCCGGGGTCCCCACGTGACCCGGTGACCTGGGGCCGGGGTCCCCACGTGACCCGGGGTCCTGGTGCCGGGGTTCCCACGTGACCCGGGGACCCGGGCCGGGGTCCCCACGTGACCCGGGGTCCTGTTGCCGGTGTCCCCACGTGACCCGGGGACCCGGGCCGGGGACCCCACGTGACCCGGTGACCTGGGGCCGGGGTCCCCACGTGACCCGGGGACCCGGGCCGGGGTCCCCACGTGACCCGGTCACCTGGGGCCGGGGTCCCCACGTGACCCGGGGTCCTGGTGCCGGGGACCCCACGTGACCCGGGGACCCGGGCCGGGGTCCCCACGTGACCCAGTGTCCTGGTGCCGATGTCCCCACGTGACCCGGTCACCTGGGGCCGGGGTCCCCACGTGACCCGGGGTCCTGGTGCCGGGGTCCCCACGTGACCCGCTGACTTGGGGCCGGGGTCCCCACCTGACCCGGGGTCCTGGTGCCGGGGTCCCCACGTGACCCGCTGACCTGTGGCCGGGGTCCCCACGTGACCCGGGGTCCTGGTGCCGGGGTCCCCACGTGACCCGCTGACCTGGGGCCGGGGTCCCCACGTGACCCGGGGTCCTGGTGCCGGGGTGGTCACCGGAACCTGGGAACCAGGCCGGGTGCGCGACATGACCCGGTGACCCGGGGCCGGGTTAACGACCTGTCCAGGGGACCCGGGCCGGGGACCCCACGTGACCCGGATACCTGGGGCAGGGGATGTCACCCGACACTGGTACCCGGGGCAGCGACCCGATACGACCCGGGGACCTGGGTCCGGGGTCCCGACCTGACCCGGTGACCTGGGGCCAGGGTAACCACCTGACCCGGGGACCCGGGCCGGGGACTCGGTATGACTCCGTCTCCCAGGGCCGGCGTGGTCACCTGACACTGGTACCCGGGACAGCGACCCGACATGACCCGGTGACCCGGGGCCGGGGTAAAAATCCAACCCGGGGACCCGGGCATGGGACGTGACATGACCCGAACCTGGGTCCGGGGTCCCGACCTGACCCGGTGACCTTGGGCCAGGGTAACCACCTGACCTGGGGACTCGGGCCGGGGACCCGGTATGACTCCGTCTCCCGGGGCCGGGTTGGTCACCTGACACTGGTACCCGGGACAGCGACCCGACATGACCCGGTGACCCGGGGCTGGGGTAACGACCTGTCCAGGGGACCTGGGCCGGGGACCCGACATGACCCGCTGACCTGGTTCCGGGGTGCCGACCTGACCCGGTGACCTGGGGCTGTGGTGTCGACCGGACTCGGGGACCTGGTCCGGTGTCCCGTCATGACCCGGGGACCTGGGGTCGGGGTGGTCACCAGACCGTTGTACCCAGGCCGTTGAGCCGACATGACCCTGTGACCCGGGGCCTGGGTAAAAATCCGACCCGGGGCCTGGGTAAAAATCCAACCCGGGGACCCGGGGCCGGGTTAACGACCTGTCCAGGGGACCCGGGCCGGGGACCCGACAGGACCCGGTGATCCTTCGCTGGTGTCCCGATGCAACCCGGGGACCCGGGCCGGGGACCCCACGTGACCCGGGGACCTGGGGCCGGGGATGTCACCCGACACTGGTACCCGGGGCAGCGACCCGATACGACCCGGGGACCTGGGTCCGGGGTCCCGACCTGACCCGGTGACCTGGGGCCAGGGTAACCACCTGACCCGGGGACCCGGGCCGGGGACCCGGTATGACTCCATCTCCCGGGGCCGGGGTGGTCACCTGACACTGCTACCCGGGACAGCGACCCGACATGACCCGGTGACCCGGGGCCGGGGTAACGACCTGTCCAGGGGACCTGGGCCGGGGACCCGACAGGACCCGGTGACCTGGTTCCGGGGTGCCGACCTGACCCGGTCACCTGGGGCTGTGGTGTCGACCGGACTCGGGGACCTGGTCCGGTGTCCCGTCATGACCCGGGGACCTGGGGTCGGGGTGGTCACCAGACCGTTGTACCCAGGCCGTTGAGCCGACATGACCCTGTGACCCGGAGCCTGGGTAAAAATCCAACCCGGGGACCCGGGCATGGGACGTGACATGACCCGACCTGGGTCCGGGGTCCCGACCTGACCCGGTGACCTGGGCCGGGGACCCCACGTGACCCGGGGACCTGGGGCCGGGGATGTCACCCGACACTGGTACCCGGGGCAGCGACCCGATACGACCCGGGGACCTGGGTCCGGGGTCCCGACCTGACCCGGTGACCTGGGGCCAGGGTAACCACTTGACCCGGGGACCCGGGCCGGGGACCCGGTATGACTCCGTCTCCCGGGGCCGGGGTGGTCACCTGACACTGGTACCCGGGACAGTGACCCGACATGACCCGGTGACCCGGGGCCGGGGTAACGACCTGTCCAGGGGACCTGGGCCGGGGACCCGACAGGACCCGGTGACCTGGTTCCGGGGTGCCGACCTGACCCGGTCACCTGGGGCTGTGGTAGCGACCGGACTCGGGGACCTGGGGTCGGGGTGGTCACCAGACCGTTGTACCCAGGCCGTTGACCCGACATGACCCTGTGACCCGGGGCCTGGGTAAAAATCCAACCCGGGGACCCGGGCATGGGACATGACATGACCCAACCTGGGTCCGGGGTCCCGACCTGACCCGCTGACCTGGGGCCGGGGTCCCCACGTGACCCGGGGTCCTGGTGCCGGGGTCCCCACGTGACCCGGGGACCCGAGCCGGGGTCCCCACGTGACCCAGTGACCTGAGGCCGGGGTCCCCACGTGACCCGGTGACCTGGGGCCGGGGTCCCCACGTGACCCGGGGTCCTGGTGCCGGGGTCCCCACGTGACCCGGGGACCCGGGCCGGGGACCCCACGTGACCCGGTCACCTGGGGCCGGGGTCCCCACGTGACCCGGGGTCCTGGTGCCGGGGACCCCACGTGACCCGGGGACCCGGGCCGGGGTCCCCACGTGACCCGGGGTCCTGGTGCCGGGGTCCCCACGTGACCCGCTGACTTGGGGCCGGGGTCCCCAGTTAACCCGGGGTCCTGGTGCCGGGGTCCCCACGTGACCCGGGGACCCGGGACGGGGTCCCCACGTGACCCGGTGACCTGAGGCCGAGGTCCCCACGTGACCCGGTGACCTGGGGCGAGGGTCCCCACGTGACCCGGGGTCCTGGTGCCGGGGTCCCCAAGTGACCCGGGGACCCGGGCCGGGGACCCCACGTGACCCGGTGACCTGGGGCCGGGGTCCCCACGTGACCCGGGGACCCGGGCCGGGGACATCACGTGACCCGGTCACCTGGGGCCGGGGTCCCCACGTGACCCGGGGTCCTGGTGCCGGGGTCCCCACGTGACCCGGGGACCCGGGCCGGGGTCCCCACGTGACCCAGGGTCCTGGTGCCGGTGTCCCCACGTGACCCGGGGACCTGGGGCCGGGGTCCGCACGTGACCCGGTGACCTGGGGCCGGGGTCCCCACGTGACCCGGGGACCCGGGCCGGGGTCCCCACGTGACCCAGGGTCCTGGTGCCGGTGTCCCCACGTGACCCGGTGACCTGGGGCCGGGGTCCCCACGTGACCCGGTGACCTGGGGCCGGGGTCCCCACGTGACCCGGGGACCCGGGCCGGGGACATCACGTGACCCGGTCACCTGGGGCCGGGGTCCCCACGTGACCCGGTCACCTGGGGCCGGGGTCCCCACGTGACCCGGGGTCCTGGTGCCGGTGTCCCCACGTGACCCGGTGACCTGGGGCCCGGGTCCCCACGTGACACGGTCACCTGGGGCCGGGGTCCCCACGTGACCTGGGGACCCGGGCCGGGGACCCCACATGACCCGGGGACCTGGGGCCGGGGATGTCACCCGACACTGGTACCCGGGGCAGCGACCCGATACGACCCGGGGACCTGGGTCCGGGGTCCCGACCTGACCCGGTGACCTGGGGCCAGGGTAACCACCTGACCCGGGGACTCGGGCCGGGGACCCGGTATGACTCCGTCTCCCGGGGCCGGGGTGGTCACCTGACACTGGTACCCGGGACAGCGACCCGACATGACCCGGTGACCCGGGGCCGGGGTAACGACCTGTCCAGGGGACCTGGGCCGGGGACCCGACATGACCCGGTGACCTGGTTCCGGGGTGCCGACCTGACCCGGTGACCTGGGGCTGTGGTGTCGACCGGACTCGGGGACCTGGTCCGGTGTCCCGTCATGACCCGGGGACCTGGGGTCGGGGTGGTCACCAGACCGTTGTACCCAGGCCGTTGAGCCGACATGACCCTGTGACCCGGAGCCTGGGTAAAAATCCAACCCGGGGACCCGGGCATGGGACGTGACATGACCCGACCTGGGTCCGGGGTCCCGACCTGACCCGGTGACCTGGGCCGGGGACCCCACGTGACCCGGGGTCCTGGTGCCGGGGTCCCCACGTGACCCGGGGACCCGAGCCGGGGTCCCCACGTGACCCGGTGACCTGAGGCCGGGGTCCACACGTGACCCGGGGTCCTGGTGCCGGGGACCCCACGTGACCCGGGGACCCGGGCCGGGGTCCCCACGTGACCCGGGGTCCTGGTGCCGGGGTCCCCACGTGACCCGCTGACTTGGGGCCGGGGTCCCCAGTTAACCCGGGGTCCTGGTGCCGGGGTCCCCACGTGACCCGGGGACCCGGGCCGGGGTCCCCACGTGACCCGGTGACCTGAGGCCGAGGTCCCCACGTGACCCGGTGACCTGGGGCGAGGGTCCCCACGTGACCAGGGGTCCTGGTGCCGGGGTCCCCAAGTGACCCGGGGACCCGGGCCGGGGACCCCACGTGACCCGGTGACCTGGGGCCGGGGTCCCCACGTGACCCGGGGACCCGGGCCGGGGACATCACGTGACCCGGTCACCTGGGGCCGGGGTCCCCACGTGACCCGGTCACCTGGGGCCGGGGTCCCCACGTGACCCGCTGACCTGGGGCCGGGGTCCCCACGTGACCCGGTGACCTGAGGCCGGGGTCCCCACGTGACCCGGTGACCTGGGGCCGGGGTCCCCACGTGACCCGGGGTCCTGGTGCCGGGGTTCCCACGTGACCCGGGGACCCGGGCCGGGGTCCCCACGTGACCCGGGGTCCTGTTGCCGGTGTCCCCACGTGACCCGGGGACCCGGGCCGGGGACCCCACGTGACCCGGTGACCTGGGGCCGGGGTCCCCACGTGACCCGGGGACCCGGGCCGGGGTCCCCACGTGACCCGGTCACCTGGGGCCGGGGTCCCCACGTGACCCGGGGTCCTGGTGCCGGGGACCCCACGTGACCCGGGGACCCGGGCCGGGGTCCCCACGTGACCCAGTGTCCTGGTGCCGATGTCCCCACGTGACCCGGTCACCTGGGGCCGGGGTCCCCACGTGACCCGGGGTCCTGGTGCCGGGGTCCCCACGTGACCCGCTGACTTGGGGCCGGGGTCCCCACCTGACCCGGGGTCCTGGTGCCGGGGTCCCCACGTGACCCGCTGACCTGTGGCCGGGGTCCCCACGTGACCCGGGGTCCTGGTGCCGGGGTCCCCACGTGACCCGCTGACCTGGGGCCGGGGTCCCCACGTGACCCGGGGTCCTGGTGCCGGGGTGGTCACCGGAACCTGGGAACCAGGCCGGGTGCGCGACATGACCCGGTGACCCGGGGCCGGGTTAACGACCTGTCCAGGGGACCCGGGCCGGGGACCCCACGTGACCCGGATACCTGGGGCAGGGGATGTCACCCGACACTGGTACCCGGGGCAGCGACCCGATACGACCCGGGGACCTGGGTCCGGGGTCCCGACCTGACCCGGTGACCTGGGGCCAGGGTAACCACCTGACCCGGGGACCCGGGCCGGGGACTCGGTATGACTCCGTCTCCCAGGGCCGGCGTGGTCACCTGACACTGGTACCCGGGACAGCGACCCGACATGACCCGGTGACCCGGGGCCGGGGTAAAAATCCAACCCGGGGACCCGGGCATGGGACGTGACATGACCCGAACCTGGGTCCGGGGTCCCGACCTGACCCGGTGACCTTGGGCCAGGGTAACCACCTGACCTGGGGACTCGGGCCGGGGACCCGGTATGACTCCGTCTCCCGGGGCCGGGTTGGTCACCTGACACTGGTACCCGGGACAGCGACCCGACATGACCCGGTGACCCGGGGCTGGGGTAACGACCTGTCCAGGGGACCTGGGCCGGGGACCCGACATGACCCGCTGACCTGGTTCCGGGGTGCCGACCTGACCCGGTGACCTGGGGCTGTGGTGTCGACCGGACTCGGGGACCTGGTCCGGTGTCCCGTCATGACCCGGGGACCTGGGGTCGGGGTGGTCACCAGACCGTTGTACCCAGGCCGTTGAGCCGACATGACCCTGTGACCCGGGGCCTGGGTAAAAATCCGACCCGGGGCCTGGGTAAAAATCCAACCCGGGGACCCGGGGCCGGGTTAACGACCTGTCCAGGGGACCCGGGCCGGGGACCCGACAGGACCCGGTGATCCTTCGCTGGTGTCCCGATGCAACCCGGGGACCCGGGCCGGGGACCCCACGTGACCCGGGGACCTGGGGCCGGGGATGTCACCCGACACTGGTACCCGGGGCAGCGACCCGATACGACCCGGGGACCTGGGTCCGGGGTCCCGACCTGACCCGGTGACCTGGGGCCAGGGTAACCACCTGACCCGGGGACCCGGGCCGGGGACCCGGTATGACTCCATCTCCCGGGGCCGGGGTGGTCACCTGACACTGCTACCCGGGACAGCGACCCGACATGACCCGGTGACCCGGGGCCGGGGTAACGACCTGTCCAGGGGACCTGGGCCGGGGACCCGACAGGACCCGGTGACCTGGTTCCGGGGTGCCGACCTGACCCGGTCACCTGGGGCTGTGGTGTCGACCGGACTCGGGGACCTGGTCCGGTGTCCCGTCATGACCCGGGGACCTGGGGTCGGGGTGGTCACCAGACCGTTGTACCCAGGCCGTTGAGCCGACATGACCCTGTGACCCGGAGCCTGGGTAAAAATCCAACCCGGGGACCCGGGCATGGGACGTGACATGACCCGACCTGGGTCCGGGGTCCCGACCTGACCCGGTGACCTGGGCCGGGGACCCCACGTGACCCGGGGACCTGGGGCCGGGGATGTCACCCGACACTGGTACCCGGGGCAGCGACCCGATACGACCCGGGGACCTGGGTCCGGGGTCCCGACCTGACCCGGTGACCTGGGGCCAGGGTAACCACTTGACCCGGGGACCCGGGCCGGGGACCCGGTATGACTCCGTCTCCCGGGGCCGGGGTGGTCACCTGACACTGGTACCCGGGACAGTGACCCGACATGACCCGGTGACCCGGGGCCGGGGTAACGACCTGTCCAGGGGACCTGGGCCGGGGACCCGACAGGACCCGGTGACCTGGTTCCGGGGTGCCGACCTGACCCGGTCACCTGGGGCTGTGGTAGCGACCGGACTCGGGGACCTGGGGTCGGGGTGGTCACCAGACCGTTGTACCCAGGCCGTTGACCCGACATGACCCTGTGACCCGGGGCCTGGGTAAAAATCCAACCCGGGGACCCGGGCATGGGACATGACATGACCCAACCTGGGTCCGGGGTCCCGACCTGACCCGCTGACCTGGGGCCGGGGTCCCCACGTGACCCGGGGTCCTGGTGCCGGGGTCCCCACGTGACCCGGGGACCCGAGCCGGGGTCCCCACGTGACCCAGTGACCTGAGGCCGGGGTCCCCACGTGACCCGGTGACCTGGGGCCGGGGTCCCCACGTGACCCGGGGTCCTGGTGCCGGGGTCCCCACGTGACCCGGGGACCCGGGCCGGGGACCCCACGTGACCCGGTCACCTGGGGCCGGGGTCCCCACGTGACCCGGGGTCCTGGTGCCGGGGACCCCACGTGACCCGGGGACCCGGGCCGGGGTCCCCACGTGACCCGGGGTCCTGGTGCCGGGGTCCCCACGTGACCCGCTGACTTGGGGCCGGGGTCCCCAGTTAACCCGGGGTCCTGGTGCCGGGGTCCCCACGTGACCCGGGGACCCGGGACGGGGTCCCCACGTGACCCGGTGACCTGAGGCCGAGGTCCCCACGTGACCCGGTGACCTGGGGCGAGGGTCCCCACGTGACCCGGGGTCCTGGTGCCGGGGTCCCCAAGTGACCCGGGGACCCGGGCCGGGGACCCCACGTGACCCGGTGACCTGGGGCCGGGGTCCCCACGTGACCCGGGGACCCGGGCCGGGGACATCACGTGACCCGGTCACCTGGGGCCGGGGTCCCCACGTGACCCGGGGTCCTGGTGCCGGGGTCCCCACGTGACCCGGGGACCCGGGCCGGGGTCCCCACGTGACCCAGGGTCCTGGTGCCGGTGTCCCCACGTGACCCGGGGACCTGGGGCCGGGGTCCGCACGTGACCCGGTGACCTGGGGCCGGGGTCCCCACGTGACCCGGGGACCCGGGCCGGGGTCCCCACGTGACCCAGGGTCCTGGTGCCGGTGTCCCCACGTGACCCGGTGACCTGGGGCCGGGGTCCCCACGTGACCCGGTGACCTGGGGCCGGGGTCCCCACGTGACCCGGGGACCCGGGCCGGGGACATCACGTGACCCGGTCACCTGGGGCCGGGGTCCCCACGTGACCCGGTCACCTGGGGCCGGGGTCCCCACGTGACCCGGGGTCCTGGTGCCGGTGTCCCCACGTGACCCGGTGACCTGGGGCCCGGGTCCCCACGTGACACGGTCACCTGGGGCCGGGGTCCCCACGTGACCTGGGGACCCGGGCCGGGGACCCCACATGACCCGGGGACCTGGGGCCGGGGATGTCACCCGACACTGGTACCCGGGGCAGCGACCCGATACGACCCGGGGACCTGGGTCCGGGGTCCCGACCTGACCCGGTGACCTGGGGCCAGGGTAACCACCTGACCCGGGGACTCGGGCCGGGGACCCGGTATGACTCCGTCTCCCGGGGCCGGGGTGGTCACCTGACACTGGTACCCGGGACAGCGACCCGACATGACCCGGTGACCCGGGGCCGGGGTAACGACCTGTCCAGGGGACCTGGGCCGGGGACCCGACATGACCCGGTGACCTGGTTCCGGGGTGCCGACCTGACCCGGTGACCTGGGGCTGTGGTGTCGACCGGACTCGGGGACCTGGTCCGGTGTCCCGTCATGACCCGGGGACCTGGGGTCGGGGTGGTCACCAGACCGTTGTACCCAGGCCGTTGAGCCGACATGACCCTGTGACCCGGAGCCTGGGTAAAAATCCAACCCGGGGACCCGGGCATGGGACGTGACATGACCCGACCTGGGTCCGGGGTCCCGACCTGACCCGGTGACCTGGGCCGGGGACCCCACGTGACCCGGGGTCCTGGTGCCGGGGTCCCCACGTGACCCGGGGACCCGAGCCGGGGTCCCCACGTGACCCGGTGACCTGAGGCCGGGGTCCCCACGTGACCCGGTGACCTGGGGCCGGGGTCCCCACGTGACCCGGGGTCCTGGTGCCAGGGTCCCCACGTGACCCGGGGACCCGGGCCGGGGACCCCACGTGACCCGGTGACCTGGGGCTGGGGTCCCCACGTGACCCGGGGACCCGGGCCGGGGACATCACGTGACCCGGTCACCTGGGGCCGGGGTCCCCACGTCACCCGGTCACCTGGGGCCGGGGTCCCCACGTGACCCGGGGTCCTGGTGCCGGGGTCCCCACGTGACCCGGTGACCTGAGGCCGGGGTCCCCACGTGACCCGGTGACCTGGGGCCGGGGTCCCCACGTGACCCGGGGTCCTGGTGCCTGGGTTCCCACGTGACCCGGGGACCCGGGCCGGGGTCCCCACGTGACCCGGGGTCCTGGTGCTGGTGTCCCCACGTGACCCGGGGACCCGGGCCGGGGACCCCACGTGACCCGGTGACCTGGGGCCGGGGTCCCCACGTGACCCGGGGACCCGGGCCGGGGACATCACGTGACCCGGTCACCTGAGGCCGGGGTCCCCACGTGACCCGGAGTCCTGGTGCCGGTGTCCCCACGTGACCCGGGGACCCGGGCCGGGGACCCCACGTGACCCGGGGACCTGGGGCAGGGGATGTCACCCGACACTGGTACCCGGGGCAGCGACCCGATACGACCCGGGGACCTGGGTCCGGGGTCCCGACCTGACCCGGTGACCTGGGGCCAGGGTAACCACCTGACCCGGGGACCCGGGCCGGGGACCCGGTATGACTCCGTCTCCCGGGGCCGGGGTGGTCACCTGACACTGCTACCCGGGACAGCGACCCGACATGACCCGGTGACCCGGGGCCGGGGTAACGACCTGTCCAGGGGACCTGGGCCGGGGACCCGACAGGACCCGGTGACCTGGTTCCGGGGTGCCGACCTGACCCGGTCACCTGGGGCTGTGGTGTCGACCGGACTCGGGGACCTGGTCCGGTGTCCCGTCATGACCCGGGGACCTGGGGTCGGGGTGGTCACCAGACCGTTGTACCCAGGCCGTTGAGCCGACATGACCCTGTGACCCGGAGCCTGGGTAAAAATCCAACCCGGGGACCCGGGCATGGGACGTGACATGACCCGACCTGGGTCCGGGGTCCCGACCTGACCCGGTGACCTGGGCCGGGGACCCCACGTGACCCGGGGACCTGGGGCCGGGGATGTCACATGACACTGGTACCCGGGGTAGCGACCCGATACCACCCGGGGACCTGGGTCCGGGGTCCCGACCTGACCCGGTGACCTGGGGCCAGGGTAACCACTTGACCCGGAGACCCGGGCTGGGACCCGGTATGACTCCGTCTCCCGGGGCCGGGGTGGTCACCTGACACTGCTACCCGGGACAGCGACCCGACATGACCCGGTGACCCGGGGCCGGGGTAACGACCTGTCCAGGGGACCTGGGCCGGGGACCCGACAGGACCCGGTGACCTGGTTCCGGGGTGCCGACCTGACCCGGTGACCTGGGGCTGTGGTGGCGACCGGACTCGGGGACCTGGGGTCGGGGTGGTCACCAGACCGTTGTACCCAGGCCGTTGACCCGACATGACCCTGTGACCCGGGGCCTGGGTAAAAATCCAACCCGGGGACCTGGGCATGGGACATGACATGACCCAACCTGGGTCCGGGGTCCCGACCTGACCCGCTGACCTGGGGCCGGTGTCCCCACGTGACCCGGGGTCCTGGTGCCGGGGTCCCCACGTGACCCGGGGACCCGAGCCGGGGTCCCCACGTGACCCGGTGACCTGAGGCCGGGGTCCCCACGTGACCCGGTGACCTGGGGCCGGGGTCCCCACGTGACCCGGGGTCCTGGTGCCGGGGTCCCCACGTGACCCGGGGACCCGGGCCGGGGACCCCACGTGACCCGGTGACCTGGGGCCGGGGTCCCCACGTGACCCGGGGATCCGGGCCGGGGACATCACGTGACCCGGTCACCTGGGGCCGGGGTCCCCACGTGACCCGGGGTCCTGGTGCCGGTGTCCCCACGTGACCCGGTGACCTGGGGCCGGGGTCCCCACGTGACCCGGTAACCTGGGGCCGGGGTCCCCACGTGACCCGGGGACCCGGGCCGGGGACATCACGTGACCCGGTCACCTGGGGCCGGGGTCCCCACGTGACCCGGGGTCCTGGTGCCGGTGTCCCCACGTGACCCGGTCACCTGGGGCCCGGGTCCCCACGTGACCCGGTCACCTGGGGCCGGGGTCCCCACGTGACCCGGGGTCCTGGTGCCGGTGTCCCTATGTGACCCGGTCACCTAAGGCCCGGGTCCCCACGTGACCCGGTCACCTGGGGCCGGGGTCCCCACGTGACCTGGGGACCCGGGCCAGGGACCCCATGTGACCCGGGGACCTGGGGCCGGGGATGTCACCCGACACTGGTACCCGGGGCAGCGACCCGATACGACCCGGGGACCTGGGTCCGGGGTCCCGACCTGACCCGGTGACCTGGGGCCAGGGTAACCACCTGACCCGGGGACCCGGGCCGGGGACTCGGTATGACTCCGTCTCCCGGGGCCGGGGTGGTCACCTGACACTGCTACCCGGGACAGCGACCCGACATGACCCGGTGACCCGGGGCCGGGGTAACGACCTGTCCAGGGGACCTGGGCCGGGGACCCGACATGACCCGGTGACCTGGTTCCGGGGTGCCGACCTGACCCGGTGACCTGGGGCTGTGGTGTCGACCGGACTCGGGGACCTGGTCCGGTGTCCCGTCATGACCCGGGGACATGGGGTCGGAGTGGTCACCAGACCGTTGTACCCAGGCCGTTGACCCGACATGACCCTGTGACCCGGGGCCTGAGTAAAAATCCGACCCGGGGCCTGGGTAAAAATCCAACCCGGGGACCCGGGGCCGGGTTAACGACCTGTCCAGGGGACCCGGGCCGGGGACCCGACAGGACCCGGTGATCCTTCGCTGGTGTCCCGATGCAACCCGGGGACCCGGGCCGGGGACCCCACGTGACCCGGGGACCTGGGGCAGGGGATGTCACCCGACACTGGTACCCGGGGCAGCGACCCGATACGACCCGGGGACCTGGGTCCGGGGTCCCGACCTGACCCGGTGACCTGGGGCCAGGGTAACCACCTGACCCGGGGACCCGGGCCGGGGACCCGGTATGACTCCGTCTCCCGGGGCCGGGGTGGTCACCTGACACTGCTACCCGGGACAGCGACCCGACATGACCCGGTGACCCGGGGCCGGGGTAACGACCTGTCCAGGGGACCTGGGCCGGGGACCCGACAGGACCCGGTGACCTGGTTCCGGGGTGCCGACCTGACCCGGTGACCTGGGGCTGTGGTGTCGACCGGACTCGGGGACCTGGTCCGGTGTCCCGTCATGACCCGGGGACCTGGGGTCGGGGTGGTCACCAGACCGTTGTACCCAGGCCGTTGACCCGACATGACCCTGTGACCCGGTGCCTGGGTAAAAATCCGACCCGGGGACCCGGGCATGGGACATGACATGACCCGACCTGGGTCCGGGGTCCCGACATGACCCGCTGACCTGGGGCCGGTGTCCCCACGTGACCCGGGGTCCTGGTGCCGGGGTCCCCACGTGAACCGGGGACCCGAGCCGGGGTCCCCACGTGACCCGGTGACCTGAGGCCGGGGTCCCCACGTGACCCGGTGACCTGGGGCCGGGGTCCCCACGTGACCCGGGGTCCTGGTGCCGGGGTCCCCACGTGACCCGGGGACCCGGGCCGGGGACCCCACGTGACCCGGTCACCTGGGGCCGGGGTCCCCACGTGACCCGGGGACCCGGGCCGGGGACATCACGTGACCCGGTCACCTGGGGCCGGGGTCCCCACGTGACCCGGTCACCTGGGGCCGGGGTCCCCACGTGACCCGGGGTCCTGGTGCCGGGGTCCCCACGTGACCCGGTGACCTGAGGCCGGGGTCCCCACGTGACCCGGTGACCTGGGGCCGGGGTCCCCACGTGACCCGGGGTCCTGGTGTCTGGGTTCCCACGTGACCCGGGGACCCGGGCCGGGGTCCCCACGTGACCCGGGGTCCTGGTGCCGGTGTCCCCACGTGACCCGGGGACCCGGGCCGGGGACCCTACGTGACCAGGTGACCTGGGGCCGGGGTCCCCACGTGACCCGGGGACCCGGGCCGGGGACATCACGTGACCCGGTCACCTGGGGCCGGGGTCCCCACGTGACCCGGAGTCCTGGTGCCGGGGTCCCCACGTGACCCGGGGACCCGGGCCGGGGACCCCACGTGACCCGGTGACCTGGGGCCGGGGTCCCCACGTGACCCGGGGACCCGGGCCGGGGACATCACGTGACCCGGTGACCTGGGGCCGGGGTCCCCACGTGACCCGGGGTCCTGGTGCCGGGGTCCCCACGTGACCCGGGGACCCGGGCCGGGGTCCCCACGTGACCCAGGGTCCTGGTGCCGGTGTCCCCACGTGACCCGGTGACCTGGGGCCGGGGTCCCCACGTGACCCGGGGACCCGGGCCGGGGACATCACGTGACCCGGTCACCTGGGGCCGGGGTCCCCACGTGACCCGGTCACCTGGGGCCGGGGTCCCCACGTGACCCGGGGTCCTGGTGCCGGTGTCCCCACATGACCCGGTCACCTGGGGCCCGGGTCCCCACGTGACCCGGTCACCTGGGGCCGGGGTCCCCACGTGACCTGGGGACCCGGGCCGGGGACCCCACGTGACCCGGGGACCTGGGGCCGGGGATGTCACCCGACACTGGTACCCGGGGCAGCGACCCGATACGACCCGGGGACCTGGGTCCGGGATCCCGACCTGACCCCGTGACCTGGGGCCAGGGTAACCACCTGACCCGGGGACCCGGGCCGGGGACTCGGTATGACTCCGTCTCCCGGGGCCGGGGTGGTCACCTGACACTGCTACCCGGGACAGCGACCCGACATGACCCGGTGACCCGGGGCCGGGGTAACGACCTGTCCAGGGGACCTGGGCCGGGGACCCGACAGGACCCGGTGACCTGGTTCCGGGGTGCCGACCTGACCCGGTGACCTGGGGCTGTGGTGTCGACCGGACTCGGGGACCTGGTCCGGTGTCCCGTCATGACCCGGGGATCTGGGGTCGGGGTGGTCACCAGACCGTTGTACCCAGGCCGTTGACCCGACATGACCCTGTGACCCGGGGCCTGGGTAAAAATCCGACCCGGGGCCTGGGTAAAAATCCAACCCGGGGACCCGGGGCCGGGTTAACGACCTGTCCAGGGGACCCGGGCCGGGGACCCGACAGGACCCGGTGATCCTTCGCTGGTGTCCCGATGCAACCCGGGGACCCGGGCCGGGGACCCCACGTGACCCGGGGACCTGGGGCCGGGGATGTCACCCGACACTGGTACCCGGGGCAGCGACCCGATACGACCCGGGGACCTGGGTCCGGGGTCCCGACCTGACCCGGTGACCTGGGGCCAGGGCAACCACTTGACCCGGGGACCCGGGCCGGGGACCCGGTATGACTCCGTCTCCCGGGGCCGGGGTGGTCACCTGACACTGCTACCCGGGACAGCGACCCGACATGACCCGGTGACCCGGGGCCGGGGTAACGACCTGTCCAGGGGACCTGGGCCGGGGACCCGACAGGACCCGGTGACCTGGTTCCGGGGTGCCGACCTGACCCGGTGACCTGGGGCTGTGGTGGCGACCGGACTCGGGGACCTGGGGTCGGGGTGGTCACCAGACCGTTGTACCCAGGCCGTTGACCCGACATGACCCTGTGACCCGGGGCCTGGGTAAAAATCCAACCCGGGGACCCGGGCATGGGACATGACATGACCCAACCTGGGTCCGGGGTCCCGACCTGACCCGCTGACCTGGGGCCGGTGTCCCCACGTGACCCGGGGTCCTGGTGCCGGGGTCCCCACGTGACCCGGGGACCCGAGCCGGGGTCCCCACGTGACCCGGTGACCTGAGGCCGGGGTCCCCACGTGACCCGGTGACCTGGGGCCGGGGTCCCCACGTGACCCGGGGTCCTGGTGCCGGGGTCCCCACGTGACCCAGGGACCCGGGCCGGGGACCCCACGTGACCCGGTGACCTGGGGCCGGGGTCCCCACGTGACCCGGGGACCCGGGCCGGGGACATCACGTGACCCGGTCACCTGGTGCCGGGGTCCCCACGTGACCCGGGGTCCTGGTGCCGGGGACCCCACGTGACCCGGGGACCCGGGCCGGGGTCCCCACGTGACCCGGGGTCCTGGTGCCGGGGTCCCCACGTGACCCGCTGACTTGGGGCCGGGGTCCCCACTTGACCCGGGGTCCTGGTGCCGGGGTCCCCACGTGACCCGGGGACCCGGGCCGGGGTCCCCACGTGACCCGGTGACCTGAGGCCGAGGTCCCCACGTGACCCGGTGACCTGGGGCGAGGGTCCCCACGTGACCCGGGGTCCTGGTGCCGGGGTCCCCAAGTGACCCGGGGACCCGGGCCGGGGACCCCACGTGACCCGGTGACCTGGGGCCGGGGTCCCCACGTGACCCGGGGACCCGGGCCGGGGACATCACGTGACCCGGTCACCTGGGGCCGGGGTCCCCACGTGACCCGGGGTCCTGGTGCCGGGGTCCCCACGTGACCCGGGGACCCGGGCCGGGGACATCACGTGACCCGGTCACCTGGTGCCGGGGTCCCCACGTGACCCGGGGTCCTGGTGCCGGGGACCCCACGTGACCCGGGGACCCGGGCCGGGGTCCCCACGTGACCCGGGGTCCTGGTGCCGGGGTCCCCACGTGACCCGCTGACTTGGGGCCGGGGTCCCCACTTGACCCGGGGTCCTGGTGCCGGGGTCCCCACGTGACCCGGGGACCCGGGCCGGGGTCCCCACGTGACCCGGTGACCTGAGGCCGAGGTCCCCACGTGACCCGGTGACCTGGGGCGAGGGTCCCCACGTGACCCGGGGTCCTGGTGCCGGGGTCCCCAAGTGACCCGGGGACCCGGGCCGGGGACCCCACGTGACCCGGTGACCTGGGGCCGGGGTCCCCACGTGACCAGGGGACCCGGGCCGGGGACATCACGTGACCCGGTCACCTGGGGCCGGGGTCCCCACGTGACCCGGGGTCCTGGTGCCGGGGTCCCCACGTGACCCGGGGACCCGGGCCGGGGTCCCCACGTGACCCAGGGTCCTGGTGCCGGTGTCCCCACGTGACCCGGGGACCTGGGGCCGGGGTCCGCACGTGACCCGGTGACCTGGGGCCGGGGTCCCCACGTGACCCGGGGACCCGGGCCGGGGTCCCCACGTGACCCAGGGTCCTGGTGCCGTTGTCCCCACGTGACCCGGTGACCTGGGGCCGGGGTCCCCACGTGACCCGGTGACCTGGGGCCGGGGTCCCCACGTGACCCGGGGACCCGGGCCGGGGACATCACGTGACCCGGTCACCTGGGGCCGGGGTCCCCACGTGACCCGGTCACCTGGGGCCGGGGACCCCACATGACCCGGGGACCTGGGGCCGGGGATGTCACCCGACACTGGTACCCGGGGCAGCGACCCGATACGACCCGGGGACCTGGGCCGGGGACCCGACATGACCCGGTGACCTGGTTCCGGGGTGCCGACCTGACCCTGTGACCTGGGGCTGTGGTGGCGACCGGACTCGGGGACCTGGTCCGGTGTCCCGTCATGACCCGGGGACCTGGGGTCGGGGTGGTCACCAGACCGTTGTACCCAGGCCGTTGACCCGACATGACCCTGTGACCCGGAGCCTGGGTAAAAATCCAACCCGGGGACCCAGGCATGGGACATGACATGACCCGACCTGGGTCCGGGGTCCCGACCTGACCCGCTGACCTGGGGCCGGTGTCCCCACGTGACCCGGGGTCCTGGTGCCGGGGTCCCCACGTGACCCGGGGACCCGGGCCGGGGTCCCCACGTAACCCGGTGACCTGAGGCCGAGGTCCCCACGTGACCCGGTGACCTGGGGCGAGGGTCCCCACGTGACCCGGGGTCCTGGTGCCGGGGTCCCCAAGTGACCCGGGGACCCGGGCCGGGGACCCCACGTGACCCGGTGACCTGGGGCCGGGGTCCCCACGTGACCCGGGGACCCGGGCCGGGGACATCTCGTGACCCGGTCACCTGGGGCCGGGGTCCCCACGTGACCCGGGGTCCTGGTGCCGGGGTCCCCACGTGACCCGGGGACCCGGGCCGGGGTCCCCACGTGACCCAGGGTCCTGGTGCCGGTGTCCCCACGTGACCCGGGGACCTGGTGCCGGGGTCCGCACGTGACCCGGTGACCTGGGGCCGGGGTCCCCACGTGACCCGGGGACCCGGGCCGGGGTCCCCACGTGACCCAGGGTCCTGGTGCCGGTGTCCCCACGTGACCCGGTGACCTGGGGCCGGGATCCCCACGTGACCCGGTGACCTGGGGCCGGGGTCCCCACGTGACCCGGGGACCCGGGCCGGGGACATCACGTGACCCGGTCACCTGGGGCCGGGGTCCCCACGTGACCCGGTCACCTGGGGCCGGGGACCCCACATGACCCGGGGACCTGAGGCCGGGGATGTCACCCGACACTGGTACCCGGGGCAGCGACCCGATACGACCCGGGGACCTGGGCCGGGGACCCGACAGGACCCGGTGACCTGGTTCCGGGGTGCCGACCTGACCCGGTGACCTGGGACTGTGGTGTCGACCGGACTCGGGGACCTGGTCCGGTGTCCCGTCATGACCCGGGGACCTGGGGTCGGGGTGGTCACCAGACCGTTGTACCCAGGCCGTTGACCCGACATGACCCTGTGACCCAGGGCCTGGGTAAAAATCCAACCCGCGGACCCGGGCATGGGACATGACATGACCCGACCTGGGTCCGGGGTCCCGACCTGACCCGCTGACCTGGGGCCGGTGTCCCCACGTGACCCGGGGTCCTGGTGCCGGGGTCCCCACGTGACCCGGTGACCTGGGGCCGGGGTCCCCACGTGACCGGGGGACCCGGGCCGGGGACATAACGTGACCCGGTCACCTGGGGCCGGGGTCCCCACGTGACCCGGGGTCCTGGTGCCGGGGTCCCCACGTGACCCGGGGACCCGGGCCGGGGTCCCCATGTGACCCAGGGTCCTGGTGCCGGTGTCCCCACGTGACCCGGTGACCTGGGGCCGGGGTCCCCACGTGACCCGGGGACCCGGGCCGGGGTTCCCACGTGACCCAGGGTCCTGGTGCCGGTGTCCCCACGTGACCCGGTGACCTGGGGCCGGGGTCCCCACGTGACCCGGTGACCTGGGGCCGGGGTCCCCACGTGACCCGGGGACCCGGGCCGGGGACATCACGTGACCCGGTCACCTGGGGCCGGGGTCCCCACGTGACCCGGTCACCTGGGGCCGGGGTCCCCACGTGACCCGGGGTCCTGGTGCCGGTGTCCCTACGTGACCCGGTCACCTGGGGCCCGGGTCCCCACGTGACCCGGTCACCTGGGGCCGGGGTCCCCACGTGACCTGGGGACCCGGGCCGGGGACCCCACGTGACCCGGGGACCTGGGGCCGGGGATGTCACCCGACACTGGTACCCGGGGCAGCGACCCGATACGACCCGGGGACCTGGGTCCGGGGTCCCGACCTGACCCGGTGACCTGGGGCCAGGGTAACCACCTGACCCGGGGACCCGGGCCGGGGACTCGGTATGACTCCGTCTCCCGGGGTCGGGGTGGTCACCTGACACTGGTACCCGGGACAGCGACCCGACATGACCCGGTGACCCGGGGCCGGGGTAACGACCTGTCCAGGGGACCTGGGCCGGGGACCCGACAGGACCCGGTGACCTGGTTCCGGGGTGCCGACCTGACCCGGTGACCTGGGGCTGTGGTGTCGACCGGACTCGGGGACCTGGTCCGGTGTCCCGTCATGACCCGGGGACCTGGGGTAGGGGTGGTCACCAGACCGTTGAACCCAGGCCGTTGACCCGACATGACCCTGTGACCCGGTGCCTGGGTAAAAATCCAACCCGGGGACCCGGGCATGGGACGTGACATGACCCGACCTGGGTCCGGGGTCCCGACCTGACCCGGTGACCTTGGGCCAGGGTAACCACCTGACCCGGGGACTCGGGCCGGGGACCCGGTATGACTCCTTCTCCCGGGGCCGGGGTGGTCACCTGACACTGGTACCCGGGACAGCGACCCGACATGACCCGGTGACCCGGGGCCGGGGTAACGACCTGTCCAGGGGACCTGGGCCGGGGACCCGACAGGACCCGGTGACCTGGTTCCGGGGTGCCGACCTGACCCGGTGACCTGGGGCTGTGGTGTCGACCGGACTCGGGGACCTGGTCCGGTGTCCCGTCATGACCCGGGGACCTGGGGTCGGAGTGGTCACCAGACCGTTGTACCAAGGCCGTTGACCCGACATGACCCTGTGACCCGGGGCCTGAGTAAAAATCCGACCAGGGGCCTGGGTAAAAATCCAACCCGGGGACCCGGGGCCGGGTTAACGACCTGTCCAGGGGATACGGGCCGGGGACCCGACAGGACCCGGTGATCCTTCGCTGGTGTCCCGATGCAACCCGGGGACCCGGGCCGGGGACCCCACGTGACCCGGGGACCTGGGGCCGGGGATGTCACCCGACACTGGTACCCGGGGCAGCGACCCGATACGACCCGGGGACCTGGGTCCGGGGTCCCGACCTGACCCGGTGACCTGGGGCCAGGGTAACCACCTGACCCGGGGACCCGGGCCGGGGACCCGGTATGACTCCGTCTCCCGGGGCCGGGGTGGTCACCTGACACTGCTACCCGGGACAGCGACCCGACATGACCCGGTGACCCGGGGCCGGGGTAACGACCTGTCCAGGGGACCTGGGCCGGGGACCCGACAGGACCCGGTGACCTGGTTCCGGGGTGCCGACCTGACCCGGTGACCTGGGGCTGTGGTGTCGACCGGACTCGGGGACCTGGTCCGGTGTCCCGTCATGACCCGGGGACCTGGGGTCGGGGTGGTCACCAGACCGTTGTACCCAGGCCGTTGAGCCGACATGACCCTGTGACCCGGAGCCTGGGTAAAAATCCAACCCGGGGACCCGGGCATGGGACGTGACATGACCCGACCTGGGTCCGGGGTCCCAACCTGACCCGGTGACCTGGGCCGGGGACCCCACGTGACCCGGGGACCTGGGGCCAGGGATGTCACCCGACACTGGTACCCGGGGCAGCGACCCGATACGACCCGGGGACCTGGGTCCGGGGTCCCGACCTGACCCGGTGACCTGGGGCCAGGGTAACCACTTGACCCGGGGACCCGGGCCGGGGACCCGGTATGACTCCGTCTCCCGGGGCCGGGGTGGTCACCTGACACTGGTACCCGGGACAGCGACCCGACATGACCCGGTGACCCGGGGCCGGGGTAACGACCTGTCCAGGGGACCTGGGCCGGGGACCCGACAGGACCCGGTGACCTGGTTCCGGGGTGCCGACCTGACCCGGTGACCTGGGGCTGTGGTGTCGACCGGACTCGGGGACCTGGTCCGGTGTCCCGTCATGAACCGGGGACCTGGGGTCGGGGTGGTCACCAGACCGTTGTACCCAGGCCGTTGAGCCGACATGACCCTGTGACCCGGAGCCTGGGTAAAAATCCAAACCGGTGACCCGGGCATGGGACATGACATGACCCGACCTGGGTCCGGGGTCCCGACATGACCCGCTGACCTGGGGCCGGTGTCCCCACGTGACCCGGGGTCCTGGTGCCGGGGTCCCCACGTGACCCGGGGACCCGAGCCGGGGTCCCCACGTGACCCGGTGACCTGAGGCCGGGGTCCCCACGTGACCCGGTGACCTGGGGCCGGGGTCCCCACGTGACCCGGGGTCCTGGTGCCGGGGTCCCCACGTGACCCGGGGACCCGGGCCGGGGACCCCACGTGACCCGGTGACCTGGGGCCGGGGTCCCCACGTGACCCGGGGACCCGGGCCGGGGACATCACGTGACCCGGTCACCTGTGGCCGGGGTCCCCACGTGACCCGGTCACCTGGGGCCGGGGTCCCCACGTGACCCGGGGTCCTGGTGCCGGGGTCCCCACGTGACCCGGTGACCTGAGGCCGGGGTCCCCACGTGACCCGGTGACCTGGGGCCGGGGTCCCCACGTGACCCGGGGTCCTGGTGCCTGGGTTCCCACGTGACCCGGGGACCCGGGCAGGGGTCCCCACGTGACCCGGGGTCCTGGTGCCGGTGTCCCCACGTGAGCCGGGGACCCGGGCCGGGGACCCCACGTGACCCGGTCACCTGGGGCCGGGGTCCCCACGTGACCCGGGGTCCTGGTGCCGGTGTCCCCACGTGACCCGGTCACCTGGGGCCCGGGTCCCCACGTGACCCGGAGTCCTGGTGCCGGTGTCCCCACGTGACCCGGGGACCCGGGCCGGGGACCCCACGTGACCCGGTGACTTGGGGCCGGGGTCCCCACGTGACCCGGGGACCCGGGCCGGGGACATCACGTGACCCGGTCACCTGGGGCCGGGGTCCCCACGTGACCCGGGGTCCTGGTGCCGGGGACCCCACGTGACCCGGGGACCCGGGCCGGGGTCCCCACGTGACCCGGGGTCCTGGTGCCGGGGTCCCCACGTGACCCGCTGACCTGGGCCGTTGTCCCCACGTGACCCGGGGACCTGGTGCCGGGGTCCCCACGTGACCCGGGGACCCGGGCCGGGGTCCCCACGTGACCTGGTGACCTGAGGCCGAGGTCCCCACGTGACCCGGTGACCTGGGGCGAGGGTCCCCACGTGACCCGGGGTCCTGGTGCCGGGGTCCCCAAGTGACCCGGGGACCCGGGCCGGGGACCCCACGTGACCCGGTGACCTGGGGCCGGGGTCCCCACGTGACCCGGGGACCCGGGCCGGGGACATCACGTGACCCGGTCACCTGGGGCCGGGGTCCCCACGTGACCCGGGGTCCTGGTGCCGGGGTCCCCACGTGACCCGGGGTCCTGGTGCCGGGGTCCCCACGTGACCCGGTGACCTGAGGCCGGGGTCCACACGTGACCCGGTGACCTGGGGCCGGTGTCCCCACGTGACCCGGGGTCCTGGTGCCGGGGTTCCCACGTGACCCGGGGACCCGGGCCGGGGTCCCCACGTGACCCGGGGTCCTGTTGCCGGTGTCCCCACATGACCCGGGGACCCGGGCCGGGGACCCCACGTGACCCGGTGACCTGGGGCCGGGGTCCCCACGTGACCCGGGGACCCGGGCCGGGGACATCACGTGACCCGGTCACCTGGTGCCGGGGTCCCCACGTGACCCGGGGTCCTGGGGCCGGGGTCCCCACGTGACCCGGGGACCCGGGCCGGGGTCCCCACGTGACCCAGGGTCCTGGTGCCAGTGTCCCCACGTGACCCGGGGACCTGGGGCCGGGGTCCGCACGTGACCCGGTGACCTGGGGCCGGGGTCCCCACGTGACCCGGGGACCTGGGGCCGGGGATGTCACCCGACACTGGTACCCGGGGCAGCGACCCGATACGACCCGGGGACCTGGGTCCGGGGTCCCGACCTGACCCGGTGACCTGGGGCCAGGGTAACCACCTGACCCGGGGACCCGGGCCGGGGACCCGGTATGACTCCGTCTCCCGGGGCCGGCGTGGTCACCTGACACTGCTACCCGGGACAGCGACCCGACATGACCCGGTGACCCGGGGCCGGGGTAACGACCTGTCCAGGGGACCTGGGCCGGGGACCCGACAGGACCCGGTGACCTGGTTCCGGGGTGCCGACCTGACCCGGTGACCTGGGGCTGTGGTGTCGACCGGACTCGGGGACCTGGTCCGGTGTCCCGTCATGACCCGGGGACCTGGGGTCGGGGTGGTCACCAGACCGTTGTACCCAGGCCGTTGAGCCGACATGACCCTGTGACCCGGAGCCTGGGTAAAAATCCAACCCGGGGACCCGGGCATGGGACGTGACATGACCCGACCTGGGTCCGGGGTCCCGACCTGACCCGGTGACCTGGGCCGGGGACCCCACGTGACCCGGGGACCTGGGGCCGGGGATGTCACCCGACACTGGTACCCGGGGCAGCGACCCGATACGACCCGGGGACCTGGGTCCGGGGTCCCGACCTGACCCGGTCACCTGGGGCCGGGGTCCCCACGTGACCCGGGGTCCTGGTGCCGGTGTCCCCACGTGACCCGGTCACCTGGGGCCCGGGTCCCCACGTGACCCGGTCACCTGGGGCCGGGGTCCCCACGTGACCTGGGGACCCGGGCCGGGGACCCCACGTGACCCGGGGACCTGGGGCCGGGGATGTCACCCGACACTGGTACCCGGGGCAGCGACCCGATACGACCCGGGGACCTGGGTCCGGGGTCCCGACCTGACCCGGTGACCTGGGGCCAGGGTAACCACCTGACCCGGGGACCCGGGCCGGGGACTCGGTATGACTCCGTCTCCCGGGGCCGGGGTGGTCACCTGACACTGCTACCCGGGACAGCGACCCGACATGACCCGGTGACCCGGGGCCGGGGTAACGACCTGTCCAGGGGACCTGGGCCGGGGACCCGACAGGACCCGGTGACCTGGTTCCGGGGTGCCGACCTGACCCGGTGACCTGGGGCTGTGGTGTCGACCGGACTCGGGGACCTGGTCCGGTGTCCCGTCATGACCCGGGGACCTGGGGTCGGGGTGGTCACCAGACCGTTGTACCCAGGCCGTTGAGCCGACATGACCCTGTGACCCGGGGCCTGGGTAAAAATCCGACCCGGGGCCTGGGTAAAAATCCAACCCGGGGACCCGGGGCCGGGTTAACGACCTGTCCAGGGGACCCGGGCCGGGGACCCGACAGGACCCGGTGATCCTTCGCTGGTGTCCCGATGCAACCCGGGGACCCGGGCCGGGGACCCCACGTGACCCGGGGACCTGGGGCCGGGGATGTCACCCGACACTGGTACCCGGGGCAGCGACCCGATACGACCCGGGGACCTGGGTCCGGGGTCCCGACCTGACCCGGTGACCTGGGGCTGTGGTGTCGACCGGACTCGGGGACCTGGTCCGGTGTCCCGTCATGACCCGGGGACCTGGGGTCGGGGTGGTCACCAGACCGTTGTACCCAGGCCGTTGAGCCGACATGACCCTGTGACCCGGAGCCTGGGTAAAAATCCAACCCGGGGACCCGGGCATGGGACGTGACATGACCCGACCTGGGTCCGGGGTCCCGACCTGACCCGGTGACCTGGGCCGGGGACCCCACGTGACCCGGGGACCTGGGGCCGGGGATGTCACCCGACACTGGTACCCGGGGCAGCGACCCGATACGACCCGGGGACCTGGGTCCGGGGTCCCGACCTGACCCGGTGACCTGGGGCCAGGGTAACCACTTGACCCGGGGACCCGGGCCGGGGACCCGGTATGACTCCGTCTCCCGGGGCCGGGGTGGTCACCTGACACTGCTACCCGGGACAGCGACCCGACATGACCCGGTGACCCGGGGCCGGGGTAACGACCTGTCCAGGGGACCTGGGCCGGGGACCCGACAGGACCCGGTGACCTGGTTCCGGGGTGCCGACCTGACCCGGTGACCTGGGGCTGTGGTGTCGACCGGACTCGGGGACCTGGTCCGGTGTCCCGTCATGACCCGGGGACCTGGGGTCGGGGTGGTCACCAGACCGTTGTACCCAGGCCGTTGACCCGACATGACCCTGTGACCCGGGGCCTGGGTAAAAATCCAACCCGGGGACCCGGGCATGGGACATGACATGACCCGACCTGGGTCCGGGGTCCCGACCTGACCCGCTGACCTGGGGCCGGTGTCCCCACGTGACCCGGGGTCCTGGTGCCGGGGTCCCCACGTGACCCGGGGACCCGAGCCGGGGTCCCCACGTGACCCGGTGACCTGAGGCCGGGGTCCCCACGTGACCCGGTGACCTGGGGCCGGGGTCCCCACGTGACCCGGGGTCCTGGTGCCGGGGTCCCCACGTGACCCGGGGACCCGGGCCGGGGACACCACGTGACCCGGTGACCTGGGGCCGGGGTCCCCACGTGACCCGGGGACCCGGGCCGGGGACATCACGTGACCCGGTCACCTGGGGCCGGGGTCCCCACGTGACCCGGTCACCTGGGGCCGGGGTCCCCACGTGACCCGGGGTCCTGGTGCCGGGGTCCCCACGTGACCCGGTGACCTGAGGCCGGGGTCCCCACGTGACCCGGTGACCTGGGGCCGGGGTCCCCACGTGACCCGGGGTCCTGGTGCCTGGGTTCCCACGTGACCCGGGGACCCGGGCAGGGGTCCCCACGTGACCCGGGGTCCTGTTGCCGGTGTCCCCACGTGACCCGGGGACCCGGGCCGGGGACCCCACGTGACCCGGTGACCTGGGGCCGGGGTCCCCACGTGACCCGGGGTCCTGGTGCCGGTGTCCCCACGTGACCCGGTCACCTGGGGCCCGGGTCCCCACGTGACCCGGAGTCCTGGTGCCGGTGTCCCCACGTGACCCGGGGACCCGGGCCGGGGACCCCACGTGACCCGGGGACCTGGGGCAGGGGATGTCACCCGACACTGGTACCCGGGGCAGCGACCCGATACGACCCGGGGACCTGGGTCCGGGGTCCCGACCTGACCCGGTGACCTGGGGCCAGGGTAACCACTTGACCTGGGGACCCGGGCCGGGGACCCGGTATGACTCCGTCTCCCGGGGCCGGGGTGGTCACCTGACACTGCTACCCGGGACAGCGACCCGACATGACCCGGTGACCCGGGGCCGGGGTAACGACCTGTCCAGGGGACCTGGGCCGGGGACCCGACAGGACCCGGTGACCTGGTTCCGGGGTGCCGACCTGACCCGGTGACCTGGGGCTGTGGTGGCGACCGGACTCGGGGACCTGGGGTCGGGGTGGTCACCAGACCGTTGTACCCAGGCCGTTGACCCGACATGACCCTGTGACCCGGGGCCTGGGTAAAAATCCAACCCGGGGACCCGGGCATGGGACATGACATGACCCAACCTGGGTCCGGGGTCCCGACCTGACCCGCTGACCTGGGGCCGGTGTCCCCACGTGACCCGGTGACCTGAGGCCGGGGTCCCCACGTGACCCGGTGACCTGGGGCCGGGGTCCCCACGTGACCCGGGGTCCTGGTGCCGGTGTCCCCACGTGACCCGGTCACCTGGGGCCCGGGTCCCCACGTGACCCGGAGTCCTGGTGCCGGTGTCCCCACGTGACCCGGGGACCCGGGCCGGGGACCCCACGTGACCCGGTGACTTGGGGCCGGGGTCCCCACGTGACCCGGGGACCCGGGCCGGGGACATCACGTGACCCGGTCACCTGGGGCCGGGGTCCCCACGTGACCCGGGGTCCTGGTGCCGGGGACCCCACGTGACCCGGGGACCCGGGCCGGGGTCCCCACGTGACCCGGGGTCCTGGTGCCGGGGTCCCCACGTGACCCGCTGACCTGGGCCGTTGTCCCCACGTGACCCGGGGACCTGGTGCCGGGGTCCCCACGTGACCCGGGGACCCGGGCCGGGGTCCCCACGTGACCTGGTGACCTGAGGCCGAGGTCCCCACGTGACCCGGTGACCTGGGGCGAGGGTCCCCACGTGACCCGGGGTCCTGGTGCCGGGGTCCCCAAGTGACCCGGGGACCCGGGCCGGGGACCCCACGTGACCCGGTGACCTGGGGCCGGGGTCCCCACGTGACCCGGGGACCCGGGCCGGGGACATCACGTGACCCGGTCACCTGGGGCCGGGGTCCCCACGTGACCCGGGGTCCTGGTGCCGGGGTCCCCACGTGACCCGGGGTCCTGGTGCCGGGGTCCCCACGTGACCCGGTGACCTGAGGCCGGGGTCCACACGTGACCCGGTGACCTGGGGCCGGTGTCCCCACGTGACCCGGGGTCCTGGTGCCGGGGTTCCCACGTGACCCGGGGACCCGGGCCGGGGTCCCCACGTGACCCGGGGTCCTGTTGCCGGTGTCCCCACATGACCCGGGGACCCGGGCCGGGGACCCCACGTGACCCGGTGACCTGGGGCCGGGGTCCCCACGTGACCCGGGGACCCGGGCCGGGGACATCACGTGACCCGGTCACCTGGTGCCGGGGTCCCCACGTGACCCGGGGTCCTGGGGCCGGGGTCCCCACGTGACCCGGGGACCCGGGCCGGGGTCCCCACGTGACCCAGGGTCCTGGTGCCAGTGTCCCCACGTGACCCGGGGACCTGGGGCCGGGGTCCGCACGTGACCCGGTGACCTGGGGCCGGGGTCCCCACGTGACCCGGGGACCTGGGGCCGGGGATGTCACCCGACACTGGTACCCGGGGCAGCGACCCGATACGACCCGGGGACCTGGGTCCGGGGTCCCGACCTGACCCGGTGACCTGGGGCCAGGGTAACCACCTGACCCGGGGACCCGGGCCGGGGACCCGGTATGACTCCGTCTCCCGGGGCCGGCGTGGTCACCTGACACTGCTACCCGGGACAGCGACCCGACATGACCCGGTGACCCGGGGCCGGGGTAACGACCTGTCCAGGGGACCTGGGCCGGGGACCCGACAGGACCCGGTGACCTGGTTCCGGGGTGCCGACCTGACCCGGTGACCTGGGGCTGTGGTGTCGACCGGACTCGGGGACCTGGTCCGGTGTCCCGTCATGACCCGGGGACCTGGGGTCGGGGTGGTCACCAGACCGTTGTACCCAGGCCGTTGAGCCGACATGACCCTGTGACCCGGAGCCTGGGTAAAAATCCAACCCGGGGACCCGGGCATGGGACGTGACATGACCCGACCTGGGTCCGGGGTCCCGACCTGACCCGGTGACCTGGGCCGGGGACCCCACGTGACCCGGGGACCTGGGGCCGGGGATGTCACCCGACACTGGTACCCGGGGCAGCGACCCGATACGACCCGGGGACCTGGGTCCGGGGTCCCGACCTGACCCGGTCACCTGGGGCCGGGGTCCCCACGTGACCCGGGGTCCTGGTGCCGGTGTCCCCACGTGACCCGGTCACCTGGGGCCCGGGTCCCCACGTGACCCGGTCACCTGGGGCCGGGGTCCCCACGTGACCTGGGGACCCGGGCCGGGGACCCCACGTGACCCGGGGACCTGGGGCCGGGGATGTCACCCGACACTGGTACCCGGGGCAGCGACCCGATACGACCCGGGGACCTGGGTCCGGGGTCCCGACCTGACCCGGTGACCTGGGGCCAGGGTAACCACCTGACCCGGGGACCCGGGCCGGGGACTCGGTATGACTCCGTCTCCCGGGGCCGGGGTGGTCACCTGACACTGCTACCCGGGACAGCGACCCGACATGACCCGGTGACCCGGGGCCGGGGTAACGACCTGTCCAGGGGACCTGGGCCGGGGACCCGACAGGACCCGGTGACCTGGTTCCGGGGTGCCGACCTGACCCGGTGACCTGGGGCTGTGGTGTCGACCGGACTCGGGGACCTGGTCCGGTGTCCCGTCATGACCCGGGGACCTGGGGTCGGGGTGGTCACCAGACCGTTGTACCCAGGCCGTTGAGCCGACATGACCCTGTGACCCGGGGCCTGGGTAAAAATCCGACCCGGGGCCTGGGTAAAAATCCAACCCGGGGACCCGGGGCCGGGTTAACGACCTGTCCAGGGGACCCGGGCCGGGGACCCGACAGGACCCGGTGATCCTTCGCTGGTGTCCCGATGCAACCCGGGGACCCGGGCCGGGGACCCCACGTGACCCGGGGACCTGGGGCCGGGGATGTCACCCGACACTGGTACCCGGGGCAGCGACCCGATACGACCCGGGGACCTGGGTCCGGGGTCCCGACCTGACCCGGTGACCTGGGGCTGTGGTGTCGACCGGACTCGGGGACCTGGTCCGGTGTCCCGTCATGACCCGGGGACCTGGGGTCGGGGTGGTCACCAGACCGTTGTACCCAGGCCGTTGAGCCGACATGACCCTGTGACCCGGAGCCTGGGTAAAAATCCAACCCGGGGACCCGGGCATGGGACGTGACATGACCCGACCTGGGTCCGGGGTCCCGACCTGACCCGGTGACCTGGGCCGGGGACCCCACGTGACCCGGGGACCTGGGGCCGGGGATGTCACCCGACACTGGTACCCGGGGCAGCGACCCGATACGACCCGGGGACCTGGGTCCGGGGTCCCGACCTGACCCGGTGACCTGGGGCCAGGGTAACCACTTGACCCGGGGACCCGGGCCGGGGACCCGGTATGACTCCGTCTCCCGGGGCCGGGGTGGTCACCTGACACTGCTACCCGGGACAGCGACCCGACATGACCCGGTGACCCGGGGCCGGGGGTAACGACCTGTCCAGGGGACCTGGGCCGGGGACCCGACAGGACCCGGTGACCTGGTTCCGGGGTGCCGACCTGACCCGGTGACCTGGGGCTGTGGTGTCGACCGGACTCGGGGACCTGGTCCGGTGTCCCGTCATGACCCGGGGACCTGGGGTCGGGGTGGTCACCAGACCGTTGTACCCAGGCCGTTGACCCGACATGACCCTGTGACCCGGGGCCTGGGTAAAAATCCAACCCGGGGACCCGGGCATGGGACATGACATGACCCGACCTGGGTCCGGGGTCCCGACCTGACCCGCTGACCTGGGGCCGGTGTCCCCACGTGACCCGGGGTCCTGGTGCCGGGGTCCCCACGTGACCCGGGGACCCGAGCCGGGGTCCCCACGTGACCCGGTGACCTGAGGCCGGGGTCCCCACGTGACCCGGTGACCTGGGGCCGGGGTCCCCACGTGACCCGGGGTCCTGGTGCCGGGGTCCCCACGTGACCCGGGGACCCGGGCCGGGGACACCACGTGACCCGGTGACCTGGGGCCGGGGTCCCCACGTGACCCGGGGACCCGGGCCGGGGACATCACGTGACCCGGT
This sequence comes from Somateria mollissima, assembly GCA_951411735.1. Lineage (NCBI taxonomy): Eukaryota > Metazoa > Chordata > Aves > Anseriformes > Anatidae > Somateria > Somateria mollissima. The sequence continues at coordinate 243,136 of CATOCB010000251.1, read as the reverse complement.
CACCTGGGGCCGGGGTCCCCACGTGACCCGGTCACCTGGGGCCGGGGTCCCCACGTGACCCGGGGTCCTGGTGCCGGGGTCCCCACGTGACCCGGTGACCTGAGGCCGGGGTCCCCACGTGACCCGGTGACCTGGGGCCGGGGTCCCCACGTGACCCGGGGTCCTGGTGCCTGGGTTCCCACGTGACCCGGGGACCCGGGCAGGGGTCCCCACGTGACCCGGGGTCCTGTTGCCGGTGTCCCCACGTGACCCGGGGACCCGGGCCGGGGACCCCACGTGACCCGGTGACCTGGGGCCGGGGTCCCCACGTGACCCGGGGTCCTGGTGCCGGTGTCCCCACGTGACCCGGTCACCTGGGGCCCGGGTCCCCACGTGACCCGGAGTCCTGGTGCCGGTGTCCCCACGTGACCCGGGGACCCGGGCCGGGGACCCCACGTGACCCGGGGACCTGGGGCAGGGGATGTCACCCGACACTGGTACCCGGGGCAGCGACCCGATACGACCCGGGGACCTGGGTCCGGGGTCCCGACCTGACCCGGTGACCTGGGGCCAGGGTAACCACTTGACCTGGGGACCCGGGCCGGGGACCCGGTATGACTCCGTCTCCCGGGGCCGGGGTGGTCACCTGACACTGCTACCCGGGACAGCGACCCGACATGACCCGGTGACCCGGGGCCGGGGTAACGACCTGTCCAGGGGACCTGGGCCGGGGACCCGACAGGACCCGGTGACCTGGTTCCGGGGTGCCGACCTGACCCGGTGACCTGGGGCTGTGGTGGCGACCGGACTCGGGGACCTGGGGTCGGGGTGGTCACCAGACCGTTGTACCCAGGCCGTTGACCCGACATGACCCTGTGACCCGGGGCCTGGGTAAAAATCCAACCCGGGGACCCGGGCATGGGACATGACATGACCCAACCTGGGTCCGGGGTCCCGACCTGACCCGCTGACCTGGGGCCGGTGTCCCCACGTGACCCGGTGACCTGAGGCCGGGGTCCCCACGTGACCCGGTGACCTGGGGCCGGGGTCCCCACGTGACCCGGGGTCCTGGTGCCGGGGTCCCCACGTGACCCGGGGACCCGGGCCGGGGACCCCACGTGACCCGGTGACCTGGGGCCGGGGTCCCCACGTGACCCGGGGACCCGGGCCGGGGACATCACGTGACCCGGTCACCTGGGGCCGGGGTCCCCACGTGACCCGGGGTCCTGGTGCCGGGGAACCCACGTGACCCGGGGACCCGGTCCGGGGTCCCCACGTGACCCGGGGTCCTGGTGCCAGGGTCCCCACGTGACCCGCTGACCTGGGGCCGTTGTCCCCACGTGACCCGGGGACCTGGTGCCGGGGTCCCCACGTGACCCGGGGACCCGGGCCGGGGTCCCCACGTGACCCGGTGACCTGAGGCCAAGGTCCCCACGTGACCCGGTGACCTGGGGCGAGGGTCCCCACGTGACCCGGGGTCCTGGTGCCGGGGTCCCCAAGTGACCCGGGGACCCGGGCCGGGGACCCCACGTGACCCGGTGACCTGGGGCCGGGGTCCCCACGTGACCCGGGGACCCGGGCCGGGGACATCACGTGACCCGGTCACCTGGGGCCGGGGTCCCCACGTGACCCGGGGTCCTGGTGCCGGGGTCCCCACGTGACCCGGGGTCCTGGTGCCGGGGTCCCCACGTGACCCGGTGACCTGAGGCCGGGGTCCACACGTGACCCGGTGACCTGGGGCCGGGGTCCCCACGTGACCCGGGGTCCTGGTACCGGGGTTCCCACGTGACCCGGGGACCCGGGCCGGGGTCCCCACGTGACCCGGGGTCCTGTTGCCGGTGTCCCCACATGACCCGGGGACCCGGGCCGGGGACCCCACGTGACCCGGTGACCTGGGGCCGGGGTCCCCACGTGACCCGGGGACCCGGGCCGGGGACATCACGTGACCCGGTGACCTGGTGCCGGGGTCCCCACGTGACCCGGGGTCCTGGGGCCGGGGTCCCCACGTGACCCGGGGACCCGGGCCGGGGTCCCCACGTGACCCAGGGTCCTGGTGCCGGTGTCCCCACGTGACCCGGGGTCCTGGTGCCGGTGTCCCCACGTGACCCGGTCACCTGGGGCCCGGGTCCCCACGTGACCCGGAGTCCTGGTGCCGGTGTCCCCACGTGACCCGGGGACCCGGGCCGGGGACCCCACGTGACCCGGGGACCTGGGGCAGGGGATGTCACCCGACACTGGTACCCGGGGCAGCGACCCGATACGACCCGGGGACCTGGGTCCGGGGTCCCGACCTGACCCGGTGACCTGGGGCCAGGGTAACCACTTGACCCGGGGACCCGGGCCGGGGACCCGGTATGACTCCGTCTCCCGGGGCCGGGGTGGTCACCTGACACTGGTACCCGGGACAGCGACCCGACATGACCCGGTGACCCGGGGCCGGGGTAACGACCTGTCCAGGGGACCTGGGCCGGGGACCCGACAGGACCCGGTGACCTGGTTCCGGGGTGCCGACCTGACCCGGTGACCTGGGGCTGTGGTGGCGACCGGACTCGGGGACCTGGGGTCGGGGTGGTCACCAGACCGTTGTACCCAGGCCGTTGACCCGACATGACCCTGTGACCCGGGGCCTGGGTAAAAATCCAACCCGGGGACCCGGGCATGGGACATGACATGACCCAACCTGGGTCCGGGGTCCCGACCTGACCCGCTGACCTGGGGCCGGTGTCCCCACGTGACCCGGTGACCTGAGGCCGGGGTCCCCACGTGACCCGGTGACCTGGGGCCGGGGTCCCCACGTGACCCGGGGTCCTGGTGCCGGGGTCCCCACGTGACCCGGGGACCCGGGCCGGGGACCCCACGTGACCCGGTGACCTGGGGCCGGGGTCCCCACGTGACCCGGGGACCCGGGCCGGGGACATCACGTGACCCGGTCACCTGGGACCGGGGTCCCCACGTGACCCGGGGTCCTGGTGCCGGGGAACCCACGTGACCCGGGGACCCGGTCCGGGGTCCCCACGTGACCCGGGGTCCTGGTGCCGGGGTCCCCACGTGACCCGCTGACCTGGGGCCGTTGTCCCCACGTGACCCGGGGACCTGGTGCCGGGGTCCCCACGTGACCCGGGGACCCGGGCCGGGGTCCCCACGTGACCCGGTGACCTGAGGCCAAGGTCCCCACGTGACCCGGTGACCTGGGGCGAGGGTCCCCACGTGACCCGGGGTCCTGGTGCCGGGGTCCCCAAGTGACCCGGGGACCCGGGCCGGGGACCCCACGTGACCCGGTGACCTGGGGCCGGGGTCCCCACGTGACCCGGGGACCCGGGCCGGGGACATCACGTGACCCGGTCACCTGGGGCCGGGGTCCCCACGTGACCCGGGGTCCTGGTGCCGGGGTCCCCACGTGACCCGGGGTCCTGGTGCCGGGGTCCCCACGTGACCCGGTGACCTGAGACCGGGGTCCACACGTGACCCGGTGACCTGGGGCCGGGGTCCCCACGTGACCCGGGGTCCTGGTACCGGGGTTCCCACGTGACCCGGGGACCCGGGCCGGGGTCCCCACGTGACCCGGGGTCCTGTTGCCGGTGTCCCCACATGACCCGGGGACCCGGGCCGGGGACCCCACGTGACCCGGTGACCTGGGGCCGGGGTCCCCACGTGACCCGGGGACCCGGGCCGGGGACATCACGTGACCCGGTGACCTGGTGCCGGGGTCCCCACGTGACCCGGGGTCCTGGGGCCGGGGTCCCCACGTGACCCGGGGACCCGGGCCGGGGTCCCCACGTGACCCAGGGTCCTGGTGCCGGTGTCCCCACGTGATCCGGGGTCCTGGGGCCGGGGTCCGCACGTGACCCGGTGACCTGGGGCCGGGGTCCCCACGTGACCCGGGGACCTGGGGCCGGGGATGTCACCCGACACTGGTACCCGGGGCAGCGACCCGATACGACCCGGGGACCTGGGTCCGGGGTCCCGACCTGACCCGGTGACCTGGGGCCAGGGTAACCACCTGACCCGGGGACCCGGGCCGGGGACCCGGTATGACTCCGTCTCCCGGGGCCGGCGTGGTCACCTGACACTGCTACCCGGGACAGCGACCCGACATGACCCGGTGACCCGGGGCCGGGGTAACGACCTGTCCAGGGGACCTGGGCCGGGGACCCGACAGGGCCCGGTGACCTGGTTCCGGGGTGCCGACCTGACCCGGTGACCTGGGGCTGTGGTGTCGACCGGACTCGGGGACCTGGTCCGGTGTCCCGTCATGACCCGGGGACCTGGGGTCGGGGTGGTCACCAGACCGTTGTACCCAGGCCGTTGAGCCGACATGACCCTGTGACCCGGAGCCTGGGTAAAAATCCAACCCGGGGACCCGGGCATGGGACGTGACATGACCCGACCTGGGTCCGGGGTCCCGACCTGACCCGGTGACCTGGGCCGGGGACCCCACGTGACCCGGGGACCTGGGGCCGGGGATGTCACCCGACACTGGTACCCGGGGCAGCGACCCGATACGACCCGGGGACCTGGGTCCGGGGTCCCGACCTGACCCGGTCACCTGGGGCCGGGGTCCCCACGTGACCCGGGGTCCTGGTGCCGGTGTCCCCACGTGACCCGGTCACCTCGGGCCCGGGTCCCCACGTGACCCGGTCACCTGGGGCCGGGGTCCCCACGTGACCTGGGGACCCGGGCCGGGGACCCCACGTGACCCGGGGACCTGGGGCCGGGGATGTCACCCGACACTGGTACCCGGGGCAGCGACCCGATACGACCCGGGGACCTGGGTCCGGGGTCCCGACCTGACCCGGTGACCTGGGGCCAGGGTAACCACCTGACCCGGGGACCCGGGCCGGGGACTCGGTATGACTCCGTCTCCCGGGGCCGGGGTGGTCACCTGACACTGGTACCCGGGACAGCGACCCGACATGACCCGGTGACCCGGGGCCGGGGTAACGACCTGTCCAGGGGACCTGGGCCGGGGACCCGACAGGACCCGGTGACCTGGTTCCGGGGTGCCGACCTGACCCGGTGACCTGGGGCTGTGGTGTCGACCGGACTCGGGGACCTGGTCCGGTGTCCCGTCATGACCCGGGGACCTGGGGTCGGGGTGGTCACCAGACCGTTGTACCCAGGCAGTTGACCCGACATGACCCTGTGACCCGGGGCCTGGGTAAAAATCCGACCCGGGGCCTGGGTAAAAATCCAACCCGGGGACCCGGGGCCGGGTAAACGACCTGTCCAGGGGACCCGGGCCGGGGACCCGACAGGACCTGGTGATCCTTCGCTGGTGTCCCGATGCAACCCGGGGACCCGGGCCGGGGACCCCACGTGACCCGGGGACCTGGGGCCGGGGATGTCACCCGACACTGGTACCCGGGGCAGCGACCCGATACGACCCGGGGACCTGGGTCCGGGGTCCCGACCTGACCCGGTGACCTGGGGCCAGGGTAACCACCTGACCCGGGGACCCGGGCCGGGGACCCGGTATGACTCCGTCTCCCGGGGCCGGGGTGGTCACCTGACACTGCTACCCGGGACAGCGACCCGACATGACCCGGTGACCCGGGGCCGGGGTAACGACCTGTCCAGGGGACCTGGGCCGGGGACCCGACAGGACCCGGTGACCTGGTTCCGGGGTGCCGACCTGACCCGGTGACCTGGGGCTGTGGTGTCGACCGGACTCGGGGACCTGGTCCGGTGTCCCGTCATGACCCGGGGACCTGGGGTCGGGGTGGTCACCAGACCGTTGTACCCAGGCCGTTGACCCGACATGACCCTGTGACCCGGGGCCTGGGTAAAAATCCGACCCGGGGCCTGGGTAAAAATCCAACCCGGGGACCCGGGGCCGGGTTAACGACCTGTCCAGGGGACCCGGGCCGGGGACCCGACAGGACCCGGTGATCCTTCGCTGGTGTCCCGATGCAACCCGGGGACCCGGGCCGGGGACCCCACGTGACCCGGGGACCTGGGGCCGGGGATGTCACCCGACACTGGTACCCGGGGCAGCGACCCGATACGACCCGGGGACCTGGGTCCGGGGTCCCGACCTGACCCAGTGACCTGGGGCCAGGGTAACCACCTGACCCGGGGACCCGGGCCGGGGACCCGGTATGACTCCGTCTCCCGGGGCCGGGGTGGTCACCTGACACTGCTACCCGGGACAGCGACCCGACATGACCCGGTGACCCGGGGCCGGGGTAACGACCTGTCCAGGGGACCTGGGCCGGGGACCCGACAGGACCCGGTGACCTGGTTCCGGGGTCCCGACCTGACCCGCTGACCTGGGGCCGGTGTCCCCACGTGACCCGGGGTCCTGGTGCCGGGGTCCCCACGTGACCCGGGGACCCGAGCCGGGGTCCCCACGTGACCCGGTGACCTGAGGCCGGGGTCCCCACGTGACCCGGTGACCTGGTGCCGGGGTCCCCACGTGACCCGGGGACCCGGGCCGGGGACCCCACGTGACCCGGTGACCTGGGGCCGGGGTCCCCACGTGACCCGGGGTCATGGTGCCGGGGTTCCCACGTGACCCGGTGACCCGGGCCGGGGTCCCCACGTGACCCAGGGTCCTGGTGCCGGTGTCTCCACATGACCCGGTGACCTGGTGCCGGGGTCCCCACGTGACCCGGTGACCTGGGGCCGGGGTCCCCACGTGACCCGGGGACCCGGGCCGGGGTCCCCACGTGACCCAGGGTCCTAGTGCCGGTGTCCCCACGTGACCCGGTGACCTGGGGCCGGGGTCCCCACGTGACCCGGTGACCTGGGGCCGGGGTCCCCACGTGACCCGGGGACCCGGGCCGGGGTCCGCACGTGACCCAGGGTCCTGGTGCCGGTGTCCCCACGTGACCCGGTGACCTGGGGCCGGGGTCCCCACGTGACCCGGGGTCGTGGTGCCGGGGACCCCACGTGACCCGGGGACCCGGGCCGGGGTCCCCATGTGACCCGGGGTCCTGGTGCCGGTGTCCCCACGTGACCCGGTCACCTGGGGCCGGGGTCCCCACGTGACCCGGGGTCCTGGTGCCGGGGTCCCCACGTGACCCGTTGACTTGGGGCCAGGGTCCCCACTTGACCCGGGGTCCTGGTGCCGGGGTCCCCACGTGACCCGGGGACCCGGGCCGGGGTCCCCACGTGACCCGGTGACCTGAGGCCGGGGTCCCCACGTGACCCGGTGACCTGGGGCGAGGGTCCCCACGTGACCCGGGGTCCTGGTCCCGGGGTCCCCAAGTGACCCGGGGACCCGGGCCGGGGACCCCACGTGACCCGGTGACCTGGGGCCGGGGTCCCCACGTGACCCGGGGACCCGGGCCGGGGACCCCACGTGACCCGGTGACCTGGGGCCGGGGTCCCCACGTGACCCGGGGACCCGGGCCGGGGACATCACGTGACCCGGTCACCTGGTGCCGGGGTCCCCACGTGACCCGGAGTCCTGGTGCCGGTGTCCCCACGTGACCCGGGGACCCGGGCCGGGGACCCGACAGGACCCGGGGACCTGGTTCCGGGGTGCCGACCTGACCCGGTGACCTGGGGCTGTGGTGTCGACCGGACTCGGGGACCTGGTCCGGTGTCCCGTCATGACCCGGGGACCTGGGGTCGGGGTGGTCACCAGACCGTTGTACCCAGGCCGTTGACCCGACATGACCCTGTGACCCGGGGCCTGGGTAAAAATCCAACCCGGGGACCCGGGCATGGGACATGACATGACCCGACCTGGGTCCGGGGTCCCGACCTGACCCGCTGACCTGGGGCCGGTGTCCCCACGTGACCCGGGGTCCTGGTGCCGGGGTCCCCACGTGACCCGGGGACCCGAGCCGGGGTCCCCACATGACCCGGTGACCTGAGGCCGGGGTCCCCACGTGACCCGGTGACCTGGGGCCGGGGTCCCCACGTGACCCGGGGACCCGGGCCGGGGACCCCACGTGACCCGGTGACCTGGGGCCGGGGTCCCCACGTCACCCGGGGACCCGGGCCGGGGACATCACGTGACCCGGTCACCTGGGGCCGGGGTCCCCACGTGACCCGGGGTCCTGGTGCCGGGGTCCCCACGTGACCCGTTGACTTGGGGCCGGGGTCCCCACTTGACCAGGGGTCCTGGTGCCGGGGTCCCCACGTGACCCGGGGACCCGGGCCGGGGTCCCCACGTGACCCGGTGACCTGAGGCCGGGGTCCCCACGTGACCCGGTGACCTGGGGCGAGGGTCCCCACGTGACCCGGGGTCCTGGTGCCGGGGTCCCCAAGTGACCCGGGGACCCGGGCCGGGGACCCCACGTGACCCGGTGACCTGGGGCCGGGGTCCCCACGTGGCCCGGGAACCCGGGCCGGGGACATCACGTGACCCGGTCACCTGGGGCCGGGGTCCCCACGTGACCCGGTCACCTGGGGCCGGGGTCCCCACGTGACCAGGGGTCCTGGTGCCGGGGTCCCCACGTGACCCGGTGACCTGAGGCCGGGGTCCCCACGTTACCCGGGGTCATGGTGCCAGGGTTCCCACGTGACCCGGTCACCTGGGGCCGGGGTCCCCACGTGACCCGGGGTCATGGTGCCGGGGTTCCCACGTGACCCGGTGACCCGGGCCGGGGTCCCCACGTGACCCAGGGTCCTGGTGCCGGTGTCCCCACCTGACCCGGTGACCTGGGGCCGGGGTCCCCACGTGACCCGGTGACCTGGGGCCGGGGTCCCCACGTGACCCGGGGACCCGGGCCGGGGTCCCCACGTGACCCAGGGTCCTGGTGCCGGTGTCCCCACGTGACCCGGTGACCTGGGGCCGGGGTCCCCACGTGACCCGGTGACCTGGGGCCGGGGTCCCCACGTGACCTGGGGACCCGGGTCGGGGACCCCACGTGACCCGGGGACCTGGGGCCGGGGATGTCACCCGACACTGGTACCCGGGGCAGCGACCCAATACGACCCGGGGACCTGGGTCCGGGGTCCCGACCTGACCCGGTGACCTGGGGCCAGGGTAACCACTTGACCCGGGGACCCGGGCCGGGGACCCGGTATGACTCCGTCTCCCGGGGCCGGGGTGGTCACCTGACACTGGTACCCGGGACAGCGACCCGACATGACCCGGTGACCCGGGGCCGGGGTAACGACCTGTCCAGGGGACCTGGGCCGGGGACCCGACAGGACCCGGTGACCTGGTTCCGGGGTGCCGACCTGACCCGGTGACCTGGGGCTGTGGTGTCGACCGGACTCGGGGACCTGGTCCGGTGTCCCGTCATGACCCGGGGACCTGGGGTCGGGGTGGTCACCAGACCGTTGTACCCAGGCCGTTGACCCGACATGACCCTGTGACCCGGGGCCTGGGTAAAAATCCAACCCGGGGACCCGGGCATGGGACGTGACATGACCCGACATAGGTCCGGGGTCCCGACCTGACCCGGTGACCTTGGGCCAGGGTAACCACCTGACCCGGGGACTCGGGCCGGGGATCCGGTATGACTCCGTCTCCCGGGGCCGGGGTGGTCACCTGACACTGGTACCCGGGACAGCGACCCGACATGACCCGGTGACCCGGGGCCGGGGTAACGACCTGTCCAGGGGACCTGGGCCGGGGACCCGACAGGACCCGGGGACCTGGTTCCGGGGTGCCGACCTGACCCGGTGACCTGGGGCTGTGGTGTCGACCGGACTCGGGGACCTGGTCCGGTGTCCCGTCATGACCCGGGGACCTGGGGTCGGGGTGGTCACCAGACCGTTGTACCCAGGCCGTTGACCCGACATGACCCTGTGACCCGGGGCCTGGGTAAAAATCCGACCCGGGGATTGGGTAAAAATCCAACCCGGGGACCCGGGGCCGGGTTAACGACCTGTCCAGGGGACCCGGGCCGGGGACCCGACAGGACCCGGTGATCCTTCACTGGTGTCCCGATGCAACCCGGGGACCCGGGCCGGGGACCCCACGTGACCCGGGGACCTGGGGCCGGGGATGTCACCCGACACTGGTACCCGGGGCAGCGACCCGATACGACCCGGGGACCTGGGTCCGGGGTCCCGACCTGACCCGGTGACCTTGGGCCAGGGTAACCACCTGACCCGGGGACTCGGGCCGGGGACCCGGTATGACTCCGTCTCCCGGGGCCGGGGTGGTCACCTGACACTGCTACCCGGGACAGCGACCCGACATGACCCGGTGACCCGGGGCCGGGGTAACGACTTGTCCAGGGGACCTGGGCCGGGGACCCGACAGGACCCGGTGACCTGGTTCCGGGGTGCCGACCTGACCCGGTGAACTGGGGCTGTGGTGTCGACCGGACACGGGGACCTGGTCCGGTGTCCCGTCATGACCCGGTGACCTGGGGCCGGGGTCCCCACGTGACCCGGGGTCCTGGTGCCGGGGTACCCACGTGACCCGGGGACCCGGGCCGGGGACCCCACGTGACCCGGTGACCTGGGGCCGGGGATGTCACCCGACACTGGTACCCGGGGCAGCGACCCGATACGACCCGGGGACCTGGGTCCGGGGTCCCGACCTGACCCGGTGACCTGGGGCCAGGGTAACCACCTGACCCGGGGACCCGGGCCGGGGACTCGTTATGACTCCGTCTCCCGGGTCCGGGGTGGTCACCTGACACTGGTACCCGGGACAGCGACCCGACATGACCCGGTGACCCGGGGCCGGGGTAACGACCTGTCCAGGGGACCTGGGCCGGGGACCCGACAGGACCCGGTGACCTGGTTCCGGGGTGCCGACCTGACCCGGTGACCTGGGGCTGTGGTGTCGACCGGACTCGGGGACCTGGTCCGGTGTCCCGTCATGACCCGGGGACCTGGGGTCGGGGTGGTCACCAGACCGTTGTACCCAGGCCGTTGACCCGACATGACCCTGTGACCCGGGGCCTGGGTAAAAATCCAACCCGGGGACCCGGGCATGGGACGTGACATGACCCGACCTAGGTCTGGGGTCCCGACCTGACCCGGTGACCTTGGGCCAGGGTAACCACCTGACCCGGGGACTCGGGCCGGGGACCCGGTATGACTCCGTCTCCCGGGGCCGGGGTGGTCACCTGACACTGGTACCCGGGACAGCGACCCGACATGACCCGGTGACCCGGGGCCGGGGTAACGACCTGTCCAGGGGACCTGGGCCGGGGACCCGACAGGACCCGGTGACCTGGTTCCGGGGTGCCGACCTGACCCGGTGACCTGGGGCTGTGGTGTCGACCGGACTCGGGGACCTGGTCCGGTGTCCCGTCATGACCCGGGGACCTGGGGTCGGGGTGGTCACCAGACCGTTGTACCCAGGCCGTTGACCCGACATGACCCTGTGACCCGGGGCCTGGGTAAAAATCCAACCCGGGGACCCGGGCATGGGACATGACATGACCCGACCTGGGTCCGGGGTCCCGACCTGACCCGGTTACCTGGGGCCGGTGTCCCCACGTGACCCGGGGTCCTGGTGCCGGGGTCCCCACGTGACCCGGGGACCCGAGCCGGGGTCCCCACGTGACCCGGTGACCTGAGGCCGGGGTCCCCACGTGACCCGGTGACCTGGGGCCGGGGTCCCCACGTGACCCGGGGTCCTGGTGCCGGGGTTCCCACGTGACCCGGTGACCTGAGGCCGGGGTCCCCACGTGACCCGGTGACCTGGGGCCGGGGTCCCCACGTGACCCGGGGTCCTGGTGCCTGGGTTCCCACGTGACCCGGGGACCCGGGCCGGGGTCCCCACGTGACCCGGGGTCCTGGTGCCGGTGTCCCCACGTGACCCGGGGACCCGGGCCGGGGACCCCACGTGACCCGGTGACCTGGGGCCGGGGTCCCCACGTGACCCGGGGACCCGGGCCGGGGACATCACGTGACCCGGTCACCTGGTGCCGGGGTCCCCACGTGACCCGGAGTCCTGGTGCCGGTGTCCCCACGTGACCCGGGGACCCGGGCCGGGGTCCCCACGTGACCCGGTGACCTGGGGCCGGGGTCCCCACGTGACCCGGGGACCCGGGCCGGGGACATCACGTGACCCATTCACCTGGGGCCGGGGTCCCCACGTGACCCGGGGTCCTGGTGCCGGGTTCCCGACGTGACCCGGGGACCCGGGCCGGGGTCCCCACGTGACCCAGGGTCCTGGTGCCGGTGTCCCCACGTGAACCGGTGACCTGGGGCCGGGGTCCCCACGTGACCCGGTGACCTGGGGCCGGGGTCCCCACGTGACCCGGGGACCCGGGCCGGGGACATCACGTGACCCGGTCACCTGGGGCCGGGGTCCCCACGTGACCCGGTGACCTGGGGCGAGGGTCCCCACGTGACCTGGGGACCCGGGCCGGGGACCCCACGTGACCCGGGGACCTGGGGCCGGGGATGTCACCCGACACTGGTACCCGGGGCAGCGACCCGATACGACCCGGGGACCTGGGTCTGGGGTCCCGACCTGACCCGGTGACCTGGGGCCAGGGTAACCACCTGACCCGGGGACCCGGGCCAGGGACTCGGTATGACTCCGTCTCCCGGGGCCGGGGTGGTCACCTGACACTGCTACCCGGGACAGCGACCCGACATGACCCGGTGACCCGGGGCCGGGGTAACGACCTGTCCAGGGGACCTGGGCCGGGGACCCGACAGGACCCGGTGACCTGGTTCCGGGGTGCCGACCTGACCCGGTGACCTGGGGCTGTGGTGGCGACCGGACTCGGGGACCTGGTCCGGTGTCCCGTCATGACCCGGGGACCTGGGGTCGGGGTGGTCACCAGACCGTTGTACCCAGGCCGTTGACCCGACATGACCCTGTGACTCGGGGCCTGGGTAAAAATCCGACCCGGGGCCTGGGTAAAAATCCAACCCGGGGACCCGGGGCCGGGTTAACGACCTGTCCAGGGGACCCGGGCCGGGGACCCGACAGGACCCGGTGATCCTTCGCTGGTGTCCCGATGCAACCCGGGGACCCGGGCCGGGGACCCCACGTGACCCGGGGACCTGGGGCCGGGGATGTCACCCGACACTGGTATCCGGGGCAGCGACCCGATACGACCCGGGGACCTGGGTCCGGGGTCCCGACCTGACCCGGTGACCTGGGGCCAGGGTAACCACCTGACCCGGGGACCCGGGCCGGGGACCCGGTATGACTCCGTCTCCCGGGGCCGGGGTGGTCACCTGACACTGCTACCCGGGACAGCGACCCGACATGACCCGGTGACCCGGGGCCGGGGTAACGACCTGTCCAGGGGACCTGGGCCGGGGACCCGACAGGACCCGGTGACCTGGTTCCGGGGTGCCGACCTGACCCGGTGACCTGGGGCTGTGGTGTCGACCGGACTCGGGGACCTGGTCCGGTGTCCCGTCATGACCCGGGGACCTGGGGTCGGGGTGGTCACCAGACCGTTGTACCCAGGCCGTTGAGCCGACATGACCCTGTGACCCGGAGCCTGGGTAAAAATCCAACCCGGGGACCCGGGCATGGGACGTGACATGACCCGACCTGGGTCCGGGGTCCCGACCTGACCCGGTGACCTGGTGCCGGGGTCCCCACGTGACCCGGGGACCCGGGCCGGGGTCCCCACGTGACCCGGTGACCTGAGGCCGGGGTCCCCACGTGACCCGGTGACCTGGGGCCGGGGTCCCCACGTGACCCGGGGTCCTGGTGCCGGGGTCCCCACGTGACCCGGGGACCCGGGCCGGGGACCCCACGTGACCCGGGGACCTGGGGCCGGGGATGTCACCCGACACTGGTACCCGGGGCAGCGACCCGATACGACCCGGGGACCTGGGTCCGGGGTCCCGACCTGACCCGGTGACCTGGGGCCAGGGTAACCACCTGACCCGGGGACCCGGGCCGGGGACTCGGTATGACTCCGTCTCCCGGGGCCGGGGTGGTCACCTGACACTGGTACCCGGGACAGCGACCCGACATGACCCGGTGACCCGGGGCCGGGGTAACGACCTGTCCAGGGGACCTGGGCCGGGGACCCGACAGGACCCGGTGACCTGGTTCCGGGGTGCCGACCTGACCCGGTGACCTGGGGCTGTGGTGTCGACCGGACTCGGGGACCTGGTCCGGTGTCCCGTCATGACCCGGGGACCTGGGGTCGGGGTGGTCACCAGACCGTTGTACCCAGGCCGTTGACCCGACATGACCCTGTGACCCGGGGCCTGGGTAAAAATCCAACCCGGGGACCCGGGCATGGGACGTGACATGACCCGACCTAGGTCCGGGGTCCCGACCTGACCCGGTGACCTTGGGCCAGGGTAACCACCTGACCCGGGGACTCGGGCCGGGGACCCGGTATGACTCCGTCTCCCGGGGCCGGGGTGGTCACCTGACACTGGTACCCGGGACAGCGACCCGACATGACCCGGTGACCCGGGGCCGGGGTAACGACCTGTCCAGGGGACCTGGGCCGGGGACCCGACAGGACCCGGTGACCTGGTTCCGGGGTGCCGACCTGACCCGGTGACCTGGGGCTGTGGTGTCGACCGGACTCGGGGACCTGGTCCGGTGTCCCGTCATGACCCGGGGACCTGGGGTCGGGGTGGTCACCAGACCGTTGTACCCAGGCCGTTGACCCGACATGACCCTGTGACCCGGGGCCTGGGTAAAAATCCAACCCGGGGACCCGGGCATGGGACATGACATGACCCGACCTGGGTCCGGGGTCCCGACCTGACCCGCTGACCTGGGGCCGGTGTCCCCACGTGACCCGGGGTCCTGGTGCCGGGGTCCCCACGTGACCCGGGGACCCGAGCCGGGGTCCCCACGTGACCCGGTGACCTGAGGCCGGGGTCCCCACGTGACCCGGTGACCTGGGGCCGGGGTCCCCACGTGACCCGGGGTCCTGGTGCTGGGGTTCCCACGTGACCCGGTGACCTGAGGCCGGGGTCCCCACGTGACCCGGTGACCTGGGGCCGGGGTCCCCACGTGACCCGGGGTCCTGGTGCCTGGGTTCCCACGTGACCCGGGGACCCGGGCCGGGGTCCACACGTGACCCGGGGTCCTGGTGCCGGTGTCCCCACGTGACCCGGGGACCCGGGCCGGGGACCCCACGTGACCCGGTGACCTGGGGCCGGGGTCCCCACGTGACACGGGGACCCGGGCCGGGGACATCACGTGACCCGGTCACCTGGTGCCGGGGTCCCCACGTGACCCGGAGTCCTGGTGCCGGTGTCCCCACGTGACCCGGGGACCCGGGCCGGGGTCCCCACGTGACCCGGTGACCTGGGGCCGGGGTCCCCACGTGACCCGGGGACCCGGGCCGGGGACATCACTTGACCCATTCACCTGGGGCCGGGGTCCCCACGTGACCCGGGGTCCTGGTGCCGGGTTCCCGACGTGACCCGGGGACCCGGGCCGGGGTCCCCACGTGACCCAGGGTCCTGGTGCCGGTGTCCCCACGTGAACCGGTGACCTGGGGCCGGGGTCCCCACGTGACCCGGTGACCTGGGGCCGGGGTCCCCACGTGACCCGGGGACCCGGGCCGGGGACATCACGTGACCCGGTCACCTGGGGCCGGGGTCCCCACGTGACCCGGTGACCTGGGGCGAGGGTCCCCACGTGACCTGGGGACCCGGGCCGGGGACCCCACGTGACCCGGGGACCTGGGGCCGGGGATGTCACCCGACACTGGTACCCGGGGCAGCGACCCGATACGACCCGGGGACCTGGGTCCGGGGTCCCGACCTGACCCGGTGACCTGGGGCCAGGGTAACCACCTGACCCGGGGACCCGGGCCAGGGACTCGGTATGACTCCGTCTCCCGGGGCCGGGGTGGTCACCTGACACTGCTACCCGGGACAGCGACCCGACATGACCCGGTGACCCGGGGCCGGGGTAACGACCTGTCCAGGGGACCTGGGCCGGGGACCCGACAGGACCCGGTGACCTGGTTCCGGGGTGCCGACCTGACCCGGTGACCTGGGGCTGTGGTGGCGACCGGACTCGGGGACCTGGTCCGGTGTCCCGTCATGACCCGGGGACCTGGGGTCGGGGTGGTCACCAGACCGTTGTACCCAGGCCGTTGAGCCGACATGACCCTGTGACTCGGGGCCTGGGCAAAAATCCGACCCGGGGCCTGGGTAAAAATCCAACCCGGGGACCCGGGGCCGGGTTAACGACCTGTCCAGGGGACCCGGGCCGGGGACCCGACAGGACCCGGTGATCCTTCGCTGGTGTCCCGATGCAACCCGGGGACCCGGGCCGGGGACCCCACGTGACCCGGGGACCTGGGGCCGGGGATGTCACCCGACACTGGTACCGGGGCAGCGACCCGATACGACCCGGGGACCTGGGTCCGGGGTCCCGACCTGACCCGGTGACCTGGGGCCAGGGTAACCACCTGACCCGGGGACCCGGGCCGGGGACCCGGTATGACTCCGTCTCCCGGGGCCGGGGTGGTCACCTGACACTGCTACCCGGGACAGCGACCCGACATGACCCGGTGACCCGGGGCCGGGGTAACGACCTGTCCAGGGGACCTGGGCCGGGGACCCGACAGGACCCGGTGACCTGGTTCCGGGGTGCCGACCTGACCCGGTGACCTGGGGCTGTGGTGTCGACCGGACTCGGGGACCTGGTCCGGTGTCCCGTCATGACCCGGGGACCTGGGGTCGGGGTGGTCACCAGACCGTTGTACCCAGGCCGTTGAGCCGACATGACCCTGTGACCCGGAGCCTGGGTAAAAATCCAACCCGGGGACCCGGGCATGGGACGTGACATGACCCGACCTGGGTCCGGGGTCCCGACCTGACCCGGTGACCTGGGCCGGGGACCCCACGTGACCCGGGGACCTGGGGCCGGGGATGTCACCCGACACTGGTACCCGGGGCAGCGACCCGATACGACCCGGGGACCTGGGTCCGGGATCCCGACCTGACCCGTTGACCTGGGGCCAGGGTAACCACTTGACCCGGGGACCCGGGCCGGGGACCCGGTATGACTCCGTCTCCCGGGGCCGGGGTGGTCACCTGACACTGCTACCCGGGACAGCGACCCGACATGACCCGGTGACCCGGGGCCGGGGTAACGACCTGTCCAGGGGACCTGGGCCGGGGACCCGACAGGACCCGGTGACCTGGTTCCGGGGTGCCGACCTGACCCGGTGACCTGGGGCTGTGGTGTCGACCAGACTCGGGGACCTGGTCCGGTGTCCCGTCATGACCCGGGGACCTGGGGTCGGGGTGGTCACCAGACCGTTGTACCCAGGCCGTTGACCCGACATGACCCTGTGACCCGCAGCCTGGGTAAAAATCCAACCCGGGGACCCGGGCATGGGACGTGACATGACCCGACCTGGGTCCGGGGTCCCGACCTGACCAACTGACCTGGGACCAGTGTCCCCACGTGACCCGGGGTCCTGGTGCCGGGGTCCCCACGTGACCCGGGGACCCGAGCCGGGGTCCCCACGTGACCCGGTGACCTGAGGCCGGGGTCCCCACGTGACCCGGTGACCTGGGGCCGGGGTCCCCACGTGACCCGGGGTCCTGGTGCCGGGGTCCCCACGTGACCCGGGGACCCGGGCCGGGGACCCCACGTGACCCGGTGACCTGGGGCCGGGGTCCCCACGTGACCCGGGGACCCGGGCCGGGGACATCACGTGACCCGGTCACCTGGGGCCGGGGTCCCCACGTGACCCGGGGTCCTGGTGCCGGGGACCCCACGTGACCCGGGGACCCGGGCCGGGGTCCCCACGTGACCCGGGGTCCTGGTGCCGGGGTCCCCACGTGACCCGTTGACCTGGGGCCGTTGTCCCCACGTGACCCGGTGACCTGGGGCCGGGGTCCCCACTTGACCCGGGGACCCGGGCCGGGGTCCCCACGTGACCCGGTGACCTGAGGCCGAGGTCCCCACGTGACCCGGTGACCTGGGGCGAGGGTCCCCACGTGACCCGGGGTCCTGGTGCCGGGGTCCCCAAGTGACCCGGGGACCCGGGCCGGGGACATCACGTGACCCGGTCACCTGGGGCCGGGGTCCCCACGTGACCCGGGGTCCTGGTGCCGGGGTCCCCACGTGACCCGGGGACCCGAGCCGGGGTCCCCACGTGTCCCGGTGACCTGAGGCCGGGGTCCCCACGTGATCCGGTGACCTGGGGCCGGGGTCCCCATGTGACCCGGGGTCCTGGTGCCGGGGTTCCCACGTGACCCGGGGACCCGGGCCGGGGTCCCCACGTGACCCGGGGTCCTGTTGCTGGTGTCCCCACGTGACCCGGGGACCCGGGCCGGGGACCCCACGTGACCCGGTGACCTGGGGCCGGGGTCCCCACGTGACCCGGGGACCCGGGCCGGGGACATCACGTGACTCGGTCACCTGGGGCCGGGGTCCCCACGTGACCCGGGGTCCTGGTGCCGGGGTCCCTACATGACCCGGGGACCCGGGCCGGGGTCCCCACGTGACCCAGGGTCCTGGTGCCGGTGTCCCCACGTGACCCATGGACCTGGGGCCGGGGTCCGCACGTGACCCGGTGACCTGGGGCCGGGGTCCCCACGTGACCCGGGGACCCGGGCCGGGGTCCCCACGTGACCCAGGGTCCTGGTGCCGGTGTCCCCACGTGACCCGGTGACCTGGGGCCGGGGTCCCCACGTGACCCGGTGACCTGGGGCCGGGGTCCCCACGTGACCCGGGGACCCGGGCCGGGGACATCACGTGACCCGGTCACCTGGGGCCGGGGTCCCCACGTGACCCGGTCACCTGGGGCCGGGGTCCCCACGTGACCCGGGGTCCTGATGCCGGTGTCCCTACGTGACCCGGTCACCTGGGGCCCGGGTCCCCACGTGACCCGGTCACCTGGGGCCGGGGTCCCCACGTGACCCGGGGTCCTGGTGCCGGTGTCCCTACGTGACCCGGTCACCTGGCCCCGGGTCCCCACGTGACCCGGTGACCTGGGGCCAGGGTAACCACCTGACCCGGGGACCCGGGCCGGGGACTCGGTATGACTCCGTCTCCCGGGGCCGGGGTGGTCACCTGACACTGCTACCCGGGACAGCGACCCGACATGACCCGGTGACCCGGGGCCGGGGTAACGACCTGTCCAGGGGACCTGGGCCGGGGACCCGACAGGACCCGGTGACCTGGTTCCGGGGTGCCGACCTGACCCGGTGACCTGGGGCTGTGGTGTCGACCGGACTCGGGGACCTGGTCCGGTGTCCCGTCATGACCCGGGGACCTGGGGTAGGGGTGGTCACCAGACCGTTGTACCCAGGCTGTTGACCCGACATGACCCTGTGACCCGGTGCCTGGGTAAAAATCCAACCCGGGGACCCGGGCATGGGACGTGACATGACCCGACCTGGGTCCGGGGTCCCGACCTGACCCGGTGACCTTGGGCCATGGTAACCACCTGACCCGGGGACTCGGGCCGGGGACCCGGTATGACTCCATCTCCCGGGGCCGGGGTGGTCACCTGACACTGGTACCCGGGACAGCGACCCGACATGACCCGGTGACCCGGGGCCGGGGTAACGACCTGTCCAGGGGACCCGGGCCGGGGACCCGACAGGACCCGGTGATCCTTCGCTGGTGTCCCGATGCAACCCGGGGACCCGGGCCGGGGACCCCACGTGACCCGGGGACCTGGGGCCGGGGATGTCACCCGACACTGGTACCCGGGGCAGCGACCCGATACGACCCGGGGACCTGGGTCCGGGGTCCCGACCTGACCCGGTGACCTGGGGCCAGGGTAACCACCTGACCCGGGGACCCGGGCCGGGGACCCGGTATGACTCCGTCTCCCGGGGCCGGGGTGGTCACCTGACACTGCTACCCGGGACAGCGACCCGACATGACCCGGTGACCCGGGGCCGGGGTAACGACCTGTCCAGGGGACCTGGGCCGGGGACCCGACAGGACCCGGTGACCTGGTTCCGGGGTGCCGACCTGACCCGGTGACCTGGGGCTGTGGTGGCGACCGGACTCGGGGACCTGGTCCGGTGTCCCGTCATGACCCGGGGACCTGGGGTCGGGGTGGTCACCAGACCGTTGTACCCAGGCCGTTGAGCCGACATGACCCTGTGACCCGGAGCCTGGGTAAAAATCCAACCCGGGGACCCGGGCATGGGACGTGATATGACCCGACCTGGGTCCGGGGTCCCGACCTGACCCGGTGACCTGGGCCGGGGACCCCACGTGACCCGGGGACCTGGGGCCGGGGATGTCACCCGACACTGGTACCCGGGGCAGCGACCCGATACGACCCGGGGACCTGGGTCCGGGGTCCCGACCTGACCCGGTGACCTGGGGCCAGGGTAACCACTTGACCCGGGGACCCGGGCCGGGGACCCGGTATGACTCCGTCTCCCGGGGCCGGGGTGGTCACCTGACACTGGTACCCGGGACAGCGACCCGACATGACCCGGTGACCCGGGGCCGGGGTAACGACCTGTCCAGGGGACCTGGGCCGGGGACCCGACAGGACCCGGTGACCTGGTTCCGGGGTGCCGACCTGACCCGGTGACCTGGGGCTGTGGTGTCGACCGGACTCGGGGACCTGGTCCGGTGTCCCGTCATGACCCGGGGACCTGGGGTCGGGGTGGTCACCAGACCGTTGTACCCAGGCCGTTGAGCCGACATGACCCTGTGACCCGGGGCCTGGGTAAAAATCCAACCCGGGGACCCGGGCATGGGACATGACATGACCCGACCTGGGTCCGGGGTCCCGACCTGACCCGCTGACCTGGGGCCGGTGTCCCCACGTGACCCGGGGTCCTGGTGCCGGGGTCCCCACGTGACCCGGGGACCCGAGCCGGGGTCCCCACGTGACCCGGTGACCTGAGGCCGGGGTCCCCACGTGACCCGGTGACCTGGGGCCGGGGTCCCCACGTGACCCGGGGTCCTGGTGCCGGGGTCCCCACGTGACCCGGGGACCCGGGCCGGGGACCCCACGTGACCCGGTGACCTGGGGCCGGGGTCCCCACGTGACCCGGGGACCCGGGCCGGGGACATCACGTGACCCGGTCACCTGGGGCCGGGGTCCCCACGTGACCCGGGGTCCTGGTGCCGGGGACCCCACGTGACCCGGGGACCCGGGCCGGGGTCCCCACGTGACCCGGGGTCCTGGTGCCGGGGTCCCCACGTGACCCGTTGACCTGGGGCCGTTGTCCCCACGTGACCCGGTGACCTGGGGCCGGGGTCCCCACTTGACCCGGGGACCCGGGCCGGGGTCCCCACGTGACCCGGTGACCTGAGGCCGAGGTCCCCACGTGACCCGGTGACCTGGGGCGAGGGTCCCCACGTGACCCGGGGTCCTGGTGCCGGGGTCCCCAAGTGACCCGGGGACCCGGGACGGGGACATCACGTGACACGGTCACCTGGGGCCGGGGTCCCCACGTGACCCGGGGTCCTGGTGCCGGGGTCCCCACGTGACCCGGGGACCCGAGCCGGGGTCCCCACGTGTCCCGGTGACCTGAGGCCGGGGTCCCCACGTGATCCGGTGACCTGGGGCCGGGGTCCCCATGTGACCCGGGGTCCTGGTGCCGGGGTTCCCACGTGACCCGGGGACCCGGGCCGGGGTCCCCACGTGACCCGGGGTCCTGTTGCTGGTGTCCCCACGTGACCCGGGGACCCGGGCCGGGGACCCCACGTGACCCGGTGACCTGGGGCCGGGGTCCCCACGTGACCCGGGGACCCGGGCCGGGGACATCACGTGACTCGGTCACCTGGGGCCGGGGTCCCCACGTGACCCGGGGTCCTGGTGCCGGGGTCCCTACATGACCCGGGGACCCGGGCCGGGGTCCCCACGTGACCCAGGGTCCTGGTGCCGGTGTCCCCACGTGACCCATGGACCTGGGGCCGGGGTCCGCACGTGACCCGGTGACCTGGGGCCGGGGTCCCCACGTGACCCGGGGACCCGGGCCGGGGTCCCCACGTGACCCAGGGTCCTGGTGCCGGTGTCCCCACGTGACCCGGTGACCTGGGGCCGGGGTCCCCACGTGACCCGGTGACCTGGGGCCGGGGTCCCCACGTGACCCGGGGACCCGGGCCGGGGACATCACGTGACCCGGTCACCTGGGGCCGGGGTCCCCACGTGACCCGGTCACCTGGGGCCGGGGTCCCCACGTGACCCGGGGTCCTGATGCCGGTGTCCCTACGTGACCCGGTCACCTGGGGCCCGGGTCCCCACGTGACCCGGTCACCTGGGGCCGGGGTCCCCACGTGACCCGGGGTCCTGGTGCCGGTGTCCCTACGTGACCCGGTCACCTGGCCCCGGGTCCCCACGTGACCCGGTGACCTGGGGCCAGGGTAACCACCTGACCCGGGGACCCGGGCCGGGGACTCGGTATGACTCCGTCTCCCGGGGCCGGGGTGGTCACCTGACACTGCTACCCGGGACAGCGACCCGACATGACCCGGTGACCCGGGTCCGGGGTAACGACCTGTCCAGGGGACCTGGGCCGGGGACCCGACAGGACCCGGTGACCTGGTTCCGGGGTGCCGACCTGACCCGGTGACCTGGGGCTGTGGTGTCGACCGGACTCGGGGACCTGGTCCGGTGTCCCGTCATGACCCGGGGACCTGGGGTAGGGGTGGTCACCAGACCGTTGTACCCAGGCTGTTGACCCGACATGACCCTGTGACCCGGTGCCTGGGTAAAAATCCAACCCGGGGACCCGGGCATGGGACGTGACATGACCCGACCTGGGTCCGGGGTCCCGACCTGACCCGGTGACCTTGGGCCATGGTAACCACCTGACCCGGGGACTCGGGCCGGGGACCCGGTATGACTCCGTCTCCCGGGGCCGGGGTGGTCACCTGACACTGGTACCCGGGACAGCGACCCGACATGACCCGGTGACCCGGGGCCGGGGTAACGACCTGTCCAGGGGACCCGGGCCGGGGACCCGACAGGACCCGGTGATCCTTCGCTGGTGTCCCGATGCAACCCGGGGACCCGGGCCGGGGACCCCACGTGACCCGGGGACCTGGGGCCGGGGATGTCACCCGACACTGGTACCCGGGGCAGCGACCCGATACGACCCGGGGACCTGGGTCCGGGGTCCCGACCTGACCCGGTGACCTGGGGCCAGGGTAACCACCTGACCCGGGGACCCGGGCCGGGGACCCGGTATGACTCCGTCTCCCGGGGCCGGGGTGGTCACCTGACACTGCTACCCGGGACAGCGACCCGACATGACCCGGTGACCCGGGGCCGGGGTAACGACCTGTCCAGGGGACCTGGGCCGGGGACCCGACAGGACCCGGTGACCTGGTTCCGGGGTGCCGACCTGACCCGGTGACCTGGGGCTGTGGTGGCGACCGGACTCGGGGACCTGGTCCGGTGTCCCGTCATGACCCGGGGACCTGGGGTCGGGGTGGTCACCAGACCGTTGTACCCAGGCCGTTGAGCCGACATGACCCTGTGACCCGGAGCCTGGGTAAAAATCCAACCCGGGGACCCGGGCATGGGACGTGATATGACCCGACCTGGGTCCGGGGTCCCGACCTGACCCGGTGACCTGGGCCGGGGACCCCACGTGACCCGGGGACCTGGGGCCGGGGATGTCACCCGACACTGGTACCCGGGGCAGCGACCCGATACGACCCGGGGACCTGGGTCCGGGGTCCCGACCTGACCCGGTGACCTGGGGCCAGGGTAACCACTTGACCCGGGGACCCGGGCCGGGGACCCGGTATGACTCCGTCTCCCGGGGCCGGGGTGGTCACCTGACACTGGTACCCGGGACAGCGACCCGACATGACCCGGTGACCCGGGGCCGGGGTAACGACCTGTCCAGGGGACCTGGGCCGGGGACCCGACAGGACCCGGTGACCTGGTTCCGGGGTGCCGACCTGACCCGGTGACCTGGGGCTGTGGTGTCGACCGGACTCGGGGACCTGGTCCGGTGTCCCGTCATGACCCGGGGACCTGGGGTCGGGGTGGTCACCAGACCGTTGTACCCAGGCCGTTGAGCCGACATGACCCTGTGACCCGGGGCCTGGGTAAAAATCCAACCCGGGGACCCGGGCATGGGACATGACATGACCCGACCTGGGTCCGGGGTCCCGACCTGACCCGCTGACCTGGGGCCGGTGTCCCCACGTGACCCGGGGTCCTGGTGCCGGGGTCCCCACGTGACCCGGGGACCCGAGCCGGGGTCCCCACGTGACCCGGTGACCTGAGGCCGGGGTCCCCACGTGACCCGGTGACCTGGGGCCGGGGTCCCCACGTGACCCGGGGTCCTGGTGCCGGGGTCCCCACGTGACCCGGGGACCCGGGCCGGGGACCCCACGTGACCCGGTGACCTGGGGCCGGGGTCCCCACGTGACCCGGGGACCCGGGCCGGGGACATCACGTGACCCGGTCACCTGGGGCCGGGATCCCCACGTGACCCGGTCACCTGGGGCCGGGGTCCCCACGTGACCCGGGGTCCTGGTGCCGGGGTCCCCACGTGACCCGGTGACCTGAGGCCGGGGTCCCCACGTGACCCGGTGACCTGGGGCCGGGGTCCCCACGTGACCCGGGGTCCTGGTGCCTGGGTTCCCACGTGACCCGGGGACCCGGGCCGGGGTCCCCACGTGACCCGGGGTCCTGGTGCCGGTGTCCCCACGTGACCCGGGGACCCGGGCCGGGGACCCCACGTGACCCGGTGACCTGGGGCCGGGGTCCCCACGTGACCCGGGGACCCGGGCCGGGGACATCACGTGACCCGGTCACCTGGGGCCGGGGTCCCCACGTGACCCGGAGTCCTGGTGCCGGGGTCCCCACGTGACCCGGGGACCCGGGCCGGGGACCCCACGTGACCCGGTGACCTGGGGCCGGGGTCCCCACGTGACCCGGGGACCCGGGCCGGGGACATCACGTGACCCGGTCATTTGGGGCCGGGGTCCCCACGTGACCCGGGGTCCTGGTGCCGGGGACCCCACGTGACCCGGTGACCTGGGGCCGGGGTCCCCACGTGACCCAGGGTCCTGGTGCCGGTGTCCCCACGTGACCCGGTGACCTGGGGCCGGGGTCCCCACGTGACCCGGTGACCTGGGGCCGGGGTCCCCACGTGACCCGGGGACCCGGGCCGGGGTCCCCACGTGACCCACGGTCCTGGTGCCGGTGTCCCCACGTGACCCGATGACCTGGGGCCGGGGTCCCCTCGTGACCCGGTCACCTGGGGCCGGGGTCCCCACGTGACCCGGGGTCCTGGTGCCGGTGTCCCCACGTGACCCGGGGACCCGGGCCGGGGACATCACGTGACCCGGTCACCTGGGGCCGGGGTCCCCACGTGACCCGGTCACCTGGGGCCGGGGTCCCCACGTGACCTGGGGACCCTGGCCGGGGACTCCACGTGACCCGGGGACCTGGGGCCGGGGATGTCACCCGACACTGGTACCCGGGGCAGCGACCCGATACGACCCGGGGACCTGGGTCCGGGGTCCCGACCTGACCCGGTGACCTGGGGCCAGGGTAACCACCTGACCCGGGGACCCGGGCCGGGGACCCGGTATGACTCCGTCTCCCGGGGCCGGGGTGGTCACCTGACACTGCTACCCGGGACAGCGACCCGACATGACCCGGTGACCCGGGGCCGGGGTAACGACTTGTTCAGGGGACCTGGGCCGGGGACCCGACAGGACCCGGTGACCTGGTTCCGGGGTGCCGACCTGACCCGGTGACCTGGGGCTGTGGTGTCGACCGGACTCGGGGACCTGGTCCGGTGTCCCGTCATGACCCGGGGACCTGGGGTCGGGGTGGTCACCAGACCGTTGTACCCAGGCCGTTGAGCCGACATGACCCTGTGACCCGGGGCCTGGGTAAAAATCCAACCCGGGGACCCGGGCATGGGACATGACATGACCCGACCTGGGTCCGCGGTCCCGACCTGACCCGCTGACCTGGGGCCGGTGTCCCCACGTGACCCGGGGTCCTGGTGCCGGGGTCCCTACGTGACCCGGGGACCCGAGCCGGGGTCCCCACGTGACCCGGTGACCTGAGGCCGGGGTCCCCACGTGACCCGGTGACCTGGGGCCGGGGTCCCCACGTGACCCGGGGTCCTGGTGCCGGGGTCCCCACGTGACCCGGGGACCGGGCCGGGGACCCCACGTGACCCGGTGACCTGGGGCAGGGGTCCCCACGTGACCCGGGGACCCGGGCCGAGGACATCACGTGACCCGGTCACCTGGGGCCGGGGTCCCCACGTGACACGGTGACCTGGGGCCGGGGTCCCCACGTGACCCGGGGTCCTGGTGCCGGGGTCCCCACGTGACCCGGTGACCTGAGGCCGGGGTCCCCACGTGACCCGGTGACCTGGGGCCGGGGTCCCCACGTGACCCGGGGTCCTGGTGCCTGGGTTCCCACGTGACCCGGGGACCCGGGCCGGGGTCCCCACGTGACCCGGGGTCCTGGTGCCGGTGTCCCCACGTGACCCGGGGACCCGGGCCGGGGACCCCACGTGACCCGTTGACCTGGGGCCGGGGTCCCCACGTGACCCGGGGACCCGGGCCGGGGACATCACGTGACCCGGTCACCTGGGGCCGGGGTCCCCACGTGACCCGGAGTCCTGGTGCCGGTGTCCCCATGTGACCCGGGGACCCGGGCCGGGGACCCCACGTGACCCGGTCACCTGGGGCCGGGGTCCCCACGTGACCCGGGGTCCTGGTGCCGGGTTCCCGACGTGACCCGGGGACCCGGGCCGGGGTCCCCACGTGACCCAGGGTCCTGATGCCGGTGTCCCCACGTGACCACGTGACCTGGGGCCGGGGTCCCCACGTGACCCGGTGACCTGGGGCCGGGGTCCCCACGTGACCCGAGGACCCGGGCCGGGGACATCACGTGACCCGGTCACCTGGGTCCGGGGTCCCCACGTGACCCGGTGACCTGGGGCCGGGGTCCCCACGTGACCCGGGGTCCTGGTGCCGGTGTCCCCACGTGACCCGGTCACCTGGGGCCCGGGTCCCCACGTGACGCGGTCACCTGGGGCCGGGGTCCCCACTTGACCTGGGGACCCGGGCCGGGGACCCCACGTGACCCGGGGACCTGGGGCCGGGGATGTCACCCGACACTGGTACCCGGGGCAGCGACCCGATACGACCCGGGGACCTGGGTCCGGGGTCCCGACCTGACCCGGTGACCTGGGGCCAGGGTAACCACCTGACCCGGGGACCCGGGCCGGGGACTCGGTATGACTCCGTCTCCCGGGGCCGGGGTGGTCACCTGACACTGCTACCCGGGACAGCGACCCGACATGACCCGGTGACCCGGGGCCGGGGTAACGACCTGTCCAGGGGACCTGGGCCGGGGACCCGACAGGACCCGGTGACCTGGTTCCGGGGTGCCGACCTGACCCGGTGACCTGGGGCTGTGGTGTCGACCGGACTCGGGGACCTGGTCCGGTGTCCCGTCATGACCCGGGGACCTGGGGTCGGGGTGGTCACCAGACCGATGTACCCAGGCCGTTGACCCGACATGACCCTGTGACCCGGGGCCTGGGTAAAAATCCAACCCGGGGACCCGGGCATGGGACATGACATGACCCGACCTGGGTCCGGGGTCCCGACCTGACCCGCTGACCTGGGGCCGGTGTCCCCACGTGACCCGGGGTCCTGGTGCCGGGGTCCCCACGTGACCCGGGGACCCGAGCCGGGGTCCCCACGTGACCCGGTGACCTGAGGCCGGGGTCCCCACGTGACCCGGTGACCTGGGGCCGGGGTCCCCACGTGACCCGGGATCCTGGTGCCGGGGTCCCCACGTGACCCGGGGACCCGGGCCGGGGACCCCACGTGACCCGGTGACCTGGGGCCGGGGTCCCCACGTGACCCGGGGACCCGGGCCGGGGACATCACGTGACCCGGTCACCTGGGGCCGGGGTCCCCACGTGACCCGGGGTCCTGGTGCCGGGGACCCCACGTGACCCGGGGACCCGGGCCGGGGTCCCCACGTGACCCGGGGTCCTGGTGCCGGGGTCCCCACGTGACCCGCTGACCTGGGGCCGTTGTCCCCACGTGACCCGGGGACCTGGGGCCGTTGTCCCCACGTGACCCGGGGACCTGGTGCAGGGGTCCCCACGTGACCCGGGGACCTGGGCCGGGGTTCCCACGTGACCCGGTGACCTGAGGCCGGGGTCCCCACGTGACCCGGTGACCTGGGGCGAGGATCCCCACGTGACCCGGGGTCCTGGTGCCGGGGTCCCCAAGTGACACGGGGACCCGGGTCGGGGACCCCACGTGACCCGGTGACCTGGGGCCGGGGACCCCACGTGACCCGGGGACCCGGGCCAGGGATATCACGTGACCCGGGGACCCGGGCCGGGGACATCACGTGACCCGGTCACCTGGCGCCGGGGTCCCCACGTGACCCGGTGACCTGGGGCCGGTGTCCCCACGTGACCCGGGGTCCTGGTGCCGGGGTCCCCACGTGACCCGGTGACCTGAGGCCGGGTTCCCCACGTGACCCTGGGTCCTGGTGCCGGGGTCCCCACGTGACCCGGGGACCCGGGCCGGGGACATAACGTGACCCGGTCACCTGGGGCCGGGGTCCCCACGTGACCCAGGGTCCTGGTGCCGGTGTCCCCACGTGACCCGGTGACCTGGGGCCGGGGTCCCGACGTGACCCGGTGACCTGGGGCCGGGGTCCCCACGTGACCCGGGGACCCGGGCCGGGGTCCCCACGTGACCCAGGGTCCTGGTGCCGGTGTCCCCACGTGACCCGGTGACCTGGTGCCGGGGTCCCCACGTGACCCGGTGACCTGGGGCCGGGGTCCCCACGTGACCCGGGGACCCGGGCCGGGGACATCACGTGACCCGGTCACCTGGGGCCGGGGTCCCCACGTGACCCGGTCACCTGGGGCCGGGGTCCCCACGTGACCCGGGGTCCTGGTGCCGGTGTCCCCACGTGACCCGGGGACCCGGGCCGGGGACCCCACGTGACCCGGTGACCTGGGGCCGGGGTCCCCACGTGACCCAGGGACCCGGGCCGGGGACATCACGTGACCCGGTCACCTGGGGCCGGGGTCCCCACGTGACCCGGGGTCCTGGTGCCGGGGACCCCACGTGACCCGGGGACCCGGGCCGGGGTCCCCACGTGACCCGGGGTCCTGGTGCCGGGGTCCCCACGTGACCCGCTGACTTGGGGCCGGGGTCCCCACTTGACCCGGGGTCCTGGTGCCGGGGTCCCCACGTGACCCGGGGACCCGGGCCGGGGTCCCCACGTGACCCGGTAACCTGAGGCCGAGGTCCCCACGTGACCCGGTGACCTGGTGCGAGGGTCCCCACGTGACCCGGGGTCCTGGTGCCGGGGTCCCCAAGTGATCCGGGGACCCGGGCCGGGGACCCCACGTGACCCGGTGACCTGGGGCCGGGGTCCCCACGTGACCCGGGGACCCGGGCCGGGGACATCACGTGACCCGGTCACCTGGGGCCGGGGTCCCCACGTGACCCGGGGTCCTGGTGCCGGGTTCCCCACGTGACCCGGGGTCCTGGTGCCGGGGTCCCCACGTGACCCGGTGACCTGAGGCCGGGGTCCCCACGTGACCCGGTGACCTGGGGCCGGGGTCCCCACGTGACCCGGGGTCCTGGTGCCGGGGTTCCCACGTGAACCGGGGACCCGGGCCGGGGTCCCCACGTGACCCGGGGTCCTGTTGCCGGTGTCCCCACGTGACCCGGGGACCCGGGCCGGGGACCCCACGTGACCCGGTGACCTGGGGCCGGGGTCCCCATGTGACCCGGGGACCCGGGCCGGGGACATCACGTGACCCGGTCACCTGGGGCCGGGGTCCCCACGTGACCCGGGGTCCTGGTGCCGGGGTCCCCACGTGACCCGGGGACCCGGGCCGGGGTCCCCACGTGACCCAGGGTCCTGGTGCCGGTGTCCCCACGTGACCCGGGGACCTGGGGCCGGGGTCCGCACGTGACCCGGTGACCTGGGGCCGGGGTCCCCACGTGACCCGGGGACCCGGGCCGGGGTCCCCACGTGACCCAGGGTCCTGGTGCCGGTGTCCCCACGTGACCCGGTGACCTGGGGCCGGGGTCCCCACGTGACCCGGTGACCTGGGGCCGGGGTCCCCACGTGACCCGGGGACCCGGGCCGGGGACATCACGTGACCCGGTCACCTGGGGCCGGGGTCCCCACGTGACCTGGTCACCTGGGGCCGGGGTCCCCACGTGACCCGGGGTCCTGGTGCCGGGGTCCCCAAGTGACCCGGGGACCCGGGCCGGGGACCCCACGTGACCCGGTGACCTGGGGCCGGGGTCCCCACGTGACCCGGGGACCCGGGCCGGGGACATCACGTGACCCGGTCACCTGGGGCCGGGGTCCCCACGTGACCCGGGGTCCTGGTGCCGGGGTCCCCACGTGACCCGGGGTCCTGGTGCCAGGGTCCCCACGTGACCCGGTGACCTGAGGCCGGGGTCCCCACGTGACCCGGTGACCTGGGGCCGGGGTCCCCACGTGACCCGGGGTCCTGGTGCCGGGGTTCCCACGTGACCCGTGGACCCGGGCCGGGGTCCCCACGTGACCCGGGGTCCTGTTGCCGGTGTCCCCACGTGACCCGGGGACCCGGGCCGGGGACCCCACGTGACCCGGTGACCTGGGGCCGGGGTCCCCATGTGACCCGGGGACCCGGGCCGGGGACATCACGTGACCCGGTCACCTGGGGCCGGGGTCCCCACGTGACCCGGGGTCCTGGTGCCGGGGTCCCCACGTGACCCGGGGACCCGGGCCGGGGTCCCCACGTGACCCACGGTCCTGGTGCCGGTGTCCGCACGTGACCCGGTGACCTGGGGCCGGGGTCCCCACGTGACCCGGGGACCCGGGCCGGGGTCCCCACGTGACCCAGGGTCCTGGTGCCGGTGTCCCCACGTGACCCGGTGACCTGGGGCCGGGGTCCCCACGTGACCCGGTGACCTGGGGCCGGGGTCCCCACGTGACCCTGGGACCCGGGCCGGGGACATCACGTGACCCGGTCACCTGGGGCCGGGGTCCCCACGTGACCTGGTCACCTGGGGCTGGGGTCCCCACGTGAC
The DNA here is from genome assembly GCA_951411735.1 of Somateria mollissima. Lineage (NCBI taxonomy): Eukaryota > Metazoa > Chordata > Aves > Anseriformes > Anatidae > Somateria > Somateria mollissima. The sequence continues at coordinate 212,316 of CATOCB010000251.1, read as the reverse complement.
CCAGGGTCCTGGTGCCGGTGTCCCTACGTGACCCGGTCACCTGGGGCCCGGGTCCCCACGTGACCCGGTCACCTGGGGCCGGGGTCCCCACGTGACCTGGGGACCCGGGCCGGGGACCCCACGTGACCCGGGGACCTGGGGCCGGGGATGTCACCCGACACTGGTACCCGGGGCAGCGACCCGATACGACCCGGGGACCTGGGTCCGGGGTCCCGACCTGACCCGGTGACCTGGGGCCAGGGTAACCACCTGACCCGGGGACTCGGGCCGGGGACCCGGTATGACTCCGTCTCCCGGGGCCGGGGTGGTCACCTGACACTGGTACCCGGGACAGCGACCCGACATGACCCGGTGACCCGGGGCCGGGGTAACGACCTGTCCAGGGGACCTGGGCCGGGGACCCGACATGACCCGGTGACCTGGTTCCGGGGTGCCGACCTGACCCGGTGACCTGGGGCTGTGGTGTCGACCGGACTCGGGGACCTGGTCCGGTGTCCCGTCATGACCCGGGGACCTGGGGTCGGGGTGGTCACCAGACCGTTGTACCCAGGCCGTTGACCCGACATGACCCTGTGACCCGGGGCCTGAGTAAAAATCCGACCCGGGGCCTGGGTAAAAATCCAACCCGGGGACCCGGGGCCGGGTTAACGACCTGTCCAGGGGACCCGGGCCGGGGACCCGACAGGACCCGGTGATCCTTCGCTGGTGTCCCGATGCAACCTGGGGACCCGGGCCGGGGACCCCACGTGACCCGGGGACCTGGGGCAGGGGATGTCACCCGACACTGGTACCCGGGGCAGCGACCCGATACGACCCGGGGACCTGGGTCCGGGGTCCCGACCTGACCCGGTGACCTGGGACTGTGGTGTCGACCGGACTCGGGGACCTGGTCCGGTGTCCCGTCATGACCCGGGGACCTGGGGTCGGGGTGGTCACCAGACCGTTGTACCCAGGCCGTTGACCCGACATGACCCTGTGACCCGGGGCCTGGGTAAAAATCCGACCCGGGGCCAAGGTAAAAATCCAACCCGGGGACCCGGGGCCGGGTTAACGACCTGTCCAGGGGACCCGTGCTGGGGACCCGACAGGACCCGGTGATCCTTCGCTGGTGTCCCGATGCAACCCGGGGACCCGGGCCGGGGACCCCACGTGACCCGGGGACCTGGGGCAGGGGATGTCACCCGACACTGGTACCCAGGGCAGCGACCCGATACGACCTGGGGACCTGGGTCCGGGGTCCCGACCTGACCCGGTGACCTGGGGCCAGGGTAACCACCTGACCCGGGGACCCGGGCCGGGGACCCGGTATGACTCCGTCTCCCGGGGCCGGGGTGGTCACCTGACACTGGTACCCGGGACAGCGACCCGACATGACCCGGTGACCCGGGGCCGGGGTAACGACCTGTCCAGGGGACCTGGGCCGGGGACCCGACAGGACCCAGTGACCTGGTTCCGGGGTGCCGACCTGACCCGGTGACCTGGGGCTGTGGTGTCGACCAGACTCGGGGACCTGGTCCGGTGTCCCGTCATGACCCGGGGACCTGGGGTCGGGGTGGTCACCAGACCGTTGTACCCAGGCCGTTGACCCGACATGACCCTGTGACCCGGGGCCTGAGTAAAAATCCGACCCGGGGCCTGGGTAAAAATCCAACCCGGGGACCCGGGGCCGGGTTAACGACCTGTCCAGGGGACCCGGGCCGGGGACCCGACAGGACCCGGTGATCCTTCGCTGGTGTCCCGATGCAACCCGGGGACCCGGGCCGGGGACCCCACGTGACCCGGGGACCTGGGGCCGGGGATGTCACCCGACACTGGTACCCGGGGCAGCGACCCGATACGACCCGGGGACCTGGGTCCGGGGTCCCGACCTGACCCGGTGACCTGGGGCTGTGGTGTCGACCGGACTCGGGGACCTGGTCCGGTGTCCCGTCATGACCCGGGGACCTGGGGTCGGGGTGGTCACCAGACCGTTGTACCCAGGCCGTTGACCCGACATGACCCTGTGACCCGGGGCCTGGGTAAAAATCCGACCCGGGGCCAAGGTAAAAATCCAACCCGGGGACCCGGGGCCGGGTTAACGACCTGTCCAGGGGACCCGTGCTGGGGACCCGACAGGACCCGGTGATCCTTCGCTGGTGTCCCGATGCAACCCGGGGACCCGGGCCGGGGACCCCACGTGACCCGGGGACCTGGGGCAGGGGATGTCACCCGACACTGGTACCCGGGGCAGCGACCCGATACAACCTGGGGACCTGGGTCCGGGGTCCCGACCTGACCCGGTGACCTGGGGCCAGGGTAACCACTTGACCCGGGGACCCGGGCCGGGGACCCGGTATGACTCCGTCTCCCGGGGCCGGGGTGGTCACCTGACACTGCTACCCGGGACAGCGACCCGACATGACCCGGTGACCCGGGGCCGGGGTAACGACCTGTCCAGGGGACCTGGGCCGGGGACCCGACAGGACCCAGTGACCTGGTTCCGGGGTGCCGACCTGACCCGGTGACCTGGGGCTGTGGTGTCGACCAGACTCGGGGACCTGGTCCGGTGTCCCGTCATGACCCGGGGACCTGGGGTCGGGGTGGTCACCAGACCGTTGTACCCAGGCCGTTGACCCGACATGACCCTGTGACCCGGGGCCTGGGTAAAAATCCAACCCGGGGACCCGGGCATGGGACATGACATGACCCGACCTGGGTCCGGGGTCCCGACCTGACCCGCTGACCTGGGGCCGGTGTGCCCACGTAACCCGGGGTCCTGGTGCCGGGGTCCCCACGTGACCCGGGGACCCGAGCCGGGGTCCCCACGTGACCCGGTGACCTGAGGCCGGGGTCCCCACGTGACCCGGTGACCTGGGGCCGGGGTCCCCACGTGACCCAGGGTCCTGGTGCCGGGGTCCCCACGTGACCCGGGGACCCGGGCCGGGGACCACACGTGACCCGGTGACCTGGGGCTGGGGTCCCCACGTGACCCGGGGACCCGGGCCGGGGACATCACGTGACCCGGGGTCCTGGTGCCGGGGACCCCACGTGACCCGGGGACCCGGGCCGGGGTCCCCACGCGACCCGGGGTCCTGGTGCCGGGGTCCCCACGTGACCCGCTGACTTGGGGCCGGGGTCCCCACGTGACCCGGTGACCTGGTGCCGGTGTCCCTACGTGACCCGGTCACCTGGGGCCCGGGTCCCCACGTGACCCGGTCACCTGGGGCCGGGGTCCCCACATGACCTGGGGACCCGGGCCGGGGACCCCACGTGACCCGGGGACCTGGGGCCGGGGATGTCACCCGACACTGGTACCCGGGGCAGCGACCCGATACGACCCGGGGACCTGGGTCCGGGGTCCCGACCTGACCCGGTGACCTGGGGCCAGGGTAACCACCTGACCCGGGGACCCGGGCCGGGGACTCGGTATGACTCCGTCTCCCGGGGCCGGGGTGGTCACCTGACACTGGTACCCGGGACAGCGACCCGACATGACCCGGTGACCCGGGGCCGGGGTAACGACCTGTCCAGGGGACCTGGGCCGGGGACCCGACAGGACCCGGTGACCTGGTTCCGGGGTGCCGACCTGACCCGGTGACCTGGGGCTGTGGTGTCGACCGGACTCGGGGACCTGGTCCGGTGTCCCGTCATGACCCGGGGACCTGGGGTCGGGGTGGTCACCAGACCGTTGTACCCAGGCCGTTGACCCGACATGACCCTGTGACCCGGGGCCTGGGTAAAAATCCGACCCGGGGCCTGGGTAAAAATCCAACCCGGGGACCCGGGGCCGGGTTAACGACCTGTCCAGGGGACCCGGGCCGGGGACCCGACAGGACCCGGTGATCCTTCGCTGGTGTCCCGATGCAACCCGGGGACCCGGGCCGGGGACCCCACGTGACCCGGGGACCTGGGGCAGGGGATGTCACCCGACACTGGTACCCGGGGCAGCGACCCGATACGACCCGGGGACCTGGGTCCGGGGTCCCGACCTGACCCGGTGACCTGGGGCCAGGGTAACCACCTGACCCGGGGACCCGGGCCGGGGACCCGGTATGACTCCGTCTCCCGGGGCCGGGGTGGTCACCTGACACTGCTACCCGGGACAGCGACCCGACATGACCCGGTGACCCGGGGCCGGGGTAACGACCTGTCCAGGGGACCTGGGCCGGGGACCCGACAGGACCCGGTGACCTGGTTCCGGGGTGCCGACCTGACCCGGTGACCTGGGGCTGTGGTGTCGACCGGACTCGGGGACCTGGTCCGGTGTCCCGTCATGACCCGGGGACCTGGGGTCGGGGTGGTCACCAGACCGTTGTACCCAGGCCGTTGAGCCGACATGACCCTGTGACCCGGAGCCTGGGTAAAAATCCAACCCGGGGACCCGGGCATGGGACGTGACATGACCCGACCTGGGTCCGGGGTCCCGACCTGACCCGGTGACCTGGGCCGGGGACCCCACGTGACCCGGTGACCTGGGGCCGGGGTCCCCACGTGACCCGGTGACCTGGGGCCGGGGTCCCCACGTGACCCGGGGACCCGGGCCGGGGACATCACGTGACCCGGTCACCTGGGGCCGGGGTCCCCACGTGACCCGGGGTCCTGGTGCCGGGGACCCCACGTGACCCGGGGACCCGGGCTGGGGTCCCCACGTGACCCGGGGTCCTGGTGCCGGGGTCCCCACGTGACCCGCTGACCTGGGGCCGTTGTCCCCACGTGACCCGGGGACCTGGGGCCGTTGTCCCCACGTGACCCGGGGACCTGGTGCAGGGGTCCCCACGTGACCCGGGGACCCGGGCCGGGGTTCCCACGTGACCCGGTGACCTGAGGCCGAGGTCCCCACGTGACCCGGTGACCTGGGGCGAGGGTCCCCACGTGACCCGGGGTCCTGGTGCCGGGGTCCCCACGTGACCCGGGGACCCGGGCCGGGGACCCCACGTGACCCGGTGACCTGGGGCCGGGGTCCCCACGTGACCCGGGGACCCGGGCCGGGGACATCACGTGACCCGGTCACCTGGGGCCGGGGTCCCCACGTGACCCGGGGTCCTGGGGCCGGGGTCCCCACGTGACCCGGGGTCCTGGTGCCGGGGTCCCCACGTGACCCGGTGACCTGAGGCCGGGGTCCCCACGTGACCCGGTGACCTGGGGCCGGGGTCCCCACGTGACCCGGAGTCCTGGTGCCGGGGTTCCCACGTGACCCGGGGACCCGGTCCGGGGTCCCCACGTGACCCGGGGTCCTGTTGCCGGTGTCCCCACGTGACCCGGGGACCCGGGCCGGGGACCCCACGTGACCCGGTGACCTGGGGCCGGGGTCCCCACGTGACCCGGGGACCCGGGCCGGGGACATCACGTGACCCGGTCACCTGGGGCCGGGGTCCCCACGTGACCCGGGGTCCTGGTGCCGGGGTCCCCACGTGACCCGGGGACCCGGGCCGGGGTCCCCACGTGACCCAGGGTCCTGGTGCCGGTGTCCCCACGTGACCCGGGGACCTGGGGCCGGGGTCCGCACGTGACCCGGTGACCTGGGGCCGGGGTCCCCACGTGACCCGGGGACCCGGGCCGGGGTCCCCACGTGACCCAGGGTCCTGGTGCCGGTGTCCCCACGTGACCCGGTGACCTGGGGCCGGGGTCCCCACGTGACCCGGTGACCTGGGGCCGGGGTCCCCACGTGACCCGGGGACCCGGGCCGGGGACATCACGTGACCCGGTCACCTGGGGCCGGGGTCCCCACGTGACCCGGTCACCTGGGGCCGGGGTCCCCACGTGACCCGGGGTCCTGGTGCCGGTGTCCCCACGTGACCCGGTCACCTGGGGCCCGGGTCCCCACGTGACCCGGTCACCTGGGGCCAGGGTCCCCACGTGACCTGGGGACCCGGGCCGGGGACCCCACATGACCCGGGGACCTGGGGCCGGGGATGTCACCCGACACTGGTACCCGGGGCAGCGACCCGATACGACCCAGGGACCTGGGTCCGGGGTCCCGACCTGACCCGGTGACCTGGGGCCAGGGTAACCACTTGACCCGGGGACCCGGGCCCGGGACCCGGTATGACTCCGTCTCCCGGGGCCAGGGTGGTCACCTGACACTGCTACCCGGGACAGCGACCCGACATGACCCGGTGACCCGGGGCCGGGGTAACGACCTGTCGAGGGGACCTGGGCCGGGGACCCGACATGACCCGGTGACCTGGTTCCGGGGTGCCGACCTGACCCGGTGACCTGGGGCTGTGGTGTCGACCGGACTCGGGGACCTGGTCCGGTGTCCCGTCATGACCCGGGGACCTGGGGTCGGGGTGGTCACCAGACCGTTGTACCCAGGCCGTTGACCCGGCATGTCCCTGTGACCCGGGACCTGGGTAAAAATCCAACCCGGGGACCCGGGCATGGGACATGACATGACCCGACCTGGGTCCGGGGTCCCGACCTGACCCGCTGACCTGGGGCCGGTGTCCCCACGTGACCCGGGGTCCTGGTGCCGGGGTCCCCACGTGACCCGGGGACACGGGCCGGGGTCCCCACGTGACCCGGTGACCTGAGGCCGGGGTCCCCACGTGACCCGGTGACCTGGGGCGAGGATCCCCACGTGACCCGGGGTCCTGGTGCCGGGGTCCCCAAGTGACACGGGGACCCCGGTCGGGGACCCCACGTGACCCGGTGACCTGGGGCCGGGGTCCCCACGTGACCCGGGGACCCGGGCCGGGGATATCACGTGACCCGGGGACCCGGGCCGGGGACATCACGTGACCCGGTCACATGGCGCCGGGGTCCCCACGTGACCCGGTGACCTGGGGCCGGTGTCCCCACGTGACCCGGAGTCCTGGTGCCGGGGTCCCCACGTGACCCGGTGACCTGAGGCCGGGGTCCCCACGTGACCCTGGGTCCTGGTGCCGGGGTCCCCACGTGACCCGGGGACCCGGGCCGGGGACATAACGTGACCCGGTCACCTGGGGCCGGGGTCCCCACGTGACCCAGGGTCCTGGTGCCGGTGTCCCCACGTGACCCGGTGACCTGGGGCCGGGGTCCCCACGTGACCCGGTGACCTGGGGCCGGGGTCCCCACGTGACCCGGGGACCCGGGCCGGGGTCCCCACGTGACCCAGGGTCCTGGTGCCGGTGTCCCCACGTGACCCGGTGACCTGGGGCCGGGGTCCCCACGTGACCCGGTGACCTGGGGCCGGGGTCCCCACGTGACCCGGGGACCCGGGCCGGGGACATCACGTGACCCGGTCACCTGGGTCCGGGGTCCCCACGTGACCCGGTGACCTGGGGCCGGGGTCCCCACGTGACCCAGGGTCCTGGTGCCGGGGTCCCCACGTGACCCGGGGACCCGGGCCGGGGACCCCACGTGACACGGTGACCTGGGGCCGGGGTCCCCACGTGACCCGGGGACCCGGGCCGGGGAAATCACGTGACCCGGTCACCTGGGGCCGGGGTCCCCACGTGACCCGGGGTCCTGGTGCCGGGGACCCCACGTGACCCGGGGACCCGGGCCGGGGTCCCCACGTGACCCGGGGTCCTGGTGCCGGGGTCCCCACGTGACCCGCTGACTTGGGGCCGGGGTCCCCACTTGACCCGGGGTCCTGGTGCCGGAGTCCCCACGTGACCCGGGGACCCGGGCCGGGGTCCCCACGTGACCCGGTGACCTGAGGCCGAGGTCCCCACGTGACCCGGTGACCTGGTGCGAGGGTCCCCACGTGACCCGGGGTCCTGGTGCCGGGGTCCCCAAGTGACCCGGGGACCCGGGCCGGGGACCCCACGTGACCCGGTGACCTGGGGCCGGGGTCCCCACGTGACCCGGGGACCCGGGCCGGGGACATCACGTGACCCGGTCACCTGGGGCCGGGGACATCACGTGACCCGGGGTCCTGGTGCCGGGGTCCCCACGTGACCCGGGGTCCTGGTGCCGGGGTCCCCACGTGACCCGGTGACCTGAGGCCGGGGTCCCCACGTGACCCGGTGACCTGGGGCCGGGGTCCCCACGTGACCCAGGGTCCTGGTGCCGGGGTTCCCACGTGAACCGGGGACCCGGGCCGGGGTCCCCACGTGACCCGGGGTCCTGTTGCCGGTGTCCCAACGTGACCCGGGGACCCGGGCCGGGGACCCCACGTGACCCGGTGACCTGGGGCCGGGGTCCCCATGTGACCCGGGGACCCGGGCCGGGGACATCACGTGACCCGGTCACCTGGGGCCGGGATCCCCACGTGACCCGGGGTCCTGGTGCCGGGGTCCCCACGTGACCCGGGGACCCGGGCCGGGGTCCCCACGTGACCCACGGTCCTGGTGCCGGTGTCCCCACGTGACCCGGGGACCTGGGGCCGGGGTCCGCACGTGACCCGGTGACCTGGGGCCGGGGTCCCCACGTGACCCGGGGACCCGGGCCGGGGTCCCCACGTGACCCAGGGTCCTGGTGCCGGTGTCCCCACGTGACCCGGTGACCTGGGGCCGGGGTCCCCACGTGACCCGGGGACCCGGGCCGGGGACATCACGTGACCCGGTCACCTGGGGCCGGGGTCCCCACGTGACCTGGTCACCTGGGGCCGGGGTCCCCACGTGACCCGGGGTCCTGGTGCCGGGGTCCCCAAGTGACCCGGGGACCCGGGCCGGGGACCCCACGTGACCCGGTGACCTGGGGCCGGGGTCCCCACGTGACCCGGGGACCCGGGCCGGGGACATCACGTGACCCGGTCACCTGGGGCCGGGGTCCCCACGTGACCCGGGGTCCTGGTGCCGGGGTCCCCACGTGACCCGGGGTCCTGGTGCCGGGGTCCCCACGTGACCCGGTGACCTGAGGCCGGGGTCCCCACGTGACCCGGTGACCTGGGGCCGGGGTCCCCACGTGACCCGGGGTCCTGGTGCCGGGGTTCCCACGTGACCCGGGGACCCGGGCCGGGGTCCCCACGTGACCCGGGGTCCTGTTGCCGGTGTCCCCACTTGACCCGGGGACCCGGGCCGGGGACCCCACGTGACCCGGTGACCTGGGGCCGGGGTCCCCATGTGACCCGGGGACCCGGGCCGGGGACATCACGTGACCCGGTCACCTGGGGCCGGGGTCCCCACGTGACCCGGGGTCCTGGTGCCGGGGTCCCCACGTGACCCGGGGACCCGGGCCGGGGTCCCCACGTGACCCAGGGTCCTGGTGCCGGTGTCCCCACGTGACCTGGGGACCTGGGGCCGGGGTCCGCACGTGACCCGGTCACCTGGGGCCGGGGTCCCCACGTGACCCGGGGACCCGGGCCGGGGTCCCCACGTGACCCAGGGTCCTGGTGCCGGTGTCCCCACGTGACCCGGTGACCTGGGGCCGGGGTCCCCACGTGACCCGGGGACCCGGGCCGGGGACATCACGTGACCCGGTCACCTGGGGCCGGGGTCCCCACGTGACCTGGTCACCTGGGGCCGGGGTCCCCACGTGACCCAGGGTCCTGGTGCCGGTGTCCCTACGTGACCCGGTCACCTGGGGCCCGGGTCCCCACGTGACCCGGTCACCTGGGGCCGGGGTCCCCACGTGACCTGGGGACCCGGGCCGGGGACCCCACGTGACCCGGGGACCTGGGGCCGGGGATGTCACCCGACACTGGTACCCGGGGCAGCGACCCGATACGACCCGGGGACCTGGGTCCGGGGTCCCGACCTGACCCGGTGACCTGGGGCCAGGGTAACCACCTGACCCGGGGACCCGGGCCGGGGACTCGGTATGACTCCGTCTCCCGGGGCCGGGGTGGTCACCTGACACTGCTACCCGGGACAGCGACCCGACATGACCCGGTGACCCGGGGCCGGGGTAACGACCTGTCCAGGGGACCTGGGCCGGGGACCCGACAGGACCCGGGGACCTGGTTCCGGGGTGCCGACCTGACCCGGTGACCTGGGGCTGTGGTGTCGACCGGACTCGGGGACCTGGTCCGGTGTCCCGTCATGACCCGGGGACCTGGGGTAGGGGTGGTCACCAGACCGTTGTACCCAGGCCGTTGACCCGACATGACCCTGTGACCCGGTGCCTGGGTAAAAATCCAACCCGGGGACCCGGGCATGGGACATGACATGACCCGACCTGGGTCCGGGGTCCCGACCTGACCCGGTGACCTGGGGCCAGGGTAACCACCTGACCCGGGGACTCGGGCCGGGGACCCGGTATGACTCCGTCTCCCGGGGCCGGGGTGGTCACCTGACACTGCTACCCGGGACAGCGACCCGACATGACCCGGTGACCCGGGGCCGGGGTAACGACCTGTCCAGGGGACCTGGGCCGGGGACCCGACATGACCCGGTGACCTGGTTCCGGGGTGCCGACCTGACCCGGTGACCTGGGGCTGTGGTGTCGACCGGACTCGGGGACCTGGTCCGGTGTCCCGTCATGACCCGGGGACCTGGGGTCGGGGTGGTCACCAGACCGTTGTACCCAGGCCGTTGAGCCGAAATGACCCTGTGACCCGGGGCCTGAGTAAAAATCCGACCCGGGGCCTGGGTAAAAATCCAACCCGGGGACCCGGGGCCGGGTTAACGACCTGTCCAGGGGACCCGGGCCGGGGACCCGACAGGACCCGGTGATCCTTCGCTGGTGTCCCGATGCAACCCGGGGACCCGGGCCGGGGACCCCACGTGACCCGGGGACCTGGGGCAGGGGATGTCACCCGACACTGGTACCCGGGGCAGCGACCCGATACGACCCGGGGACCTGGGTCCGGGGTCCCGACCTGACCCGGTGACCTGGGGCTGTGGTGTCGACCGGACTCGGGGACCTGGTCCGGTGTCCCGTCATGACCCGGGGACCTGGGGTCGGGGTGGTCACCAGACCGTTGTACCCAGGCCGTTGACCCGACATGACCCTGTGACCCGGGGCCTGGGTAAAAATCCAACCCGGGGCCAAGGTAAAAATCCAACCCGGGGACCCGGGGCCGGGTTAACGACCTGTCCAGGGGACCCGTGCTGGGGACCCGACAGGACCCGGTGATCCTTCGCTGGTGTCCCGATGCAACCCGGGGACCCGGGCCGGGGACCCCACGTGACCCGGGGACCTGGGGCCGGGGATGTCACCCGACACTGGTACCCGGGGCAGCGACCCGATACAACCTGGGGACCTGGGTCCGGGGTCCCGACCTGACCCGGTGACCTGGGGCCAGGGTAACCACCTGACCCGGGGACCCGGGCCGGGGACCCGGTATGACTCCGTCTCCCGGGGCCGGGGTGGTCACCTGACACTGCTACCCGGGACAGCGACCCGACATGACCCGGTGACCCGGGGCCGGGGTAACGACCTGTCCAGGGGACCTGGGCCGGGGACCCGACAGGACCCGGTGACCTGGTTCCGGGGTGCCGACCTGACCCGGTGACCTGGGGCTGTGGTGTCGACCAGACTCGGGGACCTGGTCCGGTGTCCCGTCATGACCCGGGGACCTGGGGTCGGGGTGGTCACCAGACCGTTGTACCCAGGCCGTTGACCCGACATGACCCTGTGACCCGGGGCCTGGGTAAAAATCCAACCCGGGGACCCGGGCATGGGACATGACATGACCCGACCTGGGTCCGGGGTCCCGACCTGACCCGCTGACCTGGGGCCGGTGTCCCCACGTGACCCGGGGTCCTGGTGCCGGGGTCCCCACGTGACCCGGGGACCCGAGCCGGGGTCCCCACGTGACCCGGTGACCTGAGGCCGGGGTCCCCACCTGACCCGGTGACCTGGGGCCGGGGTCCCCACGTGACCCGGGGTCCTGGTGCCGGGGTCCCCACGTGACCCGGGGACCCGGGCCGGGGACCCCACGTGACCCGGTGACCTGGGGCCGGGGTCCCCACGTGACCCGGGGACCCGGGCCGGGGACATCACGTGACCCGGTGACCTGGGGCCGGGATCCCCACGTGACCCGGTCACCTGGGGCCGGGGTCCCCACGTGACCCGGTGACCTGAGGCCGGTGTCCCCACGTGACCCGGTGACCTGGTGCCGGGGTCCCCACGTGACCCGGGGTCCTGGTGCCTGGGTTCCCACGTGACCCGGGGACCCGGGCCGGGGTCCCCACGTGACCCGGGGTCCTGGTGCCGGTGTCCCCACGTGACCCGGGGACCCGGGCCGGGGACCCCACGTGACCCGGTGACCTGGGGCCGGGGTCCCCACGTGACCCGGGGACCCGGGCCGGGGACATCACGTGACCCGGTGACCTGGGGCCGGGGTCCCCACGTGACCCGGAGTCCTGGGGCCGGGGTCCCCACGTGACCCGGGGACCCGGGCCGGGGACCCCACGTGACCCGGTGACCTGGGGCCGGGGTCCCCACGTGACCCGGGGACCCGGGCCGGGGTCCCCACGTGACCCGGTCACCTGGGGCCGGGGTCCCCACGTGACCCGGGGTCCTGGTGCCGGGGTCCCCATGTGACCCGGGGACCCGGGCCGGGGTCCCCACGTGACCCAGGGTCCTGGTGCCGGTGTCCCCACGTGACCCGGTGACCTGGGGCCGGGGTCCCCACGTGACCCGGTGACCTGGGGCCGGGGTCCCCACGTGACCCGGGGACCCGGGCCGGGGACATCACGTGACCCGGTCACCTGGGGCCGGGGTCCCCACGTGACCCGGTGACCTGGGGTCGGGGTCCCCACGTGACCCGGGGTCCTGGTGCCGGTGTCCCCACGTGACCCGGTCACCTGGGGCCCGGGTCCCCACGTGACCCGGTCACCTGGGGCCGGGGTCCCCACGTGACCTGGGGACCCTGGCCGGGGACCCAACGTGACCCGGGGACCTGGGGCCGGGGATGTCACCCGACACTGGTACCCGGGGCAGCGACCCGATACGACCCGGGGACCTGGGTCCGGGGTCCCGACCTGACCCGGTGACCTGGGGCCAGGGTAACCACCTGACCCGGGGACCCGGGCCGGGGACTCGGTATGACTCCGTCTCCCGGGGCCGGGGTGGTCACCTGACACTGCTACCCGGGACAGCGACCCGACATGACCCGGTGACCCGGGGCCGGGGTAACGACCTGTCGAGGGGACCTGGGCCGGGGACCCGACAGGACCCGGGGACCTGGTTCCGGGGTGCCGACCTGACCCGGTGACCTGGGGCTGTGGTGTCGACCGGACTCGGGGACCTGGTCCGGTGTCCCGTCATGACCCGGGGACCTGGGGTCGGGGTGGTCACCAGACCGTTGTACCCAGGCCGTTGACCCGACATGACCCTGTGACCCGGGGCCTGGGTAAAAATCCGACCCGGGGCCTGGGTAAAAATCCAACCCGGGGACCCGGGGCCGGGTTAACGACCTGTCCAGGGGACCCGGGCCGGGGACCCGACAGGACCCGGTGATCCTTCGCTGGTGTCCCGATGCAACCCGGGGACCCGGGCCGGGGACCCCACGTGACCCGGGGACCTGGGGCCGGGGATGTCACCCGACACTGGTACCCGGGGCAGCGACCCGATACGACCCGGGGACCTGGGTCCGGGGTCCCGACCTGACCCGGTGACCTGGGGCCAGGGTAACCACCTGACCCGGGGACCCGGGCCGGGGACCCGGTATGACTCCGTCTCCCGGGGCCGGGGTGGTCACCTGACACTGCTACCCGGGACAGCGACCCGACATGACCCGGTGACCCGGGGCCGGGGTAACGACCTGTCCAGGGGACCTGGGCCGGGGACCCGACAGGACCCGGTGACCTGGTTCCGGGGTGCCGACCTGACCCGGTGACCTGGGGCTGTGGTGTCGACCGGACTCGGGGACCTGGTCCGGTGTCCCGTCATGACCCGGGGACCTGGGGTCGGGGTGGTCACCAGACCGTTGTACCCAGGCCGTTGAGCCGGCATGACCCTGTGACCCGGGGCCTGGGTAAAAATCCAACCCGGGGACCCGGGCGTGGGACATGACATGACCCGACCTGGGTCCGGGGACCCCACGTGACCCGGTGACCTGGGGCCGGGGTCCCCACGTGACCCGGGGACCCGGGCCGGGGACATCACGTGACCCGGTCACCTGGTGCCGGGGTCCCCACGTGACCCGGGGTCCTGGTGCCGGGGACCCCACGTGACCCGGGGACCCGGGCCGGGGTCCCCACGTGACCCGGGGTCCTGGTGCCGGGGTCCCCACGTGACCCGCTGACCTGGGGCCGTTGTCCCCACGTGACCCGGTGACCTGGGGCCGGGGTCCCCACGTGACCCGGGGACCCGGGCCGGGGTCCCCACGTGACCCGGTGACCTGAGGCCGAGGTCCCCACGTGACCCGGTGACCTGGGGCGAGGGTCCCCACGTGACCAGGGGTCCTGGTGCCGGGGTCCCCAAGTGACCCGGGGACCCGGGCCGGGGACCCCACGTGACCCGGTGACCTGGGGCCGGGGTCCCCACGTGACCCGGGGACCCGGGCCGGGGACATCACGTGACCCGGTCACCTGGGGCCGGGGTCCCCACGTGACCCGGGGTCCTGGTGCCGGGGTCCCCACGTGACCCGGGGTCCTGGTGCCGGGGTCCCCACGTGACCCGGTGACCTGAGGCCGGGGTCCCCACGTGACCCGGTGACCTGGGGCCGGGGTCCCCACGTGACCCGGGGTCCTGGTGCCGGGGTTCCCACGTGACCCGGGGACCCGGGCCGGGGTCCCCACGTGACCCGGGGTCCTGTTGCCGGTGTCCCCACGTGACCCGGGGACCCGGGCCGGGGACCCCACGTGACCCGGTGACCTGGGGCCGGGGTCCCCACGTGACCCGGGGACCCGGGCCGGGGACATCACGTGACCCGGTCACCTGGGGCCGGGGTCCCCACGTGACCCGGGGTCCTGGTGCCGGGGTCCCCACGTGACCCGGGGACCCGGGCCGGGGTCCCCACGTGACCCAGGGTCCTGGTGCCGGTGTCCCCACGTGACCCGGGGACCTGGGGCCGGGGTCCGCACGTGACCCGGTGACCTGGGGCCGGGGTCCCCACGTGACCCGGGGACCCGGGCCGGGGTCCCCACGTGACCCGGTCACCTGGGGCCCGGGTCCCCACGTGACCCGGTCACCTGGTGCCGGGGTCCCCACGTGACCTGGGGACCCGGGCCGGGGACCCCACGTGACCCGGGGACCTGGGGCCGGGGATGTCACCCGACACTGGTACCCGGGGCAGCGACCCGATACGACCCGGGGACCTGGGTCCGGGGTCCCGACCTGACCCGGTGACCTGGGGCCAGGGTAACCACCTGACCCGGGGACCCGGGCCGGGGACTCGGTATGACTCCGTCTCCCGGGGCCGGGGTGGTCACCTGACACTGCTACCCGGGACAGCGACCCGACATGACCCGGTGACCCGGGGCCGGGGTAACGACCTGTCCAGGGGACCTGGGCCGGGGACCCGACAGGACCCGGGGACCTGGTTCCGGGGTGCCGACCTGACCCGGTGACCTGGGGCTGTGGTGTCGACCGGACTCGGGGACCTGGTCCGGTGTCCCGTCATGACCCGGGGACCTGGGGTAGGGGTGGTCACCAGACCGTTGTACCCAGGCCGTTGAGCCGACATGACCCTGTGACCCGGAGCCTGGGTAAAAATCCAACCCGGGGACCCGGGCATGGGACGTGACATGACCCGACCTGGGTCCGGGGTCCCGACCTGACCCGGTGACCTGGGGCCAGGGTAACCACCTGACCCGGGGACCCGGGCCGGGGACCCGGTATGACTCCGTCTCCCGGGGCCGGGGTGGTCACCTGACACTGCTACCCGGGACAGCGACCCGACATGACCCGGTGACCCGGGGCCGGGGTAACGACCTGTCCAGGGGACCTGGGCCGGGGACCCGACATGACCCGGTGACCTGGTTCCGGGGTGCCGACCTGACCCGGTGACCTGGGGCTGTGGTGTCGACCGGACTCGGGGACCTGGTCCGGTGTCCCGTCATGACCCGGGGACCTGGGGTCGGGGTGGTCACCAGACCGTTGTACCCAGGCCGTTGACCCGACATGACCCTGTGACCCGGGGCCTGAGTAAAAATCCGACCCGGGGCCTGGGTAAAAATCCAACCCGGGGACCCGGGGCCGGGTTAACGACCTGTCCAGGGGACCCGGGCCGGGGACCCGACAGGACCCGGTGATCCTTCGCTGGTGTCCCGATGCAACCCGGGGACCCGGGCCGGGGACCCCACGTGACCCGGGGACCTGGGGCAGGGGATGTCACCCGACACTGGTACCCGGGGCAGCGACCCGATACGACCCGGGGACCTGGGTCCGGGGTCCCGACCTGACCTGGTGACCTGGGGCCAGGGTAACCACCTGACCCGGGGACCCGGGCCGGGGACCCGGTATGACTCCGTCTCCCGGGGCCGGGGTGGTCACCTGACACTGCTACCCGGGACAGCGACCCGACATGACCCGGTGACCCGGGGCCGGGGTAACGACCTGTCCAGGGGACCTGGGCCGGGGACCCGACAGGACCCGGTGACCTGGTTCCGGGGTGCCGACCTGACCCGGTGACCTGGGGCTGTGGTGTCGACCGGACTCGGGGACCTGGTCCGGTGTCCCGTCATGACCCGGGGACCTGGGGTCGGGGTGGTCACCAGACCGTTGTACCCAGGCCGTTGAGCCGACATGACCCTGTGACCCGGAGCCTGGGTAAAAATCCAACCCGGGGACCCGGGCATGGGACGTGACATGACCCGACCTGGGTCCGGGGTCCCGACCTGACCCGGTGACCTGGGCCGGGGACCCCACGAGACCCGGGGACCTGGGGCCGGGGATGTCACCCGACACTGGTACCCGGGGCAGCGACCCGATACGACCCGGGGACCTGGGTCCGGGGTCCCGACCTGACCCGGTGACCTGGGGCCAGGGTGCCCACGTGACCCGGGGACCCGGGCCGGGGACATCACGTGACCCGGTGACCTGGGGCCGGGGTCCCCACGTGACCCGGGGTCCTGGTGCCGGGGTCCCCACGTGACCCGGGGACCCGGGCCGGGGTCCCCACGTGACCCAGGGTCCTGGTGCCGGTGTCCCCACGTGACCCGGTGACCTGGGGCCGGGGTCCCCACGTGACCCGGGGTCCTGGTGCCGGGGTTCCCACGTGACCCGGGGACCCGGGCCGGGGTCCCCACGTGACCCGGGGTCCTGGTGCCGGTGTCCCCACGTGACCCGGGGACCCGTGCCGGGGACCCCACGTGACCCGGTGACCTGGGGCCGGGGTCCCCACGTGACCCGGGGACCCGGGCCGGGGACATCACGTGACCCGGTGACCTGGGGCCGGGGTCCCCACGTGACCCGGGGTCCTGGTGCCGGGGTCCCCACGTGACCCGGGGACCCGGGCCGGGGTCCCCACGTGACCCAGGGTCCTGGTGCCGGTGTCCCCACGTGACCCGGGGACCTGGGGCCGGGGTCCGCACGTGACCCGGTGACCTGGGGCCGGGGTCCCCACGTGACCCGGGGACCCGGGCCGGGGTCCCCACGTGACCCAGGGTCCTGGTGCCGGTGTCCCCACGTGACCCGGTGACCTGGGGCCGGGGTCCCCACGTGACCCGGTGACCTGGGGCCGGGCTCCCCACGTGACCCGGGGACCCGGGCCGGGGACATCACGTGACCCGGTCACCTGGGGCCCGGGTCCCCACGTGACCCGGGGTCCTGGTGCCGGTGTCCCTACGTGACCCGGTCACCTGGGGCCCGGGTCCCCACGTGACCCGGTCACCTGGGGCCGGGGTCCCCACGTTACCTGGGGACCCGGGCCGGGGACCCCACGTGACCCGGGGACCTGGGGCCGGGGATGTCACCCGACACTGGTACCCGGGGCAGCGACCCGATACGACCCGGGCACCTGGGTCCGGGGTCCCGACCTGACCCGGTGACCTGGGGCCAGGGTAACCACCTGACCCGGGGACTCGGGCCGGGGACCCGGTATGACTCCGTCTCCCGGGGCCGGGGTGGTCACCTGACACTGCTACCCGGGACAGCGACCCGACATGACCCGGTGACCCGGGGCCGGGGTAACGACCTGTCCAGGGGACCTGGGCCGGGGACCCGACAGGACCCGGTGACCTGGTTCCGGGGTGCCGACCTGACCCGGTGACCTGGGGCTGTGGTGTCGACCGGACTCGGGGACCTGGTCCGGTGTCCCGTCATGACCCGGGGACCTGGGGTCGGAGTGGTCACCAGACCGTTGTACCCAGGCCGTTGACCCGACATGACCCTGTGACCCGGGGCCTGAGTAAAAATCCGACCCGGGGCCTGGGTAAAAATCCAACCCGGGGACCCGGGGCCGGGTTAACGACCTGTCCAGGGGACCCGGGCCGGGGACCCGACAGGACCCGGTGATCCTTCGCTGGTGTCCCGATGCAACCCGGGGACCCGGGCCGGGGACCCCACGTGACCCGGGGACCTGGGGCAGGGGATGTCACCCGACACTGGTACCCGGGGCAGCGACCCGATACGACCCGGGGACCTGGGTCCGGGGTCCCGACCTGACCCGGTGACCTGGGGCCAGGGTAACCACCTGACCCGGGGACCCGGGCCGGGGACCCGGTATGACTCCGTCTCCCGGGGCCGGGGTGGTCACCTGACACTGCTACCCGGGACAGCGACCCGACATGACCCGGTGACCCGGGGCCGGGGTAACGACCTGTCCAGGGGACCTGGGCCGGGGACCCGACAGGACCCGGTGACCTGGTTCCGGGGTGCCGACCTGACCCGGTGACCTGGGGCTGTGGTGTCGACCGGACTCGGGGACCTGGTCCGGTGTCCCGTCATGACCCGGGGACCTGGGGTCGGGGTGGTCACCAGACCGTTGTACCCAGGCCGTTGAGCCGACATGACCCTGTGACCCGGAGCCTGGGTAAAAATCCAACCCGGGGACCCGGGCATGGGACGTGACATGACCCGACCTGGGTCCGGGGTCCCGACCTGACCCGGTGACCTGGGCCGGGGACCCCACGTGACCCGGGGACCTGGGGCCGGGGATGTCACCCGACACTGGTACCCGGGGCAGCGACCCGATACGACCCGGGGACCTGGGTCCGGGGTCCCGACCTGACCCGGTGACCTGGGGCCAGGGTAACCACTTGACCCGGGGACCCGGGCCGGGGACCCGGTATGACTCCGTCTCCCGGGGCCGGGGTGGTCACCTGACACTGCTACCCGGGACAGCGACCCGACATGACCCGGTGACCCGGGGCCGGGGTAACGACCTGTCCAGGGGACCTGGGCCGGGGACCCGACAGGACCCGGTGACCTGGTTCCGGGGTGCCGACCTGACCCGGTGACCTGGGGCTGTGGTGTCGACCAGACTCGGGGACCTGGTCCGGTGTCCCGTCATGACCCGGGGACCTGGGGTCGGGGTGGTCACCAGACCGTTGTACCCAGGCCGTTGACCCGACATGACCCTGTGACCCGGGGCCTGGGTAAAAATCCAACCCGGGGACCCGGGCATGGGACATGACATGACCCGACCTGGGTCCGGGGTCCCGACCTGACCCGCTGACCTGGGGCCGGTGTCCCCACGTGACCCGGGGTCCTGGTGCCGGGGTCCCCACGTGACCCGGGGACCCGAGCCGGGGTCCCCACGTGACCCGGTGACCTGAGGCCGGGGTCCCCACGTGACCCGGTGACCTGGGGCCGGGGTCCCCACGTGACCCGGGGTCCTGGTGCCGGGGTCCCCACGTGACCCGGGGACCCGGGCCGGGGACCCCACGTGACCCGGTGACCTGGGGCCGGGGTCCCCACGTGACCCGGGGACCCGGGCCGGGGACATCACGTGACCCGGTCACCTGGGGCCAGGATCCCCACGTGACCCGGTCACCTGGGGCCGGGGTCCCCACGTGACCCGGTGACCTGAGGCCGGGGTCCCCACGTGACCCGGTGACCTGGGGCCGGGGTCCCCACGTGACCCGGGGTCCTGGTGCCTGGGTTCCCACGTGACCCGGGGACCCGGGCCGGGGTCCCCACGTGACCCGGGGTCCTGGTGCCGGTGTCCCCACGTGACCCGGGGACCCGGGCCGGGGACCCCACGTGACCCGGTGACCTGGGGCCGGGGTCCCCACGTGACCCGGGGACCCGGGCCGGGGACATCACGTGACCCGGTCACCTGGGGCCGGGGTCCCCACGTGACCCGGGGTCCTGGTGCCGGGGTCCCCACGTGACCCGGGGACCCGGGCCGGGGTCCCCACGTGACCCAGGGTCCTGGTGCCGGTGTCCCCACGTGACCCGGTGACCTGGGGCCGGGGTCCCCACGTGACCCGGGGACCTGGGGCCGGGGTCCCCACGTGACCCGGGGACCCGGGCCGGGGTCCCCACGTGACCCAGGGTCCTGGTGCCGGTGTCCCCACGTGACCCGGTGACCTGGGGCCGGGGTCCCCACGTGACCCGGTGACCTGGGGCCGGGGTCCCCACGTGACCCGGGGACCCGGGCCGGGGACATCACGTGACCCGGTCACCTGGGGCCGGGGTCCCCACGTGACCCGGTCACCTGGGGCCGGGGTCCCCACGTGACCCGGGGTCCTGGTGCCGGTGTCCCCACGTGACCCGGTCACCTGGGGCCCGGGTCCCCACGTGACCCGGTCACCTGGGGCCGGGGTCCCCACGTGACCTGGGGACCCGGGCCGGGGACCCCACGTGACCCGGGGACCTGGGGCCGGGGATGTCACCCGACACTGGTACCCGGGGCAGCGACCCGATACGACCCGGGGACCTGGGTCCGGGGTCCCGACCTGACCCGGTGACCTGGGGCCAGGGTAACCACCTGACCCGGGGACCCGGGCCTGGGACTCGGTATGACTCCGTCTCCCGGGGCCGGGGTGGTCACCTGACACTGCTACCCGGGACAGCGACCCGACATGACCCGGTGACCCGGGGCCGGGGTAACGACCTGTCCAGGGGACCTGGGCCGGGGACCCGACAGGACCCGGTGACCTGGTTCCGGGGTGCCGACCTGACCCGGTGACCTGGGGCTGTGGTGTCGACCGGACTCGGGGACCTGGTCCGGTGTCCCGTCATGACCCGGGGACCTGGGGTCGGGGTGGTCACCAGACCGTTGTACCCAGGCCGTTGACCCGACATGACCCTGTGACCCGGGGCCTGGGTAAAAATCCGACCCGGGGCCTGGGTAAAAATCCAACCCGGGGACCCGGGGCCGGGTTAACGACCTGTCCAGGGGACCCGGGCCGGGGACCCGACAGGACCCGGTGATCCTTCGCTGGTGTCCCGATGCAACCCGGGGACCCGGGCCGGGGACCCCACGTGACCCGGGGACCTGGGGCCGGGGATGTCACCCGACACTGGTACCCGGGGCAGCGACCCGATACGACCCGGGGACCTGGGTCCGGGGTCCCGACCTGACCCGGTGACCTGGGGCCAGGGTAACCACCTGACCCGGGGACCCGGGCCGGGGACCCGGTATGACTCCGTCTCCCGGGGCCGGGGTGGTCACCTGACACTGCTACCCGGGACAGCGACCCGACATGACCTGGTGACCCGGGGCCGGGGTAACGACCTGTCCAGGGGACCTGGGCCGGGGACCCGACAGGACCCGGTGACCTGGTTCCGGGGTGCCGACCTGACCCGGTGACCTGGGGCTGTGGTGGCGACCGGACTCGGGGACCTGGTCCGGTGTCCCGTCATGACCCGGGGACCTGGGGTCGGGGTGGTCACCAGACCGTTGTACCCAGGCCGTTGAGCCGGCATGACCCTGTGACCCGGGGCCTGGGTAAAAATCCAACCCGGGGACCCGGGCGTGGGACATGACATGACCCGACCTGGGTCCGGGGACCCCACGTGACCCGGTGACCTGGGGCCGGGGTCCCCACGTGACCCGGGGACCCGGGCCGGGGACATCACGTGACCCGGTCACCTGGCGCCGGGGTCCCCACGTGACCCGGGGTCCTGGTGCCGGGGACCTCACGTGACCCGGGGACCCGGGCCGGGGTCCCCACGTGACCTGGGGTCCTGGTGCCGGGGTCCCCACGTGACCCGCTGACCTGGGGCCGTTGTCCCCACGTGACCCGGGGACCTGGTGCCGGGGTCCCCACGTGACCCGGGGACCCGGGCCGGGGTCCCCACGTGACCCGGTGACCTGAGGCCGAGGTCCCCACGTGACCCGGTGACCTGGGGCGAGGGTCCCCACGTGACCCGGGGTCCTGGTGCCGGGGTCCCCAAGTGACCCGGGGACCCGGGCCGGGGACCCCACGTGACCCGGTCACCTGGGGCCGGGGTCCCCACGTGACCCGGGGACCTGGGGCCGGGGATGTCACCCGACACTGGTACCCGGGGCAGCGACCCGATACGACCCGGGGACCTGGGTCCGGGGTCCCGACCTGACCCGGTGACCTGGGGCCAGGGTAACCACCTGACCCGGGGACCCGGGCCGGGGACCCGGTATGACTCCGTCTCCCGGGGCCGGGGTGGTCACCTGACACTGCTACCCGGGACAGCGACCCGACATGACCCGGTGACCCGGGGCCGGGGTAACGACCTGTCCAGGGGACCTGGGCCGGGGACCCGACAGGACCCGGTGACCTGGTTCCGGGGTGCCGACCTGACCCGGTGACCTGGGGCTGTGGTGGCGACCGGACTCGGGGACCTGGTCCGGTGTCCCGTCATGACCCGGGGACCTGGGGTCGGGGTGGTCACCAGACCGTTGTACCCAGGCCGTTGAGCCGAAATGACCCTGTGACCCGGGGCCTGGGTAAAAATCCAACCAGGGGACCCGGGCATGGGACATGACATGACCCGACCTGGGTCCGGGGTCCCGACCTGACCCGCTGACCTGGGGCCGGTGTCCCCACGTGACCCGGGGTCCTGGTGCCGGGGTCCCCACGTGACCCGGGGACCCGAGCCGGGGTCCCCACGTGACCCGGTGACCTGAGGCCGGGGTCCCCACGTGACCCGGTGACCTGGGGCCGGGGTCCCCACGTGACCCGGGGTCCTGGTGCCGGGGTCCCCACGTGACCCGGGGACCCGGGCCGGGGACCCCACGTGACCCGGTGACCTGGGGCCGGGGTCCCCACGTGACCCGGGGACCCGGGCCGGGGACATCACGTGACCCGGTGACCTGGGGCGGGAACCCCACGTGACCCGGTCACCTGGGGCCGGGGTCCCCACGTGACCCGGTGACCTGAGGCCGGGGTCCCCACGTGACCCGGTGACCTGGGGCCGGGGTCCCCACGTGACCCGGGGTCCTGGTGCCTGGGTTCCCACGTGACCCGGGGACCCGGGCCGGGGTCCCCACGTGACCCGGGGTCCTGGTGCCGGTGTCCCCACGTGACCCAGGGACCCGGGCCGGGGACCCCACGTGACCCGGTCACCTGGGGCCGGGGTCCCCACGTGACCCGGAGTCCTGGTGCCGGTGTCCCCACGTGACCCGGGGACCCGGGCCGGGGACCCCACGTGACCCGGTGACCTGGGGCCGGGGTCCCCACGTGACCCGGGGACCCGGGCCGGGGACATCACGTGACCCGGTCACCTGGGGCCGGGGTCCCCACGTGACCCGGGGTCCTGGTGCCGGGGTCCCCACGTGACCCGGGGACCCGGGCCGGGGTCCCCACGTGACCCAGGGTCCTGGTGCCGGTGTCCCCACGTGACCCGGTGACCTGGGGCCGGGGTCCCCACGTGACCCGGAGACCCGGGCCGGGGTCCCCACGTGACCCAGGGTCCTGGTGCCGGTGTCCCCACGTGACCCGGTGACCTGGGGCCGGGGTCCCCACGTGACCCGGTGACCTGGGGCCGGGGACATCACGTGACCCGGTCACCTGGGGCCGGGGTCCCCACGTGACCCGGTCACCTGGGGCCGGGGTCCCCACGTGACCCGGGGTCCTGGTGCCGGTGTCCCCACGTGACCCGGTCACCTGGGGCCCGGGTCCCCACGTGACCCGGTCACCTGGGGCCGGGGTCCCCATGTGACCTGGGGACCCGGGCCGGGGACCCCACGTGACCCGGGGACCTGGGGCCGGGGATGTCACCCGACACTGGTACCCGGGGCAGCGACCCGATACGACCCGGGGACCTGGGTCCGGGGTCCCGACCTGACCCGGTGACCTGGGGCCAGGGTAACCACCTGACCCGGGGACCCGGGCCGGGGACCCGGTATGACTCCGTCTCCCGGGGCCGGGGTGGTCACCTGACACTGCTACCCGGGACAGCGACCCGACATGACCCGGTGACCCGGGGCCGGGGTAACGACCTGTCCAGGGGACCTGGGCCGGGGACCCGACAGGACCCGGTGACCTGGTTCCGGGGTGCCGACCTGACCCGGTGACCTGGGGCTGTGGTGTCGACCGGACTCGGGGACCTGGTCCGGTGTCCCGTCATGACCCGGGGACCTGGGGTCGGGGTGGTCACCAGACCGTTGTACCCAGGCCGTTGACCCGACATGACCCTGTGACCCGGGGCCTGGGTAAAAATCCGACCCGGGGCCTGGGTAAAAATCCAACCCGGGGACCCGGGGCCGGGTTAACGACCTGTCCAGGGGACCCGGGCCGGGGACCCGACAGGACCCGGTGATCCTTCGCTGGTGTCCCGATGCAACCCGGGGACCCGGGCCGGGGACCCCACGTGACCCGGGGACCTGGGGCCGGGGATGTCACCCGACACTGGTACCCGGGGCAGCGACCCGATACGACCCGGGGACCTGGGTCCGGGGTCCCGACCTGACCCGGTGACCTGGGGCCAGGGTAACCACCTGACCCGGGGACCCGGGCCGGGGACCCGGTATGACTCCGTCTCCCGGGGCCGGGGTGGTCACCTGACACTGCTACCCGGGACAGCGACCCGACATGACCCGGTGACCCGGGGCCGGGGTAACGACCTGTCCAGGGGACCTGGGCCGGGGACCCGACAGGACCCGGTGACCTGGTTCCGGGGTGCCGACCTGACCCGGTGACCTGGGGCTGTGGTGGCGACCGGACTCGGGGACCTGGTCCGGTGTCCCGTCATGACCCGGGGACCTGGGGTCGGGGTGGTCACCAGACCGTTGTACCCAGGCCGTTGAGCCGGCATGACCCTGTGACCCGGGGCCTGGGTAAAAATCCAACCCGGGGACCCGGGCGTGGGACATGACATGACCCGACCTGGGTCCGGGGACCCCACGTGACCCGGTGACCTGGGGCCGGGGTCCCCACGTGACCCGGGGACCCGGGCCGGGGACATCACGTGACCCGGTCACCTGGCGCCGGGGTCCCCACGTGACCCGGGGTCCTGGTGCCGGGGACCCCACGTGACCCGGGGACCCGGGCCGGGGTCCCCACGTGACCCGGGGTCCTGGTGCCGGGGTCCCCACGTGACCCGCTGACCTGGTGCCGGGGACCCCACGTGACCCGGGGACCTGGTGCCGGGGTCCCCACGTGACCCGGGGACCCGGGCCGGGGTCCCCACGTGACCCGGTGACCTGAGGCCGAGGTCCCCACGTGACCCGGTGACCTGGGGCGAGGGTCCCCACGTGACCCGGGGTCCTGGTGCCGGGGTCCCCAAGTGACCCGGGGACCCGGGCCGGGGACCCCACGTGACCCGGTCACCTGGGGCCGGGGTCCCCACGTGACCCGGGGACCTGGGGCCGGGGATGTCACCCGACACTGGTACCCGGGGCAGCGACCCGATACGACCCGGGGACCTGGGTCCGGGGTCCCGACCTGACCCGGTGACCTGGGGCCAGGGTAACCCCTTGACCCGGGGACCCGGGCCGGGGACCCGGTATGACTCCGTCTCCCGGGGCCGGGGTGGTCACCTGACACTGGTACCCGGGACAGCGACCCGACATGACCCGGTGACCCGGGGCCGGGGTAACGACCTGTCCAGGGGACCTAGGCCGGTGACCCGACAGGACCCGGTGACCTGGTTCCGGGGTGCCGACCTGACCCGGTGACCTGGGGCTGTGGTGTCGACCGGACTCGGGGACCTGGTCCGGTGTCCCGTCATGACCCGGGGACCTGGGGTCGGGGTGGTCACCAGACCATTGTACCCAGGCCGTTGAGCCGAAATGACCCTGTGACCCGGGGCCTGGGTAAAAATCCAACCCGGGGACCCGGGCATGGGACATGACATGACCCGACCTGGGTCCGGGGTCCCGACCTGACCCGCTGACCTGGGGCCGGTGTCCCCACGTGACCCGGGGTCCTGGTGCCGGGGTCCCCACGTGACCCGGGGACCCGAGCCGGGGTCCCCACGTGACCCGGTGACCTGAGGCCGGGGTCCCGACCTGACCCGCTGACCTGGGGCCGGTGTCCCCACGTGACCCGGGGTCCTGGTGCCGGGGTCCCCACGTGACCCGGGGACCCGGGCCGGGGACCCCACGTGACCCGGTGACCTGGGGCCGGGGTCCCCACGTGACCCGGGGACCCGGGCCGGGGACATCACGTGACCCGGTGACCTGGGGCGGGAACCCCACGTGACCCGGTCACCTGGGGCCGGGGTCCCCACGTGACCCGGTGACCTGAGGCCGGGGTCCCCACGTGACCCGGTGACCTGGGGCCGGGGTCCCCACGTGACCCGGGGTCCTGGTGCCTGGGTTCCCACGTGACCCGGGGACCCGGGCCGGGGTCCCCACGTGACCCGGGGTCCTGGTGCCGGTGTCCCCACGTGACCCGGGGACCCGGGCCGGGGACCCCACGTGACCCGGTCACCTGGGGCCGGGGTCCCCACGTGACCCGGAGTCCTGGTGCCGGTGTCCCCACGTGACCCGGGGACCCGGGCCGGGGACCCCACGTGACCCGGTGACCTGGGGCCGGGGTCCCCACGTGACCCGGGGACCCGGGCCGGGGACATCACGTGACCCGGTCACCTGGGGCCGGGGTCCCCACGTGACCCGGGGTCCTGGTGCCGGGGTCCCCACGTGACCCGGGGACCCGGGCCGGGGTCCCCACGTGACCCAGGGTCCTGGTGCCGGTGTCCCCACGTGACCCGGTGACCTGGGGCCGGGGTCCCCACGTGACCCGGAGACCCGGGCCGGGGTCCCCACGTGACCCAGGGTCCTGGTGCCGGTGTCCCCACGTGACCCGGTGACCTGGGGCCGGGGTCCCCACGTGACCCGGTGACCTGGGGCCGGGGACATCACGTGACCCGGTCACCTGGGGCCGGGGTCCCCACCTGACCCGGTCACCTGGGGCCGGGGTCCCCACGTGACCCGGGGTCCTGGTGCCGGTGTCCCCACGTGACCCGGTCACCTGGGGCCCGGGTCCCCACGTGACCCGGTCACCTGGGGCCGGGGTCCCCATGTGACCTGGGGACCCGGGCCGGGGACCCCACGTGACCCGGGGACCTGGGGCCGGGGATGTCACCCGACACTGGTACCCGGGGCAGCGACCCGATACGACCCGGGGACCTGGGTCCGGGGTCCCGACCTGACCCGGTGACCTGGGGCCAGGGTAACCACCTGACCCGGGGACCCGGGCCGGGGACCCGGTATGACTCCGTCTCCCGGGGCCGGGGTGGTCACCTGACACTGCTACCCGGGACAGCGACCCGACATGACCCGGTGACCCGGGGCCGGGGTAACGACCTGTCCAGGGGACCTGGGCCGGGGACCCGACAGGACCCGGTGACCTGGTTCCGGGGTGCCGACCTGACCCGGTGACCTGGGGCTGTGGTGTCGACCGGACTCGGGGACCTGGTCCGGTGTCCCGTCATGACCCGGGGACCTGGGGTCGGGGTGGTCACCAGACCGTTGTACCCAGGCCGTTGACCCGACATGACCCTGTGACCCGGGGCCTGGGTAAAAATCCGACCCGGGGCCTGGGTAAAAATCCAACCCGGGGACCCGGGGCCGGGTTAACGACCTGTCCAGGGGACCCGGGCCGGGGACCCGACAGGACCCGGTGATCCTTCGCTGGTGTCCCGATGCAACCCGGGGACCCGGGCCGGGGACCCCACGTGACCCGGGGACCTGGGGCCGGGGATGTCACCCGACACTGGTACCCGGGGCAGCGACCCGATACGACCCGGGGACCTGGGTCCGGGGTCCCGACCTGACCCGGTGACCTGGGGCCAGGGTAACCACCTGACCCGGGGACCCGGGCCGGGGACCCGGTATGACTCCGTCTCCCGGGGCCGGGGTGGTCACCTGACACTGCTACCTGGGACAGCGACCCGACATGACCCGGTGACCCGGGGCCGGGGTAACGACCTGTCCAGGGGACCTGGGCCGGGGACCCGACAGGACCCGGTGACCTGGTTCCGGGGTGCCGACCTGACCCGGTGACCTGGGGCTGTGGTGTCGACCGGACTCGGGGACCTGGTCCGGTGTCCCGTCATGACCCGGGGACCTGGGGTCGGGGTGGTCACCAGACCGTTGTACCCAGGCCGTTGAGCCGGCATGACCCTGTGACCCGGGGCCTGGGTAAAAATCCAACCCGGGGACCCGGGCGTGGGACATGACATGACCCGACCTGGGTCTGGGGACCCCACGTGACCCGGTGACCTGGGGCCGGGGTCCCCACGTGACCCGGGGACCCGGGCTGGGGACATCACGTGACCCGGTCACCTGGCGCCGGGGTCCCCACGTGACCCGGGGTCCTGGTGCCGGGGACCCCACGTGACCCGGGGACCCGGGCCGGGGTCCCCACGTGACCCGGGGTCCTGGTGCCGGGGTCCCCACGTGACCCGCTGACCTGGGGCCGTTGTCCCCACGTGACCCGGGGACCTGGTGCCGGGGTCCCCACGTGACCCGGGGACCCGGGCCGGGGTCCCCACGTGACCCGGTGACCTGAGGCCGAGGTCCCCACGTGACCCGGTGACCTGGGGCGAGGGTCCCCACGTGACCCGGGGTCCTGGTGCCGGGGTCCCCAAGTGACCCGGGGACCCGGGCCGGGGACCCCACGTGACCCGGTCACCTGGGGCCGGGGTCCCCACGTGACCCGGGGACCTGGGGCCGGGGATGTCACCCGACACTGGTACCCGGGGCAGCGACCCGATACGACCCGGGGACCTGGGTCCGGGGTCCCGACCTGACCCGGTGACCTGGGGCCAGGGTAACCCCTTGACCCGGGGACCCGGGCCGGGGACCCGGTATGACTCCGTCTCCCGGGGCCGGGGTGGTCACCTGACACTGCTACCCGGGACAGCGACCCGACATGACCCGGTGACCCGGGGCCGGGGTAACGACCTGTCCAGGGGACCTGGGCCGGGGACCCGACAGGACCCGGTGACCTGGTTCCGGGGTGCCGACCTGACCCGGTGACCTGGGGCTGTGGTGGCGACCGGACTCGGGGACCTGGTCCGGTGTCCCGTCATGACCCGGGGACCTGGGGTCGGGGTGGTCACCAGACCGTTGTACCCAGGCCGTTGAGCCGAAATGACCCTGTGACCCGGGGCCTGGGTAAAAATCCAACCCGGGGACACGGGCATGGGACATGACATGACCCGACCTGGGTCCGGGGTCCCGACCTGACCCGCTGACCTGGGGCCGGTGTCCCCACGTGACCCGGGGTCCTGGTGCCGGGGTCCCCACGTGACCCGGGGACCCGAGCCGGGGTCCCCACGTGACCCGGTGACCTGAGGCCGGGGTCCCCACGTGACCCGGTGACCTGGGGCCGGGGTCCCCACGTGACCCGGGGTCCTGGTGCCGGGGTCCCCACGTGACCCGGGGACCCGGGCCGGGGACCCCACGTGACCCGGTGACCTGGGGCCGGGGTCCCCACGTGACCCGGGGACCCGGGCCGGGGACATCACGTGACCCGGTGACCTGGGGCGGGAACCCCACGTGACCCGGTCACCTGGGGCCGGGGTCCCCACGTGACCCGGTGACCTGAGGCCGGGGTCCCCACGTGACCCGGTGACCTGGGGCCGGGGTCCCCACGTGACCCGGGGTCCTGGTGCCTGGGTTCCCACGTGACCCGGGGACCCGGGCCGGGGTCCCCACGTGACCCGGGGTCCTGGTGCCGGTGTCCCCACGTGACCCGGGGACCCGGGCCGGGGACCCCACGTGACCCGGTGACCTGGGGCCGGGGTCCCCACGTGACCCGGAGTCCTGGTGCCGGTGTCCCCACGTGACCCGGGGACCCGGGCCGGGGACCCCACGTGACCCGGTGACCTGGGGCCGGGGTCCCCACGTGACCTGGGGACCCGGGCCGGGGACATCACGTGACCCGGTCACCTGGGGCCGGGGTCCCCACGTGACCCGGGGTCCTGGTGCCGGGGTCCCCACGTGACCCGGGGACCCGGGCCGGGGTCCCCACGTGACCCAGGGTCCTGGTGCCGGTGTCCCCACGTGACCCGGTGACCTGGGGCCGGGGTCCCCACGTGACCCGGAGACCCGGGCCGGGGTCCCCACGTGACCCAGGGTCCTGGTGCCGGTGTCCCCACGTGACCCGGTGACCTGGTGCCGGGGTCCCCACGTGACCCGGTGACCTGGGGCCGGGGACATCACGTGACCCGGTCACCTGGGGCCGGGGTCCCCACGTGACCCGGTCACCTGGGGCCGGGGTCCCCACGTGACCCGGGGTCCTGGTGCCGGTGTCCCCACGTGACCCGGTCACCTGGGGCCCGGGTCCCCACGTGACCCGGTCACCTGGGGCCGGGGTCCCCATGTGACCTGGGGACCCGGGCCGGGGACCCCACGTGACCCGGGGACCTGGGGCCGGGGATGTCACCCGACACTGGTACCCGGGGCAGCGACCCGATACGACCCGGGGCCTGGGTAAAAATCCAACCCGGGGACCCGGGGCCGGGTTAACGACCTGTCCAGGGGACCCGGGCCGGGGACCCGACAGGACCCGGTGATCCTTCGCTGGTGTCCCGATGCAACCCGGGGACCCGGGCCGGGGACCCCACGTGACCCGGGGACCTGGGGCAGGGGATGTCACCCGACACTGGTACCCGGGGCAGCGACCCGATACAACCCGGGGACCTGGGTCCGGGGTCCCGACCTGACCCGGTGACCTGGGGCCAGGGTAACCACCTGACCCGGGGACCCGGGCCGGGGACCCGGTATGACTCCGTCTCCCGGGGCCGGGGTGGTCACCTGACACTGCTACCCGGGACAGCGACCCGACATGACCCGGTGACCCGGGGCCGGCGTAACGACCTGTCCAGGGGACCTGGGCCGGGGACCCGACAGGACCCGGTGACCTGGTTCCGGGGTGCCGACCTGACCCGGTGACCTGGGGCTGTGGTGGCGACCGGACTCGGGGACCTGGTCCGGTGTCCCGTCATGACCCGGGGACCTGGGGTCGGGGTGGTCACCAGACCGTTGTACCCAGGCCGTTGAGCCGACATGACCCTGTGACCCGGAGCCTGGGTAAAAATCCAACCCGGGGACCCGGGCATGGGACGTGACATGACCCGACCTGGGTCCGGGGTCCCGACCTGACCCGGTGACCTGGGCCGGGGACCCCACGTGACCCGGGGACCTGGGGCCGGGGATGTCACCCAACACTGGTACCCGGGGCAGCGACCCGATACGACCCGGGGACCTGGGTCCGGGGTCCCGACCTGACCCGGTGACCTGGGGCCAGGGTAACCACTTGACCCGGGGACCCGGGCCGGGGACCCGGTATGACTCCGTCTCCCGGGGCCGGGGTGGTCACCTGACACTGCTACCCGGGACAGCGACCCGACATGACCTGGTGACCCGGGGCCGGGGTAACGACCTGTCCAGGGGACCTGGGCCGGGGACCCGACAGGACCCGGTGACCTGGTTCCGGGGTGCCGACCTGACCCGGTGACCTGGGGCTGTGGTGGCGACCGGACTCGGGGACCTGGTCCGGTGTCCCGTCATGACCCGGGGACCTGGGGTCGGGGTGGTCACCAGACCGTTGTACCCAGGCCGTTGACCCGACATGAACCTGTGACCCGAGGCCTGGGTAAAAATCCGACCCGGGGCCTGGGTAAAAATCCAACCCGGGGACCCGGGGCCGGGTTAACGACCTGTCCAGGGGACCCGGGCCGGGGACCCGACAGGACCCGGTGATCCTTCGCTGGTGTCCCGATGCAACCCGGGGACCCGGGCCGGGGACCCCACGTGACCCGGGGACCTGGGGCCGGGGATGTCACCCGACACTGGTACCCGGGGCAGCGACCCGATACGACCCGGGGACCTGGGTCCGGGGTCCCGACCTGACCCGGTGACCTGGGGCCAGGGTAACCACCTGACCCGGGGACCCGGGCCGGGGACCCGGTATGACTCCGTCTCCCGGGGCCGGGGTGGTCACCTGACACTGCTACCCGGGACAGCGACCCGACATGACCCGGTGACCCGGGGCCGGGGTAACGACCTGTCCAGGGGACCTGGGCCGGGGACCCGACAGGACCCGGTGACCTGGTTCCGGGGTGCCGACCTGACCCGGTGACCTGGGGCTGTGGTGTCGACCGGACTCGGGGACCTGGTCCGGTGTCCCGTCATGACCCGGGGACCTGGGGTCGGGGTGGTCACCAGACCGTTGTACCCAGGCCGTTGAGCCGAAATGACCCTGTGACCCGGGGCCTGGGTAAAAATCCAACCCGGGGACCCGGGCATGGGACGTGACATGACCCGACCTGGGTCCGGGGACCCCACGTGACCCGGTGACCTGGGGCCGGGGTCCCCACGTGACCCGGGGACCCGGGCCGGGGACATCACGTGACCCGGTCACCTGGGGCCGGGGTCCCCACGTGACCCGGGGTCCTGGTGCCGGGGACCCCACGTGACCCGGGGACCCGGGCCGGGGTCCCCACGTGACCCGGGGTCCTGGTGCCGGGGTCCCCACGTGACCCGCTGACCTGGTGCCGGGGACCCCACGTGACCCGGGGACCTGGTGCCGGGGTCCCCACGTGACCCGGGGACCCGGGCCGGGGTCCCCACGTGACCCGGTGACCTGAGGCCGAGGTCCCCACGTGACCCGGTGACCTGGGGCGAGGGTCCCCACGTGACCCGGGGTCCTGGTGCCGGGGTCCCCAAGTGACCCGGGGACCCGGGCCGGGGACCCCACGTGACTCGGTGACATGGGGCCGGGGTCCCCACGTGACCCGGGGACCCGGGCCGGGGACATCACGTGACCCGGTCACCTGGGGCCGGGGTCCCCACGTGACCCGGTGACCTGGTGCCGGGGTCCCCACGTGACCCGGGGTCCTGGTGCCGGGGTCCCCACGTGACCCGGTGACCTGAGGCCGGGGTCCCCACGTGACCCGGTGACCTGGGGCCGGGGTCCCCACGTGACCCGGGGTCCTGGTGCCGGGGTTCCCACGTGACCCGGGGACCCGGTCCGGGGTCCCCACGTGACCCGGGGTCCTGTTGCCGTTGTCCCCACATGACCCGGGGACCCGGGCCGGGGACCCCACGTGACCCGGTGACCTGGGGCCGGGGTCCCCACGTGACCCGGGGACCCGGGCCGGGGACATCACGTGACCCGGTCACCTGGGGCCGGGGTCCCCACGTGACCCGGGGTCCTGGTGCCGGGGTCCCCACGTGGCCCGGGGACCCGGGCCGGGGTCCCCACGTGACCCAGGGTCCTGGTGCCGGTGTCCCCACGTGACCCGGTGACCTGGGGCCGGGGTCCGCACGTGACGCGGTGACCTGGGGCCGGGGTCCCCACGTGACCCGGGGACCCGGGCCGGGGTCCCCACGTGACCCGGTCACCTGGGGCCCGGGTCCCCACGTGACCCGGTCACCTGGGGCCGGGGTCCCCACGTGACCTGGGGACCCGGGCCGGGGACCCCACGTGACCCGGGGACCTGGGGCAGGGGATGTCACCCGACACTGGTACCCGGGGCAGCGACCCGATACGACCCGGGGACCTGGGTCCGGGGTCCCGACCTGACCCGGTGACCTGGGGCCAGGGTAACCACCTGACCCGGGGACCCGGGCCGGGGACTCGGTATGACTCCGTCTCCCGGGGCCGGGGTGGTCACCTGACACTGCTACCCGGGACAGCGACCCGACATGACCCGGTGACCCGGGGCCGGGGTAACGACCTGTCCAGGGGACCTGGGCCGGGGACCCGACATGACCCGGGGACCTGGTTCCGGGGTGCCGACCTGACCCGGTGACCTGGGGCTGTGGTGTCGACCGGACTCGGGGACCTGGTCCGGTGTCCCGTCATGACCCGGGGACCTGGGGTCGGGGTGGTCACCAGACCGTTGTACCCAGGCCGTTGAGCCGACATGACCCTGTGACCCGGGGCCTGGGTAAAAATCCAATTCGGGGACCCGGGCATGGGACGTGACATGACCCAACCTGGGTCCGGGGTCCCGACCTGACCCGGTGACCTGGGGCCAGGGTAACCACCTGACCCGGGGACTCGGGCCGGGGACCCGGTATGACTACGTCTCCCGGGGCCGGGGTGGTCACCTGACACTGGTACCCGGGACAGCGACCCGACATGACCCGGTGACCCGGGGCCGGGGTAACGACCTGTCCAGGGGACCTGGGCCGGGGACCCGACAGGACCCGGTGACCTGGTTCCGGGGTGCCGACCTGACCCGGTGACCTGGGGCTGTGGTGTCGACCGGACTCGGGGACCTGGTCCGGTGTCCCGTCATGACCCGGGGACCTGGGGTCGGAGTGGTCACCAGACCGTTGTACCCAGGCCGTTGACCCGACATGACCCTGTGACCCGGGGCCTGAGTAAAAATCCGACCCGGGGCCTGGGTAAAAATCCAACCCGGGGACCCGGGGCCGGGTTAACGACCTGTCCAGGGGACCCGGGCCGGGGACCCGACAGGACCCGGTGATCCTTCGCTGGTGTCCCGATGCAACCCGGGGACCCGGGCCGGGGACCCCACGTGACCCGGGGACCTGGGGCAGGGGATGTCACCCGACACTGGTACCCGGGGCAGCGACCCGATACGACCCGGGGACCTGGGTCCGGGGTCCCGACCTGACCCGGTGACCTGGGGCCAGGGTAACCACCTGACCCGGGGACCCGGGCCGGGGACCCGGTATGACTCCGTCTCCCGGGGCCGGGGTGGTCACCTGACACTGCTACCCGGGACAGCGACCCGACATGACCCGGTGACCCGGGGCCGGGGTAACGACCTGTCCAGGGGACCTGGGCCGGGGACCCGACAGGACCCGGTGACCTGGTTCCGGGGTGCCGACCTGACCCGGTGACCTGGGGCTGTGGTGTCGACCGGACTCGGGGACCTGGTCCGGTGTCCCGTCATGACCCGGGGACCTGGGGTCGGGGTGGTCACCAGACCGTTGTACCCAGGCCGTTGAGCCGACATGACCCTGTGACCCGGAGCCTGGGTAAAAATCCAACCCGGGGACCCGGGCATGGGACGTGACATGACCCGACCTGGGTCCGGGGTCCCGACCTGACCCGGTGACCTGGGCCGGGGACCCCACGTGACCCGGGGACCTGGGGCCGGGGATGTCACCCGACACTGGTACCCGGGGCAGCGACCCGATACGACCCGGGGACCTGGGTCCGGGGTCCCGACCTGACCCGGTGACCTGGGGCCAGGGTAACCACCTGACCCGGGGACCCGGGCCGGGGACCCGGTATGACTCCGTCTCCCGGGGCCGGGGTGGTCACCTGACACTGCTACCCGGGACAGCGACCCGACATGACCCGGTGACCCGGGGCCGGGGTAACGACCTGTCCAGGGGACCTGGGCCGGGGACCCGACAGGACCCGGTGACCTGGTTCCGGGGTGCCGACCTGACCCGGTGACCTGGGGCTGTGGTGTCGACCGGACTCGGGGACCTGGTCCGGTGTCCCGTCATGACCCGGGGACCTGGGGTCGGAGTGGTCACCAGACCGTTGTACCCAGGCCGTTGACCCGACATGACCCTGTGACCCGGGGCCTGAGTAAAAATCCGACCCGGGGCCTGGGTAAAAATCCAACCCGGGGACCCGGGGCCGGGTTAACGACCTGTCCAGGGGACCCGGGCCGGGGACCCGACAGGACCCGGTGATCCTTCGCTGGTGTCCCGATGCAACCCGGGGACCCGGGCCGGGGACCCCACGTGACCCGGGGACCTGGGGCAGGGGATGTCACCCGACACTGGTACCCGGGGCAGCGACCCGATACGACCCGGGGACCTGGGTCCGGGGTCCCGACCTGACCCGGTGACCTGGGGCCAGGGTAACCACCTGACCCGGGGACCCGGGCCGGGGACCCGGTATGACTCCGTCTCCCGGGGCCGGGGTGGTCACCTGACACTGGTACCCGGGACAGCGACCCGACATGACCCGGTGACCCGGGGCCGGGGTAACGACCTGTCCAGGGGACCTGGGCCGGGGACCCGACAGGACCCGGTGACCTGGTTCCGGGGTGCCGACCTGACCCGGTGACCTGGGGCTGTGGTGTCGACCGGACTCGGGGACCTGGTCCGGTGTCCCGTCATGACCCGGGGACCTGGGGTCGGGGTGGTCACCAGACCGTTGTACCCAGGCCGTTGAGCCGACATGACCCTGTGACCCGGAGCCTGGGTAAAAATCCAACCCGGGGACCCGGGCATGGGACGTGACATGACCCGACCTGGGTCCGGGGTCCCGACCTGACCCGGTGACCTGGGCCGGGGACCCCACGTGACCCGGGGACCTGGGGCCGGGGATGTCACCCGACACTGGTACCCGGGGCAGCGACCCGATACGACCCGGGGACCTGGGTCCGGGGTCCCGACCTGACCCGGTGACCTGGGGCCAGGGTAACCACTTGACCCGGGGACCCGGGCCGGGGACCCGGTATGACTCCGTCTCCCGGGGCCGGGGTGGTCACCTGACACTGCTACCCGGGACAGCGACCCGACATGACCCGGTGACCCGGGGCCGGGGTAACGACCTGTCCAGGGGACCTGGGCCGGGGACCCGACAGGACCCGGTGACCTGGTTCCGGGGTGCCGACCTGACCCGGTGACCTGGGGCTGTGGTGTCGACCGGACTCGGGGACCTGGTCCGGTGTCCCGTCATGACCCGGGGACCTGGGGTCGGGGTGGTCACCAGACCGTTGTACCCAGGCCGTTGAGCCGACATGACCCTGTGACCCGGGGCCTGGGTAAAAATCCAACCCGGGGACCCGGGCATGGGACATGACATGACCCGACCTGGGTCGGGGTCCCGACCTGACCCGCTGACCTGGGGCCGGTGTCCCCACGTGACCCGGGGTCCTGGTGCCGGGGTCCCCACGTGACCCGGGGACCCGAGCCGGGGTCCCCACGTGACCCGGTGACCTGAGGCCGGGGTCCCCACGTGACCCGGTGACCTGGGGCCGGGGTCCCCACGTGACCCGGGGTCCTGGTGCCGGGGTCCCCACGTGACCCGGGGACCCGGGCCGGGGACCCCACGTGACCCGGTGACCTGGGGCCGGGGTCCCCACGTGACTCGGGGACCCGGGCCGGGGACATCACGTGACCCGGTCACCAGGGGCCGGGGTCCCCACGTGACCCGGTCACCTGGGGCCGGGGTCCCCACGTGACCCGGGGTCCTGGTGCCGGGGTCCCCACGTGACCCGGTGACCTGAGGCCGGGGTCCCCACGTGACCCGGTGACCTGGGGCCGGGGTCCCCACGTGACCCGGGGTCCTGGTGCCTGGGTTCCCACGTGACCCAGGGTCCTGGTGCCGGTGTCCCCACGTGACCCGGTGACCTGGGGCCGGGGTCCCCACGTGACCCGGTGACCTGGGGCCGGGGTCCCCACGTGACCCGGGGACCCGGGCCGGGGACATCACGTGACCCGGTCACCTGGGGCCGGGGTCCCCACGAGACCCGGTCACCTGGGGCCGGGGTCCCCACGTGACCCGGGATACTGGTGCCGGTGTCCCCACGTGACCCGGGGACCTGGGGCCGGGGTCCGCACGTGACCCGGTGACCTGGGGCCGGGGTCCCCACGTGACCCGGGGACCCGGGCCGGGGTCCCCACGTGACCCGGTCACCTGGGGCCCGGGTCCCCACGTGACCCGGTCACCTGGTGCCGGGGTCCCCACGTGACCTGGGGACCCGGGCCGGGGACCCCACGTGACCCGGGGACCTGGGGCCGGGGATGTCACCCGACACTGGTACCCGGGGCAGCGACCCGATACGACCCGGGGACCTGGGTCCGGGGTCCCGACCTGACCCGGTGACCTGGGGCCAGGGTAACCACCTGACCCGGGGACCCGGGCCGGGGACTCGGTATGACTCCGTCTCCCGGGGCCG
Source organism: Somateria mollissima (assembly GCA_951411735.1). Lineage (NCBI taxonomy): Eukaryota > Metazoa > Chordata > Aves > Anseriformes > Anatidae > Somateria > Somateria mollissima. The sequence goes on along the minus strand of CATOCB010000251.1, from coordinate 174,405 downwards.
GGGTGGTCACCTGACACTGCTACCCGGGACAGCGACCCGACATGACCCGGTGACCCGGGGCCGGGGTAACGACCTGTCCAGGGGACCTGGGCCGGGGACCCGACAGGACCCGGGGACCTGGTTCCGGGGTGCCGACCTGACCCGGTGACCTGGGGCTGTGGTGTCGACCGGACTCGGGGACCTGGTCCGGTGTCCCGTCATGACCCGGGGACCTGGGGTAGGGGTGGTCACCAGACCGTTGTACCCAGGCCGTTGAGCCGACATGACCCTGTGACCCGGAGCCTGGGTAAAAATCCAACCCGGGGACCCGGGCATGGGACGTGACATGACCCGACCTGGGTCCGGGGTCCCGACCTGACCCGGTGACCTGGGGCCAGGGTAACCACCTGACCCGGGGACCCGGGCCGGGGACCCGGTATGACTCCGTCTCCCGGGGCCGGGGTGGTCACCTGACACTGCTACCCGGGACAGCGACCCGACATGACCCGGTGACCCGGGGCCGGGGTAACGACCTGTCCAGGGGACCTGGGCCGGGGACCCGACATGACCCGGTGACCTGGTTCCGGGGTGCCGACCTGACCCGGTGACCTGGGGCTGTGGTGTCGACCGGACTCGGGGACCTGGTCCGGTGTCCCGTCATGACCCGGGGACCTGGGGTCGGGGTGGTCACCAGACCGTTGTACCCAGGCCGTTGACCCGACATGACCCTGTGACCCGGGGCCTGAGTAAAAATCCGACCCGGGGCCTGGGTAAAAATCCAACCCGGGGACCCGGGGCCGGGTTAACGACCTGTCCAGGGGACCCGGGCCGGGGACCCGACAGGACCCGGTGATCCTTCGCTGGTGTCCCGATGCAACCCGGGGACCCGGGCCGGGGACCCCACGTGACCCGGGGACCTGGGGCAGGGGATGTCACCCGACACTGGTACCCGGGGCAGCGACCCGATACGACCCGGGGACCTGGGTCCGGGGTCCCGACCTGACCTGGTGACCTGGGGCCAGGGTAACCACCTGACCCGGGGACCCGGGCCGGGGACCCGGTATGACTCCGTCTCCCGGGGCCGGGGTGGTCACCTGACACTGCTACCCGGGACAGCGACCCGACATGACCCGGTGACCCGGGGCCGGGGTAACGACCTGTCCAGGGGACCTGGGCCGGGGACCCGACAGGACCCGGTGACCTGGTTCCGGGGTGCCGACCTGACCCGGTGACCTGGGGCTGTGGTGTCGACCGGACTCGGGGACCTGGTCCGGTGTCCCGTCATGACCCGGGGACCTGGGGTCGGGGTGGTCACCAGACCGTTGTACCCAGGCCGTTGAGCCGACATGACCCTGTGACCCGGAGCCTGGGTAAAAATCCAACCCGGGGACCCGGGCATGGGACGTGACATGACCCGACCTGGGTCCGGGGTCCCGACCTGACCCGGTGACCTGGGCCGGGGACCCCACGAGACCCGGGGACCTGGGGCCGGGGATGTCACCCGACACTGGTACCCGGGGCAGCGACCCGATACGACCCGGGGACCTGGGTCCGGGGTCCCGACCTGACCCGGTGACCTGGGGCCAGGGTGCCCACGTGACCCGGGGACCCGGGCCGGGGACATCACGTGACCCGGTGACCTGGGGCCGGGGTCCCCACGTGACCCGGGGTCCTGGTGCCGGGGTCCCCACGTGACCCGGGGACCCGGGCCGGGGTCCCCACGTGACCCAGGGTCCTGGTGCCGGTGTCCCCACGTGACCCGGTGACCTGGGGCCGGGGTCCCCACGTGACCCGGGGTCCTGGTGCCGGGGTTCCCACGTGACCCGGGGACCCGGGCCGGGGTCCCCACGTGACCCGGGGTCCTGGTGCCGGTGTCCCCACGTGACCCGGGGACCCGTGCCGGGGACCCCACGTGACCCGGTGACCTGGGGCCGGGGTCCCCACGTGACCCGGGGACCCGGGCCGGGGACATCACGTGACCCGGTGACCTGGGGCCGGGGTCCCCACGTGACCCGGGGTCCTGGTGCCGGGGTCCCCACGTGACCCGGGGACCCGGGCCGGGGTCCCCACGTGACCCAGGGTCCTGGTGCCGGTGTCCCCACGTGACCCGGGGACCTGGGGCCGGGGTCCGCACGTGACCCGGTGACCTGGGGCCGGGGTCCCCACGTGACCCGGGGACCCGGGCCGGGGTCCCCACGTGACCCAGGGTCCTGGTGCCGGTGTCCCCACGTGACCCGGTGACCTGGGGCCGGGGTCCCCACGTGACCCGGTGACCTGGGGCCGGGCTCCCCACGTGACCCGGGGACCCGGGCCGGGGACATCACGTGACCCGGTCACCTGGGGCCCGGGTCCCCACGTGACCCGGGGTCCTGGTGCCGGTGTCCCTACGTGACCCGGTCACCTGGGGCCCGGGTCCCCACGTGACCCGGTCACCTGGGGCCGGGGTCCCCACGTTACCTGGGGACCCGGGCCGGGGACCCCACGTGACCCGGGGACCTGGGGCCGGGGATGTCACCCGACACTGGTACCCGGGGCAGCGACCCGATACGACCCGGGCACCTGGGTCCGGGGTCCCGACCTGACCCGGTGACCTGGGGCCAGGGTAACCACCTGACCCGGGGACTCGGGCCGGGGACCCGGTATGACTCCGTCTCCCGGGGCCGGGGTGGTCACCTGACACTGCTACCCGGGACAGCGACCCGACATGACCCGGTGACCCGGGGCCGGGGTAACGACCTGTCCAGGGGACCTGGGCCGGGGACCCGACAGGACCCGGTGACCTGGTTCCGGGGTGCCGACCTGACCCGGTGACCTGGGGCTGTGGTGTCGACCGGACTCGGGGACCTGGTCCGGTGTCCCGTCATGACCCGGGGACCTGGGGTCGGAGTGGTCACCAGACCGTTGTACCCAGGCCGTTGACCCGACATGACCCTGTGACCCGGGGCCTGAGTAAAAATCCGACCCGGGGCCTGGGTAAAAATCCAACCCGGGGACCCGGGGCCGGGTTAACGACCTGTCCAGGGGACCCGGGCCGGGGACCCGACAGGACCCGGTGATCCTTCGCTGGTGTCCCGATGCAACCCGGGGACCCGGGCCGGGGACCCCACGTGACCCGGGGACCTGGGGCAGGGGATGTCACCCGACACTGGTACCCGGGGCAGCGACCCGATACGACCCGGGGACCTGGGTCCGGGGTCCCGACCTGACCCGGTGACCTGGGGCCAGGGTAACCACCTGACCCGGGGACCCGGGCCGGGGACCCGGTATGACTCCGTCTCCCGGGGCCGGGGTGGTCACCTGACACTGCTACCCGGGACAGCGACCCGACATGACCCGGTGACCCGGGGCCGGGGTAACGACCTGTCCAGGGGACCTGGGCCGGGGACCCGACAGGACCCGGTGACCTGGTTCCGGGGTGCCGACCTGACCCGGTGACCTGGGGCTGTGGTGTCGACCGGACTCGGGGACCTGGTCCGGTGTCCCGTCATGACCCGGGGACCTGGGGTCGGGGTGGTCACCAGACCGTTGTACCCAGGCCGTTGAGCCGACATGACCCTGTGACCCGGAGCCTGGGTAAAAATCCAACCCGGGGACCCGGGCATGGGACGTGACATGACCCGACCTGGGTCCGGGGTCCCGACCTGACCCGGTGACCTGGGCCGGGGACCCCACGTGACCCGGGGACCTGGGGCCGGGGATGTCACCCGACACTGGTACCCGGGGCAGCGACCCGATACGACCCGGGGACCTGGGTCCGGGGTCCCGACCTGACCCGGTGACCTGGGGCCAGGGTAACCACTTGACCCGGGGACCCGGGCCGGGGACCCGGTATGACTCCGTCTCCCGGGGCCGGGGTGGTCACCTGACACTGCTACCCGGGACAGCGACCCGACATGACCCGGTGACCCGGGGCCGGGGTAACGACCTGTCCAGGGGACCTGGGCCGGGGACCCGACAGGACCCGGTGACCTGGTTCCGGGGTGCCGACCTGACCCGGTGACCTGGGGCTGTGGTGTCGACCAGACTCGGGGACCTGGTCCGGTGTCCCGTCATGACCCGGGGACCTGGGGTCGGGGTGGTCACCAGACCGTTGTACCCAGGCCGTTGACCCGACATGACCCTGTGACCCGGGGCCTGGGTAAAAATCCAACCCGGGGACCCGGGCATGGGACATGACATGACCCGACCTGGGTCCGGGGTCCCGACCTGACCCGCTGACCTGGGGCCGGTGTCCCCACGTGACCCGGGGTCCTGGTGCCGGGGTCCCCACGTGACCCGGGGACCCGAGCCGGGGTCCCCACGTGACCCGGTGACCTGAGGCCGGGGTCCCCACGTGACCCGGTGACCTGGGGCCGGGGTCCCCACGTGACCCGGGGTCCTGGTGCCGGGGTCCCCACGTGACCCGGGGACCCGGGCCGGGGACCCCACGTGACCCGGTGACCTGGGGCCGGGGTCCCCACGTGACCCGGGGACCCGGGCCGGGGACATCACGTGACCCGGTCACCTGGGGCCAGGATCCCCACGTGACCCGGTCACCTGGGGCCGGGGTCCCCACGTGACCCGGTGACCTGAGGCCGGGGTCCCCACGTGACCCGGTGACCTGGGGCCGGGGTCCCCACGTGACCCGGGGTCCTGGTGCCTGGGTTCCCACGTGACCCGGGGACCCGGGCCGGGGTCCCCACGTGACCCGGGGTCCTGGTGCCGGTGTCCCCACGTGACCCGGGGACCCGGGCCGGGGACCCCACGTGACCCGGTGACCTGGGGCCGGGGTCCCCACGTGACCCGGGGACCCGGGCCGGGGACATCACGTGACCCGGTCACCTGGGGCCGGGGTCCCCACGTGACCCGGGGTCCTGGTGCCGGGGTCCCCACGTGACCCGGGGACCCGGGCCGGGGTCCCCACGTGACCCAGGGTCCTGGTGCCGGTGTCCCCACGTGACCCGGTGACCTGGGGCCGGGGTCCCCACGTGACCCGGGGACCTGGGGCCGGGGTCCCCACGTGACCCGGGGACCCGGGCCGGGGTCCCCACGTGACCCAGGGTCCTGGTGCCGGTGTCCCCACGTGACCCGGTGACCTGGGGCCGGGGTCCCCACGTGACCCGGTGACCTGGGGCCGGGGTCCCCACGTGACCCGGGGACCCGGGCCGGGGACATCACGTGACCCGGTCACCTGGGGCCGGGGTCCCCACGTGACCCGGTCACCTGGGGCCGGGGTCCCCACGTGACCCGGGGTCCTGGTGCCGGTGTCCCCACGTGACCCGGTCACCTGGGGCCCGGGTCCCCACGTGACCCGGTCACCTGGGGCCGGGGTCCCCACGTGACCTGGGGACCCGGGCCGGGGACCCCACGTGACCCGGGGACCTGGGGCCGGGGATGTCACCCGACACTGGTACCCGGGGCAGCGACCCGATACGACCCGGGGACCTGGGTCCGGGGTCCCGACCTGACCCGGTGACCTGGGGCCAGGGTAACCACCTGACCCGGGGACCCGGGCCTGGGACTCGGTATGACTCCGTCTCCCGGGGCCGGGGTGGTCACCTGACACTGCTACCCGGGACAGCGACCCGACATGACCCGGTGACCCGGGGCCGGGGTAACGACCTGTCCAGGGGACCTGGGCCGGGGACCCGACAGGACCCGGTGACCTGGTTCCGGGGTGCCGACCTGACCCGGTGACCTGGGGCTGTGGTGTCGACCGGACTCGGGGACCTGGTCCGGTGTCCCGTCATGACCCGGGGACCTGGGGTCGGGGTGGTCACCAGACCGTTGTACCCAGGCCGTTGACCCGACATGACCCTGTGACCCGGGGCCTGGGTAAAAATCCGACCCGGGGCCTGGGTAAAAATCCAACCCGGGGACCCGGGGCCGGGTTAACGACCTGTCCAGGGGACCCGGGCCGGGGACCCGACAGGACCCGGTGATCCTTCGCTGGTGTCCCGATGCAACCCGGGGACCCGGGCCGGGGACCCCACGTGACCCGGGGACCTGGGGCCGGGGATGTCACCCGACACTGGTACCCGGGGCAGCGACCCGATACGACCCGGGGACCTGGGTCCGGGGTCCCGACCTGACCCGGTGACCTGGGGCCAGGGTAACCACCTGACCCGGGGACCCGGGCCGGGGACCCGGTATGACTCCGTCTCCCGGGGCCGGGGTGGTCACCTGACACTGCTACCCGGGACAGCGACCCGACATGACCTGGTGACCCGGGGCCGGGGTAACGACCTGTCCAGGGGACCTGGGCCGGGGACCCGACAGGACCCGGTGACCTGGTTCCGGGGTGCCGACCTGACCCGGTGACCTGGGGCTGTGGTGGCGACCGGACTCGGGGACCTGGTCCGGTGTCCCGTCATGACCCGGGGACCTGGGGTCGGGGTGGTCACCAGACCGTTGTACCCAGGCCGTTGAGCCGGCATGACCCTGTGACCCGGGGCCTGGGTAAAAATCCAACCCGGGGACCCGGGCGTGGGACATGACATGACCCGACCTGGGTCCGGGGACCCCACGTGACCCGGTGACCTGGGGCCGGGGTCCCCACGTGACCCGGGGACCCGGGCCGGGGACATCACGTGACCCGGTCACCTGGCGCCGGGGTCCCCACGTGACCCGGGGTCCTGGTGCCGGGGACCTCACGTGACCCGGGGACCCGGGCCGGGGTCCCCACGTGACCTGGGGTCCTGGTGCCGGGGTCCCCACGTGACCCGCTGACCTGGGGCCGTTGTCCCCACGTGACCCGGGGACCTGGTGCCGGGGTCCCCACGTGACCCGGGGACCCGGGCCGGGGTCCCCACGTGACCCGGTGACCTGAGGCCGAGGTCCCCACGTGACCCGGTGACCTGGGGCGAGGGTCCCCACGTGACCCGGGGTCCTGGTGCCGGGGTCCCCAAGTGACCCGGGGACCCGGGCCGGGGACCCCACGTGACCCGGTCACCTGGGGCCGGGGTCCCCACGTGACCCGGGGACCTGGGGCCGGGGATGTCACCCGACACTGGTACCCGGGGCAGCGACCCGATACGACCCGGGGACCTGGGTCCGGGGTCCCGACCTGACCCGGTGACCTGGGGCCAGGGTAACCACCTGACCCGGGGACCCGGGCCGGGGACCCGGTATGACTCCGTCTCCCGGGGCCGGGGTGGTCACCTGACACTGCTACCCGGGACAGCGACCCGACATGACCCGGTGACCCGGGGCCGGGGTAACGACCTGTCCAGGGGACCTGGGCCGGGGACCCGACAGGACCCGGTGACCTGGTTCCGGGGTGCCGACCTGACCCGGTGACCTGGGGCTGTGGTGGCGACCGGACTCGGGGACCTGGTCCGGTGTCCCGTCATGACCCGGGGACCTGGGGTCGGGGTGGTCACCAGACCGTTGTACCCAGGCCGTTGAGCCGAAATGACCCTGTGACCCGGGGCCTGGGTAAAAATCCAACCAGGGGACCCGGGCATGGGACATGACATGACCCGACCTGGGTCCGGGGTCCCGACCTGACCCGCTGACCTGGGGCCGGTGTCCCCACGTGACCCGGGGTCCTGGTGCCGGGGTCCCCACGTGACCCGGGGACCCGAGCCGGGGTCCCCACGTGACCCGGTGACCTGAGGCCGGGGTCCCCACGTGACCCGGTGACCTGGGGCCGGGGTCCCCACGTGACCCGGGGTCCTGGTGCCGGGGTCCCCACGTGACCCGGGGACCCGGGCCGGGGACCCCACGTGACCCGGTGACCTGGGGCCGGGGTCCCCACGTGACCCGGGGACCCGGGCCGGGGACATCACGTGACCCGGTGACCTGGGGCGGGAACCCCACGTGACCCGGTCACCTGGGGCCGGGGTCCCCACGTGACCCGGTGACCTGAGGCCGGGGTCCCCACGTGACCCGGTGACCTGGGGCCGGGGTCCCCACGTGACCCGGGGTCCTGGTGCCTGGGTTCCCACGTGACCCGGGGACCCGGGCCGGGGTCCCCACGTGACCCGGGGTCCTGGTGCCGGTGTCCCCACGTGACCCAGGGACCCGGGCCGGGGACCCCACGTGACCCGGTCACCTGGGGCCGGGGTCCCCACGTGACCCGGAGTCCTGGTGCCGGTGTCCCCACGTGACCCGGGGACCCGGGCCGGGGACCCCACGTGACCCGGTGACCTGGGGCCGGGGTCCCCACGTGACCCGGGGACCCGGGCCGGGGACATCACGTGACCCGGTCACCTGGGGCCGGGGTCCCCACGTGACCCGGGGTCCTGGTGCCGGGGTCCCCACGTGACCCGGGGACCCGGGCCGGGGTCCCCACGTGACCCAGGGTCCTGGTGCCGGTGTCCCCACGTGACCCGGTGACCTGGGGCCGGGGTCCCCACGTGACCCGGAGACCCGGGCCGGGGTCCCCACGTGACCCAGGGTCCTGGTGCCGGTGTCCCCACGTGACCCGGTGACCTGGGGCCGGGGTCCCCACGTGACCCGGTGACCTGGGGCCGGGGACATCACGTGACCCGGTCACCTGGGGCCGGGGTCCCCACGTGACCCGGTCACCTGGGGCCGGGGTCCCCACGTGACCCGGGGTCCTGGTGCCGGTGTCCCCACGTGACCCGGTCACCTGGGGCCCGGGTCCCCACGTGACCCGGTCACCTGGGGCCGGGGTCCCCATGTGACCTGGGGACCCGGGCCGGGGACCCCACGTGACCCGGGGACCTGGGGCCGGGGATGTCACCCGACACTGGTACCCGGGGCAGCGACCCGATACGACCCGGGGACCTGGGTCCGGGGTCCCGACCTGACCCGGTGACCTGGGGCCAGGGTAACCACCTGACCCGGGGACCCGGGCCGGGGACCCGGTATGACTCCGTCTCCCGGGGCCGGGGTGGTCACCTGACACTGCTACCCGGGACAGCGACCCGACATGACCCGGTGACCCGGGGCCGGGGTAACGACCTGTCCAGGGGACCTGGGCCGGGGACCCGACAGGACCCGGTGACCTGGTTCCGGGGTGCCGACCTGACCCGGTGACCTGGGGCTGTGGTGTCGACCGGACTCGGGGACCTGGTCCGGTGTCCCGTCATGACCCGGGGACCTGGGGTCGGGGTGGTCACCAGACCGTTGTACCCAGGCCGTTGACCCGACATGACCCTGTGACCCGGGGCCTGGGTAAAAATCCGACCCGGGGCCTGGGTAAAAATCCAACCCGGGGACCCGGGGCCGGGTTAACGACCTGTCCAGGGGACCCGGGCCGGGGACCCGACAGGACCCGGTGATCCTTCGCTGGTGTCCCGATGCAACCCGGGGACCCGGGCCGGGGACCCCACGTGACCCGGGGACCTGGGGCCGGGGATGTCACCCGACACTGGTACCCGGGGCAGCGACCCGATACGACCCGGGGACCTGGGTCCGGGGTCCCGACCTGACCCGGTGACCTGGGGCCAGGGTAACCACCTGACCCGGGGACCCGGGCCGGGGACCCGGTATGACTCCGTCTCCCGGGGCCGGGGTGGTCACCTGACACTGCTACCCGGGACAGCGACCCGACATGACCCGGTGACCCGGGGCCGGGGTAACGACCTGTCCAGGGGACCTGGGCCGGGGACCCGACAGGACCCGGTGACCTGGTTCCGGGGTGCCGACCTGACCCGGTGACCTGGGGCTGTGGTGGCGACCGGACTCGGGGACCTGGTCCGGTGTCCCGTCATGACCCGGGGACCTGGGGTCGGGGTGGTCACCAGACCGTTGTACCCAGGCCGTTGAGCCGGCATGACCCTGTGACCCGGGGCCTGGGTAAAAATCCAACCCGGGGACCCGGGCGTGGGACATGACATGACCCGACCTGGGTCCGGGGACCCCACGTGACCCGGTGACCTGGGGCCGGGGTCCCCACGTGACCCGGGGACCCGGGCCGGGGACATCACGTGACCCGGTCACCTGGCGCCGGGGTCCCCACGTGACCCGGGGTCCTGGTGCCGGGGACCCCACGTGACCCGGGGACCCGGGCCGGGGTCCCCACGTGACCCGGGGTCCTGGTGCCGGGGTCCCCACGTGACCCGCTGACCTGGTGCCGGGGACCCCACGTGACCCGGGGACCTGGTGCCGGGGTCCCCACGTGACCCGGGGACCCGGGCCGGGGTCCCCACGTGACCCGGTGACCTGAGGCCGAGGTCCCCACGTGACCCGGTGACCTGGGGCGAGGGTCCCCACGTGACCCGGGGTCCTGGTGCCGGGGTCCCCAAGTGACCCGGGGACCCGGGCCGGGGACCCCACGTGACCCGGTCACCTGGGGCCGGGGTCCCCACGTGACCCGGGGACCTGGGGCCGGGGATGTCACCCGACACTGGTACCCGGGGCAGCGACCCGATACGACCCGGGGACCTGGGTCCGGGGTCCCGACCTGACCCGGTGACCTGGGGCCAGGGTAACCCCTTGACCCGGGGACCCGGGCCGGGGACCCGGTATGACTCCGTCTCCCGGGGCCGGGGTGGTCACCTGACACTGGTACCCGGGACAGCGACCCGACATGACCCGGTGACCCGGGGCCGGGGTAACGACCTGTCCAGGGGACCTAGGCCGGTGACCCGACAGGACCCGGTGACCTGGTTCCGGGGTGCCGACCTGACCCGGTGACCTGGGGCTGTGGTGTCGACCGGACTCGGGGACCTGGTCCGGTGTCCCGTCATGACCCGGGGACCTGGGGTCGGGGTGGTCACCAGACCATTGTACCCAGGCCGTTGAGCCGAAATGACCCTGTGACCCGGGGCCTGGGTAAAAATCCAACCCGGGGACCCGGGCATGGGACATGACATGACCCGACCTGGGTCCGGGGTCCCGACCTGACCCGCTGACCTGGGGCCGGTGTCCCCACGTGACCCGGGGTCCTGGTGCCGGGGTCCCCACGTGACCCGGGGACCCGAGCCGGGGTCCCCACGTGACCCGGTGACCTGAGGCCGGGGTCCCGACCTGACCCGCTGACCTGGGGCCGGTGTCCCCACGTGACCCGGGGTCCTGGTGCCGGGGTCCCCACGTGACCCGGGGACCCGGGCCGGGGACCCCACGTGACCCGGTGACCTGGGGCCGGGGTCCCCACGTGACCCGGGGACCCGGGCCGGGGACATCACGTGACCCGGTGACCTGGGGCGGGAACCCCACGTGACCCGGTCACCTGGGGCCGGGGTCCCCACGTGACCCGGTGACCTGAGGCCGGGGTCCCCACGTGACCCGGTGACCTGGGGCCGGGGTCCCCACGTGACCCGGGGTCCTGGTGCCTGGGTTCCCACGTGACCCGGGGACCCGGGCCGGGGTCCCCACGTGACCCGGGGTCCTGGTGCCGGTGTCCCCACGTGACCCGGGGACCCGGGCCGGGGACCCCACGTGACCCGGTCACCTGGGGCCGGGGTCCCCACGTGACCCGGAGTCCTGGTGCCGGTGTCCCCACGTGACCCGGGGACCCGGGCCGGGGACCCCACGTGACCCGGTGACCTGGGGCCGGGGTCCCCACGTGACCCGGGGACCCGGGCCGGGGACATCACGTGACCCGGTCACCTGGGGCCGGGGTCCCCACGTGACCCGGGGTCCTGGTGCCGGGGTCCCCACGTGACCCGGGGACCCGGGCCGGGGTCCCCACGTGACCCAGGGTCCTGGTGCCGGTGTCCCCACGTGACCCGGTGACCTGGGGCCGGGGTCCCCACGTGACCCGGAGACCCGGGCCGGGGTCCCCACGTGACCCAGGGTCCTGGTGCCGGTGTCCCCACGTGACCCGGTGACCTGGGGCCGGGGTCCCCACGTGACCCGGTGACCTGGGGCCGGGGACATCACGTGACCCGGTCACCTGGGGCCGGGGTCCCCACCTGACCCGGTCACCTGGGGCCGGGGTCCCCACGTGACCCGGGGTCCTGGTGCCGGTGTCCCCACGTGACCCGGTCACCTGGGGCCCGGGTCCCCACGTGACCCGGTCACCTGGGGCCGGGGTCCCCATGTGACCTGGGGACCCGGGCCGGGGACCCCACGTGACCCGGGGACCTGGGGCCGGGGATGTCACCCGACACTGGTACCCGGGGCAGCGACCCGATACGACCCGGGGACCTGGGTCCGGGGTCCCGACCTGACCCGGTGACCTGGGGCCAGGGTAACCACCTGACCCGGGGACCCGGGCCGGGGACCCGGTATGACTCCGTCTCCCGGGGCCGGGGTGGTCACCTGACACTGCTACCCGGGACAGCGACCCGACATGACCCGGTGACCCGGGGCCGGGGTAACGACCTGTCCAGGGGACCTGGGCCGGGGACCCGACAGGACCCGGTGACCTGGTTCCGGGGTGCCGACCTGACCCGGTGACCTGGGGCTGTGGTGTCGACCGGACTCGGGGACCTGGTCCGGTGTCCCGTCATGACCCGGGGACCTGGGGTCGGGGTGGTCACCAGACCGTTGTACCCAGGCCGTTGACCCGACATGACCCTGTGACCCGGGGCCTGGGTAAAAATCCGACCCGGGGCCTGGGTAAAAATCCAACCCGGGGACCCGGGGCCGGGTTAACGACCTGTCCAGGGGACCCGGGCCGGGGACCCGACAGGACCCGGTGATCCTTCGCTGGTGTCCCGATGCAACCCGGGGACCCGGGCCGGGGACCCCACGTGACCCGGGGACCTGGGGCCGGGGATGTCACCCGACACTGGTACCCGGGGCAGCGACCCGATACGACCCGGGGACCTGGGTCCGGGGTCCCGACCTGACCCGGTGACCTGGGGCCAGGGTAACCACCTGACCCGGGGACCCGGGCCGGGGACCCGGTATGACTCCGTCTCCCGGGGCCGGGGTGGTCACCTGACACTGCTACCTGGGACAGCGACCCGACATGACCCGGTGACCCGGGGCCGGGGTAACGACCTGTCCAGGGGACCTGGGCCGGGGACCCGACAGGACCCGGTGACCTGGTTCCGGGGTGCCGACCTGACCCGGTGACCTGGGGCTGTGGTGTCGACCGGACTCGGGGACCTGGTCCGGTGTCCCGTCATGACCCGGGGACCTGGGGTCGGGGTGGTCACCAGACCGTTGTACCCAGGCCGTTGAGCCGGCATGACCCTGTGACCCGGGGCCTGGGTAAAAATCCAACCCGGGGACCCGGGCGTGGGACATGACATGACCCGACCTGGGTCTGGGGACCCCACGTGACCCGGTGACCTGGGGCCGGGGTCCCCACGTGACCCGGGGACCCGGGCCGGGGACATCACGTGACCCGGTCACCTGGCGCCGGGGTCCCCACGTGACCCGGGGTCCTGGTGCCGGGGACCCCACGTGACCCGGGGACCCGGGCCGGGGTCCCCACGTGACCCGGGGTCCTGGTGCCGGGGTCCCCACGTGACCCGCTGACCTGGGGCCGTTGTCCCCACGTGACCCGGGGACCTGGTGCCGGGGTCCCCACGTGACCCGGGGACCCGGGCCGGGGTCCCCACGTGACCCGGTGACCTGAGGCCGAGGTCCCCACGTGACCCGGTGACCTGGGGCGAGGGTCCCCACGTGACCCGGGGTCCTGGTGCCGGGGTCCCCAAGTGACCCGGGGACCCGGGCCGGGGACCCCACGTGACCCGGTCACCTGGGGCCGGGGTCCCCACGTGACCCGGGGACCTGGGGCCGGGGATGTCACCCGACACTGGTACCCGGGGCAGCGACCCGATACGACCCGGGGACCTGGGTCCGGGGTCCCGACCTGACCCGGTGACCTGGGGCCAGGGTAACCCCTTGACCCGGGGACCCGGGCCGGGGACCCGGTATGACTCCGTCTCCCGGGGCCGGGGTGGTCACCTGACACTGCTACCCGGGACAGCGACCCGACATGACCCGGTGACCCGGGGCCGGGGTAACGACCTGTCCAGGGGACCTGGGCCGGGGACCCGACAGGACCCGGTGACCTGGTTCCGGGGTGCCGACCTGACCCGGTGACCTGGGGCTGTGGTGGCGACCGGACTCGGGGACCTGGTCCGGTGTCCCGTCATGACCCGGGGACCTGGGGTCGGGGTGGTCACCAGACCGTTGTACCCAGGCCGTTGAGCCGAAATGACCCTGTGACCCGGGGCCTGGGTAAAAATCCAACCCGGGGACACGGGCATGGGACATGACATGACCCGACCTGGGTCCGGGGTCCCGACCTGACCCGCTGACCTGGGGCCGGTGTCCCCACGTGACCCGGGGTCCTGGTGCCGGGGTCCCCACGTGACCCGGGGACCCGAGCCGGGGTCCCCACGTGACCCGGTGACCTGAGGCCGGGGTCCCCACGTGACCCGGTGACCTGGGGCCGGGGTCCCCACGTGACCCGGGGTCCTGGTGCCGGGGTCCCCACGTGACCCGGGGACCCGGGCCGGGGACCCCACGTGACCCGGTGACCTGGGGCCGGGGTCCCCACGTGACCCGGGGACCCGGGCCGGGGACATCACGTGACCCGGTGACCTGGGGCGGGAACCCCACGTGACCCGGTCACCTGGGGCCGGGGTCCCCACGTGACCCGGTGACCTGAGGCCGGGGTCCCCACGTGACCCGGTGACCTGGGGCCGGGGTCCCCACGTGACCCGGGGTCCTGGTGCCTGGGTTCCCACGTGACCCGGGGACCCGGGCCGGGGTCCCCACGTGACCCGGGGTCCTGGTGCCGGTGTCCCCACGTGACCCGGGGACCCGGGCCGGGGACCCCACGTGACCCGGTGACCTGGGGCCGGGGTCCCCACGTGACCCGGAGTCCTGGTGCCGGTGTCCCCACGTGACCCGGGGACCCGGGCCGGGGACCCCACGTGACCCGGTGACCTGGGGCCGGGGTCCCCACGTGACCTGGGGACCCGGGCCGGGGACATCACGTGACCCGGTCACCTGGGGCCGGGGTCCCCACGTGACCCGGGGTCCTGGTGCCGGGGTCCCCACGTGACCCGGGGACCCGGGCCGGGGTCCCCACGTGACCCAGGGTCCTGGTGCCGGTGTCCCCACGTGACCCGGTGACCTGGGGCCGGGGTCCCCACGTGACCCGGAGACCCGGGCCGGGGTCCCCACGTGACCCAGGGTCCTGGTGCCGGTGTCCCCACGTGACCCGGTGACCTGGTGCCGGGGTCCCCACGTGACCCGGTGACCTGGGGCCGGGGACATCACGTGACCCGGTCACCTGGGGCCGGGGTCCCCACGTGACCCGGTCACCTGGGGCCGGGGTCCCCACGTGACCCGGGGTCCTGGTGCCGGTGTCCCCACGTGACCCGGTCACCTGGGGCCCGGGTCCCCACGTGACCCGGTCACCTGGGGCCGGGGTCCCCATGTGACCTGGGGACCCGGGCCGGGGACCCCACGTGACCCGGGGACCTGGGGCCGGGGATGTCACCCGACACTGGTACCCGGGGCAGCGACCCGATACGACCCGGGGCCTGGGTAAAAATCCAACCCGGGGACCCGGGGCCGGGTTAACGACCTGTCCAGGGGACCCGGGCCGGGGACCCGACAGGACCCGGTGATCCTTCGCTGGTGTCCCGATGCAACCCGGGGACCCGGGCCGGGGACCCCACGTGACCCGGGGACCTGGGGCAGGGGATGTCACCCGACACTGGTACCCGGGGCAGCGACCCGATACAACCCGGGGACCTGGGTCCGGGGTCCCGACCTGACCCGGTGACCTGGGGCCAGGGTAACCACCTGACCCGGGGACCCGGGCCGGGGACCCGGTATGACTCCGTCTCCCGGGGCCGGGGTGGTCACCTGACACTGCTACCCGGGACAGCGACCCGACATGACCCGGTGACCCGGGGCCGGCGTAACGACCTGTCCAGGGGACCTGGGCCGGGGACCCGACAGGACCCGGTGACCTGGTTCCGGGGTGCCGACCTGACCCGGTGACCTGGGGCTGTGGTGGCGACCGGACTCGGGGACCTGGTCCGGTGTCCCGTCATGACCCGGGGACCTGGGGTCGGGGTGGTCACCAGACCGTTGTACCCAGGCCGTTGAGCCGACATGACCCTGTGACCCGGAGCCTGGGTAAAAATCCAACCCGGGGACCCGGGCATGGGACGTGACATGACCCGACCTGGGTCCGGGGTCCCGACCTGACCCGGTGACCTGGGCCGGGGACCCCACGTGACCCGGGGACCTGGGGCCGGGGATGTCACCCGACACTGGTACCCGGGGCAGCGACCCGATACGACCCGGGGACCTGGGTCCGGGGTCCCGACCTGACCCGGTGACCTGGGGCCAGGGTAACCACTTGACCCGGGGACCCGGGCCGGGGACCCGGTATGACTCCGTCTCCCGGGGCCGGGGTGGTCACCTGACACTGCTACCCGGGACAGCGACCCGACATGACCTGGTGACCCGGGGCCGGGGTAACGACCTGTCCAGGGGACCTGGGCCGGGGACCCGACAGGACCCGGTGACCTGGTTCCGGGGTGCCGACCTGACCCGGTGACCTGGGGCTGTGGTGGCGACCGGACTCGGGGACCTGGTCCGGTGTCCCGTCATGACCCGGGGACCTGGGGTCGGGGTGGTCACCAGACCGTTGTACCCAGGCCGTTGACCCGACATGAACCTGTGACCCGAGGCCTGGGTAAAAATCCGACCCGGGGCCTGGGTAAAAATCCAACCCGGGGACCCGGGGCCGGGTTAACGACCTGTCCAGGGGACCCGGGCCGGGGACCCGACAGGACCCGGTGATCCTTCGCTGGTGTCCCGATGCAACCCGGGGACCCGGGCCGGGGACCCCACGTGACCCGGGGACCTGGGGCCGGGGATGTCACCCGACACTGGTACCCGGGGCAGCGACCCGATACGACCCGGGGACCTGGGTCCGGGGTCCCGACCTGACCCGGTGACCTGGGGCCAGGGTAACCACCTGACCCGGGGACCCGGGCCGGGGACCCGGTATGACTCCGTCTCCCGGGGCCGGGGTGGTCACCTGACACTGCTACCCGGGACAGCGACCCGACATGACCCGGTGACCCGGGGCCGGGGTAACGACCTGTCCAGGGGACCTGGGCCGGGGACCCGACAGGACCCGGTGACCTGGTTCCGGGGTGCCGACCTGACCCGGTGACCTGGGGCTGTGGTGTCGACCGGACTCGGGGACCTGGTCCGGTGTCCCGTCATGACCCGGGGACCTGGGGTCGGGGTGGTCACCAGACCGTTGTACCCAGGCCGTTGAGCCGAAATGACCCTGTGACCCGGGGCCTGGGTAAAAATCCAACCCGGGGACCCGGGCATGGGACGTGACATGACCCGACCTGGGTCCGGGGACCCCACGTGACCCGGTGACCTGGGGCCGGGGTCCCCACGTGACCCGGGGACCCGGGCCGGGGACATCACGTGACCCGGTCACCTGGGGCCGGGGTCCCCACGTGACCCGGGGTCCTGGTGCCGGGGACCCCACGTGACCCGGGGACCCGGGCCGGGGTCCCCACGTGACCCGGGGTCCTGGTGCCGGGGTCCCCACGTGACCCGCTGACCTGGTGCCGGGGACCCCACGTGACCCGGGGACCTGGTGCCGGGGTCCCCACGTGACCCGGGGACCCGGGCCGGGGTCCCCACGTGACCCGGTGACCTGAGGCCGAGGTCCCCACGTGACCCGGTGACCTGGGGCGAGGGTCCCCACGTGACCCGGGGTCCTGGTGCCGGGGTCCCCAAGTGACCCGGGGACCCGGGCCGGGGACCCCACGTGACTCGGTGACATGGGGCCGGGGTCCCCACGTGACCCGGGGACCCGGGCCGGGGACATCACGTGACCCGGTCACCTGGGGCCGGGGTCCCCACGTGACCCGGTGACCTGGTGCCGGGGTCCCCACGTGACCCGGGGTCCTGGTGCCGGGGTCCCCACGTGACCCGGTGACCTGAGGCCGGGGTCCCCACGTGACCCGGTGACCTGGGGCCGGGGTCCCCACGTGACCCGGGGTCCTGGTGCCGGGGTTCCCACGTGACCCGGGGACCCGGTCCGGGGTCCCCACGTGACCCGGGGTCCTGTTGCCGTTGTCCCCACATGACCCGGGGACCCGGGCCGGGGACCCCACGTGACCCGGTGACCTGGGGCCGGGGTCCCCACGTGACCCGGGGACCCGGGCCGGGGACATCACGTGACCCGGTCACCTGGGGCCGGGGTCCCCACGTGACCCGGGGTCCTGGTGCCGGGGTCCCCACGTGGCCCGGGGACCCGGGCCGGGGTCCCCACGTGACCCAGGGTCCTGGTGCCGGTGTCCCCACGTGACCCGGTGACCTGGGGCCGGGGTCCGCACGTGACGCGGTGACCTGGGGCCGGGGTCCCCACGTGACCCGGGGACCCGGGCCGGGGTCCCCACGTGACCCGGTCACCTGGGGCCCGGGTCCCCACGTGACCCGGTCACCTGGGGCCGGGGTCCCCACGTGACCTGGGGACCCGGGCCGGGGACCCCACGTGACCCGGGGACCTGGGGCAGGGGATGTCACCCGACACTGGTACCCGGGGCAGCGACCCGATACGACCCGGGGACCTGGGTCCGGGGTCCCGACCTGACCCGGTGACCTGGGGCCAGGGTAACCACCTGACCCGGGGACCCGGGCCGGGGACTCGGTATGACTCCGTCTCCCGGGGCCGGGGTGGTCACCTGACACTGCTACCCGGGACAGCGACCCGACATGACCCGGTGACCCGGGGCCGGGGTAACGACCTGTCCAGGGGACCTGGGCCGGGGACCCGACATGACCCGGGGACCTGGTTCCGGGGTGCCGACCTGACCCGGTGACCTGGGGCTGTGGTGTCGACCGGACTCGGGGACCTGGTCCGGTGTCCCGTCATGACCCGGGGACCTGGGGTCGGGGTGGTCACCAGACCGTTGTACCCAGGCCGTTGAGCCGACATGACCCTGTGACCCGGGGCCTGGGTAAAAATCCAATTCGGGGACCCGGGCATGGGACGTGACATGACCCAACCTGGGTCCGGGGTCCCGACCTGACCCGGTGACCTGGGGCCAGGGTAACCACCTGACCCGGGGACTCGGGCCGGGGACCCGGTATGACTACGTCTCCCGGGGCCGGGGTGGTCACCTGACACTGGTACCCGGGACAGCGACCCGACATGACCCGGTGACCCGGGGCCGGGGTAACGACCTGTCCAGGGGACCTGGGCCGGGGACCCGACAGGACCCGGTGACCTGGTTCCGGGGTGCCGACCTGACCCGGTGACCTGGGGCTGTGGTGTCGACCGGACTCGGGGACCTGGTCCGGTGTCCCGTCATGACCCGGGGACCTGGGGTCGGAGTGGTCACCAGACCGTTGTACCCAGGCCGTTGACCCGACATGACCCTGTGACCCGGGGCCTGAGTAAAAATCCGACCCGGGGCCTGGGTAAAAATCCAACCCGGGGACCCGGGGCCGGGTTAACGACCTGTCCAGGGGACCCGGGCCGGGGACCCGACAGGACCCGGTGATCCTTCGCTGGTGTCCCGATGCAACCCGGGGACCCGGGCCGGGGACCCCACGTGACCCGGGGACCTGGGGCAGGGGATGTCACCCGACACTGGTACCCGGGGCAGCGACCCGATACGACCCGGGGACCTGGGTCCGGGGTCCCGACCTGACCCGGTGACCTGGGGCCAGGGTAACCACCTGACCCGGGGACCCGGGCCGGGGACCCGGTATGACTCCGTCTCCCGGGGCCGGGGTGGTCACCTGACACTGCTACCCGGGACAGCGACCCGACATGACCCGGTGACCCGGGGCCGGGGTAACGACCTGTCCAGGGGACCTGGGCCGGGGACCCGACAGGACCCGGTGACCTGGTTCCGGGGTGCCGACCTGACCCGGTGACCTGGGGCTGTGGTGTCGACCGGACTCGGGGACCTGGTCCGGTGTCCCGTCATGACCCGGGGACCTGGGGTCGGGGTGGTCACCAGACCGTTGTACCCAGGCCGTTGAGCCGACATGACCCTGTGACCCGGAGCCTGGGTAAAAATCCAACCCGGGGACCCGGGCATGGGACGTGACATGACCCGACCTGGGTCCGGGGTCCCGACCTGACCCGGTGACCTGGGCCGGGGACCCCACGTGACCCGGGGACCTGGGGCCGGGGATGTCACCCGACACTGGTACCCGGGGCAGCGACCCGATACGACCCGGGGACCTGGGTCCGGGGTCCCGACCTGACCCGGTGACCTGGGGCCAGGGTAACCACCTGACCCGGGGACCCGGGCCGGGGACCCGGTATGACTCCGTCTCCCGGGGCCGGGGTGGTCACCTGACACTGCTACCCGGGACAGCGACCCGACATGACCCGGTGACCCGGGGCCGGGGTAACGACCTGTCCAGGGGACCTGGGCCGGGGACCCGACAGGACCCGGTGACCTGGTTCCGGGGTGCCGACCTGACCCGGTGACCTGGGGCTGTGGTGTCGACCGGACTCGGGGACCTGGTCCGGTGTCCCGTCATGACCCGGGGACCTGGGGTCGGAGTGGTCACCAGACCGTTGTACCCAGGCCGTTGACCCGACATGACCCTGTGACCCGGGGCCTGAGTAAAAATCCGACCCGGGGCCTGGGTAAAAATCCAACCCGGGGACCCGGGGCCGGGTTAACGACCTGTCCAGGGGACCCGGGCCGGGGACCCGACAGGACCCGGTGATCCTTCGCTGGTGTCCCGATGCAACCCGGGGACCCGGGCCGGGGACCCCACGTGACCCGGGGACCTGGGGCAGGGGATGTCACCCGACACTGGTACCCGGGGCAGCGACCCGATACGACCCGGGGACCTGGGTCCGGGGTCCCGACCTGACCCGGTGACCTGGGGCCAGGGTAACCACCTGACCCGGGGACCCGGGCCGGGGACCCGGTATGACTCCGTCTCCCGGGGCCGGGGTGGTCACCTGACACTGGTACCCGGGACAGCGACCCGACATGACCCGGTGACCCGGGGCCGGGGTAACGACCTGTCCAGGGGACCTGGGCCGGGGACCCGACAGGACCCGGTGACCTGGTTCCGGGGTGCCGACCTGACCCGGTGACCTGGGGCTGTGGTGTCGACCGGACTCGGGGACCTGGTCCGGTGTCCCGTCATGACCCGGGGACCTGGGGTCGGGGTGGTCACCAGACCGTTGTACCCAGGCCGTTGAGCCGACATGACCCTGTGACCCGGAGCCTGGGTAAAAATCCAACCCGGGGACCCGGGCATGGGACGTGACATGACCCGACCTGGGTCCGGGGTCCCGACCTGACCCGGTGACCTGGGCCGGGGACCCCACGTGACCCGGGGACCTGGGGCCGGGGATGTCACCCGACACTGGTACCCGGGGCAGCGACCCGATACGACCCGGGGACCTGGGTCCGGGGTCCCGACCTGACCCGGTGACCTGGGGCCAGGGTAACCACTTGACCCGGGGACCCGGGCCGGGGACCCGGTATGACTCCGTCTCCCGGGGCCGGGGTGGTCACCTGACACTGCTACCCGGGACAGCGACCCGACATGACCCGGTGACCCGGGGCCGGGGTAACGACCTGTCCAGGGGACCTGGGCCGGGGACCCGACAGGACCCGGTGACCTGGTTCCGGGGTGCCGACCTGACCCGGTGACCTGGGGCTGTGGTGTCGACCGGACTCGGGGACCTGGTCCGGTGTCCCGTCATGACCCGGGGACCTGGGGTCGGGGTGGTCACCAGACCGTTGTACCCAGGCCGTTGAGCCGACATGACCCTGTGACCCGGGGCCTGGGTAAAAATCCAACCCGGGGACCCGGGCATGGGACATGACATGACCCGACCTGGGTCGGGGTCCCGACCTGACCCGCTGACCTGGGGCCGGTGTCCCCACGTGACCCGGGGTCCTGGTGCCGGGGTCCCCACGTGACCCGGGGACCCGAGCCGGGGTCCCCACGTGACCCGGTGACCTGAGGCCGGGGTCCCCACGTGACCCGGTGACCTGGGGCCGGGGTCCCCACGTGACCCGGGGTCCTGGTGCCGGGGTCCCCACGTGACCCGGGGACCCGGGCCGGGGACCCCACGTGACCCGGTGACCTGGGGCCGGGGTCCCCACGTGACTCGGGGACCCGGGCCGGGGACATCACGTGACCCGGTCACCAGGGGCCGGGGTCCCCACGTGACCCGGTCACCTGGGGCCGGGGTCCCCACGTGACCCGGGGTCCTGGTGCCGGGGTCCCCACGTGACCCGGTGACCTGAGGCCGGGGTCCCCACGTGACCCGGTGACCTGGGGCCGGGGTCCCCACGTGACCCGGGGTCCTGGTGCCTGGGTTCCCACGTGACCCAGGGTCCTGGTGCCGGTGTCCCCACGTGACCCGGTGACCTGGGGCCGGGGTCCCCACGTGACCCGGTGACCTGGGGCCGGGGTCCCCACGTGACCCGGGGACCCGGGCCGGGGACATCACGTGACCCGGTCACCTGGGGCCGGGGTCCCCACGAGACCCGGTCACCTGGGGCCGGGGTCCCCACGTGACCCGGGATACTGGTGCCGGTGTCCCCACGTGACCCGGTCACCTGGGGCCCGGGTCCCCACGTGACCCGGTCACCTGGGGCCGGGGTCCCCACGTGACCTGGGGACCCCCGCCGGGGACCCCACGTGACCCGGGGACCTGGGGCCGGGGATGTCACCCGACACTGGTACCCGGGGCAGCGACCCGATACGACCCGGGGACCTGGGTCCGGGGTCCCGACCTGACCCGGTGACCTGGGGCCAGGGTAACCACCTGACCCGGGGACCCGGGCCGGGGACTCGGTATGACTCCGTCTCCCGGGGCCGGGGTGGTCACCTGACACTGCTACCCGGGACAGCGACCCGACATGACCCGGTGACCCGGGGCCGGGGTAACGACCTGTCCAGGGGACCTGGGCCGGGGACCCGACAGGACCCGGTGACCTGGTTCCGGGGTGCCGACCTGACCCGGTGACCTGGGGCTGTGGTGTCGACCGGACTCGGGGACCTGGTCCGGTGTCCCGTCATGACCCGGGGACCTGGGGTCGGGGTGGTCACCAGACCGTTGTACCCAGGCCGTTGAGCCGACATGACCCTGTGACCCGGGGCCTGGGTAAAAATCCGACCCGGGGCCTGGGTAAAAATCCAACCCGGGGACCCGGGGCCGGGTTAACGACCTGTCCAGGGGACCCGGGCCGGGGACCCGACAGGACCCGGTGATCCTTCGCTGGTGTCCCGATGCAACCCGGGGACCCGGGCCGGGGACCCCACGTGACCCGGGGACCTGGGGCCGGGGATGTCACCCGACACTGGTACCCGGGGCAGCGACCCGATACGACCCGGGGACCTGGGTCTGGGGTCCCGACCTGACCCGGTGACCTGGGGCCAGGGTAACCACCTGACCCGGGGACCCGGGCCGGGGACCCGGTATGACTCCGTCTCCCGGGGCCGGGGTGGTCACCTGACACTGGTACCCGGGACAGCGACCCGACATGACCCGGTGACCCGGGGCCGGGGTAACGACCTGTCCAGGGGACCTGGGCCGGGGACCCGACAGGACCCGGTGACCTGGTTCCGGGGTGCCGACCTGACCCGGTGACCTGGGGCTGTGGTGTCGACCGGACTCGGGGACCTGGTCCGGTGTCCCGTCATGACCCGGGGACCTGGGGTCGGGGTGGTCACCAGACCGTTGTACCCAGGCCGTTGAGCCGACATGACCCTGTGACCCGGAGCCTGGGTAAAAATCCAACCCGGGGACCCGGGCATGGGACGTGACATGACCCGACCTGGGTCCGGGGTCCCGACCTGACCCGGTGACCTGGGCCGGGGACCCCACGTGACCCGGGGACCTGGGGCCGGGGATGTCACCCGACACTGGTACCCGGGGCAGCGACCCGATACGACCCGGGGACCTGGGTCCGGGGTCCCGACCTGACCCGGTGACCTGGGGCCAGGGTAACCACTTGACCCGGGGACCCGGGCCGGGGACCCGGTATGACTCCGTCTCCCGGGGCCGGGGTGGTCACCTGACACTGGTACCCGGGACAGCGACCCGACATGACCCGGTGACCCGGGGCCGGGGTAACGACCTGTCCAGGGGACCTGGGCCGGGGACCCGACAGGACCCGGTGACCTGGTTCCGGGGTGCCGACCTGACCCGGTGACCTGGGGCTGTGGTGTCGACCGGACTCGGGGACCTGGTCCGGTGTCCCGTCATGACCCGGGGACCTGGGGTCGGGGTGGTCACCAGACCGTTGTACCCAGGCCGTTGAGCCGACATGACCCTGTGACCCGGAGCCTGGGTAAAAATCCAACCCGGGGACCCGGGCATGGGACGTGACATGACCCGACCTGGGTCCGGGGTCCCGACCTGACCCGCTGACCTGGGGCCGGTGTCCCCACGTGACCCGGGGTCCTGGTGCCGGGGTCCCCACGTGACCCGGGGAACCGAGCCGGGGTCCCCACGTGACCCGGTGACCTGAGGCCGGGGTCCCCACGTGACCCGGTGACCTGGGGCCGGGGTCCCCACGTGACCCGGGGTCCTGGTGCCGGGGTCCCCACGTGACCCGGGGACCCGGGCCGGGGACCCCACGTGACCCGGTGACCTGGGGCCGGGGTCCCCACGTGACCCGGGGACCCGGGCCGGGGACATCACGTGACCCGGTCACCTGGGGCCGGGGTCCCCACGTGACCCGGTCACCTGGGGCCGGGGTCCCCACGTGACCCGGGGTCCTGGTGCCGGGGTCCCCACGTGACCCGGTGACCTGAGGCCGGGGTCCCCACGTGACCCGGTGACCTGGGGCCGGGGTCCCCACGTGACCCGGGGTCCTGGTGCCTGGGTTCCTACGTGACCCGGGGACCCGGGCCGGGGTCCCTACGTGACCCGGGGTCCTGGTGCCGGTGTCCCCACGTGACCCGGGGACCCGGGCCGGGGACCCCACGTGACCCGGTGACCTGGGGCCGGGGTCCCCACGTGACCCGGGGACCCGGGCCGGGGACATCACGTGACCCGGTCACCTGGGGCCGGGGTCCCCACGTGACCCGGGGTCCTGGTGCCGGGGTCCCCACGTGACCCGGGGACCCGGGCCGGGGTCCCCACGTGACCCAGGGTCCTGGTGCCGGTGTCCCCACGTGACCCGGGGACCTGGGGCCGGGGTCCCACGTGACCCGGTGACCTGGGGCCGGGGTCCCCACGTGACCCGGGGACCCGGGCCGGGGTCCCCACGTGACCCAGGCTCCTGGTGCCGGTGTCCCCACGTGACCCGGTGACCTGGGGCCGGGGTCCCCACGTGACCCGGTGACCTGGGGCCGGGGTCCCCACGTGACCCGGGGACCCGGGCCGGGGACATCACGTGACCCGGTCACCTGGGGCCGGGGTCCCCACGTGACCCGGTCACCTGGGGCCGGGGTCCCCACGTGACCCGGGGTCCTGGTGCCGGTGTCCCCACGTGACCCAGTCACCTGGGGCCCGGGTCCCCACGTGACCCGGTCACCTGGGGCCGGGGTCCCCACGTGACCTGGGGACCCGGGCCGGGGACCCCACGTGACCCGGGGACCTGGGGCCGGGGATGTCACCCGACACTGGTACCCGGGGCAGCGACCCGATACGACCCGGGGACCTGGGTCCGGGGTCCCGACCTGACCCGGTGACCTGGGGCCAGGGTAACCACCTGACCCGGGGACCCGGGCCGGGGACCCGGTATGACTCCGTCTCCCGGGGCCGGGGTGGTCACCTGACACTGGTACCCGGGACAGCGACCCGACATGACCCGGTGACCCGGGGCCGGGGTAACGACCTGTCCAGGGGACCTGGGCCGGGGACCCGACAGGACCCGGTGACCTGGTTCCGGGGTGCCGACCTGACCCGGTGACCTGGGGCTGTGGTGTCGACCGGACTCGGGGACCTGGTCCGGTGTCCCGTCATGACCCGGGGACCTGGTGTCGGGGTGGTCACCAGACCGTTGTACCCAGGCCGTTGAGCCGACATGACCCTGTGACCCGGAGCCTGGGTAAAAATCCAACCCGGGGACCCGGGCATGGGACGTGACATGACCCGACCTGGGTCCGGGGTCCCGACCTGACCCGGTGACCTGGGCCGGGGACCCCACGTGACCCGGGGACCTGGGGCCGGGGATGTCACCCGACACTGGTACCCGGGGCAGCGACCCTATACGACCCGGGGACCTGGGTCCGGGGTCCCGACCTGACCCGGTGACCTGGGGCCAGGGTAACCACTTGACCCGGGGACCCGGGCCGGGGACCCGGTATGACTCCGTCTCCCGGGGCCGGGGTGGTCACCTGACACTGCTACCCGGGACAGCGACCCGACATGACCCGGTGACCCGGGGCCGGGGTAACGACCTGTCCAGGGGACCTGGGCCGGGGACCCGACAGGACCCGGTGACCTGGTTCCGGGGTGCCGACCTGACCCGGTGACCTGGGGCTGTGGTGTCGACCGGACTCGGGGACCTGGTCCGGTGTCCCGTCATGACCCGGGGACCTGGGGTCGGGGTGGTCACCAGACCGTTGTACCCAGGCCGTTGACCCGACATGACCCTGTGACCCGGGGCCTGGGTAAAAATCCAACCCGGGCACCCGGGCATGGGACATGACATGACCCGACCTGGGTCCGGGGTCCCGACCTGACCCGCTGACCTGGGGCCGGTGTCCCCACGTGACACGGGGTCCTGGTGCCGGGGTCCCCACGTGACCCGGAGACCCGAACCGGGGTCCCCACGTGACCCGGTGACCTGAGGCCGGGGTCCCCACGTGACCCGGTGACCTGGGGCCGGGGTCCCCACGTGACCCGGGGTCCTGGTGCCTGGGTTCCCACGTGACCCGGGGACCCGGGCCGGGGTCCCCACGTGACCCGGGGTCCTGGTGCCGGTGTCCCCACGTGACCCGGGGACCCGGGCCGGGGACCCCACGTGACCCGGTGACCTGGGGCCGGGGTCCCCACGTGACCCGGGGACCCGGGCCGGGGACATCACGTGACCCGGTCACCTGGGGCCGGGGTCCCTACGTGACCCGGAGTCCTGGTGCCGGTGTCCCCACGTGACCCGGGGACCCGGGCCGGGAACCCCACGTGACCCGGGGACCTGGGGCCGGGGTCCCCACGTGACCCGGGGACCCGGGCCGGGGACATCACGTGACCCGGTCACCTGGGGCCGGGGTCCCCACGTGACCCGGGGTCCTGGTGCCGGGGTCCCCACGTGACCCGGGGACCCGGGCCGGGGTCCCCACGTGACCCAGGGTCCTGGTGCCGGGGTCCCCACGTGACCCGGTGACCTGGGGCCGGGGTCCCCACGTGACCCGGTGACCTGGGGCCGGGGTCCCCACGTGACCCGGGGACCCGGGCCGGGGTCCCCACGTGACCCAGGGTCCTGGTGCCGGTGTCCCCACGTGACCCGGTGACCTGGGGCCGGGGTCCCCACGTGACCCGGGGACCTGGGGCGAGGGTCCCCACGTGACCCGGGGTCCTGGTGCCGGGGTCCCCAAGTGACCCGGGGACCCGGGCCGGGGACCCCACGTGACCCGGTCACCTGAGGCCGAGGTCTCCACGTGACCCGGTGACCTGGGGCCGGTGTCCCCACGTGACCCGGTGACCTGGGGCCGGGGTCCCCACGTGACCCGGGGACCCGGGCCGGGGTCCCCACGTGACCCAGGGTCCTGGTGCCGGTGACCCCACGTGACCCGGTGACCTGGGGCCGGGGTCCCCACGTGACCCGGTGACCTGGGGCCGGGGTCCCCACGTGACCCGGGGACCTGGGGCGAGGGTCCCCACGTGACCCGGTGACCTGAGGCCGAGGTCCCCACGTGACCCGGTGACATGGGGCGAGGGTCCCCACGTGACCCGGGGTCCTGGTGCCGGGGTTCCCACGTGACCCGGGGACCCGGGCCGGGGTCCCCACGTGACCCGGGGTCCTGTTGCCGGTGTCCCCACGTGACCCGGGGACCCGGGCCGGGGACCCCACGTGACCCGGTGACCTGGGGCCGGGGTCCCCACGTGACCCGGGGACCCGGGCCGGGGACATCACGTGACCCGGTCACCTGGGGCCGGGGTCCCCACGTGACCCGGGGTCCTGGTGCCGGGGTCCCCACGTAACCCGGGGACCCGGGCCGGGGTCCCCACGTGACCCAGGGTCCTGGTGCCGGTGTCCCCACGTGACCCGGGGACCTGGGGCCGGGGTCCGCACGTGACCCGGTGACCTGGGGCCGGGGTCCCCACGTGACCCGGGGACCCGGGCCGGGGTCCCCACGTGACCCGGTCACCTGGGGCCAGGGTCCCCACGTGACCCGGTCACCTGGGGCCGGGGTCCCCACGTGACCTGGGGACCCGGGCCGGGGACCCCACGTGACCCGGGGACCTGGGGCCGGGGATGTCACCCGACACTGGTACCCGGGGCAGCGACCCGATACGACCCGGGGACCTGGGGCCAGGGTAACCACCTGACCCGGGGACCCGGGCCGGGGACTCGGTATGACTCCGTCTCCCGGGGCCGGGGTGGTCACCTGACACTGCTACCCGGGACAGCGACCCGACATGACCCGGTGACCCGGGGCCGGGGTAACGACCTGTCCAGGGGACCTGGGCCGGGGACCCGACAGGACCCGGGGACCTGGTTCCGGGGTGCCGACCTGACCCGGTGACCTGGGGCTGTGGTGTCGACCGGACTCGGGGACCTGGTCCGGTGTCCCGTCATGACCCGGGGACCTGGGGTCGGGGTGGTCACCAGACCGTTGTACCCAGGCCGTTGAGCCGACATGACCCTGTGACCCGGAGCCTGGGTAAAAATCCAACCCGGGGACCCGGGCATGGGACGTGACATGACCCGACCTGGGTCCGGGGTCCCGACCTGACCCGGTGACCTGGGCCGGGGACCCCACGTGACCCGGGGACCTGGGGCCGGGGATGTCACCCGACACTGGTACCCGGGGCAGCGACCCGATACGACCCGGGGACCTGGGTCCGGGGTCCCGACCTGACCCGCTGACCTGGGGCCGGTGTCCCCACGTGACCCGGGGTCCTGGTGCCGGGGTCCCCACGTGACCCGGGGACCCGAGCCGGGGTCCCCACGTGACCCGGTGACCTGAGGCCGGGATCCCCACGTGACCCGGTGACCTGGGGCCGGGGTCCCCACGTGACCCGGGGTCCTGGTGCCGGGGTCCCCACGTGACCCGGGGACCCGGGCCGGGGACCCCACGTGACCCGGTGACCTGGGGCCGGGGTCCCCACGTGACCCGGGGACCCGGGCCGGGGACATCACGTGACCCGGTCACCTGGGGCCGGGGTCCCCACGTGACCCGGTCACCTGGGGCCGGGGTCCCCACGTGACCCGGGGTCCTGGTGCCGGGGTCCCCACGTGACCCGGTGACCTGAGGCCGGGGTCCCCACGTGACCCGGTGACCTGGGGCCGGGGTCCCCACGTGACCCGGGGTCCTGGTGCCTGGGTTCCCACGTGACCCGGGGACCCGGGCCGGGGTCCCTACGTGACCCGGGGTCCTGGTGCCGGTGTCCCCACGTGACCCGGGGACCCGGGCCGGGGACCCCACGTGACCCGGTGACCTGGGGCCGGGGTCCCCACGTGACCCGGGGACCCGGGCCGGGGACATCACGTGACCCGGTCACCTGGGGCCGGGGTCCCCACGTGACCCGGGGTCCTGGTGCCGGGGTCCCCACGTGACCCGGGGACACGGGCCGGGGACCCCACGTGACCCGGTGACCTGGGGCCGGGGTCCCCACGTGACCCGGGGACCCGGGCCGGGGTCCCCACGTGACCCAGGGTCCTGGTGCCGGTGTCCCCACGTGACCCGGTGACCTGGGGCCGGGGTCCCCACGTGACCCGGTGACCTGGGGCCGGGGTCCCCACGTGACCCGGGGACCCGGGCCGGGGACATCACGTGACCCGGTCACCTGGGGCCGGGGTCCCCACGTGACCCGGTCACCTGGGGCCGGGGTCCCCACGTGACCCGGGGTCCTGGTGCCGGTGTCCCCACGTGACCCTGTCACCTGGGGCCCGGGTCCCCACGTGACCCGGTCACCTGGGGCCGGGGTCCCCACGTGACCTGGGGACCCGGGCCGGGGACCCCACGTGACCCGGGGACCTGGGGCCGGGGATGTCACCCGACACTGGTACCCGGGGCAGCGACCCGATACGACCCGGGGACCTGGGTCCGGGGTCCCGACCTGACCCGGTGACCTGGGGCCAGGGTAACCACCTGACCCGGGGACCCGGGCCGGGGACCCGGTATGACTCCGTCTCCCGGGGCCGGGGTGGTCACCTGACACTGCTACCCGGGACAGCGACCCGACATGACCCGGTGACCCGGGGCCGGGGTAACGACCTGTCCAGGGGACCTGGGCCGGGGACCCGACAGGACCCGGTGACCTGGTTCCGGGGTGCCGACCTGACCCGGTGACCTGGGGCTGTGGTGTCGACCGGACTCGGGGACCTGGTCCGGTGTCCCGTCATGACCCGGGGACCTGGGGTCGGGGTGGTCACCAGACCGTTGTACCCAGGCCGTTGAGCCGACATGACCCTGTGACCCGGAGCCTGGGTAAAAATCCAACCCGGGGACCTGGGCATGGGACGTGACATGACCCGACCTGGGTCCGGGGTCCCGACCTGACCCGGTGACCTGGGCCGGGGACCCCACGTGACCCGGGGACCTGGGGCCGGGGATGTCACCCGACACTGGTACCCGGGGCAGCGACCCGATACGACCCGGGGACCTGGGTCCGGGGTCCCGACCTGACCCGGTGACCTGGGGCCAGGGTAACCACTTGACCCGGGGACCCGGGCCGGGGACCCGGTATGACTCCGTCTCCCGGGGCCGGGGTGGTCACCTGACACTGGTACCCGGGACAGCGACCCGACATGACCCGGTGACCCGGGGCCGGGGTAACGACCTGTCCAGGGGACCTGGGCCGGGGACCCGACAGGACCCGGTGACCTGGTTCCGGGGTGCCGACCTGACCCGGTGACCTGGGGCTGTGGTGTCGACCGGACTCGGGGACCTGGTCCGGTGTCCCGTCATGACCCGGGGACCTGGGGTCGGGGTGGTCACCAGACCGTTGTACCCAGGCCGTTGACCCGACATGACCCTGTGACCCGGGGCCTGGGTAAAAATCCAACCCGGGGACCCGGGCATGGGACATGACATGACCCGACCTGGGTCCGGGGTCCCGACCTGACCCGCTGACCTGGGGCCGGTGTCCCCACGTGACACGGGGTCCTGGTGCCGGGGTCCCCACGTGACCCGGGGACCCGAACCGGGGTCCCCACGTGACCCGGTGACCTGAGGCCGGGGTCCCCACGTGACCCGGTGACCTGGGGCCGGGATCCCCACGTGACCCGGGGTCCTGGTGCCTGGGTTCCCACGTGACCCGGGGACCCGGGCCGGGGTCCCCACGTGACCCGGGGTCCTGGTGCCGGTGTCCCCACGTGACCCGGGGACCCGGGCCGGGGACCCCACGTGACCCGGTGACCTGGGGCCGGGGTCCCCACGTGACCCGGGGACCCGGGCCGGGGACATCACGTGACCCGGTCACCTGGGGCCGGGGTCCCCACGTGACCCGGAGTCCTGGTGCCGGTGTCCCCACGTGACCCGGGGACCCGGGCCGGGAACCCCACGTGACCCGGGGACCTGGGGCCGGGGTCCCCACGTGACCCGGGGACCCGGGCCGGGGACATCACGTGACCCGGTCACCTGGGGCCGGGGTCCCCACGTGACCCGGGGTCCTGGTGCCGGGGTCCCCACGTGACCCGGGGACCCGGGCCGGGGTCCCCACGTGACCCAGGGTCCTGGTGCCGGGGTCCCCACGTGACCCGGTGACCTGGGGCCGGGGTCCCCACGTGACCCGGGGACCCGGGCCGGGGTCCCCACGTGACCCAGGGTCCTGGTGCCGGTGTCCCCACGTGACCCGGTGACCTGGGGCCGGGGTCCCCACGTGACCCGGGGACCTGGGGCGAGGGTCCCCACGTGACCCGGGGTCCTGGTGCCGGGGTCCCCAAGTGACCCGGGGACCCGGGCCGGGGACCCCACGTGACCCGGTCACCTGAGGCCGAGGTCTCCACGTGACGCGGTGACCTGGGGCCGGTGTCCCCACGTGACCCGGTGACCTGGGGCCGGGGTCCCCACGTGACCCGGGGACCCGGGCCGGGGTCCCCACGTGACCCAGGGTCCTGGTGCCGGTGACCCCACGTGACCCGGTGACCTGGGGCCGGGGTCCCCACGTGACCCGGTGACCTGGGGCCGGGGTCCCCACGTGACCCGGGGACCTGGGGCGAGGGTCCCCACGTGACCCGGTGACCTGAGGCCGAGGTCCCCACGTGACCCGGTGACATGGGGCGAGGGTCCCCACGTGACCCGGGGTCCTGGTGCCGGGGTTCCCACGTGACCCGGGGACCCGGGCCGGGGTCCCCACGTGACCCGGGGTCCTGTTGCCGGTGTCCCCACGTGACCCGGGGACCCGGGCCGGGGACCCCACGTGACCCGGTGACCTGGGGCCGGGGTCCCCACGTGACCCGGGGACCCGGGCCGGGGACATCACGTGACCCGGTCACCTGGGGCCGGGGTCCCCACGTGACCCGGGGTCCTGGTGCCGGGGTCCCCACGTAACCCGGGGACCCGGGCCGGGGTCCCCACGTGACCCAGGGTCCTGGTGCCGGTGTCCCCACGTGACCCGGGGACCTGGGGCCGGGGTCCGCACGTGACCCGGTGACCTGGGGCCGGGGTCCCCACGTGACCCGGGGACCCGGGCCGGGGTCCCCACGTGACCCGGTCACCTGGGGCCCGGGTCCCCACGTGACCCGGTCACCTGGGGCCGGGGTCCCCACGTGACCTGGGGACCCGGGCCGGGGACCCCACGTGACCCGGGGACCTGGGGCCGGGGATGTCACCCGACACTGGTACCCGGGGCAGCGACCCGATACGACCCGGGGACCTGGGGCCAGGGTAACCACCTGACCCGGGGACCCGGGCCGGGGACTCGGTATGACTCCGTCTCCCGGGGCCGGGGTGGTCACCTGACACTGCTACCCGGGACAGCGACCCGACATGACCCGGTGACCCGGGGCCGGGGTAACGACCTGTCCAGGGGACCTGGGCCGGGGACCCGACATGACCCGGGGACCTGGTTCCGGGGTGCCGACCTGACCCGGTGACCTGGGGCTGTGGTGTCGACCGGACTCGGGGACCTGGTCCGGTGTCCCGTCATGACCCGGGGACCTGGGGTCGGGGTGGTCACCAGACCGTTGTACCCAGGCCGTTGAGCCGACATGACCCTGTGACCCGGGGCCTGGGTAAAAATCCGACCCGGGGCCTGGGTAAAAATCCAACCCGGGGACCCGGGGCCGGGTTAACGACCTGTCCAGGGGACCCGGGCCGGGGACCCGACAGGACCCGGTGATCCTTCGCTGGTGTCCCGATGCAACCCGGGGACCCGGGCCGGGGACCCCACGTGACCCGGGGACCTGGGGCCGGGGATGTCACCCGACACTGGTACCCGGGGCAGCGACCCGATACGACCCGGGGACCTGGGTCTGGGGTCCCGACCTGACCCGGTGACCTGGGGCCAGGGTAACCACCTGACCCGGGGACCCGGGCCGGGGACCCGGTATGACTCCGTCTCCCGGGGCCGGGGTGGTCACCTGACACTGCTACCCGGGACAGCGACCCGACATGACCCGGTGACCCGGGGCCGGGGTAACGACCTGTCCAGGGGACCTGGGCCGGGGACCCGACAGGACCCGGTGACCTGGTTCCGGGGTGCCGACCTGACCCGGTGACCTGGGGCTGTGGTGTCGACCGGACTCGGGGACCTGGTCCGGTGTCCCGTCATGACCCGGGGACCTGGGGTCGGGGTGGTCACCAGACCGTTGTACCCAGGCCGTTGAGCCGACATGACCCTGTGACCCGGAGCCTGGGTAAAAATCCAACCCGGGGACCCGGGCATGGGACGTGACATGACCCGACCTGGGTCCGGGGTCCCGACCTGACCCGGTGACCTGGGCCGGGGACCCCACGTGACCCGGGGACCTGGGGCCGGGGATGTCACCCGACACTGGTACCCGGGGCAGCGACCCGATACGACCCGGGGACCTGGGTCCGGGGTCCCGACCTGACCCGGTGACCTGGGGCCAGGGTAACCACTTGACCCGGGGACCCGGGCCGGGGACCCGGTATGACTCCGTCTCCCGGGGCCGGGGTGGTCACCTGACACTGCTACCCAGGACAGCGACCCGACATGACCCGGTGACCCGGGGCCGGGGTAACGACCTGTCCAGGGGACCTGGGCCGGGGACCCGACAGGACCCGGGGACCTGGTTCCGGGGTGCCGACCTGACCCGGTGACCTGGGGCTGTGGTGTCGACCGGACTCGGGGACCTGGTCCGGTGTCCCGTCATGACCCGGGGACCTGGGGTCGGGGTGGTCACCAGACCGTTGTACCCAGGCCGTTGAGCCGACATGACCCTGTGACCCGGGGCCTGGGTAAAAATCCAACCCGGGGACCCGGGCATGGGACGTGACATGACCCGACCTGGGTCCGGGGTCCCGACCTGACCCGCTGACCTGGGGCCGGTGTCCCCACGTGACCCGGGGTCCTGGTGCCGGGGTCCCCACGTGACCCGGGGACCCGAGCCGGTGTCCCCACGTGACCCGGTGACCTGAGGCCAGGGACATCACGTGACCCGGTGACCTGGGGCCGGGGTCCCCACGTGACCCGGGGTCCTGGTGCCGGGGTCCCCACGTGACCCGGGGACCCGGGCCGGGGACCCCACGTGACCCGGTGACCTGGTGCCGGTGTCCCCACGTGACCCGGGGACCCGGGCCGGGGACATCACGTGACCCGGTCACCTGGGGCCGGGGTCCCCACGTGACCCGGTCACCTGGGGCCGGGGTCCCCACGTGACCCGGGGTCCTGGTGCCGGGGTCCCCACGTGACCCGGTGACCTGAGGCCGGGGTCCCCACGTGACCCGGTGACCTGGGGCCGGGGTCCCCACGTGACCCGGGGACCCGGGCCGGGGTCCCTACGTGACCCGGGGTCCTGGTGCCGGTGTCCCCACGTGACCCGGGGACCCGGGCCGGGGACCCCACGTGACCCGGTGACCTGGGGCCGGGGTCCCCACGTGACCCGGGGACCCGGGCCGGGGACATCACGTGACCCGGTCACCTGGGGCCGGGGTCCCCACGTGACCCGGGGTCCTGGTGCCGGGGTCCCCACGTGACCCGGGGACCCGGGCCGGGGACCCCACGTGACCCGGTGACCTGGGGCCGGGGTCCCCACGTGACCCGGGGACCCGGGCCGGGGTCCCCACGTGACCCAGGGTCCTGGTGCCGGTGTCCCCACGTGACCCGGTGACCTGGGGCCGGGGTCCCCACGTGACCCGGTGACCTGGGGCCGGGGTCCCCACGTGACCCGGGGACCCGGGCCGGGGACATCACGTGACCCGGTCACCTGGGGCCGGGATCCCCACGTGACCCGGTCACCTGGGGCCGGGGTCCCCACGTGACCCGGGGTCCTGGTGCCGGTGTCCCCACGTGACCCGGTCACCTGGGGCCCGGGTCCCCACGTGACCCGGTCACCTGTGGCCGGGGTCCCCACGTGACCTGGGGACCCGGGCCGGGGACCCCACGTGACCCGGGGACCTGGGGCCGGGGATGTCACCCGACACTGGTACCCGGGGCAGCGACCCGATACGACCCGGGGACCTGGGTCCGGGGTCCCGACCTGACCCGGTGACCTGGGGCCAGGGTAACCACCTGACCCGGGGACCCGGGCCGGGGACCCGGTATGACTCCGTCTCCCGGGGCCGGGGTGGTCACCTGACACTGCTACCCGGGACAGCGACCCGACATGACCCGGTGACCCGGGGCCGGGATAACGACCTGTCCAGGGGACCTGGGCCGGGGACCCGACAGGACCCGGTGACCTGGTTCCGGGGTGCCAACCTGACCCGGTGACCTGGGGCTGTGGTGTCGACCGGACTCGGGGACCTGGTCCGGTGTCCCGTCATGACCCGGGGACCTGGGGTCGGGGTGGTCACCAGACCGTTGTACCCAGGCCGTTGAGCCGACATGACCCTGTGACCCGGAGCCTGGGTAAAAATCCAACCCGGGGACCTGGGCATGGGACGTGACATGACCCGACCTGGGTCCGGGGTCCCGACCTGACCCGGTGACCTGGGCCGGGGACCCCACGTGACCCGGGGACCTGGGGCCGGGGATGTCACCCGACACTGGTACCCGGGGCAGCGACCCGATACGACCCGGGGACCTGGGGCCAGGGTAACCACCTGACCCGGGGACCCGGGCCGGGGACTCGGTATGACTCCGTCTCCCGGGGCCGGGGTGGTCACCTGACACTGCTACCCGGGACAGCGACCCGACATGACCCGGTGACCCGGGGCCGGGGTAACGACCTGTCCAGGGGACCTGGGCCGGGGACCCGACAGGACCCGGTGACCTGGTTCCGGGGTGCCGACCTGACCCGGTGACCTGGGGCTGTGGTGTCGACCGGACTCGGGGACCTGGTCCGGTGTCCCGTCATGACCCGGGGACCTGGTGTCGGGGTGGTCACCAGACCGTTGTACCCAGGCCGTTGACCCGACATGACCCTGTGAACCGGGGCCTGAGTAAAAATCCGACCTGGGGCCTGGGTAAAAATCCAACCCGGGGACCCGGGGCCGGGTTAACGACCTGTCCAGGGGACCCGGGCCGGGGACCCGACAGGACCCGGTGATCCTTCGCTGGTGTCCCGATGCAACCCGGGGACCCGGGCCGGGGACCCCACGTGACCCGGGGACCTGGGGCAGGGGATGTCACCCGACACTGGTACCCGGGGCAGCGACCCGATACGACCCGGGGACCTGGGTCCGGGGTCCCGACCTGACCCGGTGACCTGGGGCCAGGGTAACCACCTGACCCGGGGACCCGGGCCGGGGACCCGGTATGACTCCGTCTCCCGGGGCCGGGGTGGTCACCTGACACTGCTACCCGGGACAGCGACCCGACATGACCCGGTGACCCGGGGCCGGGGTAACGACCTGTCCAGGGGACCTGGGCCGGGGACCCGACAGGACCCGGTGACCTGGTTCCGGGGTGCCGACCTGACCCGGTGACCTGGGGCTGTGGTGTCGACCGGACTCGGGGACCTGGTCCGGTGTCCCGTCATGACCCGGGGACCTGGGGTCGGGGTGGTCACCAGACCGTTGTACCCAGGCCGTTGAGCCGACATGACCCTGTGACCCGGAGCCTGGGTAAAAATCCAACCCGGGGACCCGGGCATGGGACGTGACATGACCCGACCTGGGTCCGGGGTCCCGACCTGACCCGGTGACCTGGGGCCAGGGTAACCACCTGACCCGGGGACCCGGGCCGGGGACTTGGTATGACTCCGTCTCCCGGGGCCGGGGTGGTCACCTGACACTGCTACCCGGGACAGCGACCCGACACGACCCGGTGACCCGGGGCCGGGGTAACGACCTGTCCAGGGGACCTGGGCCGGGGACCCGACATGACCCGGTGACCTGGTTCCGGGGTGCCGACCTGACCCGGTGACCTGGGGCTGTGGTGTCGACCGGACTCGGGGACCTGGTCCGGTGTCCCGTCATGACCCGGGGACCTGGGGTCGGGGTGGTCACCAGACCGTTGTACCCAGGCCGTTGACCCGACATGACCCTGTGACCCGGGGCCTGGGTAAAAAT
Organism: Somateria mollissima; assembly: GCA_951411735.1. Taxonomy (NCBI): domain Eukaryota; kingdom Metazoa; phylum Chordata; class Aves; order Anseriformes; family Anatidae; genus Somateria; species Somateria mollissima. The sequence continues at coordinate 136,866 of CATOCB010000251.1, read as the reverse complement.
CCGACCCGGGGCCTGGGTAAAAATCCAACCCGGGGACCCGGGGCCGGGTTAACGACCTGTCCAGGGGACCCGGGCCGGGGACCCGACAGGACCCGGTGATCCTTCGCTGGTGTCCCGATGCAACCCGGGGACCCGGGCCGGGGACCCCACGTGACCCGGGGACCTGGGGCCGGGGATGTCACCCGACACTGGTACCCGGGGCAGCGACCCGATACGACCCGGGGACCTGGGTCCGGGGTCCCGACCTGACCCGGTGACCTGGGGCCAGGGTAACCACCTGACCCGGGGACCCGGGCCGGGGACCCGGTATGACTCCGTCTCCCGGGGCCGGGGTGGTCACCTGACACTGGTACCCGGGACAGCGACCCGACATGACCCGGTGACCCGGGGCCGGGGTAACGACCTGTCCAGGGGACCTGGGCCGGGGACCCGACAGGACCCGGTGACCTGGTTCCGGGGTGCCGACCTGACCCGGTGACCTGGGGCTGTGGTGGCGACCGGACTCGGGGACCTGGTCCGGTGTCCCGTCATGACCCGGGGACCTGGGGTCGGGGTGGTCACCAGACCGTTGTACCCAGGCCGTTGAGCCGACATGACCCTGTAACCCGGGGCCTGGGTAAAAATCCAACCCGGGGACCCGGGCATGGGACGTGACATGACCCGACCTGGGTCCGGGGACCCCACGTGACCCGGTGACCTGGGGCCGTTGTCCCCAAGTGACCCGGGGACCCGGGCCGGGGACATCACGTGACCCGGTCACCTGGGGCCGGGGTCCCCACGTGACCCGGGGTCCTGGTGCCGGGGTCCCCACGTGACCCGGGGTCCTGGTGCCGGGGTCCCCACGTGACCCGGTGACCTGAGGCCGGGGTCCCCACGTGACCCGGTGACCTGGGGCCGGGGTCCCCACGTGACCCGGGGTCCTGGTGCCGGGGTTTCCACTTGACCCGGGGACCCGGTCCGGGGTCCCCACGTGACCCGGGGTCCTGTTGCCGGTGTCCCCACATGACCCGGGGACCCGGGCCGGGGACCCCACGTGACCCGGTGACCTGGGGCCGGGGTCCCCACGTGACCCGGGGACCCGGGCCGGGGACATCACGTGACCCGGTGACCTGGGGCCGGGGTCCCCACGTGACCCGGGGTCCTGGTGCCGGGGTCCCCACGTGACCCGGGGACCCGGGCCGGGGTCCCCACGTGACCCAGGGTCCTGGTGCCGGTGTCCCCACGTGACCCGGGGACCTGGGGCCGGGGTCCGCACGTGACGCGGTGACCTGGGGCCGGGGTCCCCACGTGACCCGGGGACCCGGGCCGGGGTCCCCACGTGACCCGGTCACCTGGGGCCCGGGTCCCCACGTGACCCGGTCACCTGGGGCCGGGGTCCCCACGTGACCTGGGGACCCGGGCCGGGGACCCCACGTGACCCGGGGACCTGGGGCAGGGGATGTCACCCGACACTGGTACCCGGGGCAGCGACCCGATACGACCCGGGGACCTGGGTCCGGGGTCCCGACCTGACCCGGTGACCTGGGGCCAGGGTAACCACCTGACCCGGGGACCCGGGCCGGGGACTCGGTATGACTCCGTCTCCCGGGGCCGGGGTGGTCACCTGACACTGGTACCCGGGACAGCGACCCGACATGACCCGGTGACCCGGGGCCGGGGTAACGACCTGTCCAGGGGACCTGGGCCGGGGACCCGACAGGACCCGGTGACCTGGTTCCGGGGTGCCGACCTGACCCGGTGACCTGGGGCTGTGGTGTCGACCGGACTCGGGGACCTGGTCCGGTGTCCCGTCATGACCCGGGGACCTGGGGTAGGGGTGGTCACCAGACCGTTGTACCCAGGCCGTTGACCCGACATGACCCTGTGACCCGGTGCCTGGGTAAAAATCCAACCCGGGGACCCGGGCATGGGACGTGACATGACCCGACCTGGGTCCGGGGTCCCGACCTGACCCGGTGACCTGGGGCCAGGGTAACCACCTGACCCGGGGACTCGGGCCGGGGACCCGGTATGACTCCGTCTCCCGGGGCCGGGGTGGTCACCTGACACTGCTACCCGGGACAGCGACCCGACATGACCCGGTGACCCGGGGCCGGGGTAACGACCTGTCCAGGGGACCTGGGCCGGGGACCCGACAGGACCCGGTGACCTGGTTCCGGGGTGCCGACCTGACCCGGTGACCTGGGGCTGTGGTGTCGACCGGACTCGGGGACCTGGTCCGGTGTCCCGTCATGACCCGGGGACCTGGGGTCGGGGTGGTCACCAGACCGTTGTACCCAGGCCGTTGAGCCGACATGACCCTGTGACCCGGGGCCTGGGTAAAAATCCAACCCGGGGACCCGGGCATGGGACGTGACATGACCCGACCTGGGTCCGGGGTCCCGACCTGACCCGGTGACCTGGGCCGGGGACCCCACGTGACCCGGGGACCTGGGGCCGGGGATGTCACCCGACACTGGTTCCCGGGGCAGCGACCCGATACGACCCGGGGACCTGGGTCCGGGGTCCCGACCTGACCCGCTGACCTGGGGCCGGTGTCCCCACGTGACCCGGGGTCCTGGTGCCGGGGTCCCCACGTGACCCGGGGACCCGAGCCGGGGTCCCCACGTGACCCGGTGACCTGAGGCCGGGGTCCCCACGTGACCCGGTGACCTGGGGCCGGGGTCCCCACGTGACCCGGGGTCCTGGTGCCGGGGTCCCCACGTGACCCGGGGACCCGGGCCGGGGACCCCACGTGACCCGGTGACCTGGTGCCGGTGTCCCCACGTGACCCGGGGACCCGGGCCGGGGACATCACGTGACCCGGTCACCTGGGGCCGGGGTCCCCACGTGACCCGGTCACCTGGGGCCGGGGTCCCCACGTGACCCGGGGTCGTGGTGCCGGGGTCCCCACGTGACCCGGTGACCTGGGGCCGGGGTCCCCACGTGACGCGGTGACCTGGGGCCGGGGTCCCCACGTGACCCGGGGTCCTGGTGCCTGGGTTCCCACGTGACCCAGGGTCCTGGTGCCGGTGTCCCCACGTGACCCGGTGACCTGGGGTCGGGGTCCCCACGTGACCCGGTGACCTGGGGCCGGGGTCCCCACGTGACCCGGGGACCCGGGCCGGGGACATCACGTGACCCGGTCACCTGGGGCCGGGGTCCCCACGAGACCCGGTCACCTGGGGCCGGGGTCCCCACGTGACCCGGGGTCCTGGTGCCGGTGTCCCCACGTGACCCGGTCACCTGGGGCCCGGGTCCCCACGTGACCCGGTCACCTGGGGCCGGGGTCCCCACGTGACCTGGGGACCCGGGCCGGGGACCCCACGTGACCCGGGGACCTGGGGCCGGGGATGTCACCCGACACTGGTACCCGGGGCAGCGACCCGATACGACCCGGGGACCTGGGTCCGGGGTCCCGACCTGACCCGGTGACCTGGGGCCAGGGTAACCACCTGACCCGGGGACCCGGGCCGGGGACCCGGTATGACTCCGTCTCCCGGGGCCGGGGTGGTCACCTGACACTGCTACCCGGGACAGCGACCCGACATGACCCGGTGACCCGGGGCCGGGGTAACGACCTGTCCAGGGGACCTGGGCCGGGGACCCGACAGGACCCGGTGACCTGGTTCCGGGGTGCCGACCTGACCCGGTGACCTGGGGCTGTGGTGTCGACCGGACTCGGGGACCTGGTCCGGTGTCCCGTCATGACCCGGGGACCTGGGGTCGGGGTGGTCACCAGACCGTTGTACCCAGGCCGTTGAGCCGACATGACCCTGTGACCCGGGGCCTGGGTAAAAATCCAACCCGGGGACCCGGGCATGGGACGTGACATGACCCGACCTGGGTCCGGGGACCCCACGTGACCCGGTGACCTGGTGCCGGGGTCCCCACGTGACCCGGGGACCCGGGCCGGGGACATCACGTGACCCGGTCACCTGGGGCCGGGGTCCCCACGTGACCCGGGGTCCTGGTGCCGGGGACCCCACGTGACCCGGGGACCCGGGCCGGGGTCCCCACGTGACCCGGGGTCCTGGGGCCGGGGTCCACACGTGACCCGCTGACCTGGTGCCGGGGTCCCCAAGTGACCCAGGGACCTGGTGCCGGGGTCCCCACGTGACCCGGGGACCCGGGCCGGGGTCCCCACGTGACCCGGTGACCTGAGGCCGAGGTCCCCACGTGACCCGGTGACCTGGTGCCGGGGTCCCCAAGTGACCAGGGGACCCGGGCCGGGGACCCCACGTGACCCGGTGACCTGGGGCCGGGGTCCCCACGTGACTCGGGGACCCGGGCCGGGGACATCACGTGACCCGGTCACCTGGGGCCGGGGTCCCCACGTGACCCGGGGTCCTGGTGCCGGGGTCCCCACGTGACCCGGTGACCTGAGGCCGGGGTCCCCACGTGACCCGGTGACCTGGGGCCGGGGTCCCCACGTGACCCGGGGACCCGGGCCGGGGACATCACGTGACCCGGTGACCTGGGGCCGGGGTCCCCACGTGACCCGGGGTCCTGGTGCCGGGGTCCCCACGTGACCCGGGGACCCGGGCCGGGGTCCCCACGTGACCCAGGGTCCTGGTGCCGGTGTCCCCACGTGACCCGGGGACCTGGGGCCGGGGTCCGCACGTGACGCGGTGACCTGGGGCCGGGGTCCCCACGTGACCCGGGGACCCGGGCCGGGGTCCCCACGTGACCCGGTCACCTGGGGCCCGGGTCCCCACGTGACCCGGTCACCTGGGGCCGGGGTCCCCACGTGACCTGGGGACCCGGGCCGGGGACCCCACGTGACCCGGGGACCTGGGGCAGGGGATGTCACCCGACACTGGTACCCGGGGCAGCGACCCGATACGACCCGGGGACCTGGGTCCGGGGTCCCGACCTGACCCGGTGACCTGGGGCCAGGGTAACCACCTGACCCGGGGACTCGGGCCGGGGACCCGGTATGACTCCGTCTCCCGGGGCCGGGGTGGTCACCTGACACTGCTACCCGGGACAGCGACCCGACATGACCCGGTGACCCGGGGCCGGGGTAACGACCTGTCCAGGGGACCTGGGCCGGGGACCCGACAGGACCCGGTGACCTGGTTCCGGGGTGCCGACCTGACCCGGTGACCTGGGGCTGTGGTGTCGACCGGACTCGGGGACCTGGTCCGGTGTCCCGTCATGACCCGGGGACCTGGGGTCGGAGTGGTCACCAGACCGTTGTACCCAGGCCGTTGACCCGACATGACCCTGTGACCCGGGGCCTGAGTAAAAATCCGACCCGGGGCCTGGGTAAAAATCCAACCCGGGGACCCGGGGCCGGGTTAACGACCTGTCCAGGGGACCCGGGCCGGGGACCCGACAGGACCCGGTGATCCTTCGCTGGTGTCCCGATGCAACCCGGGGACCCGGGCCGGGGACCCCACGTGACCCGGGGACCTGGGGTCGGGGTGGTCACCAGACCGTTGTACCCAGGCCGTTGAGCCGACATGACCCTGTGACCCGGAGCCTGGGTAAAAATCCAACCCGGGGACCCGGGCATGGGACGTGACATGACCCGACCTGGGTCCGGGGTCCCGACCTGACCCGGTGACCTGGGCCGGGGACCCCACGTGACCCGGGGACCTGGGGCCGGGGATGTCACCCGACACTGGTTCCCGGGGCAGCGACCCGATACGACCCGGGGACCTGGGTCCGGGGTCCCGACCTGACCCGCTGACCTGGGGCCAGGGTAACCACTTGACCCGGGGACCCGGGCCGGGGACCCGGTATGACTCCGTCTCCCGGGGCCGGGGTGGTCACCTGACACTGCTACCCGGGACAGCGACCCGACATGACCCGGTGACCCGGGGCCGGGGTAACGACCTGTCCAGGGGACCTGGGCCGGGGACCCGACAGGACCCGGTGACCTGGTTCCGGGGTGCCGACCTGACCCGGTGACCTGGGGCTGTGGTGTCGACCGGACTCGGGGACCTGGTCCGGTGTCCCGTCATGACCCGGGGACCTGGGGTCGGGGTGGTCACCAGACCGTTGTACCCAGGCCGTTGAGCCGACATGACCCTGTGACCCGGGGCCTGGGTAAAAATCCAACCCGGGGACCCGGGCATGGGACATGACATGACCCGACCTGGGTCCGGGGTCCCGACCTGACCCGCTGACCTGGGGCCGGTGTCCCCACGTGACCCGGGTTCCTGGTGCCGGGGTCCCCACGTGACCCGGGGACCCGAGCCGGGGTCCCCACGTGACCCGGTGACCTGAGGCCGGGGTCCCCACGTGACCCGGTGACCTGGGGCCGGGGTCCCCACGTGACCCGGGGTCCTGGTGCCGGGGTCCCCACGTGACCCGGGGACCCGGGCCGGGGACCCCACGTGACCCGGTGACCTGGGGCCGGGGTCCCCACGTGACCCGGGGACCCGGGCCGGGGACATCACGTGACCCGGTCACCTGGGGCCGGGGTCCCCACGTGACCCGGTCACCTGGGGCCGGGGTCCCCACGTGACCCGGGGTCCTGGTGCCGGGGTCCCCACGTGACCCGGTGACCTGGGGCCGGGGTCCCCACGTGACCCGGTGACCTGGGGCCGGGGTCCCCACGTGACCCGGGGTCCTGGTGCCTGGGTTCCCACGTGACCCAGGGTCCTGGTGCCGGTGTCCCCACGTGACCCGGTGACCTGGGGCCGGGGTCCCCACGTGACCCGGTGACCTGGGGCCGGGGTCCCCACGTGACCCGGGGACCCGGGCCGGGGACATCACGTGACCCGGTCACCTGGGGCCGGGGTCCCCACGAGACCCGGTCACCTGGGGCCGGGGTCCCCACGTGACCCGGGGTCCTGGTGCTGGTGTCCCCACGTGACCCGGTCACCTGGGGCTCGGGTCCCCACGTGACCCGGTCACCTGGGGCCGGGGTCCCCACGTGACCTGGGGACCCGGGCCGGGGACCCCACGTGACCCGGGGACCTGGGGCCGGGGATGTCACCCGACACTGGTACCCGGGGCAGCGACCCGATACGACCCGGGGACCTGGGTCCGGGGTCCCGACCTGACCCGGTGACCTGGGGCCAGGGTAACCACCTGACCCGGGGACCCGGGCCGGGGACCCGGTATGACTCCGTCTCCCGGGGCCGGGGTGGTCACCTGACACTGCTACCCGGGACAGCGACCCGACATGACCCGGTGACCCGGGGCCGGGGTAACGACCTGTCCAGGGGACCTGGGCCGGGGACCCGACAGGACCCGGTGACCTGGTTCCGGGGTGCCGACCTGACCCGGTGACCTGGGGCTGTGGTGTCGACCGGACTCGGGGACCTGGTCCGGTGTCCCGTCATGACCCGGGGACCTGGGGTCGGGGTGGTCACCAGACCGTTGTACCCAGGCCGTTGACCCGACATGACCCTGTGACCCGGGGCCTGGGTAAAAATCCGACCCGGGGCCTGGGTAAAAATCCAACCCGGGGACCCGGGGCCGGGTTAATGACCTGTCCAGGGGACCCGGGCCGGGGACCCGACAGGACCCGGTGATCCTTCGCTGCTGTCCCGATGCAACCCGGGGACCCGGGCCGGGGACCCCACGTGACCCGGGGACCTGGGGCCGGGGATGTCACCCGACACTGGTACCCGGGGCAGCGACCCGATACGACCCGGGGACCTGGGTCCGGGGTCCCGACCTGACCCGGTGACCTGGGGCCAGGGTAACCACCTGACCCGGGGACCCGGGCCGGGGACCCGGTATGACTCCGTCTCCCGGGGCCGGGGTGGTCACCTGACACTGCTACCCGGGACAGCGACCCGACATGACCCGGTGACCCGGGGCCGGGGTAACGACCTGTCCAGGGGACCTGGGCCGGGGACCCGACAGGACCCGGTGACCTGGTTCCGGGGTGCCGACCTGACCCGGTGACCTGGGGCTGTGGTGTCGACCGGACTCGGGGACCTGGTCCGGTGTCCCGTCATGACCCGGGGACCTGGGGTCGGGGTGGTCACCAGACCGTTGTACCCAGGCCGTTGAGCCGACATGACCCTGTGACCCGGAGCCTGGGTAAAAATCCAACCCGGGGACCCGGGCATGGGACGTGACATGACCCGACCTGGGTCCGGGGTCCCGACCTGACCCGGTGACCTGGGCCGGGGACCCCACGTGACCCGGGGACCTGGGGCCGGGGATGTCACCCGACACTGGTTCCCGGGGCAGCGACCCGATACGACCCGGGGACCTGGGTCCGGGGTCCCGACCTGACCCGGTGACCTGGGGCCAGGGTAACCACTTGACCCGGGGACCCGGGCCGGGGACCCGGTATGACTCCGTCTCCCGGGGCCGGGGTGGTCACCTGACACTGCTACCCGGGACAGCGACCCGACATGACCCGGTGACCCGGGGCCGGGGTAACGACCTGTCCAGGGGACCTGGGCCGGGGACCCGACAGGACCCGGTGACCTGGTTCCGGGGTGCCGACCTGACCCGGTGACCTGGGGCTGTGGTGTCGACCGGACTCGGGGACCTGGTCCGGTGTCCCGTCATGACCCGGGGACCTGGGGTCGGGGTGGTCACCAGACCGTTGTACCCAGGCCGTTGAGCCGACATGACCCTGTGACCCGGGGCCTGGGTAAAAATCCAACCCGGGGACCCGGGCATGGGACATGACATGACCCGACCTGGGTCCGGGGTCCCGACCTGACCCGCTGACCTGGGGCCGGTGTCCCCACGTGACCCGGGTTCCTGGTGCCGGGGTCCCCACGTGACCCGGGGACCCGAGCCGGGGTCCCCACGTGACCCGGTGACCTGAGGCCGGGGTCCCCACGTGACCCGGTGACCTGGGGCCGGGGTCCCCACGTGACCCGGGGTCCTGGTGCCGGGGTCCCCACGTGACCCGGGGACCCGGGCCGGGGACCCCACGTGACCCGGTGACCTGGGGCCGGGGTCCCCACGTGACCCGGGGACCCGGGCCGGGGACATCACGTGACCCGGTCACCTGGGGCCGGGGTCCCCACGTGACCCGGTCACCTGGGGCCGGGGTCCCCACGTGACCCGGGGTCCTGGTGCCGGGGTCCCCACGTGACCCGGTGACCTGGGGCCGGGGTCCCCACGTGACCCGGTGACCTGGGGCCGGGGTCCCCACGTGACCCGGGGTCCTGGTGCCTGGGTTCCCACGTGACCCAGGGTCCTGGTGCCGGTGTCCCCACGTGACCCGGTGACCTGGGGCCGGGGTCCCCACGTGACCCGGTGACCTGGGGCCGGGGTCCCCACGTGACCCGGGGACCCGGGCCGGGGACATCACGTGACCCGGTCACCTGGGGCCGGGGTCCCCACGTGACCCGGGGTCCTGGTGCCGGTGTCCCCACGTGACCCGGTCACCTGGGGCCCGGGTCCCCACGTGACCCGGTCACCTGGGGCCGGGGTCCCCACGTGACCTGGGGACCCGGGCCGGGGACCCCACGTGACCCGGGGACCTGGGGCCGGGGATGTCACCCGACACTGGTACCCGGGGCAGCGACCCGATACGACCCGGGGACCTGGGTCCGGGGTCCCGACCTGACCCGGTGACCTGGGGCCAGGGTAACCACCTGACCCGGGGACCCGGGCCGGGGACTCGGTATGACTCCGTCTCCCGGGGCCGGGGTGGTCACCTGACACTGGTACCCGGGACAGCGACCCGACATGACCCGGTGACCCGGGGCCGGGGTAACGACCTGTCCAGGGGACCTGGGCCGGGGACCCGACAGGACCCGGTGACCTGGTTCCGGGGTGCCGACCTGACCCGGTGACCTGGGGCTGTGGTGTCGACCGGACTCGGGGACCTGGTCCGGTGTCCCGTCATGACCCGGGGACCTGGGGTCGGGGTGGTCACCAGACCGTTGTACCCAGGCCGTTGACCCGACATGACCCTGTGACCCGGGGCCTGGGTAAAAATCCGACCCGGGGCCTGGGTAAAAATCCAACCCGGGGACCCGGGGCCGGGTTAACGACCTGTCCAGGGGACCCGGGCCGGGGACCCGACAGGACCCGGTGATCCTTCGCTGCTGTCCCGATGCAACCCGGGGACCCGGGCCGGGGACCCCACGTGACCCGGGGACCTGGGGCCGGGGATGTCACCCGACACTGGTACCCGGGGCAGCGACCCGATACGACCCGGGGACCTGGGTCCGGGGTCCCGACCTGACCCGGTGACCTGGGGCCAGGGTAACCACCTGACCCGGGGACCCGGGCCGGGGACCCGGTATGACTCCGTCTCCCGGGGCCGGGGTGGTCACCTGACACTGCTACCCGGGACAGCGACCCGACATGACCCGGTGACCCGGGGCCGGGGTAACGACCTGTCCAGGGGACCTGGGCCGGGGACCCGACAGGACCCGGTGACCTGGTTCCGGGGTGCCGACCTGACCCGGTGACCTGGGGCTGTGGTGTCGACCGGACTCGGGGACCTGGTCCGGTGTCCCGTCATGACCCGGGGACCTGGGGTCGGGGTGGTCACCAGACCGTTGTACCCAGGCCGTTGAGCCGACATGACCCTGTGACCCGGAGCCTGGGTAAAAATCCAACCCGGGGACCTGGGCATGGGACGTGACATGACCCGACCTGGGTCCGGGGTCCCGACCTGACCCGGTGACCTGGGCCGGGGACCCCACGTGACCCGGGGACCTGGGGCCGGGGATGTCACCCGACACTGGTACCCGGGGCAGCGACCCGATACGACCCGGGGACCTGGGTCCGGGGTCCCGACCTGACCCGCTGACCTGGGGCCGGTGTCCCCACGTGACACGGGGTCCTGGTGCCGGGGTCCCCACGTGACCCGGGGACCCGAACCGGGGTCCCCACGTGACCCGGTGACCTGAGGCCGGGGTCCCCACGTGACCCGGTGACCTGGGGCCGGGGTCCCCACGTGACCCGGGGTCCTGGTGCCTGGGTTCCCACGTGACCCGGGGACCCGGGCCGGGGTCCCCACGTGACCCGGGGTCCTGGTGCCGGTGTCCCCACGTGACCCGGGGACCCGGGCCGGGGACCCCACGTGACCCGGTGACCTGGGGCCGGGGTCCCCACGTGACCCGGGGACCCGGGACGGGGACATCACGTGACCCGGTCACCTGGGGCCGGGGTCCCCACGTGACCCGGAGTCCTGGTGCCGGTGTCCCCACGTGACCCGGGGACCCGGGCCGGGAACCCCACGTGACCCGGGGACCTGGGGCCGGGGTCCCCACGTGACCCGGGGACCCGGGCCGGGGACATCACGTGACCCGGTCACCTGGGGCCGCGGTCCCCACGTGACCCGGGGTCCTGGTGCCGGGGTCCCCACGTGACCCGGGGACCCGGGCCGGGGTCCCCACGTGACCCAGGGTCCTGGTGCCGGTGTCCCCACGTGACCCGGTGACCTGGGGCCGGGGTCCCCACGTGACCCGGTGACCTGGGGCCGGGGTCCCCACGTGACCCGGGGACCCGGGCCGGGGTCCCCACGTGACCCAGGGTCCTGGTGCCGGTGTCCCCACGTGACCCGGTGACCTGGGGCCGGGGTCCCCACGTGACCCGGTGACCTGGGGCCGGGGTCCCCACGTGACCCGGGGACCTGGGGCGAGGGTCCCCACGTGACCCGGGGTCCTGGTGCCGGGGTCCCCAAGTGACCCAGGGACCCGGGCCGGGGACCCCACGTGACCCGGTCACCTGAGGCCGAGGTCTCCACGTGACCCGGTGACCTGGGGCCGGGGTCCCCACGTGACCCAGGGTCCTGGTGCCGGTGACCCCACGTGACCCGGTGACCTGGGGCCGGGGTCCCCACGTGACCCGGTGACCTGGGGCCGGGGTCCCCACGTGACCCGGGGACCCGGGCCGGGGTCCCCACGTGACCCAGGGTCCTGGTGCCGGTGACCCCACGTGACCCGGTGACCTGGGGCCGGGGTCCCCACGTGACCCGGTGACCTGGGGCCGGGGTCCCCACGTGACCCGGGGACCTGGGGCGAGGGTCCCCACGTGACCCGGTGACCTGAGGCCGAGGTCCCCACGTGACCCGGTGACATGGGGCGAGGGTCCCCACGTGACCCGGGGTCCTGGTGCCGGGGTTCCCACGTGACCCGGGGACCCGGGCCGGGGTCCCCACGTGACCCGGGGTCCTGTTGCCGGTGTCCCCACGTGACCCGGGGACCCGGGCCGGGGACCCCACGTGACCCGGGGACCTGGGGCCGGGGTCCCCACGTGACCCGGGGACCCGGGCCGGGGACATCACGTGACCCGGTCACCTGGGGCCGGGGTCCCCACGTGACCCGGGGTCCTGGTGCCGGGGTCCCCACGTAACCCGGGGACCCGGGCCGGGGTCCCCACGTGACCCAGGGTCCTGGTGCCGGTGTCCCCACGTGACCCGGGGACCTGGGGCCGGGGTCCGCACGTGACCCGGTGACCTGGGGCACGGGTCCCCACGTGACCCGGTCACCTGGGGCCGGGGTCCCCACGTGACCCGGTCACCTGGGGCCCGGGTCCCCACGTGACCCGGTCACCTGGGGCCGGGGTCCCCACGTGACCCGGGGACCTGGGGCCGGGGATGTCACCCGACACTGGTACCCGGGGCAGCGACCCGATACGACCCGGGGACCTGGGGCCAGGGTAACCACCTGACCCGGGGACCCGGGCCGGGGACTCGGTATGACTCCGTCTCCCGGGGCCGGGGTGGTCACCTGACACTGCTACCCGGGACAGCGACCCGACATGACCCGGTGACCCGGGGCCGGGGTAACGACCTGTCCAGGGGACCTGGGCCGGGGACCCGACAGGACCCGGTGACCTGGTTCCGGGGTGCCGACCTGACCCGGTGACCTGGGGCTGTGGTGTCGACCGGACTCGGGGACCTGGTCCGGTGTCCCGTCATGACCCGGGGACCTGGTGTCGGGGTGGTCACCAGACCGTTGTACCCAGGCCGTTGACCCGACATGACCCTGTGAACCGGGGCCTGAGTAAAAATCCGACCTGGGGCCTGGGTAAAAATCCAACCCGGGGACCCGGGGCCGGGTTAACGACCTGTCCAGGGGACCCGGGCCGGGGACCCGACAGGACCCGGTGATCCTTCGCTGGTGTCCCGATGCAACCCGGGGACCCGGGCCGGGGACCCCACGTGACCCGGGGACCTGGGGCAGGGGATGTCACCCGACACTGGTACCCGGGGCAGCGACCCGATACGACCCGGGGACCTGGGTCCGGGGTCCCGACCTGACCCGGTGACCTGGGGCCAGGGTAACCACCTGACCCGGGGACCCGGGCCGGGGACCCGGTATGACTCCGTCTCCCGGGGCCGGGGTGGTCACCTGACACTGCTACCCGGGACAGCGACCCGACATGACCCGGTGACCCGGGGCCGGGGTAACGACCTGTCCAGGGGACCTGGGCCGGGGACCCGACAGGACCCGGTGACCTGGTTCCGGGGTGCCGACCTGACCCGGTGACCTGGGGCTGTGGTGTCGACCGGACTCGGGGACCTGGTCCGGTGTCCCGTCATGACCCGGGGACCTGGGGTCGGGGTGGTCACCAGACCGTTGTACCCAGGCCGTTGAGCCGACATGACCCTGTGACCCGGAGCCTGGGTAAAAATCCAACCCGGGGACCCGGGCATGGGACGTGACATGACCCGACCTGGGTCCGGGGTCCCGACCTGACCCGGTGACCTGGGGCCAGGGTAACCACCTGACCCGGGGACCCGGGCCGGGGACTTGGTATGACTCCGTCTCCCGGGGCCGGGGTGGTCACCTGACACTGCTACCCGGGACAGCGACCCGACACGACCCGGTGACCCGGGGCCGGGGTAACGACCTGTCCAGGGGACCTGGGCCGGGGACCCGACATGACCCGGTGACCTGGTTCCGGGGTGCCGACCTGACCCGGTGACCTGGGGCTGTGGTGTCGACCGGACTCGGGGACCTGGTCCGGTGTCCCGTCATGACCCGGGGACCTGGGGTCGGGGTGGTCACCAGACCGTTGTACCCAGGCCGTTGACCCGACATGACCCTGTGACCCGGGGCCTGGGTAAAAATCCGACCCGGGGCCTGGGTAAAAATCCAACCCGGGGACCCGGGGCCGGGTTAACGACCTGTCCAGGGGACCCGGGCCGGGGACCCGACAGGACCCGGTGATCCTTCGCTGCTGTCCCGATGCAACCCGGGGACCCGGGCCGGGGACCCCACGTGACCCGGGGACCTGGGGCCGGGGATGTCACCCGACACTGGTACCCGGGGCAGCGACCCGATACGACCCGGGGACCTGGGTCCGGGGTCCCGACCTGACCCGGTGACCTGGGGCCAGGGTAACCACCTGACCCGGGGACCCGGGCCGGGGACCCGGTATGACTCCGTCTCCCGGGGCCGGGGTGGTCACCTGACACTGCTACCCGGGACAGCGACCCGACATGACCCGGTGACCCGGGGCCGGGGTAACGACCTGTCCAGGGGACCTGGGCCGGGGACCCGACAGGACCCGGTGACCTGGTTCCGGGGTGCCGACCTGACCCGGTGACCTGGGGCTGTGGTGGCGACCGGACTCGGGGACCTGGTCCGGTGTCCCGTCATGACCCGGGGACCTGGGGTCGGGGTGGTCACCAGACCGTTGTACCCAGGCCGTTGAGCCGACATGACCCTGTAACCCGGGGCCTGGGTAAAAATCCAACCCGGGGACCCGGGCATGGGACGTGACATGACCCGACCTGGGTCCGGGGACCCCACGTGACCCGGTGACCTGGGGCCGTTGTCCCCAAGTGACCCGGGGACCCGGGCCGGGGACATCACGTGACCCGGTCACCTGGGGCCGGGGTCCCCACGTGACCCGGGGTCCTGGTGCCGGGGTCCCCACGTGAACCGGGGTCCTGGTGCCGGGGTCCCCACGTGACCCGGTGACCTGAGGCCGGGGTCCCCACGTGACCCGGTGACCTGGGGCCGGGGTCCCCACGTGACCCGGGGTCCTGGTGCCGGGGTTTCCACTTGACCCGGGGACCCGGTCCGGGGTCCCCACGTGACCCGGGGTCCTGTTGCCGGTGTCCCCACATGACCCGGGGACCCGGGCCGGGGACCCCACGTGACCCGGTGACCTGGGGCCGGGGTCCCCACGTGACCCGGGGACCCGGGCCGGGGACATCACGTGACCCGGTGACCTGGGGCCGGGGTCCCCACGTGACCCGGGGTCCTGGTGCCGGGGTCCCCACGTGACCCGGGGACCCGGGCCGGGGTCCCCACGTGACCCAGGGTCCTGGTGCCGGTGTCCCCACGTGACCCGGGGACCTGGGGCCGGGGTCGGCACGTGACGCGGTGACCTGGGGCCGGGGTCCCCACGTGACCCGGGGACCCGGGCCGGGGTCCCCACGTGACCCGGTCACCTGGGGCCCGGGTCCCCACGTGACCCGGTCACCTGGGGCCGGGGTCCCCACGTGACCTGGGGACCCGGGCCGGGGACCCCACGTGACCCGGGGACCTGGGGCAGGGGATGTCACCCGACACTGGTACCCGGGGCAGCGACCCGATACGACCCGGGGACCTGGGTCCGGGGTCCCGACCTGACCCGGTGACCTGGGGCCAGGGTAACCACCTGACCCGGGGACCCGGGCCGGGGACTCGGTATGACTCCGTCTCCCGGGGCCGGGGTGGTCACCTGACACTGGTACCCGGGACAGCGACCCGACATGACCCGGTGACCCGGGGCCGGGGTAACGACCTGTCCAGGGGACCTGGGCCGGGGACCCGACAGGACCCGGTGACCTGGTTCCGGGGTGCCGACCTGACCCGGTGACCTGGGGCTGTGGTGTCGACCGGACTCGGGGACCTGGTCCGGTGTCCCGTCATGACCCGGGGACCTGGGGTAGGGGTGGTCACCAGACCGTTGTACCCAGGCCGTTGACCCGACATGACCCTGTGACCCGGTGCCTGGGTAAAAATCCAACCCGGGGACCCGGGCATGGGACGTGACATGACCCGACCTGGGTCCGGGGTCCCGACCTGACCCGGTGACCTGGGGCCAGGGTAACCACCTGACCCGGGGACTCGGGCCGGGGACCCGGTATGACTCCGTCTCCCGGGGCCGGGGTGGTCACCTGACACTGCTACCCGGGACAGCGACCCGACATGACCCGGTGACCCGGGGCCGGGGTAACGACCTGTCCAGGGGACCTGGGCCGGGGACCCGACAGGACCCGGTGACCTGGTTCCGGGGTGCCGACCTGACCCGGTGACCTGGGGCTGTGGTGTCGACCGGACTCGGGGACCTGGTCCGGTGTCCCGTCATGACCCGGGGACCTGGGGTCGGGGTGGTCACCAGACCGTTGTACCCAGGCCGTTGAGCCGACATGACCCTGTGACCCGGAGCCTGGGTAAAAATCCAACCCGGGGACCCGGGCATGGGACGTGACATGACCCGACCTGGGTCCGGGGTCCCGACCTGACCCGGTGACCTGGGCCGGGGACCCCACGTGACCCGGGGACCTGGGGCCGGGGATGTCACCCGACACTGGTTCCCGGGGCAGCGACCCGATACGACCCGGGGACCTGGGTCCGGGGTCCCGACCTGACCCGCTGACCTGGGGCCGGTGTCCCCACGTGACCCGGGGTCCTGGTGCCGGGGTCCCCACGTGACCCGGGGACCCGAGCCGGGGTCCCCACGTGACCCGGTGACCTGAGGCCGGGGTCCCCACGTGACCCGGTGACCTGGGGCCGGGGTCCCCACGTGACCCGGGGTCCTGGTGCCGGGGTCCCCACGTGACCCGGGGACCCGGGCCGGGGACCCCACGTGACCCGGTGACCTGGTGCCGGTGTCCCCACGTGACCCGGGGACCCGGGCCGGGGACATCACGTGACCCGGTCACCTGGGGCCGGGGTCCCCACGTGACCCGGTCACCTGGGGCCGGGGTCCCCACGTGACCCGGGGTCGTGGTGCCGGGGTCCCCACGTGACCCGGTGACCTGGGGCCGGGGTCCCCACGTGACGCGGTGACCTGGGGCCGGGGTCCCCACGTGACCCGGGGTCCTGGTGCCTGGGTTCCCACGTGACCCAGGGTCCTGGTGCCGGTGTCCCCACGTGACCCGGTGACCTGGGGTCGGGGTCCCCACGTGACCCGGTGACCTGGGGCCGGGGTCCCCACGTGACCCGGGGACCCGGGCCGGGGACATCACGTGACCCGGTCACCTGGGGCCGGGGTCCCCACGAGACCCGGTCACCTGGGGCCGGGGTCCCCACGTGACCCGGGGTCCTGGTGCCGGTGTCCCCACGTGACCCGGTCACCTGGGGCCCGGGTCCCCACGTGACCCGGTCACCTGGGGCCGGGGTCCCCACGTGACCTGGGGACCCGGGCCGGGGACCCCACGTGACCCGGGGACCTGGGGCCGGGGATGTCACCCGACACTGGTACCCGGGGCAGCGACCCGATACGACCCGGGGACCTGGGTCCGGGGTCCCGACCTGACCCGGTGACCTGGGGCCAGGGTAACCACCTGACCCGGGGACCCGGGCCGGGGACCCGGTATGACTCCGTCTCCCGGGGCCGGGGTGGTCACCTGACACTGCTACCCGGGACAGCGACCCGACATGACCCGGTGACCCGGGGCCGGGGTAACGACCTGTCCAGGGGACCTGGGCCGGGGACCCGACAGGACCCGGTGACCTGGTTCCGGGGTGCCGACCTGACCCGGTGACCTGGGGCTGTGGTGTCGACCGGACTCGGGGACCTGGTCCGGTGTCCCGTCATGACCCGGGGACCTGGGGTCGGGGTGGTCACCAGACCGTTGTACCCAGGCCGTTGAGCCGACATGACCCTGTGACCCGGGGCCTGGGTAAAAATCCAACCCGGGGACCCGGGCATGGGACGTGACATGACCCGACCTGGGTCCGGGGACCCCACGTGACCCGGTGACCTGGTGCCGGGGTTCCCCACGTGACCCGGGGACCCGGGCCGGGGACATCACGTGACCCGGTCACCTGGGGCCGGGGTCCCCACGTGACCCGGGGTCCTGGTGCCGGGGACCCCACGTGACCCGGGGACCCGGGCCGGGGTCCCCACGTGACCCGGGGTCCTGGGGCCGGGGTCCACACGTGACCCGCTGACCTGGTGCCGGGGTCCCCAAGTGACCCAGGGACCTGGTGCCGGGGTCCCCACGTGACCCGGGGACCCGGGCCGGGGTCCCCACGTGACCCGGTGACCTGAGGCCGAGGTCCCCACGTGACCCGGTGACCTGGTGCCGGGGTCCCCAAGTGACCAGGGGACCCGGGCCGGGGACCCCACGTGACCCGGTGACCTGGGGCCGGGGTCCCCACGTGACTCGGGGACCCGGGCCGGGGACATCACGTGACCCGGTCACCTGGGGCCGGGGTCCCCACGTGACCCGGGGTCCTGGTGCCGGGGTCCCCACGTGACCCGGTGACCTGAGGCCGGGGTCCCCACGTGACCCGGTGACCTGGGGCCGGGGTCCCCACGTGACCCGGGGACCCGGGCCGGGGACATCACGTGACCCGGTGACCTGGGGCCGGGGTCCCCACGTGACCCGGGGTCCTGGTGCCGGGGTCCCCACGTGACCCGGGGACCCGGGCCGGGGTCCCCACGTGACCCAGGGTCCTGGTGCCGGTGTCCCCACGTGACCCGGGGACCTGGGGCCGGGGTCCGCACGTGACGCGGTGACCTGGGGCCGGGGTCCCCACGTGACCCGGGGACCCGGGCCGGGGTCCCCACGTGACCCGGTCACCTGGGGCCCGGGTCCCCACGTGACCCGGTCACCTGGGGCCGGGGTCCCCACGTGACCTGGGGACCCGGGCCGGGGACCCCACGTGACCCGGGGACCTGGGGCAGGGGATGTCACCCGACACTGGTACCCGGGGCAGCGACCCGATACGACCCGGGGACCTGGGTCCGGGGTCCCGACCTGACCCGGTGACCTGGGGCCAGGGTAACCACCTGACCCGGGGACTCGGGCCGGGGACCCGGTATGACTCCGTCTCCCGGGGCCGGGGTGGTCACCTGACACTGCTACCCGGGACAGCGACCCGACATGACCCGGTGACCCGGGGCCGGGGTAACGACCTGTCCAGGGGACCTGGGCCGGGGACCCGACAGGACCCGGTGACCTGGTTCCGGGGTGCCGACCTGACCCGGTGACCTGGGGCTGTGGTGTCGACCGGACTCGGGGACCTGGTCCGGTGTCCCGTCATGACCCGGGGACCTGGGGTCGGAGTGGTCACCAGACCGTTGTACCCAGGCCGTTGACCCGACATGACCCTGTGACCCGGGGCCTGAGTAAAAATCCGACCCGGGGCCTGGGTAAAAATCCAACCCGGGGACCCGGGGCCGGGTTAACGACCTGTCCAGGGGACCCGGGCCGGGGACCCGACAGGACCCGGTGATCCTTCGCTGGTGTCCCGATGCAACCCGGGGACCCGGGCCGGGGACCCCACGTGACCCGGGGACCTGGGGCAGGGGATGTCACCCGACACTGGTACCCGGGGCAGCGACCCGATACGACCCGGGGACCTGGGTCCGGGGTCCCGACCTGACCCGGTGACCTGGGGCCAGGGTAACCACTTGACCCGGGGACCCGGGCCGGGGACCCGGTATGACTCCGTCTCCCGGGGCCGGGGTGGTCACCTGACACTGCTACCCGGGACAGCGACCCGACATGACCCGGTGACCCGGGGCCGGGGTAACGACCTGTCCAGGGGACCTGGGCCGGGGACCCGACAGGACCCGGTGACCTGGTTCCGGGGTGCCGACCTGACCCGGTGACCTGGGGCTGTGGTGTCGACCGGACTCGGGGACCTGGTCCGGTGTCCCGTCATGACCCGGGGACCTGGGGTCGGGGTGGTCACCAGACCGTTGTACCCAGGCCATTGAGCCGACATGACCCTGTGACCCGGAGCCTGGGTAAAAATCCAACCCGGGGACCCGGGCATGGGACGTGACATGACCCGACCTGGGTCCGGGGTCCCGACCTGACCCGGTGACCTGGGCCGGGGACCCCACGTGACCCGGGGACCTGGGGCCGGGGATGTCACCCGACACTGGTTCCCGGGGCAGCGACCCGATACGACCCGGGGACCTGGGTCCAGGGTCCCGACCTGACCCGCTGACCTGGGGCCAGGGTAACCACTTGACCCGGGGACCCGGGCCGGGGACCCGGTATGACTCCGTCTCCCGGGGCCGGGGTGGTCACCTGACACTGCTACCCGGGACAGCGACCCGACATGACCCGGTGACCCGGGGCCGGGGTAACGACCTGTCCAGGGGACCTGGGCCGGGGACCCGACAGGACCCGGTGACCTGGTTCCGGGGTGCCGACCTGACCCGGTGACCTGGGGCTGTGGTGTCGACCGGACTCGGGGACCTGGTCCGGTGTCCCGTCATGACCCGGGGACCTGGGGTCGGGGTGGTCACCAGACCGTTGTACCCAGGCCGTTGAGCCGACATGACCCTGTGACCCGGGGCCTGGGTAAAAATCCAACCCGGGGACCCGGGCATGGGACATGACATGACCCGACCTGGGTCCGGGGTCCCGACCTGACCCGCTGACCTGGGGCCGGTGTCCCCACGTGACCCGGGGTCCTGGTGCCGGGGTCCCCACGTGACCCGGGGACCCGAGCCGGGGTCCCCACGTGACCCGGTGACCTGAGGCCGGGGTCCCCACGTGACCCGGTGACCTGGGGCCGGGGTCCCCACGTGACCCGGGGTCCTGGTGCCGGGGTCCCCACGTGACCCGGGGACCCGGGCCGGGGACCCCACGTGACCCGGTGACCTGGGGCCGGGGTCCCCACGTGACCCGGGGACCCGGGCCGGGGACATCACGTGACCCGGTCACCTGGGGCCGGGGTCCCCACGTGACCCGGTCACCTGGGGCCGGGGTCCCCACGTGACCCGGGGTCCTGGTGCCGGGGTCCCCACGTGACCCGGTGACCTGGGGCCGGGGTCCCCACGTGACCCGGGGTCCTGGTGCCTGGGTTCCCACGTGACCCAGGGTCCTGGTGCCGGTGTCCCCACGTGACCCGGTGACCTGGGGCCGGGGTCCCCACGTGACCCGGTGACCTGGGGCCGGGGTCCCCACGTGACCCGGGGACCCGGGCCGGGGACATCACGTGACCCGGTCACCTGGGGCCGGGGTCCCCACGAGACCCGGTCACCTGGGGCCGGGGTCCCCACGTGACCCGGGGTCCTGGTGCTGGTGTCCCCACGTGACCCGGTCACCTGGGGCCCGGGTCCCCACGTGACCCGGTCACCTGGGGCCGGGGTCCCCACGTGACCTGGGGACCCGGGCCGGGGACCCCACGTGACCCGGGGACCTGGGGCCGGGGATGTCACCCGACACTGGTACCCGGGGCAGCGACCCGATACGACCCGGGGACCTGGGTCCGGGGTCCCGACCTGACCCGGTGACCTGGGGCCAGGGTAACCACCTGACCCGGGGACCCGGGCCGGGGACCCGGTATGACTCCGTCTCCCGGGGCCGGGGTGGTCACCTGACACTGCTACCCGGGACAGCGACCCGACATGACCCGGTGACCCGGGGCCGGGGTAACGACCTGTCCAGGGGACCTGGGCCGGGGACCCGACAGGACCCGGTGACCTGGTTCCGGGGTGCCGACCTGACCCGGTGACCTGGGGCTGTGGTGTCGACCGGACTCGGGGACCTGGTCCGGTGTCCCGTCATGACCCGGGGACCTGGGGTCGGGGTGGTCACCAGACCGTTGTACCCAGGCCGTTGACCCGACATGACCCTGTGACCCGGGGCCTGGGTAAAAATCCGACCCGGGGCCTGGGTAAAAATCCAACCCGGGGACCCGGGGCCGGGTTAACGACCTGTCCAGGGGACCCGGGCCGGGGACCCGACAGGACCCGGTGATCCTTCGCTGGTGTCCCGATGCAACCCGGGGACCCGGGCCGGGGACCCCACGTGACCCGGGGACCTGGGGCCGGGGATGTCACCCGACACTGGTACCCGGGGCAGCGACCCGATACGACCCGGGGACCTGGGTCCGGGGTCCCGACCTGACCCGGTGACCTGGGGCCAGGGTAACCACCTGACCCGGGGACCCGGGCCGGGGACCCGGTATGACTCCGTCTCCCGGGGCCGGGGTGGTCACCTGACACTGCTACCCGGGACAGCGACCCGACATGACCCGGTGACCCGGGGCCGGGGTAACGACCTGTCCAGGGGACCTGGGCCGGGGACCCGACAGGACCCGGTGACCTGGTTCCGGGGTGCCGACCTGACCCGGTGACCTGGGGCTGTGGTGTCGACCGGACTCGGGGACCTGGTCCGGTGTCCCGTCATGACCCGGGGACCTGGGGTCGGGGTGGTCACCAGACCGTTGTACCCAGGCCGTTGAGCCGACATGACCCTGTGACCCGGAGCCTGGGTAAAAATCCAACCCGGGGACCCGGGCATGGGACGTGACATGACCCGACCTGGGTCCGGGGTCCCGACCTGACCCGGTGACCTGGGCCGGGGACCCCACGTGACCCGGGGACCTGGGGCCGGGGATGTCACCCGACACTGGTTCCCGGGGCAGCGACCCGATACGACCCGGGGACCTGGGTCCGGGGTCCCGACCTGACCCGGTGACCTGGGGCCAGGGTAACCACTTGACCCGGGGACCCGGGCCGGGGACCCGGTATGACTCCGTCTCCCGGGGCCGGGGTGGTCACCTGACACTGCTACCCGGGACAGCGACCCGACATGACCCGGTGACCCGGGGCCGGGGTAACGACCTGTCCAGGGGACCTGGGCCGGGGACCCGACAGGACCCGGTGACCTGGTTCCGGGGTGCCGACCTGACCCGGTGACCTGGGGCTGTGGTGTCGACCGGACTCGGGGACCTGGTCCGGTGTCCCGTCATGACCCGGGGACCTGGGGTCGGGGTGGTCACCAGACCGTTGTACCCAGGCCGTTGAGCCGACATGACCCTGTGACCCGGGGCCTGGGTAAAAATCCAACCCGGGGACCCGGGCATGGGACATGACATGACCCAACCTGGGTCCGGGGTCCCGACCTGACCCGCTGACCTGAGGCCGGTGTCCCCACGTGACCCGGGTTCCTGGTGCCGGGGTCCCCACGTGACCCGGGGACCCGAGCCGGGGTCCCCACGTGACCCGGTGACCTGAGGCCGGGGTCCCCACGTGACCCGGTGACCTGGGGCCGGGGACCCCACGTGACCCGGTGACCTGGGGCCGGGGTCCCCACGTGACCCGGGGACCCGGGCCGGGGACATCACGTGACCCGGTCACCTGGGGCCGGGGTCCCCACGTGACCCGGTCACCTGGGGCCGGGGTCCCCACGTGACCCGGGGTCCTGGTGCCGGGGTCCCCACGTGACCCGGTGACCTGGGGCCGGGGTCCCCACGTGACCCGGTGACCTGGGGCCGGGGTCCCCACGTGACCCGGGGTCCTGGTGCCTGGGTTCCCACGTGACCCAGGGTCCTGGTGCCGGTGTCCCCACGTGACCCGGTGACCTGGGGCCGGGGTCCCCACGTGACCCGGTGACCTGGGGCCGGGGTCCCCACGTGACCCGGGGACCCGGGCCGGGGACATCACGTGACCCGGTCACCTGGGGCCGGGGTCCCCACGAGACCCGGTCACCTGGGGCCGGGGTCCCCACGTGACCCGGGGTCCTGGTGCCGGTGTCCCCACGTGACCCGGTCACCTGGGGCCCGGGTCCCCACGTGACCCGGTCACCTGGGGCCGGGGTCCCCACGTGACCTGGGGACCCGGGCCGGGGACCCCACGTGACCCGGGGACCTGGGGCCGGGGATGTCACCCGACACTGGTACCCGGGGCAGCGACCCGATACGACCCGGGGACCTGGGTCCGGGGTCCCGACCTGACCCGGTGACCTGGGGCCAGGGTAACCACCTGACCCGGGGACCCGGGCCGGGGACTCGGTATGACTCCGTCTCCCGGGGCCGGGGTGGTCACCTGACACTGGTACCCGGGACAGCGACCCGACATGACCCGGTGACCCGGGGCCGGGGTAACGACCTGTCCAGGGGACCTGGGCCGGGGACCCGACAGGACCCGGTGACCTGGTTCCGGGGTGCCGACCTGACCCGGTGACCTGGGGCTGTGGTGTCGACCGGACTCGGGGACCTGGTCCGGTGTCCCGTCATGACCCGGGGACCTGGGGTCGGGGTGGTCACCAGACCGTTGTACCCAGGCCGTTGACCCGACATGACCCTGTGACCCGGGGCCTGGGTAAAAATCCGACCCGGGGCCTGGGTAAAAATCCAACCCGGGGACCCGGGGCCGGGTTAACGACCTGTCCAGGGGACCCGGGCCGGGGACCCGACAGGACCCGGTGATCCTTCGCTGCTGTCCCGATGCAACCCGGGGACCCGGGCCGGGGACCCCACGTGACCCGGGGACCTGGGGCCGGGGATGTCACCCGACACTGGTACCCGGGGCAGCGACCCGATACGACCCGGGGACCTGGGTCCGGGGTCCCGACCTGACCCGGTGACCTGGGGCCAGGGTAACCACCTGACCCGGGGACCCGGGCCGGGGACCCGGTATGACTCCGTCTCCCGGTGCCGGGGTGGTCACCTGACACTGCTACCCGGGACAGCGACCCGACATGACCCGGTGACCCGGGGCCGGGGTAACGACCTGTCCAGGGGACCTGGGCCGGGGACCCGACAGGACCCGGTGACCTGGTTCCGGGGTGCCGACCTGACCCGGTGACCTGGGGCTGTGGTGTCGACCGGACTCGGGGACCTGGTCCGGTGTCCCGTCATGACCCGGGGACCTGGGGTCGGGGTGGTCACCAGACCGTTGTACCCAGGCCGTTGAGCCGACATGACCCTGTGACCCGGAGCCTGGGTAAAAATCCAACCCGGGGACCCGGGCATGGGACGTGACATGACCCGACCTGGGTCCGGGGTCCCGACCTGACCCGGTGACCTGGGGCCGGTGTCCCCACGTGACCCGGGGTCCTGAGCCGGGGTCCCCACGTGACCCGGTGACCTGAGGCCGGGGTCCCCACGTGACCCGGTGACCTGGGGCCGGGGTCCCCACGTGACCCGGGGTCCTGGTGCCGGGGTCCCCACGTGACCCGGGGACCCGGGCCGGGGACCCCACGTGACCCGGTGACCTGGGGCCGGGGTCCCCACGTGACCCGGGGACCCGGGCCGGGGACATCACGTGACCCGGTCACCTGGGGCCGGGGTCCCCACGTGACCCGGTCACCTGGGGCCGGGGTCCCCACGTGACCCGGGGTCCTGGTGCCGGGGTCCCCACGTGACCCGGTGACCTGAGGCCGGGGTCCCCACGTGACCCGGTGACCTGGGGCCGGGGTCCCCACGTGACCCGGGGTCCTGGTGCCTGGGTCCCTACGTGACCCGGGGTCCTGGTGCCGGTGTCCCCACGTGACCCGGGGACCCGGGCCGGGGACCCCACGTGACCCGGTGACCTGGGGCCGGGGTCCCCACGTGACCCGGGGACCCGGGCCGGGGACATCACGTGACCCGGTCACCTGGGGCCGGGGTCCCCACGTGACCCGGGGTCCTGGTGCCGGGGTCCCCACGTGATCCGGGGACCCGGGCCGGGGTCCCCACGTGACCCAGGGTCCTGGTGCCGGTGTCCCCACGTGACCCGGGGACCTGGGGCCGGGGTCCCACGTGACCCGGTGACCTGGTGCCGGGGTCCCCACGTGACCCGGTGACCTGGGGCCGGGGTCCCCACGTGACCCGGGGACCCGGGCCGGGGACATCACGTGACCCGGTCACCTGGGGCCGGGGTCCCCACGTGACCCGGTCACCTGGGGCCGGGGTCCCCACGTGACCCGGGGTCCTGGTGCCGGTGTCCCCACGTGACCCGGTCACCTGGGGCCCGGGTCCCCACGTGACCCGGTCACCTGGGGCCGGGGTCCCCACGTGACCTGGAGACCCGGGCCGGGACCCCACGTGACCCGGGGACCTGGGGCCGGGGATGTCACCCGACACTGGTACCCGGGGCAGCGACCCGATACGACCCGGGGACCTGGGTCCGGGGTCCCGACCTGACCCGGTGACCTGGGGCCAGGGTAACCACCTGACCCGGGGACCCGGGCCGGGGACTCGGTATGACTCCGTCTCCCGGGGCCGGGGTGGTCACCTGACACTGGTACCCGGGACAGCGACCCGACATGACCCGGTGACCCGGGGCCGGGGTAACGACCTGTCCAGGGGACCTGGGCCGGGGACCCGACAGGACCCGGTGACCTGGTTCCGGGGTGCCGACCTGACCCGGTGACCTGGGGCTGTGGTGTCGACCGGACTCGGGGACCTGGTCCGGTGTCCCGTCATGACCCGGGGACCTGGGGTCGGGGTGGTCACCAGACCGTTGTACCCAGGCCGTTGACCCGACATGACCCTGTGAACCGGGGCCTGGGTAAAAATCCGACCCGGGGCCTGGGTAAAAATCCAACCCGGGGACCCGGGGCCGGGTTAACGACCTGTTTAGGGGACCCGGGCCGGACACCCGACAGGACCCGGTGATCCTTCGCTGGTGTCCCGATGCAACCCGGGGAACCGGGCCGGGGACCCCACGTGACCCGGGGACCTGGGGCAGGGGATGTCACCCGACACTGGTACCCGGGGCAGCGACCCGATACGACCCGGGGACCTGGGTCCGGGGTCCCGACCTGACCCGGTGACCTGGGGCCAGGGTAACCACCTGACCCGGGGACCCGGGCCGGGGACCCGGTATGACTCCGTCTCCCGGGGCCGGGGTGATCACCTGACACTGCTACCCGGGACAGCGACCCGACATGACCCGGTGACCCGGGGCCGGGGTAACGACCTGTCCAGGGGACCTGGGCCGGGGACCCGACAGGACCCGGTGACCTGGTTCCGGGGTGCCGACCTGACCCGGTGACCTGGGGCTGTGGTGTCGACCGGACTCGGGGACCTGGTCCGGTGTCCCGTCATGACCCGGGGACCTGGGGTCGGGGTGGTCACCAGACCGTTGTACCCAGGCCGTTGAGCCGACATGACCCTGTGACCCGGGGCCTGGGTAAAAGTCCAACCCGGGGACCCGGGCATGGGACATGACATGACCCGACCTGGGTCCGGGGACCCCACGTGACCCGGTGACCTGGGGCCGGGGTCCCCACGTGACCCGGGGACCCGGGCCGGGGACATCACATGACCCGGTCACCTGGGGCCGGGGTCCCCACGTGACCCGGGGTCCTGGTGCCAGGGACCCCACGTGACCCGGGGACCCGGGCCGGGTTCCCCACGTGACCCGGGGTCCTGGTGCCGGGGTCCCCACGTGACCCGCTGACCTGGGGCGAGGGTCCCCACGTGACCCGGGGTCCTGGTGCCGGGGTCCCCAAGTGACCCGGGGACCCGGGCCGGGGACCCCACGTGACCCGGTGACCTGGGGCCGGGGTCCCCACGTGACCCGGGGACCCGGGCCGGGGACATCACGTGACCCGGTCACCTGGGGCCGGGGTCCCCACGTGACCCGGGGTCCTGGTGCCGGGGTCCCCACGTGACCCGGGGTCCTGGTGCCGGGGTCCCCACGTGACCCGGTGACCTGAGGCCGGGGTCCCCACGTGACCCGGTGACCTGGGGCCGGGGTCCC
Organism: Somateria mollissima; assembly: GCA_951411735.1. Lineage (NCBI taxonomy): Eukaryota > Metazoa > Chordata > Aves > Anseriformes > Anatidae > Somateria > Somateria mollissima. The sequence continues at coordinate 109,377 of CATOCB010000251.1, read as the reverse complement.
CACGTGACCCGGGGTCCTGGTGCCGGGGTTCCCACGTGACCCGGGGACCCGGGCCGGGGTCCCCACGTGACCCGGGGTCCTGTTGCCGGTGTCCCCACGTGACCCGGGGACCCGGGCCGGGGACCCCACGTGACCCGGTGACCTGGGGCCGGGGTCCCCACGTGACCCGGGGACCCGGGCCGGGGACAACACGTGACCCGGTCACCTGGGGCCGGGGTCCCCACGTGACCCGGGGTCCTGGTGCCGGGGTCCCCACGTGACCCGGGGACCCGGGCCGGGGTCCCCACGTGACCCAGGGTCCTGGTGCCGGTGTCCCCACGTGACCCGGGGACCTGGGGCCGGGGTCCGCACGTGACCGGTGACCTGGGGCCGGGGTCCCCACGTGACCCGGGGACCCTTGCCGGGGTCCCCACGTGACCCGGTCACCTGGGGCCCGGGTCCCCACGTGACCCGGTCACCTGGGGCCGGGGTCCCCACGTGACCTGGGGACCCGGGCCGGGGACCCCACGTGACCCGGGGACCTGGGGCCGGGGATGTCACCTGACACTGCTACCCGGGGCAGCGACCCGATACGACCCGGGGACCTGGGTCCGGGGTCCCGACCTGACCCGGTGACCTGGGGCCAGGGTAACCACCTGACCCAGGGACCCGGGCCGGGGACTCGGTATGACTCCGTCTCCCGGGGCCGGGGTGGTCACCTGACACTGCTACCCGGGACAGCGACCCGACATGACCCGGTGACCCGGGGCCGGGGTAACGACCTGTCCAGGGGACCTGGGCCGGGGACCCGACAGGACCCGGGGACCTGGTTCCGGGGTGCCGACCTGACCCGGTGACCTGGGGCTGTGGTGTCGACCGGACTCGGGGACCTGGTCCGGTGTCCCGTCATGACCCGGGGACCTGGGGTAGGGGTGGTCACCAGACCGTTGTACCCAGGCCGTTGACCCGACATGACCCTGTGACCCGGTGCCTGGGTAAAAATCCAACCCGGGGACCCGGGCATGGGACGTGACATGACCCGACCTGGGTCCGGGGTCCCGACCTGACCCGGTGACCTGGGGCCAGGGTAACCACCTGACCCGGGGACCCGGGCCGGGGACCCGGTATGACTCCGTCTCCCGGGGCCGGGGTGGTCACCTGACACTGGTACCCGGGACAGCGACCCGACATGACCCGGTGACCCGGGGCCGGGGTAACGACCTGTCCAGGGGACCTGGGCCGGGGACCCGACATGACCCGGTGACCTGGTTCCGGGGTGCCGACCTGACCCGGTGACCTGGGGCTGTGGTGTCGACCGGACTCGGGGACCTGGTCCGGTGTCCCATCATGACCCGGGGACCTGGGGTCGGAGTGGTCACCAGACCGTTGTACCCAGGCCGTTGACCCGACATGACCCTGTGACCCGGGGCCTGAGTAAAAATCCGACCCGGGGCCTGGGTAAAAATCCAACCCGGGGACCCGGGGCCGGGTTAACGACCTGTCCAGGGGACCCGGGCCGGGGACCCGACAGGACCCGGTGATCCTTCGCTGGTGTCCCGATGCAACCCGGGGACCCGGGCCGGGGACCCCACGTGACCCGGGGACCTGGGGCAGGGGATGTCACCCGACACTGGTACCCGGGGCAGCGACCCGATACGACCCGGGGACCTGGGTCCGGGGTCCCGACCTGACCCGGTGACCTGGGGCCAGGGTAACCACCTGACCCGGGGACCCGGGCCGGGGACCCGGTATGACTCCGTCTCCCGGGGCCGGGGTGGTCACCTGACACTGGTACCCGGGACAGCGACCCGACATGACCCGGTGACCCGGGGCCGGGGTAACGACCTGTCCAGGGGACCTGGGCCGGGGACCCGACAGGACCCGGTGACCTGGTTCCGGGGTGCCGACCTGACCCGGTGACCTGGGGCTGTGGTGTCGACCGGACTCGGGGACCTGGTCCGGTGTCCCGTCATGACCCGGGGACCTGGGGTCGGGGTGGTCACCAGACCGTTGTACCCAGGCCGTTGAGCCGACATGACCCTGTGACCCGGAGCCTGGGTAAAAATCCAACCCGGGGACCCGGGCATGGGACGTGACATGACCCGACCTGGGTCCGGGGTCCCGACCTGACCCGGTGACCTGGGCCGGGGACCCCACGTGACCCGGGGACCTGGGGCCGGGGATGTCACCCGACACTGGTACCCGGGGCAGCGACCCGATACGACCCGGGGACCTGGGTCCGGGGTCCCGACCTGACCCGGTGACCTGGGGCCAGGGTAACCACTTGACCCGGGGACCCGGGCCGGGGACCCGGTATGACTCCGTCTCCCGGGGCCGGGGTGGTCACCTGACACTGCTACCCGGGACAGCGACCCGACATGACCCGGTGACCCGGGGCCGGGGTAACGACCTGTCCAGGGGACCTGGGCCGGGGACCCGACAGGACCCGGTGACCTGGTTCCGGGGTGCCGACCTGACCCGGTGACCTGGGGCTGTGGTGTCGACCGGACTCGGGGACCTGGTCCGGTGTCCCGTCATGACCCGGGGACCTGGGGTCGGGGTGGTCACCAGACCGTTGTACCCAGGCCGTTGAGCCGACATGACCCTGTGACCCGGGGCCTGGGTAAAAATCCAACCCGGGGACCCGGGCATGGGACATGACATGACCCGACCTGGGTCCGGGGACCCCACGTGACCCGGTGACCTGGGGCCAGGGTAACCACCTGACCCGGGGACTCGGGCCGGGGACCCGGTATGACTCCGTCTCCCGGGGCCGGGGTGGTCACCTGACACTGGTACCCGGGACAGCGACCCGACATGACCCGGTTACCCGGGGCCGGGGTAACGACCTGTCCAGGGGACCTGGGCCGGGGACCCGACAGGACCCGGTGACCTGGTTCCGGGGTGCCGACCTGACCCGGTGACCTGGGGCTGTGGTGTCGACCGGACTCGGGGACCTGGTCCGGTGTCCCGTCATGACCCGGGGACCTGGGGTCGGAGTGGTCACCAGACCGTTGTACCCAGGCCGTTGACCCGACATGACCCTGTGACCCGGGGCCTGAGTAAAAATCCGACCCGGGGCCTGGGTAAAAATCCAACCCGGGGACCCGGGGCCGGGTTAACGACCTGTCCAGGGGACCCGGGCCGGGGACCCGACAGGACCCGGTGATCCTTCGCTGGTGTCCCGATGCAACCCGGGGAACCGGGCCGGGGACCCCACGTGACCCGGGGACCTGGGGCAGGGGATGTCACCCGACACTGGTACCCGGGGCAGCGACCCGATACGACCCGGGGACCTGGGTCCGGGGTCCCGACCTGACCCGGTGACCTGGGGCCAGGGTAACCACCTGACCCGGGGACCCGGGCCGGGGACCCGGTATGACTCCGTCTCCCGGGGCCGGGGTGGTCACCTGACACTGGTACCCGGGACAGCGACCCGACATGACCCGGTGACCCGGGGCCGGGGTAACGACCTGTCCAGGGGACCTGGGCCGGGGACCCGACAGGACCCGGTGACCTGGTTCCGGGGTGCCGACCTGACCCGGTGACCTGGGGCTGTGGTGTCGACCGGACTCGGGGACCTGGTCCGGTGTCCCGTCATGACCCGGGGACCTGGGGTCGGGGTGGTCACCAGACCGTTGTACCCAGGCCGTTGAGCCGACATGACCCTGTGACCCGGAGCCTGGGTAAAAATCCAACCCGGGGACCCGGGCATGGGACGTGACATGACCCGACCTGGGTCCGGGGTCCCGACCTGACCCGGTGACCTGGGCCGGGGACCCCACGTGACCCGGGGACCTGGGGCCGGGGATGTCACCCGACACTGGTACCCGGGGCAGCGACCCGATACGACCCGGGGACCTGGGTCCGGGGTCCCGACCTGACCCGGTGACCTGGGGCCAGGGTAACCACTTGACCCGGGGACCCGGGCCCGGGACCCGGTATGACTCCGTCTCCCGGGGCCAGGGTGGTCACCTGACACTGCTACCCGGGACAGCGACCCGACATGACCCGGTGACCCGGGGCCGGGGTAACGACCTGTCCAGGGGACCTGGGCCGGGGACCCGACAGGACCCGGTGACCTGGTTCCGGGGTGCCGACCTGACCCGGTGACCTGGGGCTGTGGTGTCGACCGGACTCGGGGACCTGGTCCGGTGTCCCGTCATGACCCGGGGACCTGGGGTCGGGGTGGTCACCAGACCGTTGTACCCAGGCCGTTGAGCCGACATGACCCTGTGACCCGGGGCCTGGGTAAAAATCCAACCCGGGGACCCGGGCATGGGACGTGACATGACCCGACCTGGGTCCGGGGTCGCGACCTGACCCGCTGACCTGGGGCCGGTGTCCCCACGTGACCCGGGGTCCTGAGCCGGGGTCCCCACGTGACCCGTTGACCTGGGGCCGGGGTCCCCACGTGACCCGGGGACCCGGGCCGGGGACATCACGTGACCCGGTCACCTGGGGCCGGGGTCCCCACGTGACCCGGGGTCCTGGTGCCGGGGTCCCCACGTGACCCGGGGTCCTGGTGCCGGTGTCCCCACGTGACCCGGTCACCTATGCCGGGGTCCCCACGTGACCCGTTGACCTGGGGCCGGGGTCCCCACGTGACCCGGGGACCCGGGCCGGGGACATCACGTGACCCGGTCACCTGGGGCCGGGGTCCCCACGTGACCCGGGGTCCTGGTGCCGGGGTCCCCACGTGACCCGGGGTCCTGGTGCCGGTGTCCCCACGTGACCCGGTGACCTGGGGCCGGGGTCCCCACGTGACCCGGTGACCTGGGGCCGGGGTCCCCACGTGACCCGGGGACCCGGGCCGGGGTCCCCACGTGACCCAGGGTCCTGGTGCCGGTGTCCCCACGTGACCCGGTGACCTGGGGCCGGGGTCCCCACGTGACCCGGTGACCTGGGGCCGGGGTCCCCACGTGACCCGGGGACCCGGGCCGGGGACATCACGTGACCCGGTCACCTGGGGCCGGGGTCCCCACGTGACCCGGTCACCTGTGGCCGGGGTCCCCACGTGACCCGGGGTCCTGGTGCCGGTGTCCCCACGTGACCCGGTCACCTGGGGCCCGGGTCCCCACGTGACCCGGTGACCTGGGGCCGGGGTCCCCACGTGACCCGGGGTCCTGGTGCCGGGGTCCCCACGTGACCCAGGGTCCTGGTGCCGGTGTCCCCACGTGACCCGGTGACCTGGGGCCGGGGTCCCCACGTGACCCGGTGACCTGGGGCCGGGGTCCCCACGTGACCCGGGGACCCGGGCCGGGCTCCCCACGTGACCCAGGGTCCTGGTGCCGGTGTCCCCACGTGACCCGGTGACCTGGGGCCGGGGTCCCCACGTGACCCGGTGACCTGGGGCCGGGGTCCCCACGTGACCCGGGGACCCGGGCCGGGGACATCACGTGACCCGGTCACCTGGGGCCGGGGTCCCCACGTGACCCGGTCACCTGGGGCCGGGGTCCCCACGTGACCCGGGGTCCTGGTGCCGGTGTCCCCACGTGACCCGGTCACCTGGGGCCCGGGTCCCCACGTGACCCGGTCACCTGGGGCCGGGGTCCCCACGTGACCTGGGGACCCGGGCCGGGGACCCCACGTGACCCGGGGACCTGGGGCCGGGGATGTCACCCGACACTGGTACCCGGGGCAGCGACCCGATACGACCCGGGGACCTGGGTCCGGGGTCCCGACCTGACCCGGTGACCTGGGGCCAGGGTAACCACCTGACCCAGGGACCCGGGCCGGGGACTCGGTATGACTCCGTCTCCCGGGGCCGGGGTGGTCACCTGACACTGCTACCCGGGACAGCGACCCGACATGACCCGGTGACCCGGGGCCGGGGTAACGACCTGTCCAGGGGACCTGGGCCGGGGACCCGACAGGACCCGGTGACCTGGTTCCGGGGTGCCGACCTGACCCGGTGACCTGGGGCTGTGGTGTCGACCGGACTCGGGGACCTGGTCCGGTGTCCCGTCATGACCCGGGGACCTGGGGTCGGGGTGGTCACCAGACCGTTGTACCCAGGCCGTTGACCCGACATGACCCTGTGACCCGGGGCCTGGGTAAAAATCCGACCCGGGGCCTGGGTAAAAATCCAACCCGGGGACCCGGGGCCGGGTTAACGACCTGTCCAGGGGACCCGGGCCGGGGACCCGACAGGACCCGGTGATCCTTCGCTGGTGTCCCGATGCAACCCGGGGACCCGGGCCGGGGACCCCACGTGACCCGGGGACCTGGGGCCGGGGATGTCACCCGACACTGGTACCCGGGGCAGCGACCCGATACGACCCGGGGACCTGGGTCCGGGGTCCCGACCTGACCCGGTGACCTGGGGCCAGGGTAACCACTTGACCCGGGGACCCGGGCCGGGGACCCGGTATGACTCCGTCTCCCGGGGCCGGGGTGATCACCTGACACTGCTACCCGGGACAGCGACCCGACATGACCCGGTGACCCGGGGCCGGGGTAACGACCTGTCCAGGGGACCTGGGCTGGGGACCCGACAGGACCCGGTGACCTGGTTCCGGGGTGCTGACCTGACCCGGTGACCTGGGGCTGTGGTGTCGACCGGACTCGGGGACCTGGTCCGGTGTCCCGTCATGACCCGGGGACCTGGGGTCGGGGTGGTCACCAGACCGTTGTACCCAGGCCGTTGAGCCGACATGACCCTGTGACCCGGGGCCTGGGTAAAAATCCAACCCGGGGACCCGGGCATGGGACATGACATGACCCGACCTGGGTCCGGGGTCCCGACCTGACCCGCTGACCTGGGGCCGGTGTCCCCACGTGACCCGGGGTCCTGGTGCCGGGGTCCCCACGTGACCCGGGGACCCGAGCCGGGGACATCACGTGACCCGGTCACCTGGGGCCGGGGTCCCCACGTGACCCGGTGACCTGGGGCCGGGGTCCCCACGTGACCCGGGGTCCTGGTGCCGGTGTCCCCACGTGACCCGGTCACCTGGGGCCCGGGAACCCACGTGACCCGGTCACCTGGGGCCGGGGTCCCCACGTGACCTGGGGACCCGGGCCGGGGACCCCACGTGACCGGGGACCTGGGGCCGGGGATGTCACCCGACACTGGTACCCGGGGCAGCGACCCGATACGACCCGGGGACCTGGGTCCGGGGTCCCGACCTGACCCGGTGACCTGGGGCCAGGGTAACCACCTGACCCGGGGACCCGGGCCGGGGACCCGGTATGACTCCGTCTCCCGGGGCCGGGGTGGTCACCTGACACTGCTACCCGGGACAGCGACCCCACGTGACCCGGTGACCTGGGGCCGGGGTCCCCACGTGACCCGGGGACCCGGGCCGGGGTCCCCACGTGACCCAGGGTCCTGGTGCCGGTGTCCCCACGTGACCCGGGGACCTGGGGCCGGGGTCCGCACGTGACGCGGTGACCTGGGGCCGGGGTCCCCACGTGACCCGGGGACCCGGGCCTGGGTCCCCACGTGACCCGGTCACCTGGGGCCCGGGTCCCCATGTGACCCGGTGACCTGGGGCCGGGGTCCCCACGTGACCCGGGGACCTGGGGCCGGGGATGTCACCCGACACTGGTACCCGGGGCAGCGACCCGATACGACCCGGGGACCTGGGTCCGGGGTCCCGACCTGACCCGGTGACCTGGGGCCAGGGTAACCACCTGACCCGGGGACCCGGGCCGGGGACTCGGTATGACTCCGTCTCCCGGGGCCGGGGTGGTCACCTGACACTGCTACCCGGGACAGCGACCCGACATGACCCGGTGACCCGGGGCCGGGGTAACGACCTGTCCAGGGGACCTGGGCCGGGGACCCGACAGGACCCGGGGACCTGGTTCCGGGGTGCCGACCTGACCCGGTGACCTGGGGCTGTGGTGTCGACCGGACTCGGGGACCTGGTCCGGTGTCCCGTCATGACCCGGGGACCTGGTGTCGGGGTGGTCACCAGACCGTTGTACCCAGGCCGTTGAGCCGACATGACCCTGTGACCCGGAGCCTGGGTAAAAATCCAACCCGGGGACCCAGGCATGGGACGTGACATGACCCGACCTGGGTCCGGGGTCCCGACCTGACCCGGTGACCTGGGCCGGGGACCCCACGTGACCCGGGGACCTGGGGCAGGGGATGTCACCCGACACTGGTACCCGGGGCAGCGACCCGATACGACCCGGGGACCTGGGTCCGGGGTCCCGACCTGACCCGGTGACCTGGGGCCAGGGTAACCACTTGACCCGGGGACCCGGGCCTGGGACCCAGTATGACTCCGTCTCCCGGGGCCGGGGTGGTCACCTGACACTGCTACCCGGGACAGCGACCCGACATGACCCGGTGACCCGGGGCCGGGGTAACGACCTGTCCAGGGGACCTGGGCCGGGGACCCGACAGGACCCGGTGACCTGGTTCCGGGGTGCCGACCTGACCCGGTGACCTGGGGCTGTGGTGTCGACCGGACTCGGGGACCTGGTCCGGTGTCCCGTCATGACCCGGGGACCTGGGGTCGGGGTGGTCACCAGACCGTTGTACCCAGGCCGTTGACCCGACATGACCCTGTGACCCGGGGCCTGGGTAAAAATCCGACCCGGGGCCTGGGTAAAAATCCAACCCGGGGACCCGGGGCCGGGTTAACGACCTGTCCAGGGGACCCGGGCCGGGGACCCGACAGGACCCGGTGATCCTTCGCTGGTGTCCCGATGCAACCCGGGGACCCGGGCCGGGGACCCCACGTGACCCGGGGACCTGGGGCCGGGGATGTCACCCGACACTGGTACCCGGGGCAGCGACCCGATACGACCCGGGGACCTGGGTCCGGGGTCCCGACCTGACCCGGTGACCTGGGGCCAGGGTAACCACTTGACCCGGGGACCCTGGCCGGGGACCCGGTATGACTCCGTCTCCCGGGGCCGGGGTGGTCACCTGACACTGGTACCCGGGACAGCGACCCGACATGACCCGGTGACCCGGGGCCGGGGTAACGACCTGTCCAGGGGACCTGGGCTGGGGACCCGACAGGACCCGGTGACCTGGTTCCGGGGTGCTGACCTGACCCGGTGACCTGGGGCTGTGGTGTCGACCGGACTCGGGGACCTGGTCCGGTGTCCCGTCATGACCCGGGGACCTGGGGTCGGGGTGGTCACCAGACCGTTGTACCCAGGCCGTTGAGCCGACATGACCCTGTGACCCGGGGCCTGGGTAAAAATCCAACCCGGGGACCCGGGCATGGGACATGACATGACCCGACCTGGGTCCGGGGTCCCGACCTGACCCGCTGACCTGGGGCCGGTGTCCCCACGTGACCCGGGGTCCTGGTGCCGGGGTCCCCACGTGACCCGGGGACCCGAGCCGGGGTCCCCACGTGACCCGGTGACCTGAGGTAGGGGTCCCCACGTGACCCGGGGACCCGGGCCGGGGTCCCCACGTGACCCGGGGTCCTGGTGCCGGGGTCCCCACGTGACCCGGGGACCCGGGCCGGGGACCCCACGTGACCCGGTGACCTGGGGCCGGGGTCCCCACGTGACCCGGGGACCCGGGCCGGGGACATCACGTGACCCGGTCACCTGGGGCCGGGGTCCCCACGTGACCCGGAGTCCTGGGGCCGGGGTCCCCACGTGACCCGGGGACCCGGGCCGGGGACCCCACGTGACCCGGTGACCTGGGGCCGGGGTCCCCACGTGACCCGGGGACCCGGGCCGGGGACATCACGTGACCCGGTCACCTGGGGCCGGGGTCCCCACGTGACCCGGGGTCCTGGTGCCGGGGTCCCCACGTGACCCGGGGACCCGGGCCGGGGTCCCCACGTGACCCAGGGTCCTGGTGCCGGTGTCCCCACGTGACCCGGTGACCTGGGGCCGGGGTCCCCACGTGACCCGGTGACCTGGGGCCGGGGTCCCCACGTGACCCGGGGACCCGGGCCGGGGTCCCCACGTGACCCAGGGTCCTGGTGCCGGTGTCCCCACGTGACCCGGTGACCTGGGGCCGGGGTCCCTACGTGACCCGGTGACCTGGGGCCGGGGTCCCCACGTGACCCGGGGACCCGGGCCGGGGACATCACGTGACCCGGTCACCTGGGGCCGGGGTCCCCACGTGACCCGGTGACCTGGGGCCGGGGTCCCCACGTGACCCGGGGTCCTGGTGCCGGTGTCCCCACGTGACCCGGTCACCTGGGGCCCGGGTCCCCACGTGACCCGGTCACCTGGGGCCGGGGTCCCCACGTGACCTGGGGACCCGGGCCGGGGACCCCACGTGACCCGGGGACCTGGGGCCGGGGATGTCACCCGACACTGGTACCCGGGGCAGCGACCCGATACGACCCGGGGACCTGGGTCCGGGGTCCCGACCTGACCCGGTGACCTGGGGCCAGGGTAACCACCTGACCCGGGGACCCGGGCCGGGGACCCGGTATGACTCCGTCTCCCGGGGCCGGGGTGGTCACCTGACACTGCTACCCGGGACAGCGACCCCACGTGACCCGGTGACCTGGGGCCGGGGTCCCCACGTGACCCGGGGACCCGGGCCGGGGTCCCCACGTGACCCAGGGTCCTGGTGCCGGTGTCCCCACGTGACCCGGGGACCTGGGGCCGGGGTCCGCACGTGACGCGGTGACCTGGGGCCGGGGTCCCCACGTGACCCGGGGACCCGGGCCTGGGTCCCCACGTGACCCGGTCACCTGGGGCCCGGGTCCCCATGTGACCCGGTGACCTGGGGCCGGGGTCCCCACATGACCTGGGGACCCGGGCCGGGGACCCCACGTGACCCGGGGACCTGGGGCCGGGGATGTCACCCGACACTGGTACCCGGGGCAGCGACCCGATACGACCCGGGGACCTGGGTCCGGGGTCCCGACCTGACCCGGTGACCTGGGGCCAGGGTAACCACCTGACCCGGGGACCCGGGCCGGGGACATCACGTGACCCGGTCACCTGGGGCCGGGGTCCCCACGTGACCCGGAGTCCTGGGGCCGGGGTCCCCACGTGACCCGGGGACCCGGGCCGGGGACCCCACGTGACCCGGTGACCTGGGGCCGGGGTCCCCACGTGACCCGGGGACCCGGGCCGGGGACATCACGTGACCCGGTCACCTGGGGCCGGGGTCCCCACGTGACCCGGGGTCCTGGTGCCGGGGTCCCCACGTGACCCGGGGACCCGGGCCGGGGTCCCCACGTGACCCGGGGTCCTGGTGCCGGTGTCCCCACGTGACCCGGTGACCTGGGGCCGGGGTCCCCACGTGACCCGGTGACCTGGGGCCGGGGTCCCCACGTGACCCGGGGACCCGGGCCGGGGTCCCCACGTGACCCAGGGTCCTGGTGCCGGTGTCCCCACGTGACCCGGTGACCTGGGGCCGGGGTCCCTACGTGACCCGGTGACCTGGGGCCGGGGTCCCCACGTGACCCGGGGACCCGGGCCGGGGACATCACGTGACCCGGTCACCTGGGGCCGGGGTCCCCACGTGACCCGGTGACCTGGGGCCGGGGTCCCCACGTGACCCGGGGTCCTGGTGCCGGTGTCCCCACGTGACCCGGTCACCTGGGGCCCGGGTCCCCACGTGACCCGGTCACCTGGGGCCGGGGTCCCCACGTGACCTGGGGACCCGGGCCGGGGACCCCACGTGACCCGGGGACCTGGGGCCGGGGATGTCACCCGACACTGGTACCCGGGGCAGCGACCCGATACGACCCGGGGACCTGGGTCCGGGGTCCCGACCTGACCCGGTGACCTGGGGCCAGGGTAACCACCTGACCCGGGGACCCGGGCCGGGGACCCGGTATGACTCCGTCTCCCGGGGCCGGGGTGGTCACCTGACACTGCTACCCGGGACAGCGACCCCACGTGACCCGGTGACCTGGGGCCGGGGTCCCCACGTGACCCGGGGACCCGGGCCGGGGTCCCCACGTGACCCAGGGTCCTGGTGCCGGTGTCCCCACGTGACCCGGGGACCTGGGGCCGGGGTCCGCACGTGACGCGGTGACCTGGGGCCGGGGTCCCCACGTGACCCGGGGACCCGGGCCTGGGTCCCCACGTGACCCGGTCACCTGGGGCCCGGGTCCCCATGTGACCCGGTGACCTGGGGCCGGGGTCCCCACATGACCTGGGGACCCGGGCCGGGGACCCCACGTGACCCGGGGACCTGGGGCCGGGGATGTCACCCGACACTGGTACCCGGGGCAGCGACCCGATACGACCCGGGGACCTGGGTCCGGGGTCCCGACCTGACCCGGTGACCTGGGGCCAGGGTAACCACCTGACCCGGGGACCCGGGCCGGGGACTCGGTATGACTACGTCTCCCGGGGCCGGGGTGGTCACCTGACACTGCTACCCGGGACAGCGACCCGACATGACCCGGTGACCCGGGGCCGGGGTAACGACCTGTCCAGGGGACCTGGGCCGGGGACCCGACAGGACCCGGGGACCTGGTTCCGGGGTGCCGACCTGACCCGGTGACCTGGGGCTGTGGTGTCGACCGGACTCGGGGACCTGGTCCGGTGTCCCGTCATGACCCGGGGACCTGGGGTAGGGGTGGTCACCAGACCGTTGTACCCAGGCCGTTGACCCGACATGACCTTGTGACCCGGTGCCTGGGTAAAAATCCAACCCGGGGACCCGGGCATGGGACGTGACATGACCCGACCTGGGTCCGGGGTCCCGACCTGACCCGGTGACCTGGGGCCAGGGTAACCACCTGACCCGGGGACTCGGGCCGGGGACCCGGTATGACTCCGTCTCCCGGGGCCGGGGTGGTCACCTGACACTGGTACCCGGGACAGCGACCCGACATGACCCGGTGACCTGGTTCCGGGGTGCCGACCTGACCCGGTGACCTGGGGCTGTGGTGTCGACCGGACTCGGGGACCTGGTCCGGTGTCCCGTCATGACCCGGGGACCTGGGGTCGGAGTGGTCACCAGACCGTTGTACCCAGGCCGTTGACCCGACATGACCCTGTGACCCGGGGCCTGAGTAAAAATCCGACCCGGGGCCTGGGTAAAAATCCAACCCGGGGACCCGGGGCCGGGTTAACGACCTGTCCAGGGGACCCGGGCCGGGGACCCGACAGGACCCGGTGATCCTTTGCTGGTGTCCCGATGCAACCCGGGGACCCGGGCCGGGGACCCCACGTGACCCGGGGACCTGGGGCAGGGGATGTCACCCGACACTGGTACCCGGGGCAGCGACCCGATACGACCCGGGGACCTGGGTCCGGGGTCCCGACCTGACCCGGTGACCTGGGGCCAGGGTAACCACCTGACCCGGGGACCCGGGCCGGGGACCCGGTATGACTCCGTCTCCCGGGGCCGGGGTGGTCACCTGACACTGCTACCCGGGACAGCGACCCGACATGACCCGGTGACCCGGGGCCGGGGTAACGACCTGTCCAGGGGACCTGGGCCGGGGACCCGACAGGACCCGGTGACCTGGTTCCGGGGTGCCGACCTGACCCGGTGACCTGGGGCTGTGGTGTCGACCGGACTCGGGGACCTGGTCCGGTGTCCCGTCATGACCCGGGGACCTGGGGTCGGGGTGGTCACCAGACCGTTGTACCCAGGCCGTTGACCCGACATGACCCTGTGACCCGGGGCCTGGGTAAAAATCCAACCCGGGGACCCGGGCATGGGACATGACATGACCCGACCTGGGTCCGGGGTCCCGACCTGACCCGCTGACCTGGGGCCGGTGTCCCCACGTGACCCGGGGTCCTGGTGCCGGGGTCCCCACGTGACCCGGGGACCCGAGCCGGGGTCCCCACGTGACCCGGTGACCTGAGGCCGGGGTCCCCACGTGACCCGGTGACCTGGGGCCGGGGTCCCCACGTGACCCGGGGTCCTGGTGCCGGGGTCCCCACGTGACCCGGGGACCCGGGCCGGGGACCCCACGTGACCCGGTGACCTGGGGCCGGGGTCCCCACGTGACCTGGGGACCCGGGCCGGGGACATCACGTGACCCGGTCACCTGGGGCCGGGGTCCCCACGTGACCCGGTCACCTGGGGCCGGGGTCCCCACGTGACCCGGTGACCTGAGGCCGGGGTCCCCACGTGACCCGGTGACCTGGGGCCGGGGTCCCCACGTGACCCGGGGACCTGGGGCCGGGGATGTCACCCGACACTGGTACCCGGGGCAGCGACCCGATACGACCCGGGGACCTGGGTCCGGGGTCCCGACCTGACCCGGTGACCTGGGGCCAGGGTAACCACCTGACCCGGGGACCCGGGCCGGGGACTCGGTATGACTCCGTCTCCCGGGGCCGGGGTGGTCACCTGACACTGCTACCCGGGACAGCGACCCGACATGACCCGGTGACCCGGGGCCGGGGTAACGACCTGTCCAGGGGACCTGGGCCGGGGACCCGACAGGACCCGGTGACCTGGTTCCGGGGTGCCGACCTGACCCGGTGACCTGGGGCTGTGGTGTCGACCGGACTCGGGGACCTGGTCCGGTGTCCCGTCATGACCCGGGGACCTGGGGTCGGGGTGGTCACCAGACCGTTGTACCCAGGCCGTTGAGCCGACATGACCCTGTGACCCGGAGCCTGGGTAAAAATCCAACCCGGGGACCCAGGCATGGGACGTGACATGACCCGACCTGGGTCCGGGGTCCCGACCTGACCCGGTGACCTGGGCCGGGGACCCCACGTGACCCGGGGACCTGGGGCAGGGGATGTCACCCGACACTGGTACCCGGGGCAGCGACCCGATACGACCCGGGGACCTGGGTCCGGGGTCCCGACCTGACCCGGTGACCTGGGGCCAGGGTAACCACTTGACCCGGGGACCCGGGCCGTGGACCCAGTATGACTCCGTCTCCCGGGGCCGGGGTGGTCACCTGACACTGCTACCCGGGACAGCGACCCGACATGACCCGGTGACCCGGGGCCGGGGTAACGACCTGTCCAGGGGACCTGGGCCGGGGACCCGACAGGACCCGGTGACCTGGTTCCGGGGTGCCGACCTGACCCGGTGACCTGGGGCTGTGGTGTCGACCGGACTCGGGGACCTGGTCCGGTGTCCCGTCATGACCCGGGGACCTGGGGTCGGGGTGGTCACCAGACCGTTGTACCCAGGCCGTTGAGCCGACATGACCCTGTGACCCGGGGCCTGGGTAAAAATCCAACCCGGGGACCCGGGCATGGGACATGACATGACCCGACCTGGGTCCGGGGTCCCGACCTGACCCGCTGACCTGGGGCCGGTGTCCCCACGTGACCCGGGGTCCTGGTGCCGGGGTCCCCACGTGACCCGGGGACCCGAGCCGGGGTCCCCACGTGACCCGGTGACCTGGGGCCGGGGTCCCCACGTGACCCGGGGTCCTGGTGCCGGGGTCCCCACGTGACCCGGGGACCCGGGCCGGGGACCCCACGTGACCCGGTGACCTGGGGCCGGGGTCCCCACGTGACCCGGGGACCCGGACCGGGGACACCACGTGACCCGGTCACCTGGGGCCGGGGTCCCCACGTGACCCGGTCACCTGGGGCCGGGGTCCCCACGTGACCCGGGGTCCTGGTGCCGGGGTCCCCACGTGACCCGGTGACCTGAGGCCGGGGTCCCCACGTGACCCGGTGACCTGGGGCCAGGGTCCCCACGTGACCCGGGGTCCTGGTGCCTGGGTTCCCACGTGACCCGGGGACCCGGGCCGGGGTCCCTACGTGACCCGGGGTCCTGGTGCCGGTGTCCCCACGTGACCCGGGGACCCGGGCCGGGGACCCCACGTGACCCGGTGACCTGGGGCCGGGGTCCCCACGTGACCCGGGGACCCGGGCCGGGGACATCACGTGACCCGGTCACCTGGGGCCGGGGTCCCCACGTGACCCGGGGTCCTGGTGCCGGGGTCCCCACGTGACCCAGGGACCCGGGCCGGGGACCCCACGTGACCCGGTGACCTGGGGCCGGGGTCCCCACGTGACCCGGGGACCCGGGCCGGGGTCCCCACGTGACCCAGGGTCCTGGTGCCGGTGTCCCCACGTGACCCGGTGACCTGGGGCCGGGGTCCCCACGTGACCCGGTGACCTGGGGCCGGGGTCCCCACGTGACCCGGGGACCCGGGCCGGGGACATCACGTGACCCGGTCACCTGGGGCCGGGGTCCCCACGTGACCCGGTCACCTGGGGCCGGGGTCCCCACGTGACCCGGGGTCCTGGTGCCGGTGTCCCCACGTGACCCGGTCAACTGGGGCCCGGGTCCCCACGTGACCCGGTCACCTGGGGCCGGGGTCCCCACGTGACCTGGGGACCCGGGCCGGGGACCCCACGTGACCCGGGGACCTGGGGCCGGGGATGTCACCCGACACTGGTACCCGGGGCAGCGACCCGATACGACCCGGGGACCTGGGTCCGGGGTCCCGACCTGACCCGGTGACCTGGGGCCAGGGTAACCACCTGACCCGGGGACCCGGGCCGGGGACCCGGTATGACTCCGTCTCCCGGGGCCGGGGTGGTCACCTGACACTGCTACCCGGGACAGCGACCCGACATGACCCGGTGACCCGGGGCCGGGGTAACGACCTGTCCAGGGGACCTGGGCCGGGGACCCGACAGGACCCGGTGACCTGGTTCCGGGGTGCCGACCTGACCCGGTGACCTGGGGCTGTGGTGGCGACCGGACTCGGGGACCTGGTCCGGTGTCCCGTCATGACCCGGGGACCTGGGGTCGGGGTGGTCACCAGACCGTTGTACCCAGGCCGTTGAGCCGACATGACCCTGTGACCCGGAGCCTGGGTAAAAATCCAACCCGGGGACCCGGGCATGGGACGTGACATGACCCGACCTGGGTCCGGGGTCCCGACCTGACCCGGTGACCTGGGGCCAGGGTAACCACCTGACCCGGGGACCCGGGCCGGGGACTTGGTATGACTCCGTCTCCCGGGGCCGGGGTGGTCACCTGACACTGCTACCCGGGACAGCGACCCGACATGACCCGGTGACCCGGGGCCGGGGTAACGACCTGTCCAGGGGACCTGGGCCGGGGACCCGACATGACCCGGTGACCTGGTTCCGGGGTGCCGACCTGACCCGGTGACCTGGGGCTGTGGTGTCGACCGGACTCGGGGACCTGGTCCGGTGTCCCGTCATGACCCGGGGACCTGGGGTCGGGGTGGTCACCAGACCGTTGTACCCAGGCCGTTGACCCGACATGACCCTGTGACCCGGGGCCTGGGTAAAAATCCGACCCGGGGCCTGGGTAAAAATCCAACCCGGGGACCCGGGGCCGGGTTAACGACCTGTCCAGGGGACCCGGGCCGGGGACCCGACAGGACCCGGTGATCCTTCGCTGGTGTCCCGATGCAACCCGGGGACCCGGGCCGGGGACCCCACGTGACCCGGGGACCTGGGGCCGGGGATGTCACCCGACACTGGTACCCGGGGCAGCGACCCGATACGACCCGGGGACCTGGGTCCGGGGTCCCGACCTGACCCGGTGACCTGGGGCCAGGGTAACCACCTGACCCGGGGACCCGGGCCGGGGACCCGGTATGACTCCGTCTCCCGGTGCCGGGGTGGTCACCTGACACTGCTACCCGGGACAGCGACCCGACATGACCCGGTGACCCGGGGCCGGGGTAACGACCTGTCCAGGGGACCTGGGCCGGGGACCCGACAGGACCCGGTGACCTGGTTCCGGGGTGCCGACCTGACCCGGTGACCTGGGGCTGTGGTGGCGACCGGACTCGGGGACCTGGTCCGGTGTCCCGTCATGACCCGGGGACCTGGGGTCGGGGTGGTCACCAGACCGTTGTACCCAGGCCGTTGAGCCGACATGACCCTGTGACCCGGGGCCTGGGTAAAAATCCAACCCGGGGACCCGGGCATGGGACGTGACATGACCCGACCTGGGTCCGGGGACCCCACGTGACCCGGTGACCTGGGGCCGGGGTCCCCACGTGACCCGGGGACCCGGGCCGGGGACATCACGTGACCCGGTCACCTGGGGCCGGGGTCCCCACGTGACCCGGTGACCTGGGGCCGGGGTCCCCACGTGACCCGGGGTCCTGGTGCCTGGGTTCCCACGTGACCCAGGGTCCTGGTGCCGGTGTCCCCACGTGACCCGGTGACCTGGGGCCGGGGTCCCCACGTGACCCGGTGACCTGGGGCCGGGGTCCCCACGTGACCCGGGGACCCGGGCCGGGGACATCACGTGACCCGGTCACCTGGGGCCGGGGTCCCCACGAGACCCGGTCACCTGGGGCCGGGGTCCCCACGTGACCCGGGGTCCTGGTGCTGGTGTCCCCACGTGACCCGGTCACCTGGGGCCCGGGTCCCCACGTGACCCGGTCACCTGGGGCCGGGGTCCCCACGTGACCTGGGGACCCGGGCCGGGGACCCCACGTGACCCGGGGACCTGGGGCCGGGGATGTCACCCGACACTGGTACCCGGGGCAGCGACCCGATACGACCCGGGGACCTGGGTCCGGGGTCCCGACCTGACCCGGTGACCTGGGGCCAGGGTAACCACCTGACCCGGGGACCCGGGCCGGGGACCCGGTATGACTCCGTCTCCCGGGGCCGGGGTGGTCACCTGACACTGGTACCCGGGACAGCGACCCGACATGACCCGGTGACCCGGGGCCGGGGTAACGACCTGTCCAGGGGACCTGGGCCGGGGACCCGACAGGACCCGGTGACCTGGTTCCGGGGTGCCGACCTGACCCGGTGACCTGGGGCTGTGGTGTCGACCGGACTCGGGGACCTGGTCCGGTGTCCCGTCATGACCCGGGGACCTGGGGTCGGGGTGGTCACCAGACCGTTGTACCCAGGCCGTTGACCCGACATGACCCTGTGACCCGGGGCCTGGGTAAAAATCCGACCCGGGGCCTGGGTAAAAATCCAACCCGGGGACCCGGGGCCGGGTTAACGACCTGTCCAGGGGACCCGGGCCGGGGACCCGACAGGACCCGGTGATCCTTCGCTGCTGTCCCGATGCAACCCGGGGACCCGGGCCGGGGACCCCACGTGACCCGGGGACCTGGGGCCGGGGATGTCACCCGACACTGGTACCCGGGGCAGCGACCCGATACGACCCGGGGACCTGGGTCCGGGGTCCCGACCTGACCCGGTGACCTGGGGCCAGGGTAACCACCTGACCCGGGGACCCGGGCCGGGGACCCGGTATGACTCCGTCTCCCGGGGCCGGGGTGGTCACCTGACACTGCTACCCGGGACAGCGACCCGACATGACCCGGTGACCCGGGGCCGGGGTAACGACCTGTCCAGGGGACCTGGGCCGGGGACCCGACAGGACCCGGTGACCTGGTTCCGGGGTGCCGACCTGACCCGGTGACCTGGGGCTGTGGTGTCGACCGGACTCGGGGACCTGGTCCGGTGTCCCGTCATGACCCGGGGACCTGGGGTCGGGGTGGTCACCAGACCGTTGTACCCAGGCCGTTGAGCCGACATGACCCTGTGACCCGGAGCCTGGGTAAAAATCCAACCCGGGGACCCGGGCATGGGACGTGACATGACCCGACCTGGGTCCGGGGTCCCGACCTGACCCGGTGACCTGGGCCGGGGACCCCACGTGACCCGGGGACCTGGGGCCGGGGATGTCACCCGACACTGGTTCCCGGGGCAGCGACCCGATACGACCCGGGGACCTGGGTCCGGGGTCCCGACCTGACCCGGTGACCTGGGGCCAGGGTAACCACTTGACCCGGGGACCCGGGCCGGGGAC
This sequence comes from Somateria mollissima, assembly GCA_951411735.1. Classification (NCBI taxonomy): domain Eukaryota; kingdom Metazoa; phylum Chordata; class Aves; order Anseriformes; family Anatidae; genus Somateria; species Somateria mollissima. The sequence goes on along the minus strand of CATOCB010000251.1, from coordinate 89,777 downwards.
CCGGTATGACTCCGTCTCCCGGGGCCGGGGTGGTCACCTGACACTGCTACCCGGGACAGCGACCCGACATGACCCGGTGACCCGGGGCCGGGGTAACGACCTGTCCAGGGGACCTGGGCCGGGGACCCGACAGGACCCGGTGACCTGGTTCCGGGGTGCCGACCTGACCCGGTGACCTGGGGCTGTGGTGTCGACCGGACTCGGGGACCTGGTCCGGTGTCCCGTCATGACCCGGGGACCTGGGGTCGGGGTGGTCACCAGACCGTTGTACCCAGGCCGTTGAGCCGACATGACCCTGTGACCCGGGGCCTGGGTAAAAATCCAACCCGGGGACCCGGGCATGGGACATGACATGACCCGACCTGGGTCCGGGGTCCCGACCTGACCCGCTGACCTGGGGCCGGTGTCCCCACGTGACCCGGGTTCCTGGTGCCGGGGTCCCCACGTGACCGGGGACCCGAGCCGGGGTCCCCACGTGACCCGGTGACCTGAGGCCGGGGTCCCCACGTGACCCGGTGACCTGGGGCCGGGGTCCCCACGTGACCCGGGGTCCTGGTGCCGGGGTCCCCACGTGACCCGGGGACCCGGGCCGGGGACCCCACGTGACCCGGTGACCTGGGGCCGGGGTCCCCACGTGACCCGGGGACCCGGGCCGGGGACATCACGTGACCCGGTCACCTGGGGCCGGGGTCCCCACGTGACCCGGTCACCTGGGGCCGGGGTCCCCACGTGACCCGGGGTCCTGGTGCCGGGGTCCCCACGTGACCCGGTGACCTGGGGCCGGGGTCCCCACGTGACCCGGTGACCTGGGGCCGGGGTCCCCACGTGACCCGGGGTCCTGGTGCCTGGGTTCCCACGTGACCCAGGGTCCTGGTGCCGGTGTCCCCACGTGACCCGGTGACCTGGGGCCGGGGTCCCCACGTGACCCGGTGACCTGGGGCCGGGGTCCCCACGTGACCCGGGGACCCGGGCCGGGGACATCACGTGACCCGGTCACCTGGGGCCGGGGTCCCCACGAGACCCGGTCACCTGGGGCCGGGGTCCCCACGTGACCCGGGGTCCTGGTGCCGGTGTCCCCACGTGACCCGGTCACCTGGGGCCCGGGTCCCCACGTGACCCGGTCACCTGGGGCCGGGGTCCCCACGTGACCTGGGGACCCGGGCCGGGGACCCCACGTGACCCGGGGACCTGGGGCCGGGGATGTCACCCGACACTGGTACCCGGGGCAGCGACCCGATACGACCCGGGGACCTGGGTCCGGGGTCCCGACCTGACCCGGTGACCTGGGGCCAGGGTAACCACCTGACCCGGGGACCCGGGCCGGGGACTCGGTATGACTCCGTCTCCCGGGGCCGGGGTGGTCACCTGACACTGGTACCCGGGACAGCGACCCGACATGACCCGGTGACCCGGGGCCGGGGTAACGACCTGTCCAGGGGACCTGGGCCGGGGACCCGACAGGACCCGGTGACCTGGTTCCGGGGTGCCGACCTGACCCGGTGACCTGGGGCTGTGGTGTCGACCGGACTCGGGGACCTGGTCCGGTGTCCCGTCATGACCCGGGGACCTGGGGTCGGGGTGGTCACCAGACCGTTGTACCCAGGCCGTTGACCCGACATGACCCTGTGACCCGGGGCCTGGGTAAAAATCCGACCCGGGGCCTGGGTAAAAATCCAACCCGGGGACCCGGGGCCGGGTTAACGACCTGTCCAGGGGACCCGGGCCGGGGACCCGACAGGACCCGGTGATCCTTCGCTGCTGTCCCGATGCAACCCGGGGACCCGGGCCGGGGACCCCACGTGACCCGGGGACCTGGGGCCGGGGATGTCACCCGACACTGGTACCCGGGGCAGCGACCCGATACGACCCGGGGACCTGGGTCCGGGGTCCCGACCTGACCCGGTGACCTGGGGCCAGGGTAACCACCTGACCCGGGGACCCGGGCCGGGGACCCGGTATGACTCCGTCTCCCGGGGCCGGGGTGGTCACCTGACACTGGTACCCGGGACAGCGACCCGACATGACCCGGTGACCCGGGGCCGGGGTAACGACCTGTCCAGGGGACCTGGGCCGGGGACCCGACAGGACCCGGTGACCTGGTTCCGGGGTGCCGACCTGACCCGGTGACCTGGGGCTGTGGTGTCGACCGGACTCGGGGACCTGGTCCGGTGTCCCGTCATGACCCGGGGACCTGGGGTCGGGGTGGTCACCAGACCGTTGTACCCAGGCCGTTGAGCCGACATGACCCTGTGACCCGGAGCCTGGGTAAAAATCCAACCCGGGGACCCGGGCATGGGACGTGACATGACCCGACCTGGGTCCGGGGTCCCGACCTGACCCGGTGACCTGGGGCCGGTGTCCCCACGTGACCCGGGGTCCTGAGCCGGGGTCCCCACGTGACCCGGTGACCTGAGGCCGGGGTCCCCACGTGACCCGGTGACCTGGGGCCGGGGTCCCCACGTGACCCGGGGTCCTGGTGCCGGGGTCCCCACGTGACCCGGGGACCCGGGCCGGGGACCCCACGTGACCCGGTGACCTGGGGCCGGGGTCCCCACGTGACCCGGGGACCCGGGCCGGGGACATCACGTGACCCGGTCACCTGGGGCCGGGGTCCCCACGTGACCCGGTCACCTGGGGCCGGGGTCCCCACGTGACCCGGGGTCCTGGTGCCGGGGTCCCCACGTGACCCGGTGACCTGAGGCCGGGGTCCCCACGTGACCCGGTGACCTGGGGCCGGGGTCCCCACGTGACCCGGGGTCCTGGTGCCTGGGTCCCTACGTGACCCGGGGTCCTGGTGCCGGTGTCCCCACGTGACCCGGGGACCCGGGCCGGGGACCCCACGTGACCCGGTGACCTGGGGCCGGGGTCCCCACGTGACCCGGGGACCCGGGCCGGGGACATCACGTGACCCGGTCACCTGGGGCCGGGGTCCCCACGTGACCCGGGGTCCTGGTGCCGGGGTCCCCACGTGATCCGGGGACCCGGGCCGGGGTCCCCACGTGACCCAGGGTCCTGGTGCCGGTGTCCCCACGTGACCCGGGGACCTGGGGCCGGGGTCCCACGTGACCCGGTGACCTGGTGCCGGGGTCCCCACGTGACCCGGTGACCTGGGGCCGGGGTCCCCACGTGACCCGGGGACCCGGGCCGGGGACATCACGTGACCCGGTCACCTGGGGCCGGGGTCCCCACGTGACCCGGTCACCTGGGGCCGGGGTCCCCACGTGACCCGGGGTCCTGGTGCCGGTGTCCCCACGTGACCCGGTCACCTGGGGCCCGGGTCCCCACGTGACCCGGTCACCTGGGGCCGGGGTCCCCACGTGACCTGGGGACCCGGGCCGGGACCCCACGTGACCCGGGGACCTGGGGCCGGGGATGTCACCCGACACTGGTACCCGGGGCAGCGACCCGATACGACCCGGGGACCTGGGTCCGGGGTCCCGACCTGACCCGGTGACCTGGGGCCAGGGTAACCACCTGACCCGGGGACCCGGGCCGGGGACTCGGTATGACTCCGTCTCCCGGGGCCGGGGTGGTCACCTGACACTGGTACCCGGGACAGCGACCCGACATGACCCGGTGACCCGGGGCCGGGGTAACGACCTGTCCAGGGGACCTGGGCCGGGGACCCGACAGGACCCGGTGACCTGGTTCCGGGGTGCCGACCTGACCCGGTGACCTGGGGCTGTGGTGTCGACCGGACTCGGGGACCTGGTCCGGTGTCCCGTCATGACCCGGGGACCTGGGGTCGGGGTGGTCACCAGACCGTTGTACCCAGGCCGTTGACCCGACATGACCCTGTGAACCGGGGCCTGGGTAAAAATCCGACCCGGGGCCTGGGTAAAAATCCAACCCGGGGACCCGGGGCCGGGTTAACGACCTGTCTAGGGGACCCGGGCCGGACACCCGACAGGACCCGGTGATCCTTCGCTGGTGTCCCGATGCAACCCGGGGAACCGGGCCGGGGACCCCACGTGACCCGGGGACCTGGGGCAGGGGATGTCACCCGACACTGGTACCCGGGGCAGCGACCCGATACGACCCGGGGACCTGGGTCCGGGGTCCCGACCTGACCCGGTGACCTGGGGCCAGGGTAACCACCTGACCCGGGGACCCGGGCCGGGGACCCGGTATGACTCCGTCTCCCGGGGCCGGGGTGATCACCTGACACTGCTACCCGGGACAGCGACCCGACATGACCCGGTGACCCGGGGCCGGGGTAACGACCTGTCCAGGGGACCTGGGCCGGGGACCCGACAGGACCCGGTGACCTGGTTCCGGGGTGCCGACCTGACCCGGTGACCTGGGGCTGTGGTGTCGACCGGACTCGGGGACCTGGTCCGGTGTCCCGTCATGACCCGGGGACCTGGGGTCGGGGTGGTCACCAGACCGTTGTACCCAGGCCGTTGAGCCGACATGACCCTGTGACCCGGGGCCTGGGTAAAAGTCCAACCCGGGGACCCGGGCATGGGACATGACATGACCCGACCTGGGTCCGGGGACCCCACGTGACCCGGTGACCTGGGGCCGGGGTCCCCACGTGACCCGGGGACCCGGGCCGGGGACATCACATGACCCGGTCACCTGGGGCCGGGGTCCCCACGTGACCCGGGGTCCTGGTGCCAGGGACCCCACGTGACCCGGGGACCCGGGCCGGGTTCCCCACGTGACCCGGGGTCCTGGTGCCGGGGTCCCCACGTGACCCGCTGACCTGGGGCGAGGGTCCCCACGTGACCCGGGGTCCTGGTGCCGGGGTCCCCAAGTGACCCGGGGACCCGGGCCGGGGACCCCACGTGACCCGGTGACCTGGGGCCGGGGTCCCCACGTGACCCGGGGACCCGGGCCGGGGACATCACGTGACCCGGTCACCTGGGGCCGGGGTCCCCACGTGACCCGGGGTCCTGGTGCCGGGGTCCCCACGTGACCCGGGGTCCTGGTGCCGGGGTCCCCACGTGACCCGGTGACCTGAGGCCGGGATCCCCACGTGACCCGGTGACCTGGGGCCGGGGTCCCCACGTGACCCGGGGTCCTGGTGCCGGGGTTCCCACGTGACCCGGGGACCCGGGCCGGGGTCCCCACGTGACCCGGGGTCCTGTTGCCGGTGTCCCCACGTGACCCGGGGACCCGGGCCGGGGACCCCACGTGACCCGGTGACCTGGGGCCGGGGTCCCCACGTGACCCGGGGACCCGGGCCGGGGACAACACGTGACCCGGTCACCTGGGGCCGGGGTCCCCACGTGACCCGGGGTCCTGGTGCCGGGGTCCCCACGTGACCCGGGGACCCGGGCCGGGGTCCCCACGTGACCCAGGGTCCTGGTGCCGGTGTCCCCACGTGACCCGGGGACCTGGGGCCGGGGTCCGCACGTGACCCGGTGACCTGGGGCCGGGGTCCCCACGTGACCCGGGGACCCTTGCCGGGGTCCCCACGTGACCCGGTCACCTGGGGCCCGGGTCCCCACGTGACCCGGTGACCTGGGGCCGGGGTCCCCACGTGACCTGGGGACCCGGGCCGGGGACCCCACGTGACCCGGGGACCTGGGGCCGGGGATGTCACCTGACACTGCTACCCGGGGCAGCGACCCGATACGACCCGGGGACCTGGGTCCGGGGTCCCGACCTGACCCGGTGACCTGGGGCCAGGGTAACCACCTGACCCAGGGACCCGGGCCGGGGACTCGGTATGACTCCGTCTCCCGGGGCCGGGGTGGTCACCTGACACTGCTACCCGGGACAGCGACCCGACATGACCCGGTGACCCGGGGCCGGGGTAACGACCTGTCCAGGGGACCTGGGCCGGGGACCCGACAGGACCCGGGGACCTGGTTCCGGGGTGCCGACCTGACCCGGTGACCTGGGGCTGTGGTGTCGACCGGACTCGGGGACCTGGTCCGGTGTCCCGTCATGACCCGGGGACCTGGGGTAGGGGTGGTCACCAGACCGTTGTACCCAGGCCGTTGACCCGACATGACCCTGTGACCCGGTGCCTGGGTAAAAATCCAACCCGGGGACCCGGGCATGGGACGTGACATGACCCGACCTGGGTCCGGGGTCCCGACCTGACCCGGTGACCTGGGGCCAGGGTAACCACCTGACCCGGGGACCCGGGCCGGGGACCCGGTATGACTCCGTCTCCCGGGGCCGGGGTGGTCACCTGACACTGGTACCCGGGACAGCGACCCGACATGACCCGGTGACCCGGGGCCGGGGTAACGACCTGTCCAGGGGACCTGGGCCGGGGACCCGACAGGACCCGGTGACCTGGTTCCGGGGTGCCGACCTGACCCGGTGACCTGGGGCTGTGGTGTCGACCGGACTCGGGGACCTGGTCCGGTGTCCCGTCATGACCCGGGGACCTGGGGTCGGGGTGGTCACCAGACCGTTGTACCCAGGCCGTTGAGCCGACATGACCCTGTGACCCGGAGCCTGGGTAAAAATCCAACCCGGGGACCCGGGCATGGGACGTGACATGACCCGACCTGGGTCCGGGGTCCCGACCTGACCCGGTGACCTGGGCCGGGGACCCCACGTGACCCGGGGACCTGGGGCCGGGGATGTCACCCGACACTGGTACCCGGGGCAGCGACCCGATACGACCCGGGGACCTGGGTCCGGGGTCCCGACCTGACCCGGTGACCTGGGGCCAGGGTAACCACTTGACCCGGGGACCCGGGCCGGGGACCCGGTATGACTCCGTCTCCCGGGGCCGGGGTGGTCACCTGACACTGCTACCCGGGACAGCGACCCGACATGACCCGGTGACCCGGGGCCGGGGTAACGACCTGTCCAGGGGACCTGGGCCGGGGACCCGACAGGACCCGGTGACCTGGTTCCGGGGTGCCGACCTGACCCGGTGACCTGGGGCTGTGGTGTCGACCGGACTCGGGGACCTGGTCCGGTGTCCCGTCATGACCCGGGGACCTGGGGTCGGGGTGGTCACCAGACCGTTGTACCCAGGCCGTTGAGCCGACATGACCCTGTGACCCGGGGCCTGGGTAAAAATCCAACCCGGGGCCTGGGTAAAAATCCAACCCGGGGACCCGGGGCCGGGTTAACGACCTGTCCAGGGGACCCGGGCCGGGGACCCGACAGGACCCGGTGATCCTTCGCTGGTGTCCCGATGCAACCCGGGGACCCGGGCCGGGGACCCCACGTGACCCGGGGACCTGGGGCAGGGGATGTCACCCGACACTGGTACCCGGGGCAGCGACCCGATACGACCCGGGGACCTGGGTCCGGGGTCCCGACCTGACCCGGTGACCTGGGGCCAGGGTAACCACCTGACCCGGGGACCCGGGCCGGGGACCCGGTATGACTCCGTCTCCCGGGGCCGGGGTGGTCACCTGACACTGCTACCCGGGACAGCGACCCGACATGACCCGGTGACCCGGGGCCGGGGGTAACGACCTGTCCAGGGGACCTGGGCCGGGGACCCGACAGGACCCGGTGACCTGGTTCCGGGGTGCCGACCTGACCCGGTGACCTGGGGCTGTGGTGTCGACCGGACTCGGGGACCTGGTCCGGTGTCCCGTCATGACCCGGGGACCTGGGGTCGGGGTGGTCACCAGACCGTTGTACCCAGGCCGTTGAGCCGACATGACCCTGTGACCCGGAGCCTGGGTAAAAATCCAACCCGGGGACCCGGGCATGGGACGTGACATGACCCGACCTGGGTCCGGGGTCCCGACCTGACCCGGTGACCTGGGCCGGGGACCCCACGTGACCCGGGGACCTGGGGCCGGGGATGTCACCCGACACTGGTACCCGGGGCAGCGACCCGATACGACCCGGGGACCTGGGTCCGGGGTCCCGACCTGACCCGGTGACCTGGGGCCAGGGTAACCACTTGACCCGGGGACCCGGGCCCGGGACCCGGTATGACTCCGTCTCCCGGGGCCAGGGTGGTCACCTGACACTGCTACCCGGGACAGCGACCCGACATGACCCGGTGACCCGGGGCCGGGGTAACGACCTGTCCAGGGGACCTGGGCCGGGGACCCGACAGGACCCGGTGACCTGGTTCCGGGGTGCCGACCTGACCCGGTGACCTGGGGCTGTGGTGTCGACCGGACTCGGGGACCTGGTCCGGTGTCCCGTCATGACCCGGGGACCTGGGGTCGGGGTGGTCACCAGACCGTTGTACCCAGGCCGTTGAGCCGACATGACCCTGTGACCCGGGGCCTGGGTAAAAATCCAACCCGGGGACCCGGGCATGGGACGTGACATGACCCGACCTGGGTCCGGGGTCGCGACCTGACCCGCTGACCTGGGGCCGGTGTCCCCACGTGACCCGGGGTCCTGAGCCGGGGTCCCCACGTGACCCGGTGACCTGAGGCCGGGGTCCCCACGTGACCCGGTGACCTGGGGCCGGGGTCCCCACGTGACCCGGGGTCCTGGTGCCGGGGTCCCCACGTGACCCGGGGACCAGGGCCGGGGACCCCACGTGACCCGGTGACCTGGGGCCGGGGTCCCCATTGACCCGGGGACCCGGGCCGGGGACATCACGTGACCCGGTCACCTGGGGCCGGGGTCCCCACGTGACCCGGGGTCCTGGTGCCGGGGTCCCCACGTGACCCGGTGACCTGAGGCCGGGGTCCCCACGTGACCCGGTGACCTGGGGCCGGGGTCCCCAAGTGACCCGGGGTCCTGGTGCCTGGGTTCCCACGTGACCCGGGGACCCGGGCCGGGGTCCCTACGTGACCCGGGGTCCTGGTGCCGGTGTCCCCACGTGACCCGGGGACCCGGGCCGGGGACCCCACGTGACCCGGTGACCTGGGGCCGGGGTCCCCACGTGACCCGGGGACCCGGGCCGGGGACATCACGTGACCCGGTCACCTGGGGCCGGGGTCCCCACGTGACCCGGGATCCTGGTGCCGGGGTCCCCACGTGACCCGGGGACCCGGGCCGGGGTCCCCACGTGACCCAGGGTCCTGGTGCCGGTGTCCCCACGTGACCCGGGGACCTGGGGCCGGGGTCCCACGTGACCCGGTGACCTGGGGCCGGGGTCCCCACGTGACCCGGGGACCCGGGCCGGGGTCCCCACGTGACCCAGGGTCCTGGTGCCGGTGTCCCCACGTGACCCGGTGACCTGGGGCCGGGGTCCCCACGTGACCCGGTGACCTGGGGCCGGGGTCCCCACGTGACCCGGGGACCCGGGCCGGGGACATCACGTGACCCGGTGACCTGGTGCCGGTGTCCCCACGTGACCCGGTCACCTGGGGCCGGGGTCCCCACGTGACCCGGGGTCCTGGTGCCGGTGTCCCCACGTGACCCGGTCACCTGGGGCCCGGGTCCCCACGTGAACCGGTCACCTGGGGCCGGGGTCCCCACGTGACCTGGGGACCCGGGCCGGGGACCCCACGTGACCCGGGGACCTGGGGCCGGGGATGTCACCCGACACTGGTACCCGGGGCAGCGACCCGATACGACCCGGGGACCTGGGTCCGGGGTCCCGACCTGACCCGGGGACCCGGGCCGGGGACCCGGTATGACTCCGTCTCCCGGGGCCGGGGTGGTCACCTGACACTGCTACCCAGGACAGCGACCCGACATGACCCGGTGACCCGGGGCCGGGGTAACGACCTGTCCAGGGGACCTGGGCCGGGGACCCGACAGGACCCGGTGACCTGGTTCCGGGGTGCCGACCTGACCCGGTGACCTGGGGCTGTGGTGTCGACCGGACTCGGGGACCTGGTCCGGTGTCCCGTCATGACCCGGGGACCTGGGGTCGGGGTGGTCACCAGACCGTTGTACCCAGGCCGTTGAGCCGACATGACCCTGTGACCCGGGGCCTGGGTAAAAATCCAACCCGGGGACCCGGGCATGGGACATGACATGACCCGACCTGGGTCCGGGGACCCCACGTGACCCGGTGACCTGGGGCCGGGGTCCCCACGTGACCCGGGGACCCGGGCCGGGGACATCACATGACCCGGTCACCTGGGGCCGGGGTCCCCACGTGACCCGGGGTCCTGGTGCCGGGGTCCCCACGTGACCCGCTGACCTGGGGCGAGGGTCCCCACGTGACCCGGGGTCCTGGTGCCGGGGTCCCCAAGTGACCCGGGGACCCGGGCCGGGGACCCCACGTGACCCGGTGACCTGGGGCCGGGGTCCCCACGTGACCCGGGGACCCGGGCCGGGGACATCACGTGACCCGGTCACCTGGGGCCGGGGTCCCCACGTGACCCGGGGTCCTGGTGCCAGGGTCCCCACGTGACCCGGGGTCCTGGTGCCGGTGTCCCCACGTGACCCGGTGACCTGGGGCCGGGGTCCCCACGTGACCCGGGGTCCTGGTGCCGGGGTTCCCACGTGACCCGGGGACCCGGGCCGGGGTCCCCACGTGACCCGGGGTCCTGTTGCCGGTGTCCCCACGTGACCCGGGGACCCGGGCCGGGGACCCCACGTGACCCGGTGACCTGGGGCCGGGGTCCCCACGTGACCCGGGGACCCGGGCCGGGGACATCACGTGACCCGGTCACCTGGGGCCGGGGTCCCCACGTGACCCGGGGTCCTGGTGCCGGGGTCCCCACGTGACCCGGGGACCCGGGCCGGGGTCCCCACGTGACCCAGGGTCCTGGTGCCGGTGTCCCCACGTGACCCGGGGACCTGGGGCCGGGGTCCGCACGTGACCCGGTGACCTGGGGCAGGGGTCCCCACGTGACCCGGGGACCCGGGCCAGGGTCCCCACGTGACCCGGTCACCTGGGGCCCGGGTCCCCACGTGACCCGGTCACCTGGGGCCGGGGTCCCCACGTGACCTGGGGACCCGGGCCGGGGACCCCACGTGACCCGGGGACCTGGGGCCGGGGATGTCACCCGACACTGGTACCCGGGGCAGCGACCCGATACGACCCGGGGACCTGGGTCCGGGGTCCCGACCTGACCCGGTGACCTGGGGCCAGGGTAACCACCTGACCCGGGGACCCGGGCCGGGGACTCGGTATGACTCCGTCTCCCGGGGCCGGGGTGGTCACCTGACACTGCTACCCGGGACAGCGACCCGACATGACCCGGTGACCTGGGGCCGGGGTAACGACCTGTCCAGGGGACCTGGGCCGGGGACCCGACAGGACCCGGTGACCTGGTTCCGGGGTGCCGACCTGACCCGGTGACCTGGGGCTGTGGTGTCGACCGGACTCGGGGACCTGGTCCGGTGTCCCGTCATGACCCGGGGACCTGGGGTCGGGGTGGTCACCAGACCGTTGTACCCAGGCCGTTGACCCGACATGACCCTGTGACCCGGTGCCTGGTTAAAAATCCAACCCGGGGACCCGGGCATGGGACGTGACATGACCCGACCTGGGTCCGGGGTCCCGACCTGACCCGGTGACCTGGGGCCAGGGTAACCACCTGACCCGGGGACTCGGGCCGGGGACCCGGTATGACTCCGTCTCCCGGGGCCGGGGTGGTCACCTGACACTGCTACCCGGGACAGCGACCCGACATGACCCGGTGACCCGGGGCCGGGGTAACGACCTGTCCAGGGGACCTGGGCCGGGGACCCGACAGGACCCGGTGACCTGGTTCCGGGGTGCCGACCTGACCCGGTGACCTGGGGCTGTGGTGTCGACCGGACTCGGGGACCTGGTCCGGTGTCCCGTCATGACCCGGGGACCTGGGGTCGGAGTGGTCACCAGACCGTTGTACCCAGGCCGTTGACCCGACATGACCCTGTGACCCGGGGCCTGAGTAAAAATCCGACCCGGGGCCTGGGTAAAAATCCAACCCGGGGACCGGGGGCCGGGTTAACGACCTGTCCAGGGGACCCGGGCCGGGGACCCGACAGGACCCGGTGATCCTTCGCTGGTGTCCCGATGCAACCCGGGGACCCGGGCCGGGGACCCCACGTGACCCGGGGACCTGGGGCAGGGGATGTCACCCGACACTGGTACCCGGGGCAGCGACCCGATACGACCCGGGGACCTGGGTCCGGGGTCCCGACCTGACCCGGTGACCTGGGGCCAGGGTAACCACCTGACCCGGGGACCCGGGCCGGGGACCCGGTATGACTCCGTCTCCCGGGGCCGGGGTGGTCACCTGACACTGCTACCCGGGACAGCGACCCGACATGACCCGGTGACCCGGGGCCGGGGTAACGACCTGTCCAGGGGACCTGGGCCGGGGACCCGACAGGACCCGGTGACCTGGTTCCGGGGTGCCGACCTGACCCGGTGACCTGGGGCTGTGGTGGCGACCGGACTCGGGGACCTGGTCCGGTGTCCCGTCATGACCCGGGGACCTGGGGTCGGGGTGGTCACCAGACCGTTGTACCCAGGCCGTTGAGCCGACATGACCCTGTGACCCGGAGCCTGGGTAAAAATCCAACCCGGGGACCCCGGCATGGGACGTGACATGACCCGACCTGGGTCCGGGGTCCCGACCTGACCCGGTGACCTGGGCCGGGGACCCCACGTGACCCGGGGACCTGGGGCCGGGGATGTCACCCGACACTGGTACCCGGGGCAGCGACCCGATACGACCCGGGGACCTGGGTCCGGGGTCCCGACCTGACCCGGTGACCTGGGGCCAGGGTAACCACTTGACCCGGGGACCCGGGCCGGGGACCCGGTATGACTCCGTCTCCCGGGGCCGGGGTGGTCACCTGACACTGCTACCCGGGACAGCGACCCGACATGACCCGGTGACCCGGGGCCGGGGTAACGACCTGTCCAGGGGACCTGGGCCGGGGACCCGACAGGACCCGGTGACCTGGTTCCGGGGTGCCGACCTGACCCGGTGACCTGGGGCTGTGGTGTCGACCGGACTCAGGGACCTGGTCCGGTGTCCCGTCATGACCCGGGGACCTGGGGTCGGGGTGGTCACCAGACCGTTGTACCCAGGCCGTTGAGCCGACATGACCCTGTGACCCGGGGCCTGGGTAAAAATCCAACCCGGGGACCCGGGCATGGGACATGACATGACCCGACCTGGGTCCGGGGTCCCGACCTGACCCGCTGACCTGGGGCCGGTGTCCCCACGTGACCCGGGGTCCTGGTGCCGGGGTCCCCACGTGACCCGGGGACCCGAGCCGGGGTCCCCACGTGACCCGGGGACCCGGGCCGGGGACCCCACGTGACCCGTTGACCTGGGGCCGGGGTCCCCACGTGACCCGGGGACCCGGGCCGGGGACATCACGTGACCCGGTCACCTGGGGCCGGGGTCCCCACGTGACCCGGGGTCCTGGTGCCGGGGTCCCCACGTGACCCGGGGTCCTGGTGCCGGTGTCCCCACGTGACCCGGTCACCTATGCCGGGGTCCCCACGTGACCCGTTGACCTGGGGCCGGGGTCCCCACGTGACCCGGGGACCCGGGCCGGGGACATCACGTGACCCGGTCACCTGGGGCCGGGGTCCCCACGTGACCCGGGGTCCTGGTGCCGGGGTCCCCACGTGACCCGGGGTCCTGGTGCCGGTGTCCCCACGTGACCCGGTGACCTGGGGCCGGGGTCCCCACGTGACCCGGTGACCTGGGGCCGGGGTCCCCACGTGACCCGGGGACCCGGGCCGGGGTCCCCACGTGACCCAGGGTCCTGGTGCCGGTGTCCCCACGTGACCCGGTGACCTGGGGCCGGGGTCCCCACGTGACCCGGTGACCTGGGGCCGGGGTCCCCACGTGACCCGGGGACCCGGGCCGGGGACATCACGTGACCCGGTCACCTGGGGCCGGGGTCCCCACGTGACCCGGTCACCTGTGGCCGGGGTCCCCACGTGACCCGGGGTCCTGGTGCCGGTGTCCCCACGTGACCCGGTCACCTGGGGCCCGGGTCCCCACGTGACCCGGTGACCTGGGGCCGGGGTCCCCACGTGACCCGGGGTCCTGGTGCCGGGGTCCCCACGTGACCCAGGGTCCTGGTGCCGGTGTCCCCACGTGACCCGGTGACCTGGGGCCGGGGTCCCCACGTGACCCGGTGACCTGGGGCCGGGGTCCCCACGTGACCCGGGGACCCGGGCCGGGGTCCCCACGTGACCCAGGGTCCTGGTGCCGGTGTCCCCACGTGACCCGGTGACCTGGGGCCGGGGTCCCCACGTGACCCGGTGACCTGGGGCCGGGGTCCCCACGTGACCCGGGGACCCGGGCCGGGGACATCACGTGACCCGGTCACCTGGGGCCGGGGTCCCCACGTGACCCGGTCACCTGGGGCCGGGGTCCCCACGTGACCCGGGGTCCTGGTGCCGGTGTCCCCACGTGACCCGGTCACCTGGGGCCCGGGTCCCCACGTGACCCGGTCACCTGGGGCCGGGGTCCCCACGTGACCTGGGGACCCGGGCCGGGGACCCCACGTGACCCGGGGACCTGGGGCCGGGGATGTCACCCGACACTGGTACCCGGGGCAGCGACCCGATACGACCCGGGGACCTGGGTCCGGGGTCCCGACCTGACCCGGTGACCTGGGGCCAGGGTAACCACCTGACCCAGGGACCCGGGCCGGGGACTCGGTATGACTCCGTCTCCCGGGGCCGGGGTGGTCACCTGACACTGCTACCCGGGACAGCGACCCGACATGACCCGGTGACCCGGGGCCGGGGTAACGACCTGTCCAGGGGACCTGGGCCGGGGACCCGACAGGACCCGGTGACCTGGTTCCGGGGTGCCGACCTGACCCGGTGACCTGGGGCTGTGGTGTCGACCGGACTCGGGGACCTGGTCCGGTGTCCCGTCATGACCCGGGGACCTGGGGTCGGGGTGGTCACCAGACCGTTGTACCCAGGCCGTTGACCCGACATGACCCTGTGACCCGGGGCCTGGGTAAAAATCCGACCCGGGGCCTGGGTAAAAATCCAACCCGGGGACCCGGGGCCGGGTTAACGACCTGTCCAGGGGACCCGGGCCGGGGACCCGACAGGACCCGGTGATCCTTCGCTGGTGTCCCGATGCAACCCGGGGACCCGGGCCGGGGACCCCACGTGACCCGGGGACCTGGGGCCGGGGATGTCACCCGACACTGGTACCCGGGGCAGCGACCCGATACGACCCGGGGACCTGGGTCCGGGGTCCCGACCTGACCCGGTGACCTGGGGCCAGGGTAACCACTTGACCCGGGGACCCGGGCTGGGGACCCGGTATGACTCCGTCTCCCGGGGCCGGGGTGGTCACCTGACACTGCTACCCGGGACAGCGACCCGACATGACCCGGTGACCCGGGGCCGGGGTAACGACCTGTCCAGGGGACCTGGGCTGGGGACCCGACAGGACCCGGTGACCTGGTTCCGGGGTGCTGACCTGACCCGGTGACCTGGGGCTGTGGTGTCGACCGGACTCGGGGACCTGGTCCGGTGTCCCGTCATGACCCGGGGACCTGGGGTCGGGGTGGTCACCAGACCGTTGTACCCAGGCCGTTGAGCCGACATGACCCTGTGACCCGGGGCCTGGGTAAAAATCCAACCCGGGGACCCGGGCATGGGACATGACATGACCCGACCTGGGTCCGGGGTCCCGACCTGACCCGCTGACCTGGGGCCGGTGTCCCCACGTGACCCGGGGTCCTGGTGCCGGGGTCCCCACGTGACCCGGGGACCCGAGCCGGGGTCCCCACGTGACCCGGTGACCTGAGGTAGGGGTCCCCACGTGACCCGGGGACCCGGGCCGGGGTCCCCACGTGACCCGGGGTCCTGGTGCCGGGGTCCCCACGTGACCCGGGGACCCGGGCCGGGGACCCCACGTGACCCGGTGACCTGGGGCCGGGGTCCCCACGTGACCCGGGGACCCGGGCCGGGGACATCACGTGACCCGGTCACCTGGGGCCGGGGTCCCCACGTGACCCGGAGTCCTGGGGCCGGGGTCCCCACGTGACCCGGGGACCCGGGCCGGGGACCCCACGTGACCCGGTGACCTGGGGCCGGGGTCCCCACGTGACCCGGGGACCCGGGCCGGGGACATCACGTGACCCGGTCACCTGGGGCCGGGGTCCCCACGTGACCCGGGGTCCTGGTGCCGGTGTCCCCACGTGACCCGGGGACCCGGGCCGGGGTCCCCACGTGACCCAGGGTCCTGGTGCCGGTGTCCCCACGTGACCCGGTGACCTGGGGCCGGGGTCCCCACGTGACCCGGTGACCTGGGGCCGGGGTCCCCACGTGACCCGGGGACCCGGGCCGGGGTCCCCACGTGACCCAGGGTCCTGGTGCCGGTGTCCCCACGTGACCCGGTGACCTGGGGCCGGGGTCCCTACGTGACCCGGTGACCTGGGGCCGGGGTCCCCACGTGACCCGGGGACCCGGGCCGGGGACATCACGTGACCCGGTCACCTGGGGCCGGGGTCCCCACGTGACCCGGTGACCTGGGGCCGGGGTCCCCACGTGACCCGGGGTCCTGGTGCCGGTGTCCCCACGTGACCCGGTCACCTGGGGCCCGGGTCCCCACGTGACCCGGTCACCTGGGGCCGGGGTCCCCACGTGACCTGGGGACCCGGGCCGGGGACCCCACGTGACCGGGGACCTGGGGCCGGGGATGTCACCCGACACTGGTACCCGGGGCAGCGACCCGATACGACCCGGGGACCTGGGTCCGGGGTCCCGACCTGACCCGGTGACCTGGGGCCAGGGTAACCACCTGACCCGGGGACCCGGGCCGGGGACCCGGTATGACTCCGTCTCCCGGGGCCGGGGTGGTCACCTGACACTGCTACCCGGGACAGCGACCCCACGTGACCCGGTGACCTGGGGCCGGGGTCCCCACGTGACCCGGGGACCCGGGCCGGGGTCCCCACGTGACCCAGGGTCCTGGTGCCGGTGTCCCCACGTGACCCGGGGACCTGGGGCCGGGGTCCGCACGTGACGCGGTGACCTGGGGCCGGGGTCCCCACGTGACCCGGGGACCCGGGCCTGGGTCCCCACGTGACCCGGTCACCTGGGGCCCGGGTCCCCATGTGACCCGGTGACCTGGGGCCGGGGTCCCCACGTGACCTGGGGACCCGGGCCGGGGACCCCACGTGACCCGGGGACCTGGGGCCGGGGATGTCACCCGACACTGGTACCCGGGGCAGCGACCCGATACGACCCGGGGACCTGGGTCCGGGGTCCCGACCTGACCCGGTGACCTGGGGCCAGGGTAACCACCTGACCCGGGGACCCGGGCCGGGGACTCGGTATGACTCCGTCTCCCGGGGCCGGGGTGGTCACCTGACACTGCTACCCGGGACAGCGACCCGACATGACCCGGTGACCCGGGGCCGGGGTAACGACCTGTCCAGGGGACCTGGGCCGGGGACCCGACAGGACCCGGGGACCTGGTTCCGGGGTGCCGACCTGACCCGGTGACCTGGGGCTGTGGTGTCGACCGGACTCGGGGACCTGGTCCGGTGTCCCGTCATGACCCGGGGACCTGGTGTCGGGGTGGTCACCAGACCGTTGTACCCAGGCCGTTGAGCCGACATGACCCTGTGACCCGGAGCCTGGGTAAAAATCCAACCCGGGGACCCAGGCATGGGACGTGACATGACCCGACCTGGGTCCGGGGTCCCGACCTGACCCGGTGACCTGGGCCGGGGACCCCACGTGACCCGGGGACCTGGGGCAGGGGATGTCACCCGACACTGGTACCCGGGGCAGCGACCCGATACGACCCGGGGACCTGGGTCCGGGGTCCCGACCTGACCCGGTGACCTGGGGCCAGGGTAACCACTTGACCCGGGGACCCGGGCCGGGGACCCAGTATGACTCCGTCTCCCGGGGCCGGGGTGGTCACCTGACACTGCTACCCGGGACAGCGACCCGACATGACCCGGTGACCCGGGGCCGGGGTAACGACCTGTCCAGGGGACCTGGGCCGGGGACCCGACAGGACCCGGTGACCTGGTTCCGGGGTGCCGACCTGACCCGGTGACCTGGGGCTGTGGTGTCGACCGGACTCGGGGACCTGGTCCGGTGTCCCGTCATGACCCGGGGACCTGGGGTCGGGGTGGTCACCAGACCGTTGTACCCAGGCCGTTGACCCGACATGACCCTGTGACCCGGGGCCTGGGTAAAAATCCGACCCGGGGCCTGGGTAAAAATCCAACCCGGGGACCCGGGGCCGGGTTAACGACCTGTCCAGGGGACCCGGGCCGGGGACCCGACAGGACCCGGTGATCCTTCGCTGGTGTCCCGATGCAACCCGGGGACCCGGGCCGGGGACCCCACGTGACCCGGGGACCTGGGGCCGGGGATGTCACCCGACACTGGTACCCGGGGCAGCGACCCGATACGACCCGGGGACCTGGGTCCGGGGTCCCGACCTGACCCGGTGACCTGGGGCCAGGGTAACCACTTGACCCGGGGACCCGGGCCGGGGACCCGGTATGACTCCGTCTCCCGGGGCCGGGGTGGTCACCTGACACTGCTACCCGGGACAGCGACCCGACATGACCCGGTGACCCGGGGCCGGGGTAACGACCTGTCCAGGGGACCTGGGCTGGGGACCCGACAGGACCCGGTGACCTGGTTCCGGGGTGCTGACCTGACCCGGTGACCTGGGGCTGTGGTGTCGACCGGACTCGGGGACCTGGTCCGGTGTCCCGTCATGACCCGGGGACCTGGGGTCGGGGTGGTCACCAGACCGTTGTACCCAGGCCGTTGAGCCGACATGACCCTGTGACCCGGGGCCTGGGTAAAAATCCAACCCGGGGACCCGGGCATGGGACATGACATGACCCGACCTGGGTCCGGGGTCCCGACCTGACCCGCTGACCTGGGGCCGGTGTCCCCACGTGACCCGGGGTCCTGGTGCCGGGGTCCCCACGTGACCCGGGGACCCGAGCCGGGGTCCCCACGTGACCCGGTGACCTGAGGTAGGGGTCCCCACGTGACCCGGGGACCCGGGCCGGGGTCCCCACGTGACCCGGGGTCCTGGTGCCGGGGTCCCCACGTGACCCGGGGACCCGGGCCGGGGACCCCACGTGACCCGGTGACCTGGGGCCGGGGTCCCCACGTGACCCGGGGACCCGGGCCGGGGACATCACGTGACCCGGTCACCTGGGGCCGGGGTCCCCACGTGACCCGGAGTCCTGGGGCCGGGGTCCCCACGTGACCCGGGGACCCGGGCCGGGGACATCACGTGACCCGGTCACCTGGGGCCGGGGTCCCCACGTGACCCGGGGTCCTGGTGCCGGGGTCCCCACGTGACCCGGGGACCCGGGCCGGGGTCCCCACGTGACCCAGGGTCCTGGTGCCGGTGTCCCCACGTGACCCGGTGACCTGGGGCCGGGGTCCCCACGTGACCCGGTGACCTGGGGCCGGGGTCCCCACGTGACCCGGGGACCCGGGCCGGGGTCCCCACGTGACCCAGGGTCCTGGTGCCGGTGTCCCCACGTGACCCGGTGACCTGGGGCCGGGGTCCCTACGTGACCCGGTGACCTGGGGCCGGGGTCCCCACGTGACCCGGGGACCCGGGCCGGGGACATCACGTGACCCGGTCACCTGGGGCCGGGGTCCCCACGTGACCCGGTGACCTGGGGCCGGGGTCCCCACGTGACCCGGGGTCCTGGTGCCGGTGTCCCCACGTGACCCGGTCACCTGGGGCCCGGGTCCCCACGTGACCCGGTCACCTGGGGCCGGGGTCCCCACGTGACCTGGGGACCCGGGCCGGGGACCCCACGTGACCCGGGGACCTGGGGCCGGGGATGTCACCCGACACTGGTACCCGGGGCAGCGACCCGATACGACCCGGGGACCTGGGTCCGGGGTCCCGACCTGACCCGGTGACCTGGGGCCAGGGTAACCACCTGACCCGGGGACCCGGGCCGGGGACCCGGTATGACTCCGTCTCCCGGGGCCGGGGTGGTCACCTGACACTGCTACCCGGGACAGCGACCCCACGTGACCCGGTGACCTGGGGCCGGGGTCCCCACGTGACCCGGGGACCCGGGCCGGGGTCCCCACGTGACCCAGGGTCCTGGTGCCGGTGTCCCCACGTGACCCGGGGACCTGGGGCCGGGGTCCGCACGTGACGCGGTGACCTGGGGCCGGGGTCCCCACGTGACCCGGGGACCCGGGCCTGGGTCCCCACGTGACCCGGTCACCTGGGGCCCGGGTCCCCATGTGACCCGGTGACCTGGGGCCGGGGTCCCCACATGACCTGGGGACCCGGGCCGGGGACCCCACGTGACCCGGGGACCTGGGGCCGGGGATGTCACCCGACACTGGTACCCGGGGCAGCGACCCGATACGACCCGGGGACCTGGGTCCGGGGTCCCGACCTGACCCGGTGACCTGGGGCCAGGGTAACCACCTGACCCGGGGACCCGGGCCGGGGACTCGGTATGACTACGTCTCCCGGGGCCGGGGTGGTCACCTGACACTGCTACCCGGGACAGCGACCCGACATGACCCGGTGACCCGGGGCCGGGGTAACGACCTGTCCAGGGGACCTGGGCCGGGGACCCGACAGGACCCGGGGACCTGGTTCCGGGGTGCCGACCTGACCCGGTGACCTGGGGCTGTGGTGTCGACCGGACTCGGGGACCTGGTCCGGTGTCCCGTCATGACCCGGGGACCTGGGGTAGGGGTGGTCACCAGACCGTTGTACCCAGGCCGTTGACCCGACATGACCCTGTGACCCGGTGCCTGGGTAAAAATCCAACCCGGGGACCCGGGCATGGGACGTGACATGACCCGACCTGGGTCCGGGGTCCCGACCTGACCCGGTGACCTGGGGCCAGGGTAACCACCTGACCCGGGGACTCGGGCCGGGGACCCGGTATGACTCCGTCTCCCGGGGCCGGGGTGGTCACCTGACACTGGTACCCGGGACAGCGACCCGACATGACCCGGTGACCTGGTTCCGGGGTGCCGACCTGACCCGGTGACCTGGGGCTGTGGTGTCGACCGGACTCGGGGACCTGGTCCGGTGTCCCGTCATGACCCGGGGACCTGGGGTCGGAGTGGTCACCAGACCGTTGTACCCAGGCCGTTGACCCGACATGACCCTGTGACCCGGGGCCTGAGTAAAAATCCGACCCGGGGCCTGGGTAAAAATCCAACCCGGGGACCCGGGGCCGGGTTAACGACCTGTCCAGGGGACCCGGGCCGGGGACCCGACAGGACCCGGTGATCCTTCGCTGGTGTCCCGATGCAACCCGGGGACCCGGGCCGGGGACCCCACGTGACCCGGGGACCTGGGGCAGGGGATGTCACCCGACACTGGTACCCGGGGCAGCGACCCGATACGACCCGGGGACCTGGGTCCGGGGTCCCGACCTGACCCGGTGACCTGGGGCCAGGGTAACCACCTGACCCGGGGACCCGGGCCGGGGACCCGGTATGACTCCGTCTCCCGGGGCCGGGGTGGTCACCTGACACTGCTACCCGGGACAGCGACCCGACATGACCCGGTGACCCGGGGCCGGGGTAACGACCTGTCCAGGGGACCTGGGCCGGGGACCCGACAGGACCCGGTGACCTGGTTCCGGGGTGCCGACCTGACCCGGTGACCTGGGGCTGTGGTGTCGACCGGACTCGGGGACCTGGTCCGGTGTCCCGTCATGACCCGGGGACCTGGGGTCGGGGTGGTCACCAGACCGTTGTACCCAGGCCGTTGACCCGACATGACCCTGTGACCCGGGGCCTGGGTAAAAATCCAACCCGGGGACCCGGGCATGGGACATGACATGACCCGACCTGGGTCCGGGGTCCCGACCTGACCCGCTGACCTGGGGCCGGTGTCCCCACGTGACCCGGGGTCCTGGTGCCGGGGTCCCCACGTGACCCGGGGACCCGAGCCGGGGTCCCCACGTGACCCGGTGACCTGAGGCCGGGGTCCCCACGTGACCCGGTGACCTGGGGCCGGGGTCCCCACGTGACCCGGGGTCCTGGTGCCGGGGTCCCCACGTGACCCGGGGACCCGGGCCGGGGACCCCACGTGACCCGGTGACCTGGGGCCGGGGTCCCCACGTGACCCGGGGACCCGGGCCGGGGACATCACGTGACCCGGTGACCTGGGGCCGGGGTCCCCACGTGTCCCGGTCACCTGGGGCCGGGGTCCCCACGTGACCCGGTGACCTGAGGCCGGGGTCCCCACGTGACCCGGTGACCTGGGGCCGGGGTCCCCACGTGACCCGGGGACCTGGGGCCGGGGATGTCACCCGACACTGGTACCCGGGGCAGCGACCCGATACGACCCGGGGACCTGGGTCCGGGGTCCCGACCTGACCCGGTGACCTGGGGCCAGGGTAACCACCTGACCCGGGGACCCGGGCCGGGGACTCGGTATGACTCCGTCTCCCGGGGCCGGGGTGGTCACCTGACACTGCTACCCGGGACAGCGACCCGACATGACCCGGTGACCCGGGGCCGGGGTAACGACCTGTCCAGGGGACCTGGGCCGGGGACCCGACAGGACCCGGTGACCTGGTTCCGGGGTGCCGACCTGACCCGGTGACCTGGGGCTGTGGTGTCGACCGGACTCGGGGACCTGGTCCGGTGTCCCGTCATGACCCGGGGACCTGGGGTCGGGGTGGTCACCAGACCGTTGTACCCAGGCCGTTGAGCCGACATGACCCTGTGACCCGGAGCCTGGGTAAAAATCCAACCCGGGGACCCAGGCATGGGACGTGACATGACCCGACCTGGGTCCGGGGTCCCGACCTGACCCGGTGACCTGGGCCGGGGACCCCACGTGACCCGGGGACCTGGGGCAGGGGATGTCACCCGACACTGGTACCCGGGGCAGCGACCCGATACGACCCGGGGACCTGGGTCCGGGGTCCCGACCTGACCCGGTGACCTGGGGCCAGGGTAACCACTTGACCCGGGGACCCGGGCCGGGGACCCAGTATGACTCCGTCTCCCGGGGCCGGGGTGGTCACCTGACACTGCTACCCGGGACAGCGACCCGACATGACCCGGTGACCCGGGGCCGGGGTAACGACCTGTCCAGGGGACCTGGGCCGGGGACCCGACAGGACCCGGTGACCTGGTTCCGGGGTGCCGACCTGACCCGGTGACCTGGGGCTGTGGTGTCGACCGGACTCGGGGACCTGGTCCGGTGTCCCGTCATGACCCGGGGACCTGGGGTCGGGGTGGTCACCAGACCGTTGTACCCAGGCCGTTGAGCCGACATGACCCTGTGACCCGGGGCCTGGGTAAAAATCCAACCCGGGGACCCGGGCATGGGACATGACATGACCCGACCTGGGTCCGGGGTCCCGACCTGACCCGCTGACCTGGGGCCGGTGTCCCCACGTGACCCGGGGTCCTGGTGCCGGGGTCCCCACGTGACCCGGGGACCCGAGCCGGGGTCCCCACGTGACCCGGTGACCTGGGGCCGGGGTCCCCACGTGACCCGGGGTCCTGGTGCCGGGGTCCCCACGTGACCCGGGGACCCGGGCCGGGGACCCCACGTGACCCGGTGACCTGGGGCCGGGGTCCCCACGTGACCCGGGGACCCGGACCGGGGACACCACGTGACCCGGTCACCTGGGGCCGGGGTCCCCACGTGACCCGGTCACCTGGGGCCGGGGTCCCCACGTGACCCGGGGTCCTGGTGCCGGGGTCCCCACGTGACCCGGTGACCTGAGGCCGGGGTCCCCACGTGACCCGGTGACCTGGGGCCAGGGTCCCCACGTGACCCGGGGTCCTGGTGCCTGGGTTCCCACGTGACCCGGGGACCCGGGCCGGGGTCCCTACGTGACCCGGGGTCCTGGTGCCGGTGTCCCCACGTGACCCGGGGACCCGGGCCGGGGACCCCACGTGACCCGGTGACCTGGGGCCGGGGTCCCCACGTGACCCGGGGACCCGGGCCGGGGACATCACGTGACCCGGTCACCTGGGGCCGGGGTCCCCACGTGACCCGGGGTCCTGGTGCCGGGGTCCCCACGTGACCCAGGGACCCGGGCCGGGGACCCCACGTGACCCGGTGACCTGGGGCCGGGGTCCCCACGTGACCCGGGGACCCGGGCCGGGGTCCCCACGTGACCCAGGGTCCTGGTGCCGGTGTCCCCACGTGACCCGGTGACCTGGGGCCGGGGTCCCCACGTGACCCGGTGACCTGGGGCCGGGGTCCCCACGTGACCCGGGGACCCGGGCCGGGGACATCACGTGACCCGGTCACCTGGGGCCGGGGTCCCCACGTGACCCGGTCACCTGGGGCCGGGGTCCCCACGTGACCCGGGGTCCTGGTGCCGGTGTCCCCACGTGACCCGGTCAACTGGGGCCCGGGTCCCCACGTGACCCGGTCACCTGGGGCCGGGGTCCCCACGTGACCTGGGGACCCGGGCCGGGGACCCCACGTGACCCGGGGACCTGGGGCCGGGGATGTCACCCGACACTGGTACCCGGGGCAGCGACCCGATACGACCCGGGGACCTGGGTCCGGGGTCCCGACCTGACCCGGTGACCTGGGGCCAGGGTAACCACCTGACCCGGGGACCCGGGCCGGGGACCCGGTATGACTCCGTCTCCCGGGGCCGGGGTGGTCACCTGACACTGCTACCCGGGACAGCGACCCGACATGACCCGGTGACCCGGGGCCGGGGTAACGACCTGTCCAGGGGACCTGGGCCGGGGACCCGACAGGACCCGGTGACCTGGTTCCGGGGTGCCGACCTGACCCGGTGACCTGGGGCTGTGGTGGCGACCGGACTCGGGGACCTGGTCCGGTGTCCCGTCATGACCCGGGGACCTGGGGTCGGGGTGGTCACCAGACCGTTGTACCCAGGCCGTTGAGCCGACATGACCCTGTGACCCGGAGCCTGGGTAAAAATCCAACCCGGGGACCCGGGCATGGGACGTGACATGACCCGACCTGGGTCCGGGGTCCCGACCTGACCCGGTGACCTGGGGCCAGGGTAACCACCTGACCCGGGGACCCGGGCCGGGGACTTGGTATGACTCCGTCTCCCGGGGCCGGGGTGGTCACCTGACACTGCTACCCGGGACAGCGACCCGACATGACCCGGTGACCCGGGGCCGGGGTAACGACCTGTCCAGGGGACCTGGGCCGGGGACCCGACATGACCCGGTGACCTGGTTCCGGGGTGCCGACCTGACCCGGTGACCTGGGGCTGTGGTGTCGACCGGACTCGGGGACCTGGTCCGGTGTCCCGTCATGACCCGGGGACCTGGGGTCGGGGTGGTCACCAGACCGTTGTACCCAGGCCGTTGACCCGACATGACCCTGTGACCCGGGGCCTGGGTAAAAATCCGACCCGGGGCCTGGGTAAAAATCCAACCCGGGGACCCGGGGCCGGGTTAACGACCTGTCCAGGGGACCCGGGCCGGGGACCCGACAGGACCCGGTGATCCTTCGCTGGTGTCCCGATGCAACCCGGGGACCCGGGCCGGGGACCCCACGTGACCCGGGGACCTGGGGCAGGGGATGTCACCCGACACTGGTACCCGGGGCAGCGACCCGATACGACCCGGGGACCTGGGTCCGGGGTCCCGACCTGACCCGGTGACCTGGGGCCAGGGTAACCACCTGACCCGGGGACCCGGGCCGGGGACCCGGTATGACTCCGTCTCCCGGTGCCGGGGTGGTCACCTGACACTGCTACCCGGGACAGCGACCCGACATGACCCGGTGACCCGGGGCCGGGGTAACGACCTGTCCAGGGGACCTGGGCCGGGGACCCGACAGGACCCGGTGACCTGGTTCCGGGGTGCCGACCTGACCCGGTGACCTGGGGCTGTGGTGGCGACCGGACTCGGGGACCTGGTCCGGTGTCCCGTCATGACCCGGGGACCTGGGGTCGGGGTGGTCACCAGACCGTTGTACCCAGGCCGTTGAGCCGACATGACCCTGTGACCCGGGGCCTGGGTAAAAATCCAACCCGGGGACCCGGGCATGGGACGTGACATGACCCGACCTGGGTCCGGGGACCCCACGTGACCCGGTGACCTGGGGCCGGGGTCCCCACGTGACCCGGGGACCCGGGCCGGGGACATCACGTGACCCGGTCACCTGGGGCCGGGGTCCCCACGTGACCCGGGGTCCTGGTGCCGGGGACCCCACGTGACCCGGGGACCCGGGCCGGGGTCCCCACGTGACCCGGGGTCCTGGGGCCGGGGTCCACACGTGACCCGCTGACCTGGTGCCTGGGTCCCCAAGTGACCCGGGGACCTGGTGCCGGGGTCCCCACGTGACCCGGGGACCCGGGCCGGGGTCCCCACGTGACCCGGTGACCTGAGGCCGAGGTCCCCACGTGACCCGGTGACCTGGTGCCGGGGTCCCCAAGTGACCCGGGGACCCGGGCCGGGGACCCCACGTGACCCGGTGACCTGGTGCCGGGGTCCCCACGTGACCCGGGGACCCGGGCCGGGGACATCACGTGACCCGGTCACCTGGGGCCGGGGTCCCCACGTGACCCGGGGTCCTGGTGCCGGGGTCCCCACGTGACCCGGGGTCCTGGTGCCGGGGTCCCCACGTGACCCGGTGACCTGAGGCCGGGGTCCCCACGTGACCCGGTGACCTGGGGCCGGGGTCCCCACGTGACCCGGGGACCCGGGCCGGGGACATCACGTGACCCGGTGACCTGGGGCCGGGGTCCCCACGTGACCCGGGGTCCTGGTGCCGGGGTCCCCACGTGACCCGGGGACCCGGGCCGGGGTCCCCACGTGACCCAGGGTCCTGGTGCCGGTGTCCCCACGTGACCCGGGGACCTGGGGCCGGGGTCCGCACGTGACGCGGTGACCTGGGGCCGGGGTCCCCACGTGACCCGGGGACCCGGGCCGGGGTCCCCACGTGACCCGGTCACCTGGGGCCCGGGTCCCCACGTGACCCGGTGACCTGGGGCCGGGGTCCCCACGTGACCTGGGGACCCGGGTCGGGGACCCCACGTGACCCGGGGACCTGGGGCAGGGGATGTCACCCGACACTGGTACCCGGGGCAGCGACCCGATACGACCCGGGGACCTGGGTCCGGGGTCCCGACCTGACCCGGTGACCTGGGGCCAGGGTAACCACCTGACCCGGGGACTCGGGCCGGGGACCCGGTATGACTCCGTCTCCCGGGGCCGGGGTGGTCACCTGACACTGCTACCCGGGACAGCGACCCGACATGACCCGGTGACCCGGGGCCGGGGTAACGACCTGTCCAGGGGACCTGGGCCGGGGACCCGACAGGACCCGGTGACCTGGTTCCGGGGTGCCGACCTGACCCGGTGACCTGGGGCTGTGGTGTCGACCGGACTCGGGGACCTGGTCCGGTGTCCCGTCATGACCCGGGGACCTGGGGTCGGAGTGGTCACCAGACCGTTGTACCCAGGCCGTTGACCCGACATGACCCTGTGACCCGGGGCCTGAGTAAAAATCCGACCCGGGGCCTGGGTAAAAATCCAACCCGGGGACCCGGGGCCGGGTTAACGACCTGTCCAGGGGACCCGGGCCGGGGACCCGACAGGACCCGGTGATCCTTCGCTGGTGTCCCGATGCAACCCGGGGAACCGGGCCGGGGACCCCACGTGACCCGGGGACCTGGGGCAGGGGATGTCACCCGACACTGGTACCCGGGGCAGCGACCCGATACGACCCGGGGACCTGGGTCCGGGGTCCCGACCTGACCCGGTGACCTGGGGCCAGGGTAACCACTTGACCCGGGGACCCGGGCCGGGGACCCGGTATGACTCCGTCTCCCGGGGCCGGGGTGGTCACCTGACACTGCTACCCGGGACAGCGACCCGACATGACCCGGTGACCCGGGGCCGGGGTAACGACCTGTCCAGGGGACCTGGGCCGGGGACCCGACAGGACCCGGTGACCTGGTTCCGGGGTGCCGACCTGACCCGGTGACCTGGGGCTGTGGTGTCGACCGGACTCGGGGACCTGGTCCGGTGTCCCGTCATGACCCGGGGACCTGGGGTCGGGGTGGTCACCAGACCGTTGTACCCAGGCCGTTGAGCCGACATGACCCTGTGACCCGGGGCCTGGGTAAAAATCCAACCCGGGGACCCGGGCATGGGACATGACATGACCCGACCTGGGTCCGGGGTCCCGACCTGACCCGCTGACCTGGGGCCGGTGTCCCCACGTGACCCGGGGTCCTGGTGCCGGGGTCCCCACGTGACCCGGGGACCCGAGCCGGGGTCCCCACGTGACCCGGTGACCTGAGGCCGGGGTCCCCACGTGACCCGGTGACCTGGGGCCGGGGTCCCCACGTGACCCGGGGTCCTGGTGCCGGGGTCCCCACGTGACCCGGGGACCCGGGCCGGGGACCCCACGTGACCCGGTGACCTGGGGCCGGGGTCCCCACGTGACCCGGGGACCCGGGCCGGGGACATCACGTGACCCGGTCACCTGGGGCCGGGGTCCCCACGTGACCCGGTCACCTGGGGCCGGGGTCCCCACGTGACCCGGGGTCCTGGTGCCGGGGTCCCCACGTGACCCGGTGACCTGGGGCCGGGGTCCCCACGTGACCCGGTGACCTGGGGCCGGGGTCCCCACGTGACCCGGGGTCCTGGTGCCTGGGTTCCCACGTGACCCAGGGTCCTGGTGCCGGTGTCCCCACGTGACCCGGTGACCTGGGGCCGGGGTCCCCACGTGACCCGGTGACCTGGGGCCGGGGTCCCCACGTGACCCGGGGACCCGGGCCGGGGACATCACGTGACCCGGTCACCTGGGGCCGGGGTCCCCACGAGACCCGGTCACCTGGGGCCGGGGTCCCCACGTGACCCGGGGTCCTGGTGCCGGTGTCCCCACGTGACCCGGTCACCTGGGGCCCGGGTCCCCACGTGACCCGGTCACCTGGGGCCGGGGTCCCCACGTGACCTGGGGACCCGGGCCGGGGACCCCACGTGACCCGGGGACCTGGGGCCGGGGATGTCACCCGACACTGGTACCCGGGGCAGCGACCCGATACGACCCGGGGACCTGGGTCCGGGGTCCCGACCTGACCCGGTGACCTGGGGCCAGGGTAACCACCTGACCCGGGGACCCGGGCCGGGGACTCGGTATGACTCCGTCTCCCGGGGCCGGGGTGGTCACCTGACACTGCTACCCGGGACAGCGACCCGACATGACCCGGTGACCCGGGGCCGGGGTAACGACCTGTCCAGGGGACCTGGGCCGGGGACCCGACAGGACCCGGTGACCTGGTTCCGGGGTGCCGACCTGACCCGGTGACCTGGGGCTGTGGTGTCGACCGGACTCGGGGACCTGGTCCGGTGTCCCGTCATGACCCGGGGACCTGGGGTCGGGGTGGTCACCAGACCGTTGTACCCAGGCCGTTGACCCGACATGACCCTGTGACCCGGGGCCTGGGTAAAAATCCGACCCGGGGCCTGGGTAAAAATCCAACCCGGGGACCCGGGGCCGGGTTAACGACCTGTCCAGGGGACCCGGGCCGGGGACCCGACAGGACCCGGTGATCCTTCGCTGGTGTCCCGATGCAACCCGGGGACCCGGGCCGGGGACCCCACGTGACCCGGGGACCTGGGGCCGGGGATGTCACCCGACACTGGTACCCGGGGCAGCGACCCGATACGACCCGGGGACCTGGGTCCGGGGTCCCGACCTGACCCGGTGACCTGGGGCCAGGGTAACCACTTGACCCGGGGACCCGGGCCGGGGACCCGGTATGACTCCGTCTCCCGGGGCCGGGGTGGTCACCTGACACTGCTACCCGGGACAGCGACCCGACATGACCCGGTGACCCGGGGCCGGGGTAACGACCTGTCCAGGGGACCTGGGCTGGGGACCCGACAGGACCCGGTGACCTGGTTCCGGGGTGCTGACCTGACCCGGTGACCTGGGGCTGTGGTGTCGACCGGACTCGGGGACCTGGTCCGGTGTCCCGTCATGACCCGGGGACCTGGGGTCGGGGTGGTCACCAGACCGTTGTACCCAGGCCGTTGAGCCGACATGACCCTGTGACCCGGGGCCTGGGTAAAAATCCAACCCGGGGACCCGGGCATGGGACATGACATGACCCGACCTGGGTCCGGGGTCCCGACCTGACCCGCTGACCTGGGGCCGGTGTCCCCACGTGACCCGGGGTCCTGGTGCCGGGGTCCCCACGTCACCCGGGGACCCGAGCCGGGGTCCCCACGTGACCCGGTGACCTGAGGTAGGGGTCCCCACGTGACCCGGTGACCTGGGGCCGGGGTCCCCACGTGACCCGGGGTCCTGGTGCCGGGGTCCCCACGTGACCCGGGGACCCGGGCCGGGGACCCCACGTGACCCGGTGACCTGGGGCCGGGGTCCCCACGTGACCCGGGGACCCGGGCCGGGGACATCACGTGACCCGGTCACCTGGGGCCGGGATCCCCACGTGACCCGGTCACCTGGGGCCGGGGTCCCCACGTGACCCGGTGACCTGAGGCCGGGGTCCCCACGTGACCCGGTGACCTGGGGCCGGGGTCCCCACGTGACCCGGGGTCCTGGTGCCTGGGTTCCCACGTGACCCGGGGACCCGGGCCGGGGTCCCCACGTGACCCGGGGACCCGGGCCGGGGACATCACGTGACCCGGTCACCTGGGGCCGGGGTCCCCACGTGACCCGGAGTCCTGGTGCCGGTGTCCCCACGTGACCCGGGGACCCGGGCCGGGGACCCCACGTGACCCGGTGACCTGGGGCCGGGGTCCCCACGTGACCCGGGGACCCGGGCCGGGGACATCACGTGACCCGGTCACCTGGGGCCGGGGTCCCCACGTGACCCGGGGTCCTGGTGCCGGGGTCCCCACGTGACCCGGGGACCCGGGCCGGGGTCCCCACGTGACCCAGGGTCCTGGTGCCGGTGTCCCCACGTGACCCGGTGACCTGGGGCCGGGGTCCCCACGTGACCCGGTGACCTGGGGCCGGGGTCCCCACGTGACCCGGGGACCCGGGCCGGGGTCCCCACGTGACCCAGGGTCCTGGTGCCGGTGTCCCCACGTGACCCGGTGACCTGGGGCCGGGGTCCCCACGTGACCCGGTGACCTGGGGCCGGGGTCCCCACGTGACCCGGGGACCCGGGCCGGGGACATCACGTGACCCGGTCACCTGGGGCCGGGGTCCCCACGTGACCCGGGGTCTTGGTGCCGGTGTCCCCACGTGACCCGGTCACCTGGGGCCCGGGTCCCCACGTGACCCGGTCACCTGGGGCCGGGGTCCCCACGTGACCTGGGGACCCGGGCCGGGGACCCCACGTGACCCGGGGACCTGGGGCCGGGGATGTCACCCGACACTGGTACCCGGGGCAGCGACCCGATACGACCCGGGGACCTGGGTCCGGGGTCCCGACCTGACCCGGTGACCTGGGGCCAGGGTAACCACCTGACCCGGGGACCCGGGCCGGGGACCCGGTATGACTCCGTCTCCCGGGGCCGGGGTGGTCACCTGACACTGCTACCCGGGACAGCGACCCCACGTGACCCGGTGACCTGGGGCCGGGGTCCCCACGTGACCCGGGGACCCGGGCCGGGGACATCACGTGACCCGGTCACCTGGGGCCGGGGTCCCCACGTGACCCGGGGTCCTGGTGCCGGGGTCCCCACGTGACCCGGGGACCCGGGCCGGGGTCCCCACGTGACCCAGGGTCCTGGTGCCGGTGTCCCCACGTGACCCGGGGACCTGGGGCCGGGGTCCGCACGTGACGCGGTGACCTGGGGCCGGGGTCCCCACGTGACCCGGGGACCTGGGGCCGGGGATGTCACCCGACACTGGTACCCGGGGCAGCGACCCGATACGACCCGGGGACCTGGGTCCGGGGTCCCGACCTGACCCGGTGACCTGGGGCCAGGGTAACCACCTGACCCGGGGACCCGGGCCGGGGACTCGGTATGACTCCGTCTCCCGGGGCCGGGGTGGTCACCTGACACTGCTACCCGGGACAGCGACCCGACATGACCCGGTGACCCGGGGCCGGGGTAACGACCTGTCCAGGGGACCTGGGCCGGGGACCCGACAGGACCCGGGGACCTGGTTCCGGGGTGCCGACCTGACCCGGTGACCTGGGGCTGTGGTGTCGACCGGACTCGGGGACCTGGTCCGGTGTCCCGTCATGACCCGGGGACCTGGGGTAGGGGTGGTCACCAGACCGTTGTACCCAGGCCGTTGACCCGACATGACCCTGTGACCCGGTGCCTGGGTAAAAATCCAACCCGGGGACCCGGGCATGGGACGTGACATGACCCGACCTGGGTCCGGGGTCCCGACCTGACCCGGTGACCTGGGGCCAGGGTAACCACCTGACCCGGGGACTCGGGCCGGGGACCCGGTATGACTCCGTCTCCCGGGGCCGGGGTGGTCACCTGACACTGGTACCCGGGACAGCGACCCGACATGACCCGGTGACCTGGTTCCGGGGTGCCGACCTGACCCGGTGACCTGGGGCTGTGGTGTCGACCGGACTCGGGGACCTGGTCCGGTGTCCCGTCATGACCCGGGGACCTGGGGTCGGAGTGGTCACCAGACCGTTGTACCCAGGCCGTTGACCCGACATGACCCTGTGACCCGGGGCCTGAGTAAAAATCCGACCCGGGGCCTGGGTAAAAATCCAACCCGGGGACCCGGGGCCGGGTTAACGACCTGTCCAGGGGACCCGGGCCGGGGACCCGACAGGACCCGGTGATCCTTCGCTGGTGTCCCGATGCAACCCGGGGACCCGGGCCGGGGACCCCACGTGACCCGGGGACCTGGGGCCGGGGATGTCACCCGACACTGGTACCCGGGGCAGCGACCCGATACGACCCGGGGACCTGGGTCCGGGGTCCCGACCTGACCCGGTGACCTGGGGCCAGGGTAACCACCTGACCCGGGGACCCGGGCCGGGGACCCGGTATGACTCCGTCTCCCGGTGCCGGGGTGGTCACCTGACACTGCTACCCGGGACAGCGACCCGACATGACCCGGTGACCCGGGGCCGGGGTAACGACCTGTCCAGGGGACCTGGGCCGGGGACCCGACAGGACCCGGTGACCTGGTTCCGGGGTGCCGACCTGACCCGGTGACCTGGGGCTGTGGTGGCGACCGGACTCGGGGACCTGGTCCGGTGTCCCGTCATGACCCGGGGACCTGGGGTCGGGGTGGTCACCAGACCGTTGTACCCAGGCCGTTGACCCGACATGACCCTGTGACCCGGGGCCTGGGTAAAAATCCAACCCGGGGACCCGGGCATGGGACGTGACATGACCCGACCTGGGTCCGGGGACCCCACGTGACCCGGTGACCTGGGGCCGGGGTCCCCACGTGACCCGGGGACCCGGGCCGGGGACATCACGTGACCCGGTCACCTGGGGCCGGGGTCCCCACGTGACCCGGGGTCCTGGTGCCGGGGACCCCACGTGACCCGGGGACCCGGGCCGGGGTCCCCACGTGACCCGGGGTCCTGGGGCCGGGGTCCACACGTGACCCGCTGACCTGGTGCCGGGGTCCCCAAGTGACCCGGGGACCTGGTGCCGGGGTCCCCACGTGACCCGGTGACCTGAGGCCGAGGTCCCCACGTGACCCGGTGACCTGAGGCCGAGGTCCCCACGTGACCCGGTGACCTGGTGCCGGGGTCCCCAAGTGACCCGGGGACCCGGGCCGGGGACCCCACGTGACCCGGTGACCTGGTGCCGGGGTCCCCACGTGACCCGGGGACCCGGGCCGGGGACATCACGTGACCCGGTCACCTGGGGCCGGGGTCCCCACGTGACCCGGGGTCCTGGTGCCGGGGTCCCCACGTGACCCGGGGTCCTGGTGCCGGGGTCCCCACGTGACCCGGTGACCTGAGGCCGGGGTCCCCACGTGACCCGGTGACCTGGGGCCGGAGTCCCCACGTGACCCGGGGACCCGGGCCGGGGACATCACGTGACCCGGTGACCTGGGGCCGGGGTCCCCACGTGACCCGGGGTCCTGGTGCCGGGGTCCCCACGTGACCCGGGGACCCGGGCCGGGGTCCCCACGTGACCCAGGGTCCTGGTGCCGGTGTCCCCACGTGACCCGGGGACCTGGGGCCGGGGTCCGCACGTGACGCGGTGACCTGGGGCCGGGGTCCCCACGTGACCCGGGGACCCGGGCCGGGGTCCCCACGTGACCCGGTCACCTGGGGCCCGGGTCCCCACGTGACCCGGTGACCTGGGGCCGGGGTCCCCACGTGACCTGGGGACCCGGGCCGGGGACCCCACGTGACCCGGGGACCTGGGGCCGGGGATGTCACCCGACACTGGTACCCGGGGCAGCGACCCGATACGACCCGGGGACCTGGGTCCGGGGTCCCGACCTGACCCGGTGACCTGGGGCCAGGGTAACCACCTGACCCGGGGACTCGGGCCGGGGACCCGGTATGACTCCGTCTCCCGGGGCCGGGGTGGTCACCTGACACTGCTACCCGGGACAGCGACCCGACATGACCCGGTGACCCGGGGCCGGGGTAACGACCTGTCCAGGGGACCTGGGCCGGGGACCCGACAGGACCCGGTGACCTGGTTCCGGGGTGCCGACCTGACCCGGTGACCTGGGGCTGTGGTGTCGACCGGACTCGGGGACCTGGTCCGGTGTCCCGTCATGACCCGGGGACCTGGGGTCGGAGTGGTCACCAGACCGTTGTACCCAGGCCGTTGACCCGACATGACCCTGTGACCCGGGGCCTGAGTAAAAATCCGACCCGGGGCCTGGGTAAAAATCCAACCCGGGGACCCGGGGCCGGGTTAACGACCTGTCCAGGGGACCCGGGCCGGGGACCCGACAGGACCCGGTGATCCTTCGCTGGTGTCCCGATGCAACCCGGGGAACCGGGCCGGGGACCCCACGTGACCCGGGGACCTGGGGCAGGGGATGTCACCCGACACTGGTACCCGGGGCAGCGACCCGATACGACCCGGGGACCTGGGTCCGGGGTCCCGACCTGACCCGGTGACCTGGGGCCAGGGTAACCACTTGACCCGGGGACCCGGGCCGGGGACCCGGTATGACTCCGTCTCCCGGGGCCGGGGTGGTCACCTGACACTGCTACCCGGGACAGCGACCCGACATGACCCGGTGACCCGGGGCCGGGGTAACGACCTGTCCAGGGGACCTGGGCCGGGGACCCGACAGGACCCGGTGACCTGGTTCCGGGGTGCCGACCTGACCCGGTGACCTGGGGCTGTGGTGTCGACCGGACTCGGGGACCTGGTCCGGTGTCCCGTCATGACCCGGGGACCTGGGGTCGGGGTGGTCACCAGACCGTTGTACCCAGGCCGTTGAGCCGACATGACCCTGTGACCCGGAGCCTGGGTAAAAATCCAACCCGGGGACCCGGGCATGGGACGTGACATGACCCGACCTGGGTCCGGGGTCCCGACCTGACCCGGTGACCTGGGCCGGGGACCCCACGTGACCCGGGGACCTGGGGCCGGGGATGTCACCCGACACTGGTTCCCGGGGCAGCGACCCGATACGACCCGGGGACCTGGGTCCGGGGTCCCGACCTGACCCGGTGACCTGGGGCCAGGGTAACCACTTGACCCGGGGACCCGGGCCGGGGACCCGGTATGACTCCGTCTCCCGGGGCCGGGGTGGTCACCTGACACTGGTACCCGGGACAGCGACCCGACATGACCCGGTGACCCGGGGCCGGGGTAACGACCTGTCCAGGGGACCTGGGCCGGGGACCCGACAGGACCCGGTGACCTGGTTCCGGGGTGCCGACCTGACCCGGTGACCTGGGGCTGTGGTGTCGACCGGACTCGGGGACCTGGTCCGGTGTCCCGTCATGACCCGGGGACCTGGGGTCGGGGTGGTCACCAGACCGTTGTACCCAGGCCGTTGAGCCGACATGACCCTGTGACCCGGGGCCTGGGTAAAAATCCAACCCGGGGACCCGGGCATGGGACATGACATGACCCGACCTGGGTCCGGGGTCCCGACCTG
Organism: Somateria mollissima; assembly: GCA_951411735.1. Classification (NCBI taxonomy): domain Eukaryota; kingdom Metazoa; phylum Chordata; class Aves; order Anseriformes; family Anatidae; genus Somateria; species Somateria mollissima. Next base: position 54,069 of record CATOCB010000251.1, on the reverse strand, counting down.
ACCCGCTGACCTGGGGCCGGTGTCCCCACGTGACCCGGGGTCCTGGTGCCGGGGTCCCCACGTGACCCGGGGACCCGAGCCGGGGTCCCCACGTGACCCGGTGACCTGAGGCCGGGGTCCCCACGTGACCCGGTGACCTGGGGCCGGGGTCCCCACGTGACCCGGGGTCCTGGTGCCGGGGTCCCCACGTGACCCGGGGACCCGGGCCGGGGACCCCACGTGACCCGGTGACCTGGGGCCGGGGTCCCCACGTGACCCGGGGACCCGGGCCGGGGACATCACGTGACCCGGTCACCTGGGGCCGGGGTCCCCACGTGACCCGGTCACCTGGGGCCGGGGTCCCCACGTGACCCGGGGTCCTGGTGCCGGGGTCCCCACGTGACCCGGTGACCTGGGGCCGGGGTCCCCACGTGACCCGGTGACCTGGGGCCGGGGTCCCCACGTGACCCGGGGTCCTGGTGCCTGGGTTCCCACGTGACCCAGGGTCCTGGTGCCGGTGTCCCCACGTGACCCGGTGACCTGGGGCCGGGGTCCCCACGTGACCCGGTGACCTGGGGCCGGGGTCCCCACGTGACCCGGGGACCCGGGCCGGGGACATCACGTGACCCGGTCACCTGGGGCCGGGGTCCCCACGAGACCCGGTCACCTGGGGCCGGGGTCCCCACGTGACCCGGGGTCCTGGTGCCGGTGTCCCCACGTGACCCGGTCACCTGGGGCCCGGGTCCCCACGTGACCCGGTCACCTGGGGCCGGGGTCCCCACGTGACCTGGGGACCCGGGCCGGGGACCCCACGTGACCCGGGGACCTGGGGCCGGGGATGTCACCCGACACTGGTACCCGGGGCAGCGACCCGATACGACCCGGGGACCTGGGTCCGGGGTCCCGACCTGACCCGGTGACCTGGGGCCAGGGTAACCACCTGACCCGGGGACCCGGGCCGGGGACCCGGTATGACTCCGTCTCCCGGGGCCGGGGTGGTCACCTGACACTGCTACCCGGGACAGCGACCCGACATGACCCGGTGACCCGGGGCCGGGGTAACGACCTGTCCAGGGGACCTGGGCCGGGGACCCGACAGGACCCGGTGACCTGGTTCCGGGGTGCCGACCTGACCCGGTGACCTGGGGCTGTGGTGGCGACCGGACTCGGGGACCTGGTCCGGTGTCCCGTCATGACCCAGGGACCTGGGGTCGGGGTGGTCACCAGACCGTTGTACCCAGGCCGTTGACCCGACATGACCCTGTGACCCGGGGCCTGGGTAAAAATCCGACCCGGGGCCTGGGTAAAAATCCAACCCGGGGACCCGGGGCCGGGTTAACGACCTGTCCAGGGGACCCGGGCCGGGGACCCGACAGGACCCGGTGATCCTTCGCTGGTGTCCCGATGCAACCCGGGGACCCGGGCCGGGGACCCCACGTGACCCGGGGACCTGGGGCCGGGGATGTCACCCGACACTGGTACCCGGGGCAGCGACCCGATACGACCCGGGGACCTGGGTCCGGGGTCCCGACCTGACCCGGTGACCTGGGGCCAGGGTAACCACCTGACCCGGGGACCCGGGCCGGGGACCCGGTATGACTCCGTCTCCCGGGGCCGGGGTGGTCACCTGACACTGCTACCCGGGACAGCGACCCGACATGACCCGGTGACCCGGGGCCGGGGTAACGACCTGTCCAGGGGACCTGGGCCGGGGACCCGACAGGACCCGGTGACCTGGTTCCGGGGTGCCGACCTGACCCGGTGACCTGGGGCTGTGGTGTCGACCGGACTCGGGGACCTGGTCCGGTGTCCCGTCATGACCCGGGGACCTGGGGTCGGGGTGGTCACCAGACCGTTGTACCCAGGCCGTTGAGCCGACATGACCCTGTGACCCGGAGCCTGGGTAAAAATCCAACCCGGGGACCCGGGCATGGGACGTGACATGACCCGACCTGGGTCCGGGGTCCCGACCTGACCCGGTGACCTGGGGCCGGTGTCCCCACGTGACCCGGGGTCCTGAGCCGGGGTCCCCACGTGACCCGGTGACCTGAGGCCGGGGTCCCCACGTGACCCGGTGACCTGGGGCCGGGGTCCCCACGTGACCCGGGGTCCTGGTGCCGGGGTCCCCACGTGACCCGGGGACCCGGGCCGGGGACCCCACGTGACCCGGTGACCTGGGGCCGGGGTCCCCATTGACCCGGGGACCCGGGCCGGGGACATCACGTGACCCGGTCACCTGGGGCCGGGGTCCCCACGTGACCCGGTCACCTGGGGCCGGGGTCCCCACGTGACCCGGGGTCCTGGTGCCGGGGTCCCCACGTGACCCGGTGACCTGAGGCCGGGGTCCCCACGTGACCCGGTGACCTGCGGCCGGGGTCCCCACGTGACCCGGGGTCCTGGTGCCTGGGTCCCTACGTGACCCGGGGTCCTGGTGCCGGTGTCCCCACGTGACCCGGGGACCCGGGCCGGGGACCCCACGTGACCCGGTGACCTGGGGCCGGGGTCTTCACGTGACCCGGGGACCCGGGCCGGGGACATCACGTGACCCGGTCACCTGGGGCCGGGGTCCCCACGTGACCCGGGGTCCTGGTGCCGGGGTCCCCACGTGACCCGGGGACCCGGGCCGGGGTCCCCACGTGACCCAGGGTCCTGGTGCCGGTGTCCCCACGTGACCCGGTCACCTGGGGCCGGGGTCCCACGTGACCCGGTGACCTGGGGCCGGGGTCCCCACGTGACCCGGGGACCCGGGCCGGGGTCCCCACGTGACCCAGAGTCCTGGTGCCGGGGTCCCCACGTGACCCGGTGACCTGGTGCCGGGGTCCCCACGTGACCCGGTGACCTGGGGCCGGGGTCCCCACGTGACCCGGGGACCCGGGCCGGGGACATCACGTGACCCGGTCACCTGGGGCCGGGGTCCCCACGTGACCCGGTCACCTGGGGCCGGGGTCCCCACGTGACCCGGGGTCCTGGTGCCGGTGTCCCCACGTGACCCGGTCACCTGGGGCCCGGGTCCCCACGTGACCCGGTCACCTGGGGCCGGGGTCCCCACGTGACCTGGGGACCCGGGCCGGGACCCCACGTGACCCGGGGACCTGGGGCCGGGGATGTCACCCGACACTGGTACCCGGGGCAGCGACCCGATACGACCCGGGGACCTGGGTCCGGGGTCCCGACCTGACCCGGTGACCTGGGGCCAGGGTAACCACTTGACCCGGGGACCCGGGCCGGGGACCCGGTATGACTCCGTCTCCCGGGGCCGGGGTGGTCACCTGACACTGCTACCCGGGACAGCGACCCGACATGACCCGGTGACCCGGGGCCGGGGTAACGACCTGTCCAGGGGACCTGGGCCGGGGACCCGACAGGACCCGGTGACCTGGTTCCGGGGTGCCGACCTGACCCGGTGACCTGGGGCTGTGGTGTCGACCGGACTCGGGGACCTGGTCCGGTGTCCCGTCATGACCCGGGGACCTGGGGTCGGGGTGGTCACCAGACCGTTGTACCCAGGCCGTTGAGCCGACATGACCCTGTGACCCGGGGCCTGGGTAAAAATCCAACCCGGGGACCCGGGCATGGGACGTGACATGACCCGACCTGGGTCCGGGGTCGCGACCTGACCCGCTGACCTGGGGCCGGTGTCCCCACGTGACCCGGGGTCCTGAGCCGGGGTCCCCACGTGACCCGGTGACCTGAGGCCGGGGTCCCCACGTGACCCGGTGACCTGGGGCCGGGGTCCCCACGTGACCCGGGGTCCTGGTGCCGGGGTCCCCACGTGACCCGGGGACCAGGGCCGGGGACCCCACGTGACCCGGTGACCTGGGGCCGGGGTCCCCATTGACCCGGGGACCCGGGCCGGGGACATCACGTGACCCGGTCACCTGGGGCCGGGGTCCCCACGTGACCCGGTCACCTGGGGCCGGGGTCCCCACGTGACCCGGGGTCCTGGTGCCGGGGTCCCCACGTGACCCGGTGACCTGAGGCCGGGGTCCCCACGTGACCCGGTGACCTGGGGCCGGGGTCCCCAAGTGACCCGGGGTCCTGGTGCCTGGGTTCCCACGTGACCCGGGGACCCGGGCCGGGGTCCCTACGTGACCCGGTGACCTGGTGCCGGTGTCCCCACGTGACCCGGGGACCCGGGCCGGGGACCCCACGTGACCCGGTGACCTGGGGCCGGGGTCCCCACGTGACCCGGGGACCCGGGCCGGGGACATCACGTGACCGGGTGACCTGGGGCCGGGGTCCCCACGTGACCCGGGATCCTGGTGCCGGGGTCCCCACGTGACCCGGGGACCCGGGCCGGGGTCCCCACGTGACCCAGGGTCCTGGTGCCGGTGTCCCCACGTGACCCGGGGACCTGGGGCCGGGGTCCCACGTGACCCGGTGACCTGGGGCCGGGGTCCCCACGTGACCCGGGGACCCGGGCCGGGGTCCCCACGTGACCCAGGGTCCTGGTGCCGGTGTCCCCACGTGACCCGGTGACCTGGTGCCGGGGTCCCCACGTGACCCGGTGACCTGGGGCCGGGGTCCCCACGTGACCCGGGGACCCGGGCCGGGGACATCACGTGACCCGGTCACCTGGGGCCGGGGTCCCCACGTGACCCGGTCACCTGGGGCCGGCGTCCCCACGTGACCCGGGGTCCTGGTGCCGGTGTCCCCACGTGACCCGGTCACCTGGGGCCCGGGTCCCCACGTGACCCGGTCACCTGGGGCCGGGGTCCCCACGTGACCTGGGGACCCGGGCCGGGGACCCCACGTGACCCGGGGACCTGGGGCCGGGGATGTCACCCGACACTGGTACCCGGGGCAGCGACCCGATACGACCCGGGGACCTGGGTCCGGGGTCCCGACCTGACCCGGGGACCCGGGCCGGGGACCCGGTATGACTCCGTCTCCCGGGGCCGGGGTGGTCACCTGACACTGCTACCCGGGACAGCGACCCGACATGACCCGGTGACCCGGGGCCGGGGTAACGACCTGTCCAGGGGACCTGGGCCGGGGACCCGACAGGACCCGGTGACCTGGTTCCGGGGTGCCGACCTGACCCGGTGACCTGGGGCTGTGGTGTCGACCGGACTCGGGGACCTGGTCCGGTGTCCCGTCATGACCCGGGGACCTGGGGTCGGGGTGGTCACCAGACCGTTGTACCCAGGCCGTTGAGCCGACATGACCCTGTGACCCGGGGCCTGGGTAAAAATCCAACCCGGGGACCCGGGCATGGGACGTGACATGACCCGACCTGGGTCCGGGGTCGCGACCTGACCCGCTGACCTGGGGCCGGTGTCCCCACGTGACCCGGGGTCCTGAGCCGGGGTCCCCACGTGACCCGGTGACCTGAGGCCGGGGTCCCCACGTGACCCGGTGACCTGGGGCCGGGGTCCCCACGTGACCCGGGGTCCTGGTGCCGGGGTCCCCACGTGACCCGGGGACCAGGGCCGGGGACCCCACGTGACCCGGTGACCTGGGGCCGGGGTCCCCATTGACCCGGGGACCCGGGCCGGGGACATCACGTGACCCGGTCACCTGGGGCCGGGGACCCCACGTGACCCGGTCACCTGGGGCCGGGGTCCCCACGTGACCCGGGGTCCTGGTGCCGGGGTCCCCACGTGACCCGGTGACCTGAGGCCGGGGTCCCCACGTGACCCGGTGACCTGGGGCCGGGGTCCCCAAGTGACCCGGGGTCCTGGTGCCTGGGTTCCCACGTGACCCGGGGACCCGGGCCGGGGTCCCTACGTGACCCGGGGTCCTGGTGCCGGTGTCCCCACGTGACCCGGGGACCCGGGCCGGGGACCCCACGTGACCCGGTGACCTGGGGCCGGGGTCCCCACGTGACCCGGGGACCCGGGCCGGGGACATCACGTGACCGGGTGACCTGGGGCCGGGGTCCCCACGTGACCCGGGATCCTGGTGCCGGGGTCCCCACGTGACCCGGGGACCCGGGCCGGGGTCCCCACGTGACCCAGGGTCCTGGTGCCGGTGTCCCCACGTGACCCGGGGACCTGGGGCCGGGGTCCCACGTGACCCGGTGACCTGGGGCCGGGGTCCCCACGTGACCCGGGGACCCGGGCCGGGGTCCCCACGTGACCCAGGGTCCTGGTGCCGGTGTCCCCACGTGACCCGGTGACCTGGTGCCGGGGTCCCCACGTGACCCGGTGACCTGGGGCCGGGGTCCCCACGTGACCCGGGGACCCGGGCCGGGGACATCACGTGACCCGGTGACCTGGTGCCGGTGTCCCCACGTGACCCGGTCACCTGGGGCCGGGGTCCCCACGTGACCCGGGGTCCTGGTGCCGGTGTCCCCACGTGACCCGGTCACCTGGTGCCCGGGTCCCCACGTGACCCGGTCACCTGGGGCCGGGGTCCCCACGTGACCTGGGGACCCGGGCCGGGGACCCCACGTGACCCGGGGACCTGGGGCCGGGGATGTCACCCGACACTGGTACCCGGGGCAGCGACCCGATACGACCCGGGGACCTGGGTCCGGGGTCCCGACCTGACCCGGGGACCCGGGCCGGGGACCCGGTATGACTCCGTCTCCCGGGGCCGGGGTGGTCACCTGACACTGCTACCCGGGACAGCGACCCGACATGACCCGGTGACCCGGGGCCGGGGTAACCACCTGTCCAGGGGACCTGGGCCGGGGACCCGACAGGACCCGGTGACCTGGTTCCGGGGTGCCGACCTGACCCGGTGACCTGGGGCTGTGGTGTCGACCGGACTCGGGGACCTGGTCCGGTGTCCCGTCATGACCCGGGGACCTGGGGTCGGGGTGGTCACCAGACCGTTGTACCCAGGCCGTTGAGCCGACATGACCCTGTGACCCGGGGCCTGGGTAAAAATCCAACCCGGGGACCCGGGCATGGGACATGACATGACCCGACCTGGGTCCGGGGACCCCACGTGACCCGGTGACCTGGGGCCGGGGTCCCCACGTGACCCGGGGACCCGGGCCGGGGACATCACATGACCCGGTCACCTGGGGCCGGGGTCCCCACGTGACCCGGGGTCCTGGTGCCGGGGACCCCACTTGACCCGGGGACCCGGGCCGGGGTCCCCACGTGACCCGGGGTCCTGGTGCCGGGGTCCCCACGTGACCCGCTGACCTGGGGCGAGGGTCCCCACGTGACCCGGGGTCCTGGTGCCGGGGTCCCCAAGTGACCCGGGGACCCGGGCCGGGGACCCCACTTGACCCGGTGACCTGGGGCCGGGGTCCCCACGTGACCCGGGGACCCGGGCCGGGGACATCACGTGACCCGGTCACCTGGGGCCGGGGTCCCCACGTGACCCGGGGTCCTGGTGCCGGGGTCCCCACGTGACCCGGGGTCCTGGTGCCGGTGTCCCCACGTGACCCGGTGACCTGGGGCCGGGGTCCCCACGTGACCCGGGGTCCTGGTGCCGGGGTTCCCACGTGACCCGGGGACCCGGGCCGGGGTCCCCACGTGACCCGGGGTCCTGTTGCCGGTGTCCCCACGTGACCCGGGGACCCGGGCCGGGGACCCCACGTGACCCGGTGACCTGGGGCCGGGGTCCCCACGTGACCCGAGGACCCGGGCCGGGGACATCACGTGACCCGGTCACCTGGGGCCGGGGTCCCCACGTGACCCGGGGTCCTGGTGCCGGGGTCCCCACGTGACCCGGGGACCCGGGCCGGGGTCCCCACGTGACCCAGGGTCCTGGTGCCGGTGTCCCCACGTGACCCGGGGACCTGGGGCCGGGGTCCGCACGTGACCCGGTGACCTGGGGCCGGGGTCCCCACGTGACCCGGGGACCTGGGGCCGGGTTCCCCACGTGACCTGGGGACCCGGGCCGGGGACCCCACGTGACCCGGGGACCTGGGGCCGGGGATGTCACCCGACACTGGTACCCGGGGCAGCGACCCGATACGACCCGGGGACCTGGGTCCGGGGTCCCGACCTGACCCGGTGACCTGGGGCCAGGGTAACCACCTGACCCGGGGACCCGGGCCGGGGACTCGGTATGACTCCGTCTCCCGGGGCCGGGGTGGTCACCTGACACTGGTACCCGGGACAGCGACCCGACATGACCCGGTGACCCGGGGCCGGGGTAACGACCTGTCCAGGGGACCTGGGCCGGGGACCCGACAGGACCCGGTGACCTGGTTCCGGGGTGCCGACCTGACCCGGTGACCTGGGGCTGTGGTGTCGACCGGACTCGGGGACCTGGTCCGGTGTCCCGTCATGACCCGGGGACCTGGGGTCGGGGTGGTCACCAGACCGTTGTACCCAGGCCGTTGACCCGACATGACCCTGTGACCCGGGGCCTGAGTAAAAATCCGACCCGGGGCCTGGGTAAAAATCCAACCCGGGGACCGGGGGCCGGGTTAACGACCTGTCCAGGGGACCCGGGCCGGGGACCCGACAGGACCCGGTGATCCTTCGCTGGTGTCCCGATGCAACCCGGGGACCCGGGCCGGGGACCCCACGTGACCCGGGGACCTGGGGCAGGGGATGTCACCCGACACTGGTACCCGGGGCAGCGACCCGATACGACCCGGGGACCTGGGTCCGGGGTCCCGACCTGACCCGGTGACCTGGGGCCAGGGTAACCACCTGACCCGGGGACCCGGGCCGGGGACCCGGTATGACTCCGTCTCCCGGGGCCGGGGTGGTCACCTGACACTGGTACCCGGGACAGCGACCCGACATGACCCGGTGACCCGGGGCCGGGGTAACGACCTGTCCAGGGGACCTGGGCCGGGGACCCGACAGGACCCGGTGACCTGGTTCCGGGGTGCCGACCTGACCCGGTGACCTGGGGCTGTGGTGTCGACCGGACTCGGGGACCTGGTCCGGTGTCCCGTCATGACCCGGGGACCTGGGGTCGGGGTGGTCACCAGACCGTTGTACCCAGGCCGTTGAGCCGACATGACCCTGTGACCCGGAGCCTGGGTAAAAATCCAACCCGGGGACCCCGGCATGGGACGTGACATGACCCGACCTGGGTCCGGGGTCCCGACCTGACCCGGTGACCTGGGCCGGGGACCCCACGTGACCCGGGGACCTGGGGCCGGGGATGTCACCCGACACTGGTACCCGGGGCAGCGACCCGATACGACCCGGGGACCTGGGTCCGGGGTCCCGACCTGACCCGGTGACCTGGGGCCAGGGTAACCACTTGACCCGGGGACCCGGGCCGGGGACCCGGTATGACTCCGTCTCCCGGGGCCGGGGTGGTCACCTGACACTGCTACCCGGGACAGCGACCCGACATGACCCGGTGACCCGGGGCCGGGGTAACGACCTGTCCAGGGGACCTGGGCCGGGGACCCGACAGGACCCGGTGACCTGGTTCCGGGGTGCCGACCTGACCCGGTGACCTGGGGCTGTGGTGTCGACCGGACTCAGGGACCTGGTCCGGTGTCCCGTCATGACCCGGGGACCTGGGGTCGGGGTGGTCACCAGACCGTTGTACCCAGGCCGTTGACCCGACATGACCCTGTGACCCGGGGCCTGGGTAAAAATCCAACCCGGGGACCCGGGCATGGGACATGACATGACCCGACCTGGGTCCGGGGTCCCGACCTGACCCGCTGACCTGGGGCCGGTGTCCCCACGTGACCCGGGGTCCTGGTGCCGGGGTCCCCACGTGACCCGGGGACCCGGGCCGGGGACCCCACGTGACCCGTTGACCTGGGGCCGGGGTCCCCACGTGACCCGGGGACCCGGGCCGGGGACATCACGTGACCCGGTCACCTGGGGCCGGGGTCCCCACGTGACCCGGGGTCCTGGTGCCGGGGTCCCCACGTGACCCGGGGTCCTGGTGCCGGTGTCCCCACGTGACCCGGTCACCTGGGGCCGGGGTCCCCACGTGACCCGTTGACCTGGGGCCGGGGTCCCCACGTGACCCGGGGACCCGGGCCGGGGACATCACGTGACCCGGTCACCTGGGGCCGGGGTCCCCACGTGACCCGGGGTCCTGGTGCCGGGGTCCCCACGTGACCCGGGGTCCTGGTGCCGGTGTCCCCACGTGACCCGGTGACCTGGGGCCGGGGTCCCCACGTGACCCGGTGACCTGGGGCCGGGGTCCCCACGTGACCCGGGGACCCGGGCCGGGGTCCCCACGTGACCCAGGGTCCTGGTGCCGGTGTCCCCACGTGACCCGGTGACCTGGGGCTGGGGTCCCCACGTGACCCGGTGACCTGGGGCCGGGGTCCCCACGTGACCCGGGGACCCGGGCCGGGGACATCACGTGACCCGGTCACCTGGGGCCGGGGTCCCCACGTGACCCGGTCACCTGTGGCCGGGGTCCCCACGTGACCCGGGGTCCTGGTGCCGGTGTCCCCACGTGACCCGGTCACCAGGGGCCCGGGTCCCCACGTGACCCGGTGACCTGGGGCCGGGGTCCCCACGTGACCCGGGGTCCTGGTGCCGGGGTCCCCACGTGACACAGGGTCCTGGTGCCGGTGTCCCCACGTGACCCGGTGACCTGGGGCCGGGGTCCCCACGTGACCCGGTGACCTGGGGCCGGGGTCCCCACGTGACCCGGGGACCCGGGCCGGGGTCCCCACGTGACCCAGGGTCCTGGTGCCGGTGTCCCCCACGTGACCCGGTGACCTGGGGCCGGGGTCCCCACGTGACCCGGTGACCTGGGGCCGGGGTCCCCACGTGACCCGGGGACCCGGGCCGGGGACATCACGTGACCCGGTCACCTGGGGCCGGGGTCCCCACGTGACCCGGTCACCTGTGGCCGGGGTCCCCACGTGACCCGGGGTCCTGGTGCCGGTGTCCCCACGTGACCCGGTCACCTGGGGCCCGGGTCCCCACGTGACCCGGTCACCTGGGGCCGGGGTCCCCACGTGACCTGGGGACCCGGGCCGGGGACCCCACGTGACCCGGGGACCTGGGGCCGGGGATGTCACCCGACACTGGTACCCGGGGCAGCGACCCGATACGACCCGGGGACCTGGGTCCGGGGTCCCGACCTGACCCGGTGACCTGGGGCCAGGGTAACCACTTGACCCGGGGACCCGGGCCGGGGACCCGGTATGACTCCGTCTCCCGGGGCCGGGGTGGTCACCTGACACTGCTACCCGGGACAGCGACCCGACATGACCCGGTGACCCGGGGCCGGGGTAACGACCTGTCCAGGGGACCTGGGCCGGGGACCCGACAGGACCCGGTGACCTGGTTCCGGGGTGCCGACCTGACCCGGTGACCTGGGGCTGTGGTGTCGACCGGACTCGGGGACCTGGTCCGGTGTCCCGTCATGACCCGGGAACCTGGGGTCGGGGTGGTCACCAGACCGTTGTACCCAGGCCGTTGACCCGACATGACCCTGTGACCCGGGGCCTGGGTAAAAATCCGACCCGGGGCCTGGGTAAAAATCCAACCCGGGGACCCGGGGCCGGGTTAACGACCTGTCCAGGGGACCCGGGCCGGGGACCCGACAGGACCCGGTGATCCTTCGCTGCTGTCCCGATGCAACCCGGGGACCCGGGCCGGGGACCCCACGTGACCCGGGGACCTGGGGCCGGGGATGTCACCCGACACTGGTACCCGGGGCAGCGACCCGATACGACCCGGGGACCTGGGTCCGGGGTCCCGACCTGACCCGGTGACCTGGGGCCAGGGTAACCACCTGACCCGGGGACCCGGGCCGGGGACCCGGTATGACTCCGTCTCCCGGGGCCGGGGTGGTCACCTGACACTGGTACCCGGGACAGCGACCCGACATGACCCGGTGACCCGGGGCCGGGGTAACGACCTGTCCAGGGGACCTGGGCCGGGGACCCGACAGGACCCGGTGACCTGGTTCCGGGGTGCCGACCTGACCCGGTGACCTGGGGCTGTGGTGTCGACCGGACTCGGGGACCTGGTCCGGTGTCCCGTCATGACCCGGGGACCTGGGGTCGGGGTGGTCACCAGACCGTTGTACCCAGGCCGTTGAGCCGACATGACCCTGTGACCCGGGGCCTGGGTAAAAATCCAACCCGGGGACCCGGGCATGGGACGTGACATGACCCGACCTGGGTCCGGGGTCCCGACCTGACCCGGTGACCTGGGGCCAGGGTAACCACCTGACCCGGGGACTCGGGCCGGGGACCCGGTATGACTCCGTCTCCCGGGGCCGGGGTGGTCACCTGACACTGCTACCCGGGACAGCGACCCGACATGACCCGGTGACCCGGGGCCGGGGTAACGACCTGTCCAGGGGACCTGGGCCGGGGACCCGACAGGACCCGGTGACCTGGTTCCGGGGTGCCGACCTGACCCGGTGACCTGGGGCTGTGGTGTCGACCGGACTCGGGGACCTGGTCCGGTGTCCCGTCATGACCCGGGGACCTGGGGTCGGAGTGGTCACCAGACCGTTGTACCCAGGCCGTTGACCCGACATGACCCTGTGACCCGGGGCCTGAGTAAAAATCCGACCCGGGGCCTGGGTAAAAATCCAACCCGGGGACCCGGGGCCGGGTTAACGACCTGTCCAGGGGACCCGGGCCGGGGACCCGACAGGACCCGGTGATCCTTCGCTGGTGTCCCTATGCAACCCGGGGACCCGAGCCGGGGTCCCCACGTGACCCGGTGACCTGAGGCCGGGGTCCCCACGTGACCTGGTGACCTGGGGCCGGGGTCCCCACGTGACCCGGGGTCCTGGTGCCGGGGTCCCCACGTGACCCGGGGACCCGGGCCGGGGACCCCACGTGACCCGGTGACCTGGGGCCGGGGTCCCCACGTGACCCGGTGACCTGAGGCCGGGGTCCCCACGTGACCCGGTGACCTGGGGCCGGGGTCCCCACGTGACCCGGGGTCCTGGTGCCTGGGTTCCCACGTGACCCGGGGACCCGGGCCGGGGTCCCCACGTGACCCGGGGTCCTGGTGCCGGTGTCCCCACGTGACCCGGGGACCCGGGCCGGGGACCCCACGTGACCCGGTGACCTGGGGCCGGGGTCCCCACGTGACCCGGGGACCCGGGCCGGGGACATCACGTGACCCGGTCACCTGGGGCCGGGGTCCCCACGTGACCCGGAGTCCTGGTGCCGGTGTCCCCACGTGACCCGGGGACCCGGGCCGGGGACCCCACGTGACCCGGTGACCTGGGGCCGGGGTCCCCACGTGACCCGGGGACCCGGGCCGGGGACATCACGTGACCCGGTCACCTGGGGCCGGGGTCCCCACGTGACCCGGGGTCCTGGTGCCGGGGTCCCCACGTGACCCGGGGACCCGGGCCGGGGTCCCCACGTGACCCAGGGTCCTGGTGCCGGTGTCCCCACGTGACCCGGTGACCTGGGGCCGGGGTCCCCACGTGACCCGGGGACCTGGGGCAGGGGATGTCACCCGACACTGGTACCCGGGGCAGCGACCCGATACGACCCGGGGACCTGGGTCCGGGGTCCCGACCTGACCCGGTGACCTGGGGCCAGGGTAACCACCTGACCCGGGGACCCGGGCCGGGGACCCGGTATGACTCCGTCTCCCGGGGCCGGGGTGGTCACCTGACACTGCTACCCGGGACAGCGACCCGACATGACCCGGTGACCCGGGGCCGGGGTAACCACCTGTCCAGGGGACCTGGGCCGGGGACCCGACAGGACCCGGTGACCTGGTTCCGGGGTGCCGACCTGACCCGGTGACCTGGGGCTGTGGTGTCGACCGGACTCGGGGACCTGGTCCGGTGTCCCGTCATGACCCGGGGACCTGGGGTCGGGGTGGTCACCAGACCGTTGTACCCAGGCCGTTGAGCCGACATGACCCTGTGACCCGGGGCCTGGGTAAAAATCCAACCCGGGGACCCGGGCATGGGACATGACATGACCCGACCTGGGTCCGGGGACCCCACGTGACCCGGTGACCTGGGGCCGGGGTCCCCACGTGACCCGGGGACCCGGGCCGGGGACATCACATGACCCGGTCACCTGGGGCCGGGGTCCCCACGTGACCCGGGGTCCTGGTGCCGGGGACCCCACTTGACCCGGGGACCCGGGCCGGGGTCCCCACGTGACCCGGGGTCCTGGTGCCGGGGTCCCCACGTGACCCGCTGACCTGGGGCGAGGGTCCCCACGTGACCCGGGGTCCTGGTGCCGGGGTCCCCAAGTGACCCGGGGACCCGGGCCGGGGACCCCACTTGACCCGGTGACCTGGGGCCGGGGTCCCCACGTGACCCGGGGACCCGGGCCGGGGACATCACGTGACCCGGTCACCTGGGGCCGGGGTCCCCACGTGACCCGGGGTCCTGGTGCCGGGGTCCCCACGTGACCCGGGGTCCTGGTGCCGGTGTCCCCACGTGACCCGGTGACCTGGGGCCGGGGTCCCCACGTGACCCGGGGTCCTGGTGCCGGGGTTCCCACGTGACCCGGGGACCCGGGCCGGGGTCCCCACGTGACCCGGGGTCCTGTTGCCGGTGTCCCCACGTGACCCGGGGACCCGGGCCGGGGACCCCACGTGACCCGGTGACCTGGGGCCGGGGTCCCCACGTGACCCGAGGACCCGGGCCGGGGACATCACGTGACCCGGTCACCTGGGGCCGGGGTCCCCACGTGACCCGGGGTCCTGGTGCCGGGGTCCCCACGTGACCCGGGGACCCGGGCCGGGGTCCCCACGTGACCCAGGGTCCTGGTGCCGGTGTCCCCACGTGACCCGGGGACCTGGGGCCGGGGTCCGCACGTGACCCGGTGACCTGGGGCCGGGGTCCCCACGTGACCCGGGGACCTGGGGCCGGGTTCCCCACGTGACCTGGGGACCCGGGCCGGGGACCCCACGTGACCCGGGGACCTGGGGCCGGGGATGTCACCCGACACTGGTACCCGGGGCAGCGACCCGATACGACCCGGGGACCTGGGTCCGGGGTCCCGACCTGACCCGGTGACCTGGGGCCAGGGTAACCACCTGACCCGGGGACCCGGGCCGGGGACTCGGTATGACTCCGTCTCCCGGGGCCGGGGTGGTCACCTGACACTGGTACCCGGGACAGCGACCCGACATGACCCGGTGACCCGGGGCCGGGGTAACGACCTGTCCAGGGGACCTGGGCCGGGGACCCGACAGGACCCGGTGACCTGGTTCCGGGGTGCCGACCTGACCCGGTGACCTGGGGCTGTGGTGTCGACCGGACTCGGGGACCTGGTCCGGTGTCCCGTCATGACCCGGGGACCTGGGGTCGGGGTGGTCACCAGACCGTTGTACCCAGGCCGTTGACCCGACATGACCCTGTGACCCGGGGCCTGAGTAAAAATCCGACCCGGGGCCTGGGTAAAAATCCAACCCGGGGACCGGGGGCCGGGTTAACGACCTGTCCAGGGGACCCGGGCCGGGGACCCGACAGGACCCGGTGATCCTTCGCTGGTGTCCCGATGCAACCCGGGGACCCGGGCCGGGGACCCCACGTGACCCGGGGACCTGGGGCAGGGGATGTCACCCGACACTGGTACCCGGGGCAGCGACCCGATACGACCCGGGGACCTGGGTCCGGGGTCCCGACCTGACCCGGTGACCTGGGGCCAGGGTAACCACCTGACCCGGGGACCCGGGCCGGGGACCCGGTATGACTCCGTCTCCCGGGGCCGGGGTGGTCACCTGACACTGGTACCCGGGACAGCGACCCGACATGACCCGGTGACCCGGGGCCGGGGTAACGACCTGTCCAGGGGACCTGGGCCGGGGACCCGACAGGACCCGGTGACCTGGTTCCGGGGTGCCGACCTGACCCGGTGACCTGGGGCTGTGGTGTCGACCGGACTCGGGGACCTGGTCCGGTGTCCCGTCATGACCCGGGGACCTGGGGTCGGGGTGGTCACCAGACCGTTGTACCCAGGCCGTTGAGCCGACATGACCCTGTGACCCGGAGCCTGGGTAAAAATCCAACCCGGGGACCCCGGCATGGGACGTGACATGACCCGACCTGGGTCCGGGGTCCCGACCTGACCCGGTGACCTGGGCCGGGGACCCCACGTGACCCGGGGACCTGGGGCCGGGGATGTCACCCGACACTGGTACCCGGGGCAGCGACCCGATACGACCCGGGGACCTGGGTCCGGGGTCCCGACCTGACCCGGTGACCTGGGGCCAGGGTAACCACTTGACCCGGGGACCCGGGCCGGGGACCCGGTATGACTCCGTCTCCCGGGGCCGGGGTGGTCACCTGACACTGCTACCCGGGACAGCGACCCGACATGACCCGGTGACCCGGGGCCGGGGTAACGACCTGTCCAGGGGACCTGGGCCGGGGACCCGACAGGACCCGGTGACCTGGTTCCGGGGTGCCGACCTGACCCGGTGACCTGGGGCTGTGGTGTCGACCGGACTCAGGGACCTGGTCCGGTGTCCCGTCATGACCCGGGGACCTGGGGTCGGGGTGGTCACCAGACCGTTGTACCCAGGCCGTTGACCCGACATGACCCTGTGACCCGGGGCCTGGGTAAAAATCCAACCCGGGGACCCGGGCATGGGACATGACATGACCCGACCTGGGTCCGGGGTCCCGACCTGACCCGCTGACCTGGGGCCGGTGTCCCCACGTGACCCGGGGTCCTGGTGCCGGGGTCCCCACGTGACCCGGGGACCCGGGCCGGGGACCCCACGTGACCCGTTGACCTGGGGCCGGGGTCCCCACGTGACCCGGGGACCCGGGCCGGGGACATCACGTGACCCGGTCACCTGGGGCCGGGGTCCCCACGTGACCCGGGGTCCTGGTGCCGGGGTCCCCACGTGACCCGGGGTCCTGGTGCCGGTGTCCCCACGTGACCCGGTCACCTGGGGCCGGGGTCCCCACGTGACCCGTTGACCTGGGGCCGGGGTCCCCACGTGACCCGGGGACCCGGGCCGGGGACATCACGTGACCCGGTCACCTGGGGCCGGGGTCCCCACGTGACCCGGGGTCCTGGTGCCGGGGTCCCCACGTGACCCGGGGTCCTGGTGCCGGTGTCCCCACGTGACCCGGTGACCTGGGGCCGGGGTCCCCACGTGACCCGGTGACCTGGGGCCGGGGTCCCCACGTGACCCGGGGACCCGGGCCGGGGTCCCCACGTGACCCAGGGTCCTGGTGCCGGTGTCCCCACGTGACCCGGTGACCTGGGGCTGGGGTCCCCACGTGACCCGGTGACCTGGGGCCGGGGTCCCCACGTGACCCGGGGACCCGGGCCGGGGACATCACGTGACCCGGTCACCTGGGGCCGGGGTCCCCACGTGACCCGGTCACCTGTGGCCGGGGTCCCCACGTGACCCGGGGTCCTGGTGCCGGTGTCCCCACGTGACCCGGTCACCAGGGGCCCGGGTCCCCACGTGACCCGGTGACCTGGGGCCGGGGTCCCCACGTGACCCGGGGTCCTGGTGCCGGGGTCCCCACGTGACACAGGGTCCTGGTGCCGGTGTCCCCACGTGACCCGGTGACCTGGGGCCGGGGTCCCCACGTGACCCGGTGACCTGGGGCCGGGGTCCCCACGTGACCCGGGGACCCGGGCCGGGGTCCCCACGTGACCCAGGGTCCTGGTGCCGGTGTCCCCCACGTGACCCGGTGACCTGGGGCCGGGGTCCCCACGTGACCCGGTGACCTGGGGCCGGGGTCCCCACGTGACCCGGGGACCCGGGCCGGGGACATCACGTGACCCGGTCACCTGGGGCCGGGGTCCCCACGTGACCCGGTCACCTGTGGCCGGGGTCCCCACGTGACCCGGGGTCCTGGTGCCGGTGTCCCCACGTGACCCGGTCACCTGGGGCCCGGGTCCCCACGTGACCCGGTCACCTGGGGCCGGGGTCCCCACGTGACCTGGGGACCCGGGCCGGGGACCCCACGTGACCCGGGGACCTGGGGCCGGGGATGTCACCCGACACTGGTACCCGGGGCAGCGACCCGATACGACCCGGGGACCTGGGTCCGGGGTCCCGACCTGACCCGGTGACCTGGGGCCAGGGTAACCACTTGACCCGGGGACCCGGGCCGGGGACCCGGTATGACTCCGTCTCCCGGGGCCGGGGTGGTCACCTGACACTGCTACCCGGGACAGCGACCCGACATGACCCGGTGACCCGGGGCCGGGGTAACGACCTGTCCAGGGGACCTGGGCCGGGGACCCGACAGGACCCGGTGACCTGGTTCCGGGGTGCCGACCTGACCCGGTGACCTGGGGCTGTGGTGTCGACCGGACTCGGGGACCTGGTCCGGTGTCCCGTCATGACCCGGGAACCTGGGGTCGGGGTGGTCACCAGACCGTTGTACCCAGGCCGTTGACCCGACATGACCCTGTGACCCGGGGCCTGGGTAAAAATCCGACCCGGGGCCTGGGTAAAAATCCAACCCGGGGACCCGGGGCCGGGTTAACGACCTGTCCAGGGGACCCGGGCCGGGGACCCGACAGGACCCGGTGATCCTTCGCTGCTGTCCCGATGCAACCCGGGGACCCGGGCCGGGGACCCCACGTGACCCGGGGACCTGGGGCCGGGGATGTCACCCGACACTGGTACCCGGGGCAGCGACCCGATACGACCCGGGGACCTGGGTCCGGGGTCCCGACCTGACCCGGTGACCTGGGGCCAGGGTAACCACCTGACCCGGGGACCCGGGCCGGGGACCCGGTATGACTCCGTCTCCCGGGGCCGGGGTGGTCACCTGACACTGCTACCCGGGACAGCGACCCGACATGACCCGGTGACCCGGGGCCGGGGTAACGACCTGTCCAGGGGACCTGGGCCGGGGACCCGACAGGACCCGGTGACCTGGTTCCGGGGTGCCGACCTGACCCGGTGACCTGGGGCTGTGGTGTCGACCGGACTCGGGGACCTGGTCCGGTGTCCCGTCATGACCCGGGGACCTGGGGTCGGGGTGGTCACCAGACCGTTGTACCCAGGCCGTTGAGCCGACATGACCCTGTGACCCGGGGCCTGGGTAAAAATCCAACCCGGGGACCCGGGCATGGGACGTGACATGACCCGACCTGGGTCCGGGGTCCCGACCTGACCCGGTGACCTGGGGCCAGGGTAACCACCTGACCCGGGGACTCGGGCCGGGGACCCGGTATGACTCCGTCTCCCGGGGCCGGGGTGGTCACCTGACACTGCTACCCGGGACAGCGACCCGACATGACCCGGTGACCCGGGGCCGGGGTAACGACCTGTCCAGGGGACCTGGGCCGGGGACCCGACAGGACCCGGTGACCTGGTTCCGGGGTGCCGACCTGACCCGGTGACCTGGGGCTGTGGTGTCGACCGGACTCGGGGACCTGGTCCGGTGTCCCGTCATGACCCGGGGACCTGGGGTCGGAGTGGTCACCAGACCGTTGTACCCAGGCCGTTGACCCGACATGACCCTGTGACCCGGGGCCTGAGTAAAAATCCGACCCGGGGCCTGGGTAAAAATCCAACCCGGGGACCCGGGGCCGGGTTAACGACCTGTCCAGGGGACCCGGGCCGGGGACCCGACAGGACCCGGTGATCCTTCGCTGGTGTCCCTATGCAACCCGGGGACCCGAGCCGGGGTCCCCACGTGACCCGGTGACCTGAGGCCGGGGTCCCCACGTGACCTGGTGACCTGGGGCCGGGGTCCCCACGTGACCCGGGGTCCTGGTGCCGGGGTCCCCACGTGACCCGGGGACCCGGGCCGGGGACCCCACGTGACCCGGTGACCTGGGGCCGGGGTCCCCACGTGACCCGGTGACCTGAGGCCGGGGTCCCCACGTGACCCGGTGACCTGGGGCCGGGGTCCCCACGTGACCCGGGGTCCTGGTGCCTGGGTTCCCACGTGACCCGGGGACCCGGGCCGGGGTCCCCACGTGACCCGGGGTCCTGGTGCCGGTGTCCCCACGTGACCCGGGGACCCGGGCCGGGGACCCCACGTGACCCGGTGACCTGGGGCCGGGGTCCCCACGTGACCCGGGGACCCGGGCCGGGGACATCACGTGACCCGGTCACCTGGGGCCGGGGTCCCCACGTGACCCGGAGTCCTGGTGCCGGTGTCCCCACGTGACCCGGGGACCCGGGCCGGGGACCCCACGTGACCCGGTGACCTGGGGCCGGGGTCCCCACGTGACCCGGGGACCCGGGCCGGGGACATCACGTGACCCGGTCACCTGGGGCCGGGGTCCCCACGTGACCCGGGGTCCTGGTGCCGGGGTCCCCACGTGACCCGGGGACCCGGGCCGGGGTCCCCACGTGACCCAGGGTCCTGGTGCCGGTGTCCCCACGTGACCCGGTGACCTGGGGCCGGGGTCCCCACGTGACCCGGGGACCTGGGGCAGGGGATGTCACCCGACACTGGTACCCGGGGCAGCGACCCGATACGACCCGGGGACCTGGGTCCGGGGTCCCGACCTGACCCGGTGACCTGGGGCCAGGGTAACCACCTGACCCGGGGACCCGGGCCGGGGACCCGGTATGACTCCGTCTCCCGGGGCCGGGGTGGTCACCTGACACTGCTACCCGGGACAGCGACCCGACATGATCCGGTGACCCGGGGCCGGGG
This sequence comes from Somateria mollissima, assembly GCA_951411735.1. Classification (NCBI taxonomy): domain Eukaryota; kingdom Metazoa; phylum Chordata; class Aves; order Anseriformes; family Anatidae; genus Somateria; species Somateria mollissima. Next base: position 33,687 of record CATOCB010000251.1, on the reverse strand, counting down.
TAACGACCTGTCCAGGGGACCTGGGCCGGGGACCCGACAGGACCCGGTGACCTGGTTCCGGGGTGCCGACCTGACCCGGTGACCTGGGGCTGTGGTGTCGACCGGACTCGGGGACCTGGTCCGGTGTCCCGTCATGACCCGGGGACCTGGGGTCGGGGTGGTCACCAGACCGTTGTACCCAGGCCGTTGAGCCGACATGACCCTGTGACCCGGAGCCTGGGTAAAAATCCAACCCGGGGACCCGGGCATGGGACGTGACATGACCCGACCTGGGTCCGGGGTCCCGACCTGACCCGGTGACCTGGGCCGGGGACCCCACGTGACCCGGGGACCTGGGGCCGGGGATGTCACCCGACACTGGTACCCGGGGCAGCGACCCGATACGACCCGGGGACCTGGGTCCGGGGTCCCGACCTGACCCGGTGACCTGGGGCCAGGGTAACCACTTGACCCGGGGACCCGGGCCGGGGACCCGGTATGACTCCGTCTCCCGGGGCCGGGGTGGTCACCTGACACTGCTACCCGGGACAGCGACCCGACATGACCCGGTGACCCGGGGCCGGGGTAACGACCTGTCCAGGGGACCTGGGCTGGGGACCCGACAGGACCCGGTGACCTGGTTCCGGGGTGCCGACCTGACCCGGTGACCTGGGGCTGTGGTGTCGACCGGACTCGGGGACCTGGTCCGGTGTCCCGTCATGACCCGGGGACCTGGGGTCGGGGTGGTCACCAGACCGTTGTACCCAGGCCGTTGAGCCGACATGACCCTGTGACCCGGGGCCTGGGTAAAAATCCAACCCGGGGACCCGGGCATGGGACATGACATGACCCGACCTGGGTCCGGGGTCCCGACCTGACCCGCTGACCTGGGGCCGGTGTCCCCACGTGACCCGGGGTCCTGGTGCCGGGGTCCCCACGTGACCCGGGGACCCGAGCCGGGGTCCCCACGTGACCCGGTGACCTGAGGCCGGGGTCCCCACGTGACCCGGTGACCTGGGGCCGGGGTCCCCACGTGACCCGGGGTCCTGGTGCCGGGGTCCCCACGTGACCCGGGGACCCGGGCCGGGGACCCCACGTGACCCGGTGACCTGGGGCCGGGGTCCCCACGTGACCCGGGGACCCGGGCCGGGGACATCACGTGACCCGGTCACCTGGGGCCGGGATCCCCACGTGACCCGGTCACCTGGGGCCGGGGTCCCCACGTGACCCGGTGACCTGAGGCCGGGGTCCCCACGTGACCCGGTGACCTGGGGCCGGGGTCCCCACGTGACCCGGGGTCCTGGTGCCTGGGTTCCCACGTGACCCGGGGACCCGGGACGGGGTCCCCACGTGACCCGGGGTCCTGGTGCCGGTGTCCCCACGTGACCCGGGGACCCGGGCCGGGGACCCCACGTGACCCGGTGACCTGGGGCCGGGGTCCCCACGTGACCCGGGGACCCGGGCCGGGGACATCACGTGACCCGGTCACCTGGGGCCGGGGTCCCCACGTGACCCGGAGTCCTGGTGCCGGTGTCCACACGTGACCCGGGGACCCGGGCCGGGGACCCCACGTGACCCGGTGACCTGGGGCCGGGGTCCCCACGTGACCCGGGGACCCGGGCCGGGGACATCACGTGACCCGGTCACCTGGGGCCGGGGTCCCCACGTGACCCGGGGTCCTGGTGCCGGGGTCCCCACGTGACCCGGGGACCCGGGCCGGGGTCCCCACGTGACCCAGGGTCCTGGTGCCGGTGTCCCCACGTGACCCGGTGACCTGGGGCTGGGGTCCCCACGTGACCCGGTGACCTGGGGCCGGGGTCCCCACGTGACCCGGGGACCCGGGCCGGGGTCCCCACGTGACCCAGGGTCCTGGTGCCGGTGTCCCCACGTGACCCGGTGACCTGGGGCCGGGGTCCCCACGTGACCCGGGGACCCGGGCCGGGGACATCACGTGACCCGGTCACCTGGGGCCGGGGTCCCCACGTGACCCGGTCACCTGGGGCCGGGGTCCCCACGTGACCCGGGGTCCTGGTGCCGGTGTCCCCACGTGACCCGGTCACCTGGGGCCGGGGTCCCCACGTGACCTGGGGACCCGGGCCGGGGACCCCACGTGACCCGGGGACCTGGGGCCGGGGATGTCACCCGACACTGGTACCCGGGGCAGCGACCCGATACGACCCGGGGACCTGGGTCCGGGGTCCCGACCTGACCCGGTGACCTGGGGCCAGGGTAACCACCTGACCCGGGGGCCCGGGCCGGGGACTCGGTATGACTCCGTCTCCCGGGGCCGGGGTGGTCACCTGACACTGGTACCCGGGACAGCGACCCGACATGACCCGGTGACCCGGGGCCGGGGTAACGACCTGTCCAGGGGACCTGGGCCGGGGACCCGACAGGACCCGGTGACCTGGGGCCGGGGTCCCCACGTGACCCGGGGACCCGGGCCGGGGTCCCCACGTGACCCAGGGTCCTGGTGCCGGTGTCCCCACGTGACCCGGTGACCTGGGGCCGGGGTCCCCACGTGACCCGGGGACCCGGGCCGGGGACATCACGTGACCCGGTCACCTGGGGCCGGGGTCCCCACGTGACCCGGTCACCTGGGGCCGGGGTCCCCACGTGACCCGGGGACCCGGGCCGGGGACATCACGTGACCCGGTCACCTGGGGCCGGGGTCCCCACGTGACCCGGTCACCTGGGGCCGGGGTCCCCACGTGACCCGGGGTCCTGGTGCCGGTGTCCCCACGTGACCCGGTCACCTGGGGCCGGGGTCCCCACGTGACCTGGGGACCCGGGCCGGGGACCCCACGTGACCCGGGGACCTGGGGCCGGGGATGTCACCCGACACTGGTACCCGGGGCAGCGACCCGATACGACCCGGGGACCTGGGTCCGGGGTCCCGACCTGACCCGGTGACCTGGGGCCAGGGTAACCACCTGACCCGGGGACCCGGGCCGGGGACTCGGTATGACTCCGTCTCCCGGGGCCGGGGTGGTCACCTGACACTGCTACCCGGGACAGCGACCCGACATGACCCGGTGACCCGGGGCCGGGGTAACGACCTGTCCAGGGGACCTGGGCCGGGGACCCGACAGGACCCGGTGACCTGGTTCCGGGGTGCCGACCTGACCCGGTGACCTGGGGCTGTGGTGTCGACCGGACTCGGGGACCTGGTCCGGTGTCCCGTCATGACCCGGGGACCTGGGGTCGGGGTGGTCACCAGACCATTGTACCCAGGCCGTTGACCCGACATGACCCTGTGACCCGGGGCCTGGGTAAAAATCCGACCCGGGGCCTGGGTAAAAATCCAACCCGGGGACCCGGGGCCGGGTTAACGACCTGTCCAGGGGACCCGGGCCGGGGACCCGACAGGACCCGGTGATCCTTCGCTGGTGTCCCGATGCAACCCGGGGACCCGGGCCGGGGACCCCACGTGACCCGGGGACCTGGGGCCGGGGATGTCACCCGACACTGGTACCCGGGGCAGCGACCCGATACGACCCGGGGACCTGGGTCCGGGGTCCCGACCTGACCCGGTGACCTGGGGCCAGGGTAACCACCTGACCCGGGGACCCGGGCCGGGGACCCGGTATGACTCCGTCTCCCGGGGCCGGGGTGGTCACCTGACACTGCTACCCGGGACAGCGACCCGACATGACCCGGTGACCCGGGGCCGGGGTAACGACCTGTCCAGGGGACCTGGGCTGGGGACCCGACAGGACCCGGTGACCTGGTTCCGGGGTGCTGACCTGACCCGGTGACCTGGGGCTGTGGTGTCGACCGGACTCGGGGACCTGGTCCGGTGTCCCGTCATGACCCGGGGACCTGGGGTCGGGGTGGTCACCAGACCGTTGTACCCAGGCCGTTGAGCCGACATGACCCTGTGACCCGGGGCCTGGGTAAAAATCCAACCCGGGGACCCGGGCATGGGACATGACATGACCCGACCTGGGTCCGGGGTCCCGACCTGACCCGCTGACCTGGGGCCGGTGTCCCCACGTGACCCGGGGTCCTGGTGCCGGGGTCCCCACGTGACCCGGGGACCCGAGCCGGGGTCCCCACGTGACCCGGTGACCTGAGGCCGGGGTCCCCACGTGACCCGGTGACCTGGGGCCGGGGTCCCCACGTGACCCGGGGTCCTGGTGCCGGGGTCCCCACGTGACCCGGGGACCCGGGCCGGGGACCCCACGTGACCCGGTGACCTGGGGCCGGGGTCCCCACGTGACCCGGGGACCCGGGCCGGGGACATCACGTGACCCGGTCACCTGGGGCCGGGATCCCCACGTGACCCGGTCACCTGGGGCCGGGGTCCCCACGTGACCCGGTGACCTGAGGCCGGGGACCCCACGTGACCCGGTGACCTGGGGCCGGGGTCCCCACGTGACCCGGGGTCCTGGTGCCTGGGTTCCCACGTGACCCGGGGACCCGGGCCGGGGTCCCCACGTGACCCGGGGTCCTGGTGCCGGTGTCCCCACGTGACCCGGGGACCCGGGCCGGGGACCCCACGTGACCCGGTGACCTGGGGCCGGGGTCCCCACGTGACCCGGGGACCCGGGCCGGGGACATCACGTGACCCGGTCACCTGGGGCCGGGGTCCCCACGTGACCCGGAGTCCTGGTGCCGGTGTCCCCACGTGACCCGGGGACCCGGGCCGGGGACCCCACGTGACCCGGTGACCTGGGGCCGGGGTCCCCACGTGACCCGGGGACCCGGGCCGGGGACATCACGTGACCCGGTGACCTGGGGCCGGGGTCCCCACGTGACCCGGGGTCCTGGTGCCGGGGTCCCCACGTGACCCGGGGACCCGGGCCGGGGTCCCCACGTGACCCAGGGTCCTGGTGCCGGTGTCCCCACGTGACCCGGTGACCTGGTGCCGGGGTCCCCACGTGACCCGGTGACCTGGGGCCGGGGTCCCCACGTGACCCGGGGACCCGGGCCGGGGTCCCCACGTGACCCAGGGTCCTGGTGCCGGTGTCCCCACGTGACCCGGTGACCTGGGGCCGGGGTCCCTACGTGACCCGGTGACCTGGGGCCGGGGTCCCCACGTGACCCGGGGACCCGGGCCGGGGACATCACGTGACCCGGTCACCTGGGGCCGGGGTCCCCACGTGACCCGGTCACCTGGGGCCGGGGTCCCCACGTGACCCGGGGTCCTGGTGCCGGTGTCCCCACGTGACCCGGTCACCTGGGGCCCGGGTCCCCACGTGACCCGGTCACCTGGGGCCGGGGTCCCCACGTGACCTGGGGACCCGGGCCGGGGACCCCACGTGACCCGGGGACCTGGGGCCGGGGATGTCACCCGACACTGGTACCCGGGGCAGCGACCCGATACGACCCGGGGACCTGGGTCCGGGGTCCCGACCTGACCCGGTGACCTGGGGCCAGGGTAACCACCTGACCCGGGGACCCGGGCCGGGGACCCGGTATGACTCCGTCTCCCGGGGCCGGGGTGGTCACCTGACACTGCTACCCGGGACAGCGACCCCACGTGACCCGGTGACCTGGGGCCGGGGTCCCCACGTGACCCGGGGACCCGGGCCGGGGACATCACGTGACCCGGTCACCTGGGGCCGGGGTCCCCACGTGACCCGGGGTCCTGGTGCCGGGGACACCACGTGACCCGGGGACCCGGGCCGGGGTCCCCACGTGACCCAGGGTCCTGGTGCCGGTGTCCCCACGTGACCCGGGGACCTGGGGCCGGGGTCCGCACGTGACGCGGTGACCTGGGGCCGGGGTCCCCACGTGACCCGGGGACCCGGGCCGGGGACCCCACGTGACCCGGGGATCTGGGGCCGGGGATGTCACCCGACACTGGTACCCGGGGCAGCGACCCGATACGACCCGGGGACCTGGGTCCGGGGTCCCGACCTGACCCGGTGACCTGGGGCCAGGGTAACCACCTGACCCGGGGACCCGGGCCGGGGACTCGGTATGACTCCGTCTCCCGGGGCCGGGGTGGTCACCTGACACTGCTACCCGGGACAGCGACCCGACATGACCCGGTGACCCGGGGCCGGGGTAACGACCTGTCCAGGGGACCTGGGCCGGGGACCCGACAGGACCCGGGGACCTGGTTCCGGGGTGCCGACCTGACCCGGTGACCTGGGGCTGTGGTGTCGACCGGACTCGGGGACCTGGTCCGGTGTCCCGTCATGACCCGGGGACCTGGGGTAGGGGTGGTCACCAGACCGTTGTACCCAGGCCGTTGACCCGACATGACCCTGTGACCCGGTGCCTGGGTAAAAATCCAACCCGGGGACCCGGGCATGGGACGTGACATGACCCGACCTGGGTCCGGGGTCCCGACCTGACCCGGTGACCTGGGGCCAGGGTAACCACCTGACCCGGGGACTCGGGCCGGGGACCCGGTATGACTCCGTCTCCCGGGGCCGGGGTGGTCACCTGACACTGGTACCCGGGACAGCGACCCGACATGACCCGGTGACCTGGTTCCGGGGTGCCGACCTGACCCGGTGACCTGGGGCTGTGGTGTCGACCGGACTCGGGGACCTGGTCCGGTGTCCCGTCATGACCCGGGGACCTGGGGTCGGAGTGGTCACCAGACCGTTGTACCCAGGCCGTTGACCCGACATGACCCTGTGACCCGGGGCCTGAGTAAAAATCCGACCCGGGGCCTGGGTAAAAATCCAACCCGGGGACCCGGGGCCGGGTTAACGACCTGTCCAGGGGACCCGGGCCGGGGACCCGACAGGACCCGGTGATCCTTCGCTGGTGTCCCGATGCAACCCGGGGACCCGGGCCGGGGACCCCACGTGACCCGGGGACCTGGGGCAGGGGATGTCACCCGACACTGGTACCCGGGGCAGCGACCCGATACGACCCGGGGACCTGGGTCCGGGGTCCCGACCTGACCCGCTGACCTGGGGCCAGGGTAACCACTTGACCCGGGGACCCGGGCCGGGGACCCGGTATGACTCCGTCTCCCGGGGCCGGGGTGGTCACCTGACACTGCTACCCGGGACAGCGACCCGACATGACCCGGTGACCCGGGGCCGGGGTAACGACCTGTCCAGGGGACCTGGGCCGGGGACCCGACAGGACCCGGTGACCTGGTTCCGGGGTGCCGACCTGACCCGGTGACCTGGGGCTGTGGTGTCGACCGGACTCGGGGACCTGGTCCGGTGTCCCGTCATGACCCGGGGACCTGGGGTCGGGGTGGTCACCAGACCGTTGTACCCAGGCCGTTGAGCCGACATGACCCTGTGACCCGGGGCCTGGGTAAAAATCCAACCCGGGGACCCGGGCATGGGACATGACATGACCCGACCTGGGTCCGGGGTCCCGACCTGACCCGCTGACCTGGGGCCGGTGTCCCCACGTGACCCGGGGTCCTGGTGCCGGGGTCCCCACGTGACCCGGGGACCCGAGCCGGGGTCCCCACGTGACCCGGTGACCTGAGGCCGGGGTCCCCACGTGACCCGGTGACCTGGGGCCGGGGTCCCCACGTGACCCGGGGTCCTGGTGCCGGGGTCCCCACGTGACCCGGGGACCCGGGCCGGGGACCCCACGTGACCCGGTGACCTGGGGCCGGGGTCCCCACGTGACCCGGGGACCCGGGCCGGGGACATCACGTGACCCGGTCACCTGGGGCCGGGATCCCCACGTGACCCGGTCACCTGGGGCCGGGGTCCCCACGTGACCCGGTGACCTGAGGCCGGGGTCCCCACGTGACCCGGTGACCTGGGGCCGGGGTCCCCACGTAACCCGGTGACCTGGGGCCGGGGTCCCCACGTGACCCGGGGTCCTGGTGCCTGGGTTCCCACGTGACCCGGGGACCCGGGCCGGGGTCCCTACGTGACCCGGGGTCCTGGTGCCGGTGTCCCCACGTGACCCGGGGACCCGGGCCGGGGACCCCACGTGACCCGGTGACCTGGGGCCGGGGTCCCCACGTGACCCGGGGACCCGGGCCGGGGACATCACGTGACCCGGTGACCTGGGGCCGGGGTCCCCACGTGACCCGGGGTCCTGGTGCCGGGGTCCCCACGTGACCCGGGGACCCGGGCCGGGGTCCCCACGTGACCCAGGGTCCTGGTGCCGGTGTCCCCACGTGACCCTGTGACCTGGGGCCGGGGTCCCCACGTGACCCGGGGACCTGGTGCCGGTGTCCCCACGTGACCCGGGGACCCGGGCCGGGGACATCACGTGACCCGGTCACCTGGGGCCGGAGTCCCCACGTGACCCGGGGACCCGGGCCGGGGACATCACGTGACCCGGTCACCTGGGGCCGGGGTCCCCACGTGACCCGGGGTCCTGGTGCCGGGGTCCCCACGTGACCCGGGGACCCGGGCCGGGGTCCCCACGTGACCCAGGGTCCTGGTGCCGGTGTCCCCACGTGACCCGGTCACCTGGGGCCCGGGTCCCCACGTGACCCGGTCACCTCGGGCCGGGGTCCCCACGTGACCTGGGGACCCGGGCCGGGGACCCCACGTGACCCGGGGACCTGGGGCCGGGGATGTCACCCGACACTGGTACCCGGGGCAGCGACCCGATACGACCCGGGGACCTGGGTCCGGGGTCCCGACCTGACCCGGTGACCTGGGGCCAGGGTAACCACCTGACCCGGGGACCCGGGCCGGGGACCCGGTATGACTCCGTCTCCCGGGGCCGGGGTGGTCACCTGACACTGCTACCCGGGACAGCGACCCGACATGACCCGGTGACCCGGGGCCGGGGTAACGACCTGTCCAGGGGACCTGGGCCGGGGACCCGACAGGACCCGGTGACCTGGTTCCGGGGTGCCGACCTGACCCGGTGACCTGGGGCTGTGGTGTCGACCGGACTCGGGGACCTGGTCCGGTGTCCCGTCATGACCCGGGGACCTGGGGTCGGGGTGGTCACCAGACCGTTGTACCCAGGCCGTTGACCCGACATGACCCTGTGACCCGGGGCCTGGGTAAAAATCCAACCCGGGGACCCGGGCATGGGACGTGACATGACCCGACCTGGGTCCGGGGTCCCGACCTGACCCGGTGACCTGGGGCCAGGGTAACCACCTGACCCGGGGACTCGGGCCGGGGACCCGGTATGACTCCGTCTCCCGGGGCCGGGGTGGTCACCTGACACTGGTACCCGGGACAGCGACCCGACATGACCCGGTGACCCGGGGCCGGGGTAACGACCTGTCCAGGGGACCTGGGCCGGGGACCCGACAGGACCCGGTGACCTGGTTCCGGGGTGCCGACCTGACCCGGTGACCTGGGGCTGTGGTGTCGACCGGACTCGGGGACCTGGTCCGGTGTCCCGTCATGACCCGGGGACCTGGGGTCGGGGTGGTCACCAGACCGTTGTACCCAGGCCGTTGACCCGACATGACCCTGTGACCCGGGGCCTGAGTAAAAATCCGACCCGGGGCCTGGGTAAAAATCCAACCCGGGGACCCGGGGCCGGGTTAACGACCTGTCCAGGGGACCCGGGCCGGGGACCCGACAGGACCCGGTGATCCTTCGCTGGTGTCCCGATGCAACCCGGGGACCCGGGCCGGGGACCCCACGTGACCCGGGGACCTGGGGCAGGGGATGTCACCCGACACTGGTACCCGGGGCAGCGACCCGATACGACCCGGGGACCTGGGTCCGGGGTCCCGACCTGACCCGGTGACCTGGGGCTGTGGTGTCGACCGGACTCGGGGACATGGTCCGGTGTCCCGTCATGACCCGGGGACCTGGGGTCGGGGTGGTCACCAGACCGTTGTACCCAGGCCGTTGACCCGACATGACCCTGTGACCCGGGGCCTGGGTAAAAATCCAACCCGGGGACCCGGGCATGGGACATGACATGACCCGACCTGGGTCCGGGGTCCCGACCTGACCCGCTGACCTGGGGCCGGTGTCCCCACGTGACCCGGGGTCCTGGTGCCGGGGTCCCCACGTGACCCGGGGACCCGAGCCGGGGTCCCCACGTGACCCGGTGACCTGAGGCCGGGGTCCCCACGTGACCCGGTGACCTGGGGCCGGGGTCCCCACGTGACCCGGGGTCCTGGTGCCGGGGTCCCCACGTGACCCGGGGACCCGGGCCGGGGACCCCACGTGACCCGGTGACCTGGGGCCGGGGTCCCCACGTGACCCGGGGACCCGGGCCGGGGACATCACGTGACCCGGTCACCTGGGGCCGGGATCCCCACGTGACCCGGTCACCTGGGGCCGGGGTCCCCACGTGACCCGGTGACCTGAGGCCGGGGTCCCCATGTGACCCGGTGACCTGGGGCCGGGGTCCCCACGTGACCCGGGGTCCTGGTGCCTGGGTTCCCACGTGACCCGGGGACCCGGGCCGGGGTCCCCACGTGACCCGGGGTCCTGGTTCCGGTGTCCCCACGTGACCCGGGGACCCGGGCCGGGGACATCACGTGACCCGGTCACCTGGGGCCGGGGTCCCCACGTGACCCGGGGTCCTGGTGCCGGGGTCCCCACGTGACCCGGGGACCCGGGCCGGGGTCCCCACGTGACCCAGGGTCCTGGTGCCGGTGTCCCCACGTGACCCGGTGACCTGGGGCCGGGGTCCCCACGTGACCCGGTGACCTGGGGCCGGGGTCCCCACGTGACCCGGGGACCCGGGCCGGGGTCCCCACGTGACCCAGTGTCCTGGTGCCGGTGTCCCCACGTGACCCGGTGACCTGGGGCCGGGGTCCCCACGTGACCCGGTGACCTGGGGCCGGGGTCCCCACGTGACCCGGGGACCCGGGCCGGGGACATCACGTGACCCGGTCACCTGGGGCCGGGGTCCTCACGTGACCCGGTCACCTGGGGCCGGGGTCCCCACGTGACCCGGGGTCCTGGTGCCGGTGTCCCCACGTGACCCGGTCAACTGGGGCCCGGGTCCCCACGTGACCCGGTCACCTGGGGCCGGGGTCCCCACGTGACCTGGGGACCCGGGCCGGGGACCCCACGTGACCCGGGGACCTGGGGCCGGGGATGTCACCCGACACTGGTACCCGGGGCAGCGACCCGATACGACCCGGGGACCTGGGTCCGGGGTCCCGACCTGACCCGGTGACCTGGGGCCAGGGTAACCACCTGACCCGGGGACCCGGGCCGGGGACTCGGTATGACTCCGTCTCCCGGGGCCGGGGTGGTCACCTGACACTGCTACCCGGGACAGCGACCCGACATGACCCGGTGACCCGGGGCCGGGGTAACGACCTGTCCAGGGGACCTGGGCCGGGGACCCGACAGGACCCGGTGACCTGGTTCCGGGGTGCCGACCTGACCCGGTGACCTGGGGCTGTGGTGTCGACCGGACTCGGGGACCTGGTCCGGTGTCCCGTCATGACCCGGGGACCTGGGGTCGGGGTGGTCACCAGACCGTTGTACCCAGGCCGTTGACCCGACATGACCCTGTGACCCGGGGCCTGGGTAAAAATCCAACCCGGGGACCCGGGCATGGGACATGACATGACCCGACCTGGGTCCGGGGACCCCACGTGACCCGGTGACCTGGGGCCGGGGTCCCCACGTGACCCGGGGACCCGGGCCGGGGGACATCACGTGACCCGGTCACCTGGCGCCGGGGTCCCCACGTGACCCGGGGTCCTGGTGCCGGGGACCCCACGTGACCCAGGGACCCGGGCCGGGGTCCCCACGTGACCCGGGGTCCTGGTGCCAGGGTCCCCACGTGACCCGCTGACCTGGGGCCGTTGTCCCCACGTGACCCGGGGACCTGGTGCCGGGGTCCCCACGTGACCCGGGGACCCGGGCCGGGGTCCCCACGTGACCCGGTGACCTGAGGCCGAGGTCCCCACGTGACCCAGTGACCTGGGGCGAGGGTCCCCACGTGACCCGGGGTCCTGGTGCCGGGGTCCCCAAGTGACCCGGGGACCCAGGCCGGGGACCCCACGTGACCCGGTGACCTGGGGCCGGGGTCCCCACGTGACCCGGGGACCCGGGCCGGGGACATCACGTGACCCGGTCACCTGGGGCCGGGGTCCCCACGTGACCCGGGGTCCTGGTGCCGGGGTCCCCACGTGACCCGGGGTCCTGGTGCCGGGGTCCCCACGTGACCCGGTGACCTGAGGCCGGGGTCCCCACGTGACCCGGTGACCTGGGGCCGGGGTCCCCACGTGACCCGGGGTCCTGGTGCCGGGGTTCCCACGTGAACCGGGGACCCGGGCCGGGGTCCCCACGTGACCCGGGGTCCTGTTGCCGGTGTCCCCACGTGACCCGGGGACCCGGGCCGGGGACCCCACGTGACCCGGTGACCTGGGGCCGGGGTCCCCACGTGACCCGGGGACCCGGGCCGGGGACATCACGTGACCCGGTCACCTGGGGCCGGGGTCCCCACGTGACCCGGGGACCTGGGGCCGGGGATGTCACCCGACACTGGTACCCGGGGCAGCGACCCGATACGACCCGGGGACCTGGGTCCGGGGTCCCGACCTGACCCGGTGACCTGGGGCCAGGGTAACCCCTTGACCCGGGGACCCGGGCCGGGGACCCGGTATGACTCCGTCTCCCGGGGCCGGGGTGGTCACCTGACACTGGTACCCGGGACAGCGACCCGACATGACCCGGTGACCCGGGGCCGGGGTAACGACCTGTCCAGGGGACCTGGGCCGGGGACCCGACAGGACCCAGTGACCTGGTTCCGGGGTGCCGACCTGACCCGGTGACCTGGGGCTGTGGTGTCGACCGGACTCGGGGACCTGGTCCGGTGTCCCGTCATGACCCGGGAACCTGGGGTCGGGGTGGTCACCAGACCGTTGTACCCAGGCCGTTGAGCCGACATGACCCTGTGACCCGGGGCCTGGGTAAAAATCCAACCCGGGGACCCGGGCATGGGACATGACATGACCCGACCTGGGTCCGGGGTCCCGACCTGACCCGCTGACCTGGGGCCGGTGTCCCCACGTGACCCGGGGTCCTGGTGCCGGGGTCCCCACGTGACCCGGGGACCCGAGCCGGGGTCCCCACGTGACCCGGTGACCTGAGGCCGGGGTCCCCACGTGACCCGGTGACCTGGGGCCGGGGTCCCCACGTGACCCGGGGACCCGGGCCGGGGACATCACGTGACCCGGTCACCTGGGGCCGGGATCCCCACGTGACCCGGTCACCTGGGGCCGGGGTCCCCACGTGACCCGGTGACCTGAGGCCGGGGTCCCCATGTGACCCGGTGACCTGGGGCCGGGGTCCCCACGTGACCCGGGGTCCTGGTGCCTGGGTTCCCACGTGACCCGGGGACCCGGGCCGGGGTCCCCACGTGACCCGGGGTCCTGGTTCCGGTGTCCCCACGTGACCCGGGGACCCGGGCCGGGGACCCCACGTGACCCGGTCACCTGGCGCCGGGGTCCCCACGTGACCCGGGGTCCTGGTGCCGGGGACCCCACGTGACCCAGGGACCCGGGCCGGGGTCCCCACGTGACCCGGGGTCCTGGTGCCAGGGTCCCCACGTGACCCGCTGACCTGGGGCCGTTGTCCCCACGTGACCCGGGGACCTGGTGCCGGGGTCCCCACGTGACCCGGGGACCCGGGCCGGGGTCCCCACGTGACCCGGTGACCTGAGGCCGAGGTCCCCACGTGACCCAGTGACCTGGGGCGAGGGTCCCCACGTGACCCGGGGTCCTGGTGCCGGGGTCCCCAAGTGACCCGGGGACCCAGGCCGGGGACCCCACGTGACCCGGTGACCTGGGGCCGGGGTCCCCACGTGACCCGGGGACCCGGGCCGGGGACATCACGTGACCCGGTCACCTGGGGCCGGGGTCCCCACGTGACCCGGGGTCCTGGTGCCGGGGTCCCCACGTGACCCGGGGTCCTGGTGCCGGGGTCCCCACGTGACCCGGTGACCTGAGGCCGGGGTCCCCACGTGACCCGGTGACCTGGGGCCGGGGTCCCCACGTGACCCGGGGTCCTGGTGCCGGGGTTCCCACGTGAACCGGGGACCCGGGCCGGGGTCCCCACGTGACCCGGGGTCCTGTTGCCGGTGTCCCCACGTGACCCGGGGACCCGGGCCGGGGACCCCACGTGACCCGGTGACCTGGGGCCGGGGTCCCCACGTGACCCGGGGACCCGGGCCGGGGACATCACGTGACCCGGTCACCTGGGGCCGGGGTCCCCACGTGACCCGGGGACCTGGGGCCGGGGATGTCACCCGACACTGGTACCCGGGGCAGCGACCCGATACGACCCGGGGACCTGGGTCCGGGGTCCCGACCTGACCCGGTGACCTGGGGCCAGGGTAACCACTTGACCCGGGGACCCGGGCCGGGGACCCGGTATGACTCCGTCTCCCGGGGCCGGGGTGGTCACCTGACACTGGTACCCGGGACAGCGACCCGACATGACCCGGTGACCCGGGGCCGGGGTAACGACCTGTCCAGGGGACCTGGGCCGGGGACCCGACAGGACCCAGTGACCTGGTTCCGGGGTGCCGACCTGACCCGGTGACCTGGGGCTGTGGTGTCGACCGGACTCGGGGACCTGGTCCGGTGTCCCGTCATGACCCGGGAACCTGGGGTCGGGGTGGTCACCAGACCGTTGTACCCAGGCCGTTGAGCCGACATGACCCTGTGACCCGGGGCCTGGGTAAAAATCCAACCCGGGGACCCGGGCATGGGACATGACATGACCCGACCTGGGTCCGGGGTCCCGACCTGACCCGCTGACCTGGGGCCGGTGTCCCCACGTGACCCGGGGTCCTGGTGCCGGGGTCCCCACGTGACCCGGGGACCCGAGCCGGGGTCCCCACGTGACCCGGTGACCTGAGGCCGGGGTCCCCACGTGACCCGGTGACCTGGGGCCGGGGTCCCCACGTGACCCGGGGACCCGGGCCGGGGACATCACGTGACCCGGTCACCTGGGGCCGGGATCCCCACGTGACCCGGTCACCTGGGGCCGGGGTCCCCACGTGACCCGGTGACCTGAGGCCGGGGTCCCCATGTGACCCGGTGACCTGGGGCCGGGGTCCCCACGTGACCCGGGGTCCTGGTGCCTGGGTTCCCACGTGACCCGGGGACCCGGGCCGGGGTCCCCACGTGACCCGGGGTCCTGGTTCCGGTGTCCCCACGTGACCCGGGGACCCGGGCCGGGGACCCCACGTGACCCGGTGACCTGGGGCCGGGGTCCCCACGTGACCCGGGGACCCGGGCCGGGGACATCACGTGACCCGGTCACCTGGGGCCGGGGTCCCCACGTGACCCGGGGTCCTGGTGCCGGGGTCCCCACGTGACCCGGGGACCCGGGCCGGGGTCCCCACGTGACCCAGGGTCCTGGTGCCGGTGTCCCCACGTGACCCGGTGACCTGGGGCCGGGGTCCCCACGTGACCCGGTGACCTGGGGCCGGGGTCCCCACGTGACCCGGGGACCCGGGCCGGGGTCCCCACGTGACCCAGTGTCCTGGTGCCGGTGTCCCCACGTGACCCGGTGACCTGGGGCCGGGGTCCCCACGTGACCCGGTGACCTGGGGCCGGGGTCCCCACGTGACCCGGGGACCCGGGCCGGGGACATCACGTGACCCGGTCACCTGGGGCCGGGGTCCTCACGTGACCCGGTCACCTGGGGCCGGGGTCCCCACGTGACCCGGGGTCCTGGTGCCGGTGTCCCCACGTGACCCGGTCACCTGGGGCCCGGGTCCCCACGTGACCCGGTCACCTGGGGCCGGGGTCCCCACGTGACCTGGGGACCCGGGCCGGGGACCCCACGTGACCCGGGGACCTGGGGCCGGGGATGTCACCCGACACTGGTACCCGGGGCAGCGACCCGATACGACCCGGGGACCTGGGTCCGGGGTCCCGACCTGACCCGGTGACCTGGGGCCAGGGTAACCACCTGACCCGGGGACCCGGGCCGGGGACTCGGTATGACTCCGTCTCCCGGGGCCGGGGTGGTCACCTGACACTGCTACCCGGGACAGCGACCCGACATGACCCGGTGACCCGGGGCCGGGGTAACGACCTGTCCAGGGGACCTGGGCCGGGGACCCGACAGGACCCGGTGACCTGGTTCCGGGGTGCCGACCTGACCCGGTGACCTGGGGCTGTGGTGTCGACCGGACTCGGGGACCTGGTCCGGTGTCCCGTCATGACCCGGGGACCTGGGGTCGGGGTGGTCACCAGACCGTTGTACCCAGGCCGTTGACCCGACATGACCCTGTGACCCGGGGCCTGGGTAAAAATCCAACCCGGGGACCCGGGCATGGGACATGACATGACCCGACCTGGGTCCGGGGACCCCACGTGACCCGGTGACCTGGGGCCGGGGTCCCCACGTGACCCGGGGACCCGGGCCGGGGACATCACGTGACCCGGTCACCTGGCGCCGGGGTCCCCACGTGACCCGGGGTCCTGGTGCCGGGGACCCCACGTGACCCAGGGACCCGGGCCGGGGTCCCCACGTGACCCGGGGTCCTGGTGCCAGGGTCCCCACGTGACCCGCTGACCTGGGGCCGTTGTCCCCACGTGACCCGGGGACCTGGTGCCGGGGTCCCCACGTGACCCGGGGACCCGGGCCGGGGTCCCCACGTGACCCGGTGACCTGAGGCCGAGGTCCCCACGTGACCCAGTGACCTGGGGCGAGGGTCCCCACGTGACCCGGGGTCCTGGTGCCGGGGTCCCCAAGTGACCCGGGGACCCAGGCCGGGGACCCCACGTGACCCGGTGACCTGGGGCCGGGGTCCCCACGTGACCCGGGGACCCGGGCCGGGGACATCACGTGACCCGGTCACCTGGGGCCGGGGTCCCCACGTGACCCGGGGTCCTGGTGCCGGGGTCCCCACGTGACCCGGGGTCCTGGTGCCGGGGTCCCCACGTGACCCGGTGACCTGAGGCCGGGGTCCCCACGTGACCCGGTGACCTGGGGCCGGGGTCCCCACGTGACCCGGGGTCCTGGTGCCGGGGTTCCCACGTGAACCGGGGACCCGGGCCGGGGTCCCCACGTGACCCGGGGTCCTGTTGCCGGTGTCCCCACGTGACCCGGGGACCCGGGCCGGGGACCCCACGTGACCCGGTGACCTGGGGCCGGGGTCCCCACGTGACCCGGGGACCCGGGCCGGGGACATCACGTGACCCGGTCACCTGGGGCCGGGGTCCCCACGTGACCCGGGGACCTGGGGCCGGGGATGTCACCCGACACTGGTACCCGGGGCAGCGACCCGATACGACCCGGGGACCTGGGTCCGGGGTCCCGACCTGACCCGGTGACCTGGGGCCAGGGTAACCCCTTGACCCGGGGACCCGGGCCGGGGACCCGGTATGACTCCGTCTCCCGGGGCCGGGGTGGTCACCTGACACTGCTACCCGGGACAGCGACCCGACATGACCCGGTGACCCGGGGCCGGGGTAACGACCTGTCCAGGGGACCTGGGCCGGGGACCCGACAGGACCCGGTGACCTGGTTCCGGGGTGCCGACCTGACCCGGTGACCTGGGGCTGTGGTGTCGACCGGACTCGGGGACCTGGTCCGGTGTCCCGTCATGACCCGGGAACCTGGGGTCGGGGTGGTCACCAGACCGTTGTACCCAGGCCGTTGAGCCGACATGACCCTGTGACCCGGGGCCTGGGTAAAAATCCAACCCGGGGACCCGGGCATGGGACATGACATGACCCGACCTGGGTCCGGGGTCCCGACCTGACCCGCTGACCTGGGGCCGGTGTCCCCACGTGACCCGGGGTCCTGGTGCCGGGGTCCCCACGTGACCCGGGGACCCGAGCCGGGGTCCCCACGTGACCCGGTGACCTGAGGCCGGGGTCCCCACGTGACCCGGTGACCTGGGGCCGGGGTCCCCACGTGACCCGGGGTCCTGGTGCCGGGGTCCCCACGTGACCCGGGGACCCGGGCCGGGGACCCCACGTGACCCGGTGACCTGGGGCCGGGGTCCCCACGTGACCCGGGGACCCGGGCCGGGGACATCACGTGACCCGGTGACCTGGGGCGGGAACCCCACGTGACCCGGTCACCTGGGGCCGGGGTCCCCACGTGACCCGGTGACCTGAGGCCGGGGTCCCCACGTGACCCGGTGACCTGGGGCCGGGGTCCCCACGTGACCCGGGGTCCTGGTGCCTGGGTTCCCACGTGACCCGGGGACCCGGGCCGGGGTCCCCACGTGACCCGGGGTCCTGGTGCCGGTGTCCCCACGTGACCCGGGGACCCGGGCCGGGGACCCCACGTGACCCGGTGACCTGGGGCCGGGGTCCCCACGTGACCCGGGGACCCGGGCCGGGGACATCACGTGACCCGGTCACCTGGGGCGGGAACCCCACGTGACCCGGTCACCTGGGGCCGGGGTCCCCACGTGACCCGGTGACCTGAGGCCGGGGTCCCCACGTGACCCGGTGACCTGGGGCCGGGGTCCCCACGTGACCCGGGGTCCTGGTGCCTGGGTTCCCACGTGACCCGGGGACCCGGGCCGGGGTCCCCACGTGACCCGGGGTCCTGGTGCCGGTGTCCCCACGTGACCCGGGGACCCGGGCCGGGGACCCCACGTGACCCGGTGACCTGGGGCCGGGGTCCCCACGTGACCCGGGGTCCTGGTGCCGGGGTCCCCACATGACCCGGGGACCCGGGCCGGGGTCCCCACGTGACCCAGGGTCCTGGTGCCGGTGTCCCCACGTGACCCGGTGACCTGGGGCCGGGGTCCCCACGTGACCCGGGGACCTGGGTCCGGGGTCCCGACCTGACCCGGTGACCTGGGGCCAGGGTAACCACCTGACCCGGGGACCCGGGCCGGGGACCCGGTATGACTCCGTCTCCCGGGGCCGGGGTGGTCACCTGACACTGGTACCCGGGACAGCGACCCGACATGACCCGGTGACCCGGGGCCGGGGTAACGACCTGTCCAGGGGACCTGGGCCGGGGACCCGACAGGACCCGGTGACCTGGTTCCGGGGTGCCGACCTGACCCGGTGACCTGGGGCTGTGGTGTCGACCGGACTCGGGGACCTGGTCCGGTGTCCCGTCATGACCCGGGGACCTGGGGTCGGGGTGGTCACCAGACCGTTGTACCCAGGCCGTTGACCCGACATGACCCTGTGACCCGGGGCCTGGGTAAATATCCGACCCGGGGCCTGGGTAAAAATCCAACCCGGCGACCCGGGGCCGGGTTAACGACCTGTCCAGGGGACCCGGGCCGGGGACCCGACAGGACCCGGTGATCCTTCGCTGGTGTCCCGATGCAACCCGGGGACCCGGGCCGGGGACCCCACGTGACCCGGGGACCTGGGGCCGGGGATGTCACCCGACACTGGTACCCGGGGCAGCGACCCGATACGACCCGGGAACCTGGGTCCGGGGTCCCGACCTGACCCGGTGACCTGGGGCCAGGGTAACCACCTGACCCGGGGACCCGGGCCGGGGACCCGGTATGACTCCGTCTCCCGGGGCCGGGGTGGTCACCTGACACTGCTACCCGGGACAGCGACCCGACATGACCCGGTGACCCGGGGCCGGGGTAACGACCTGTCCAGGGGACCTGGGCCGGGGACCCGACAGGACCCGGTGACCTGGTTCCGGGGTGCCGACCTGACCCGGTGACCTGGGGCTGTGGTGTCGACCGGACTCGGGGACCTGGTCCGGTGTCCCGTCATGACCCGGGGACCTGGGGTAGGGGTGGTCACCAGACCGTTGTACCCAGGCCGTTGAGCCGACATGACCCTGTGACCCGGGGCCTGGGTAAAAATCCAACCCGGGGACCCGGGCATGGGACATGACATGACCCGACCTGGGTCCGGGGACCCCACGTGACCCGGTGACCTGGGGCCGGGGTCCCCACGTGACCCGGGGACCCGGGCCGGGGACATCACGTGACCCGGTCACCTGGCGCTGGGGTCCCCACGTGACCCGGGGTCCTGGTGCCAGGGACCCCACGTGACCCAGGGACCCGGGCCGGGGTCCCCACGTGACCCGGGGTCCTGGTGCCGGGGTCCCCACGTGACCCGCTGACCTGGGGCCGTTGTCCCCACGTGACCCGGGGACCTGGTGCCGGGGTCCCCACGTGACCCGGGGACCCGGGCCGGGGTCCCCACGTGACCCGGTGACCTGAGGCCGAGGTCCCCACGTGACCCGGTGACCTGGGGCGAGGGTCCCCACGTGACCCGGGGTCCTGGTGCCGGGGTCCCCAAGTGACCCGGGGACCCGGGCCGGGGACCCCACGTGACCCGGTGACCTGGGGCCGGGGTCCCCACGTGACCCGGGGACCCGGGCCGGGGACATCACGTGACCCGGTCACCTGGGGCCAGGGTCCCCACGTGACCCGGGGTCCTGGTGCCGGGGTCCCCACGTGACCCGGTGACCTGAGGCCGGGGTCCCCACGTGACCCGGTGACCTGGGGCCGGGGTCCCCACGTGACCCGGGGTCCTGGTGCCGGGGTTCCCACGTGACCCGGGGACCCGGGCCGGGGTCCCCACGTGACCCGGGGTCCTGTTGCCGGTGTCCCCACGTGACCCGGGGACCCGGGCCGGGGACCCCACGTGACCCGGTGACCTGGGGCCGGGGTCCCCACGTGACCCGGGGACCCGGGCCGGGGACATCACGTGACCCGGTCACCTGGGGCCGGGGTCCCCACGTGACCCGGGGACCTGGGGCCGGGGATGTCACCCGACACTGGTACCCGGGGCAGCGACCCGATACGACCCGGGGACCTGGGTCCGGGGTCCCGACCTGACCCGGTGACCTGGGGCCAGGGTAACCCCTTGACCCGGGGACCCGGGCCGGGGACCCGGTATGACTCCGTCTCCCGGGGCCGGGGTGGTCACCTGACACTGGTACCCGGGACAGCGACCCGACATGACCCGGTGACCCGGGGCCGGGGTAACGACCTGTCCAGGGGACCTGGGCCGGGGACCCGACAGGACCCGGTGACCTGGTTCCGGGGTGCCGACCTGACCCGGTGACCTGGGGCTGTGGTGTCGACCGGACTCGGGGACCTGGTCCGGTGTCCCGTCATGACCCGGGGACCTGGGGTCGGGGTGGTCACCAGACCGTTGTACCCAGGCCGTTGAGCCGACATGACCCTGTGACCCGGGGCCTGGGTAAAAATCCAACCCGGGGACCCGGGCATGGGACATGACATGACCCGACCTGGGTCCGGGGTCCCGACCTGACCCGCTGACCTGGGGCCGGTGTCCCCACGTGACCCGGGGTCCTGGTGCCGGGGTCCCCACGTGACCCGGGGACCCGAGCCGGGGTCCCCACGTGACCCGGTGACCTGAGGCCGGGGTCCCCACGTGACCCGGTGACCTGGGGCCGGGGTCCACACGTGACCCGGGGTCCTGGTGCCGGGGTCCCCACGTGACCCGGGGACCCGGGCCGGGGACCCCACGTGACCCGGTGACCTGGGGCCGGGGTCCCCACGTGACCCGGGGACCCGGGCCGGGGACATCACGTGACCCGGTCACCTGGGGCGGGAACCCCACGTGACCCGGTCACCTGGGGCCGGGGTCCCCACGTGACCCGGTGACCTGAGGCCGGGGTCCCCACGTGACCCGGTGACCTGGGGCCGGGGTCCCCACGTGACCCGGGGACCTGGGGCCGGGGTCCCCACGTGACCCGGGGACCCGGGCCGGGGACCCCACGTGACCCGGTGACCTGGGGCCGGGGTCCCCACGTGACCCGGGGACCCGGGCCGGGGACATCACGTGACCCGGTCACCTGGGGCTGGGGTCCCCACGTGACCCGGTCACCTGGGGCCGGGGTCCCCACGTGACCCGGGGTCCTGGTGCCGGGGTCCCCACGTGACCCGGTGACCTGAGGCCGGGGTCCCCACGTGACCCGGTGACCTGGGGCCGGGGTCCCCACGTGACCCGGGGTCCTGGTGCCTGGGTTCCCACGTGACCCAGGGTCCTGGTGCCGGTGTCCCCACGTGACCCGGTCACCTGGGGCCCGGGTCCCCACGTGACCCGGTCACCTGGGGCCGGGGTCCCCACGTGACCTGGGGACCCGGGCCGGGGACCCCACGTGACCCGGGGACCTGGGGCCGGGGATGTCACCCGACACTGGTACCCGGGGCAGCGACCCGATACGACCCGGGGACCTGGGTCCGGGGTCCCGACCTGACCCGGTGACCTGGGGCCAGGGTAACCACCTGACCCGGGGACCCGGGTCGGGGACTCGGTATGACTCCGTCTCCCGGGGCCGGGGTGGTCACCTGACACTGCTACCCGG
Organism: Somateria mollissima; assembly: GCA_951411735.1. Taxonomy (NCBI): domain Eukaryota; kingdom Metazoa; phylum Chordata; class Aves; order Anseriformes; family Anatidae; genus Somateria; species Somateria mollissima. Next base: position 11,611 of record CATOCB010000251.1, on the reverse strand, counting down.
GACAGCGACCCGACATGACCCGGTGACCCGGGGCCGGGGTAACGACCTGTCCAGGGAACCTGGGCCGGGGACCCGACATGACCCGGTGACCTGGTTCCGGGGTGCCGACCTGACCCGGTGACCTGGGGCTGTGGTGTCGACCGGACTCGGGGACCTGGTCCGGTGTCCCGTCATGACCCGGGGACCTGGGGTCGGGGTGGTCACCAGACCGTTGTACCCAGGCCGTTGAGCCGACATGACCCTGTGACCCGGGGCCTGGGTAAAAATCCAACCCGGGGACCCGGGCATGGGACATGACATGACCCGACCTGGGTCCGGGGACCCCACGTGACCCGGGGACCCGGGCCGGGGACATCACGTGACCCGGTCACCTGGGGCCGGGGTCCCCACGTGACCCGGGGTCCTGGTGCCGGGGACCCCACGTGACCCGGGGACCTGGTGCCGGGGTCCCCACGTGACCCGGGGACCCGGGCTGGTGTCCCCACGTGACCCGGTGACCTGAGGCCGAGGTCCCCACGTGACCCGGTGACCTGGGGCGAGGGTCCCCACGTGACCCGGGGTCCTGGTGCCGGGGTCCTCAAGTGACCCGGTCACCCGCGCCGGGGACCCCACGTGACCCGGTGACCTGGGGCCGGGGTCCCCACCTGACCCGGGGACCCGGGCCGGGGACATCACGTGACCCGGTCACCTGGGGCCGGGGTCCCCACGTGACCCGGGGACCTGAGGCCGGGGTCCCCACGTGACCCGGTGACCTGGGGCCGGGGTCCCCACGTGACCCGGGGTCCTGGTGCCGGGGTTCCCACGTGACCCGGGGACCCGGTCCGGGGTCCCCACGTGACCCGGGGTCCTGTTGCCGGTGTCCCCACGTGACCCGGGGACCCGGGCCGGGGACCCCACGTGACCCGGTGACCCTGGGGCCGGGGTCCCCACGTGACCCGGGGACCCGGGCCGGGGACATCACGTGACCCGGTCACCTGGGGCCGGGGTCCCCACGTGACCCGGGGTCCTGGTGCCGGGGTCCCCACGTGACCCGGGGACCTGGGGCCGGGGTCCGCACGTGACCCGGTGACCTGGGGCCGGGGTCCCCACGTGACCCGGGGACCCGGGCCGGGGACCCCACGTGACCCGGGGACCTGGGGCAGGGGATGTCACCCGACACTGGTACCCGGGGCAGCGACCCGATACGACCCGGGGACCTGGGTCCGGGGTCCCGACCTGACCCGGTGACCTGGGGCCAGGGTAACCACCTGACCCGGGGACCCGGGCCGGGGACTCGGTATGACTCCGTCTCCCGGGGCCGGGGTGGTCACCTGACACTGCTACCCGGGACAGCGACCTGACATGACCCGGTGACCCGGGGCCGGGGTAACGACCTGTCCAGGGGACCTGGGCCGGGGACCCGACAGGACCCGGTGACCTGGTTCCGGGGTGCCGACCTGACCCGGTGACCTGGGGCTGTGGTGTCGACCGGACTCGGGGACCTGGTCCGGTGTCCCGTCATGACCCGGGGACCTGGGGTCGGGGTGGTCACCAGACCGTTGTACCCAGGCCGTTGACCCGACATGACCCTGTGACCCGGGGCCTGGGTAAAAATCCGACCCGGGGCCTGGGTAAAAATCCAACCCGGGGACCCGGGGCCGGGTTAACGACCTGTCCAGGGGACCCGGGCCGGGGACCCGACAGGACCCGGTGATCCTTCGCTGGTGTCCCGATGCAACCCGGGGACCCGGGCCGGGGACCCCACGTGACCCGGGGACCTGGGGCCGGGGATGTCACCCGACACTGGTACCCGGGGCAGCGACCCGATACGACCCGGGGACCTGGGTCCGGGGTCCCGACCTGACCCGGTGACCTGGGGCCAGGGTAACCACCTGACCCGGGGACCCGGGCCGGGGACCCGGTATGACTCCGTCTCCCGGGGCCGGGGTGGTCACCTGACACTGCTACCCGGGACAGCGACCCGACATGACCCGGTGACCCGGGGCCGGGGTAACGACCTGTCCAGGGGACCTGGGCCGGGGACCCGACAGGACCCGGTGACCTGGTTCCGGGGTGCCGACCTGACCCGGTGACCTGGGGCTGTGGTGTCGACCGGACTCGGGGACCTGGTCCGGTGTCCCGTCATGACCCGGGGACCTGGGGTCGGGGTGGTCACCAGACCGTTGTACCCAGGCCGTTGAGCCAACATGACCCTGTGACCCGGGGCCTGGGTAAAAATCCAACCCGGGGACCCGGGCATGGGACATGACATGACCCGACCTGGGTCCGGGGTCCCGACCTGACCCGCTGACCTGGGGCCGGTGTCCCCACGTGACCCGGGGTCCTGGTGCCGGGGTCCCCACGTGACCCGGGGACCCGAGCCGGGGTCCCCACGTGACCCGGTGACCTGAGGCCGGGGTCCCCACGTGACCCGGTGACCTGGGGCCGGGGTCCCCACGTGACCCGGGGTCCTGGTGCCGGGGTCCCCACGTGACCCGGGGACCCGGGCCGGGGACCCCACGTGACCCGGTGACCTGGGGCCGGGGTCCCCACGTGACCCGGGGACCCGGGCCGGGGACATCACGTGACCCGGTCACCTGGGGCCGGGGTCCCCACGTGACCCGGTCACCTGGGGCCGGGGTCCCCACGTGACCCGGGGTCCTGGTGCCGGGGTCCCCACGTGACCCGGTCACCTGAGGCCGGGGTCCCCACGTGACCCGGTGACCTGGGGCCGGGGTCCCCACGTGACCCGGGGTCCTGGTGCCTGGGTTCCCACGTGACCCAGGGTCCTGGTGCCGGTGTCCCCACGTGACCCGGAGACCTGGGACAGGGGTCCCCACGTGACCCGGGGACCCGGGCTGGGGACATCACGTGACCCGGTCACCTGGGGCCGGGGTCCCCACGAGACCCGGTCACCTGGGGCCGGGGTCCCCACGTGACCCGGGGTCCTGGTGCCGGTGTCCCCACGTGACCCGGTCACCTGGGGCCCGGGTCCCCACGTGACCCGGTCACCTGGGGCCGGGGACCCCACGTGACCCGGGGACCTGGGGCCGGGGATGTCACCCTACACTGGTACCCGGGGCAGCGACCCGATACGACCCGGGGACCTGGGTCCGGGGTCCCGACCTGACCCGGTGACCTGGGGCCAGGGTAACCACCTGACCCGGGGACCCGGGCCGGGGACCCGGTATGACTCCGTCTCCCGGGGCCGGGGTGGTCACCTGACACTGCTACCCGGGACAGCGACCCGACATGACCCGGTGACCCGGGGCCGGGGTAACGACCTGTCCAGGGGACCTGGGCCGGGGACCCGACAGGACCCGGTGACCTGGTTCCGGGGTGCCGACCTGACCCAGTGACCTGGGGCTGTGGTGTCGACCGGACTCGGGGACCTGGTCCGGTGTCCCGTCATGACCCGGGGACCTGGGGTCGGGGTGGTCACCAGACCGTTGTACCCAGGCCGTTGACCCGACATGACCCTGTGACCCGGGGCCTGGGTAAATATCCGACCCGGGGCCTGGGTAAAAATCCAACCCGGCGACCCGGGGCCGGGTTAACGACCTGTCCAGGGGACCCGGGCCGGGGACCCGACAGGACCCAGTGATCCTTCGCTGGTGTCCCGATGCAACCCGGGGACCCGGGCCGGGGACCCCACGTGACCCGGGGATCTGGGGCCGGGGATGTCACCCGACACTGGTACCCGGGGCAGCGACCCGATACGACCCGGGGACCTGGGTCCGGGGTCCCGACCTGACCCGGTGACCTGGGGCTGTGGTGTCGACCGGACTCGGGGACCTGGTCCGGTGTCCCGTCATGACCCGGGGACCTGGGGTCGGGGTGGTCACCAGACCGTTGTACCCAGGCCGTTGACCCGACATGACCCTGTGACCCGGGGCCTGGGTAAAAATCCAACCCGGGGACCCGGGCATGGGACGTGACATGACCCGACCTGGGTCCGGGGACCCCACGTGACCCGGTGACCTGGGGCCGGGGTCCCCACGTGACCCGGGGACCCGGGCCGGGGACATCACGTGACCCGGTCACCTGGGGCCGGGGTCCCCACGTGACCCGGGGTCCTGGTGCCGGGGACCCCACGTGACCCGGGGACCCGGGCCGGGGTCCCCACGTGACCCGGGGTCCTGGTGCCGGGGTCCCCACGTGACCCGCTGACCTGGTGCCGGGGTCCCCACGTGACCCGGGGACCTGGTGCCGGGGTCCCCACGTGACCCGGGGACCCGGGCCGGGGTCCCCACGTGACCCGGTGACCTGAGGCCGAGGTCCCCACGTGACCCGGTGACCTGGGGCGAGGGTCCCCACGTGACCCGGGGACCTGGTGCAGGGGTCCCCAAGTGACCCGGGGACCCGGGCCGGGGACCCCACGTGACCCGGTGACCTGGGGCCGGGGTCCCCACGTGACCCGGGGACCCGGGCCGGGGACATCACGTGACCCGGTGACCTGGGGCCGGGGTCCCCACGTGACCCGGGGTCCTGGTGCCGGGGTCCCCACGTGACCCGGTGACCTGAGGCCGGGGACCCCACGTGACCCGGTGACCTGGGGCCGGGGTCCCCACGTGACCCGGGGTCCTGGTGCCGGGGTTCCCACGTGACCTGGGGACCCGGTCCGGGGTCCCCACGTGACCCGGGGTCCTGTTGCCGGTGTCCTCACATGACCCGGGGACCCGGGCCGGGGACCCCACGTGACCCGGTGACCTGGGGCCGGGGTCCCCACGTGACCCGGGGACCCGGGCCGGGGACATCACGTGACCCGGTCACCTGGGGCCGGGGTCCCCACGTGACCCGGGGTCCTGGTGCCGGGGTCCCCACGTGACCCGGGCCGGGGTCCCCACGTGACCCAGGGTCCTGGTGCCGGTGTCCCCACGTGACCCGGGGACCTGGGGCCGGGGTCCGCACGTGACGCGGTGACCTGGGGCCGGGGTCCCCACGTGACCCGGGGACCCGGGCCGGGGTCCCCACGTGACCCGGTCACCTGGGGCCCGGGTCCCCACGTGACCCGGTCACCTGGGGCCGGGGTCCCCACGTGACCTGGGGACCCGGGCCGGGGACCCCACGTGACCCGGGGACCTGGGGCAGGGGATGTCACCCGACACTGGTACCCGGGGCAGCGACCCGATACGACCCGGGGACCTGGGGCCAGGGTAACCACCTGACCCGGGGACCCGGGCCGGGGACTCGGTATGACTCCGTCTCCCGGGGCCGGGGTGGTCACCTGACACTGCTACCCGGGACAGCGACCCGACATGACCCGGTGACCCAGGGCCGGGGTAACGACCTGTCCAGGGGACCTGGGCCGGGGACCCGACAGGACCCGGGGACCTGGTTCCGGGGTGCCGACCTGACCCGGTGACCTGGGGCTGTGGTGTCGACCGGACTCGGGGACCTGGTCCGGTGTCCCGTCATGACCCGGGGACCTGGGGTCGGGGTGGTCACCAGACCGTTGTACCCAGGCCGTTGAGCCGACATGACCCTGTGACCCGGTGCCTGGGTAAAAATCCAACCCGGGGACCCGGGCATGGGACGTGACATGACCTGACCTGGGTCCGGGGTCCCGACCTGACCCGGTGACCTGGGGCCAGGGTAACCACCTGACCCAGAGACCCGGGCCGGGGACCCGGTATGACTCCGTCTCCCGGGGCCGGGGTGGTCACCTGACACTGGTACCCGGGACAGCGACCCGACATGACCCGGTGACCCGGGGCCGGGGTAACGACCTGTCCAGGGGACCTGGGCCGGGGACCCGACATGACCCGGTGACCTGGTTCCGGGGTGCCGACCTGACCCGGTGACCTGGGGCTGTGGTGTCGACCGGACTCGGGGACCTGGTCCGGTGTCCCGTCATGACCCGGGGACCTGGGGTCGGAGTGGTCACCAGACCGTTGTACCCAGGCCGTTGACCCGACATGACCCTGTGACCCGGGGCCTGAGTAAAAATCCGACCCGGGGCCTGGGTAAAAATCCAACCCGGGGACCCGGGGCCGGGTTAACGACCTGTCCAGGGGACCCGGGCCGGGGACCCGACAGGACCCGGTGATCCTTCGCTGGTGTCCCGATGCAACCCGGGGACCCGGGCCGGGGACCCCACGTGACCCGGGGACCTGGGGCAGGGGATGTCACCCGACACTGGTACCCGGGGCAGCGACCCGATACGACCCGGGGACCTGGGTCCGGGGTCCCGACCTGACCCGGTGACCTGGGGCCAGGGTAACCACCTGACCCGGGGACCCGGGCCGGGGACCTGGTATGACTCCGTCTCCCGGGGCCGGGGTGGTCACCTGACACTGCTACCCGGGACAGCGACCCGACATGACCCGGTGACCCGGGGCCGGGGTAACGACCTGTCCAGGGGACCTGGGCCGGGGACCCGACAGGACCCGGTGACCTGGTTCCGGGGTGCCGACCTGACCCGGTGACCTGGGGCTGTGGTGTCGACCGGACTCGGGGACCTGGTCCGGTGTCCCGTCATGACCCGGGGACCTGGGGTCGGGGTGGTCACCAGACCGTTGTACCCAGGCCGTTGAGCCGACATGACCCTGTGACCCGGAGCCTGGGTAAAAATCCAACCCGGGGACCCGGGCATGGGACGTGACATGACCCGACCTGGGTCCGGGGTCCCGACCTGACCCGGTGACCTGGGCCGGGGACCCCACGTGACCCGGGGACCTGGGGCCGGGGATGTCACCCGACACTGGTACCCGGGGCAGCGACCCGATACGACCCGGGGACCTGGGTCCGGGGTCCCGACCTGACCCGGTGACCTGGGGCCAGGGTAACCACTTGACCCGGGGACCCGGGCCGGGGACCCGGTATGACTCCGTCTCCCGGGGCCGGGGTGGTCACCTGACACTGGTACCCGGGACAGCGACCCGACATGACCCGGTGACCCGGGGCCGGGGTAACGACCTGTCCAGGGGACCTGGGCCGGGGACCCGACAGGACCCGGGGACCTGGTTCCGGGGTGCCGACCTGACCCGGTGACCTGGGGCTGTGGTGTCGACCGGACTCGGGGACCTGGTCCGGTGTCCCGTCATGACCCGGGGACCTGGGGTCGGGGTGGTCACCAGACCGTTGTACCCAGGCCGTTGAGCCGACATGACCCTGTGACCCGGGGCCTGGGTAAAAATCCAACCCGGGGACCCGGGCATGGGACATGACATGACCCGACCTGGGTCCGGGGTCCCGACCTGACCCGCTGACCTGGGGCCGGTGTCCCCACGTGACCCGGGGTCCTGGTGCCGGGGTCCCCACGTGACCCGGGGACCCGAGCCGGGGTCCCCACGTGACCCGGTGACCTGAGGCCGGGGTCCCCACGTGACCCGGTGACCTGGGGCCGGGGTCCCCACGTGACCCGGGGTCCTGGTGCCGGGGTCCCCACGTGACCCGGGGACCCGGGCCGGGGACCCCACGTGACCCGGTGACCTGGGGCCGGGGTCCCCACGTGACCCGGGGACCCGGGCCGGGGACATCACGTGACCCGGTCACCTGGGGCCGGGGTCCCCACGTGACCCGGTCACCTGGGGCCGGGGTCCCCACGTGACCCGGGGTCCTGGTGCCGGGGTCCCCACGTGACCCGGTGACCTGAGGCCGGGGTCCCCACGTGACCCGGTGACCTGGGGCCGGGGTCCCCACGTGACCCGGGGTCCTGGTGCCTGGGTTCCCACGTGACCCAGGGTCCTGGTGCCGGTGTCCCCACGTGACCCGGTGACCTGGGGCAGGGGTCCCCACGTGACCCGGGGACCCGGGCCGGGGACATCACGTGACCCGGTCACCGAGGGCCGGGGTCCCCACGAGACCCGGTCACCTGGGGCCGGGGTCCCCACGTGACCCGGGGTCCTGGTACCGGTGTCCCCACGTGACCCGGTCACCTGGGGCCCGGGTCCCCACGTGACCCGGTCACCTGGGGCCGGGGTCCCCACGTGACCTGGGGACCCGGGCCGGGGACCCCACGTGACCCGGGGACCTGGGGCCGGGGATGTCACCCGACACTGGTACCCGGGGCAGCGACCCGATACGACCTGGGGACCTGGGTCCGGGGTCCCGACCTGACCCGGTGACCTGGGGCCAGGGTAACCACCTGACCCGGGGACCCGGGCCGGGGACCCGGTATGACTCCGTCTCCCGGGGCCGGGGTGGTCACCTGACACTGCTACCCGGGACAGCGACCCGACATGACCCGGTGACCCGGGGCCGGGGTAACGACCTGTCCAGGGGACCTGGGCCGGGGACCCGACAGGACCCGGTGACCTGGTTCCGGGGTGCCGACCTGACCCGGTGACCTGGGGCTGTGGTGTCGACCGGACTCGGGGACCTGGTCCGGTGTCCCGTCATGACCCGGGGACCTGGGGTCGGGGTGGTCACCAGACCGTTGTACCCAGGCCGTTGAGCCGACATGACCCTGTGACCCGGGGCCTGGGTAAAAATCCAACCCGGGGACCCGGGCATGGGACATGACATGACCCGACCTGGGTCCGGGGTCCCGACCTGACCCGCTGACCTGGGGCCGGTGTCCCCACGTGACCCGGGGTCCTGGTGCCGGGGTCCCCACGTGACCCGGGGACCCGAGCCGGGGTCCCCACGTGACCCGGTGACCTGAGGCCGGGGTCCCCACGTGACCCGGTGACCTGGGGCCGGGGTCCCCACGTGACCCGGGGTCCTGGTGCCGGGGTCCCCACGTGACCCGGGGACCCGGGCCGGGGACCCCACGTGACCCGGTGACCTGGGGCCGGGGTCCCCACGTGACCCGGGGACCCGGGCCGGGGACATCACGTGACCCGGTGACCTGGGGCCGGGGTCCCCACGTGACCCGGTCACCTGGGGCCGGGGTCCCCACGTGACCCGGGGTCCTGGTGCCGGGGTCCCCACGTGACCCGGTGACCTGAGGCCGGGGTCCCCACGTGACCCGGTGACCTGGGGCCGGGGTCCCCACGTGACCCGGGGACCCGGGCCGGGGACATCACGTGACCCGGTGACCTGGGGCCGGGGTCCCCACGTGACCCGGGGTCTTGGTGCAGGGGTCCCCACGTGACCCGGGGTCCTGGTGCCGGGGACATCACGTGACCCGGTCACCTGAGGCCGGGGTCCCCACGTGACCCGGTGACCTGGGGCCGGGGTCCCCACGTGACCCGGGGTCCTGGTGCCGGGGTTCCCACGTGACCCGGGGACCCGGTCCGGGGTCCCCACGTGACCCGGGGTCCTGTTGCCGGTGTCCCCACATGACCCGGGGACCCGGGCCGGGGACCCCACGTGACCCGGTGACCTGGGGCCGGGGTCCCCACGTGACCCGGGGTCCTGGTGCCGGGGTCCCCACGTGACCCGGGGACCCGGGCCGGGGTCCCCACGTGACCCAGGGTCCTGGTGCCGGTGTCCCCACGTGACCCGGGGACCTGGGGCCGGGGTCCGCACGTGACGCGGTGACCTGGGGCCGGGGTCCCCACGTGACCCGGGGACCCGGGCCGGGGTCCCCACGTGACCCGGTCACCTGGGGCCCGGGTCCCCACGTGACCCGGTCACCTGGGGCCGGGGTCCCCACGTGACCTGGGGACCCGGGCCGGGGACCCCACGTGACCCGGGGACCTGGGGCAGGGGATGTCACCCGACACTGGTACCCGGGGCAGCGACCCGATACGACCCGGGGACCTGGGGCCAGGGTAACCACCTGACCCGGGGACCCGGGCCGGGGACTCGGTATGACTCCGTCTCCCGGGGCCGGGGTGGTCACCTGACACTGCTACCCGGGACAGCGACCCGACATGACCCGGTGACCCGGGGCCGGGGTAACGACCTGTCCAGGGGACCTGGGCCGGGGACCCGACAGGACCCGGGGACCTGGTTCCGGGGTGCCGACCTGACCCGGTGACCTGGGGCTGTGGTGTCGACCGGACTCGGGGACCTGGTCCGGTGTCCCGTCATGACCCGGGGACCTGGGGTAGGGGTGGTCACCAGACCGTTGTACCCAGGCCGTTGACCCGACATGACCCTGTGACCCGGTGCCTGGGTAAAAATCCAACCCGGGGACCCGGGCATGGGACGTGACATGACCCGACCTGGGTCCGGGGTCCCGACCTGACCCGGTGACCTGGGGCCAGGGTAACCACCTGACCCGGGGACTCGGGCCGGGGACCCGGTATGACTCCGTCTCCCGGGGCCGGGGTGGTCACCTGACACTGGTACCCGGGACAGCGACCCGACATGACCCGGTGACCCGGGGCCGGGGTAACGACCTGTCCAGGGGACCTGGGCCGGGGACCCGACATGACCCGGTGACCTGGTTCCGGGGTGCCGACCTGACCCGGTGACCTGGGGCTGTGGTGTCGACCGGACTCGGGGACCTGGTCCGGTGTCCCGTCATGACCCGGGGACCTGGGGTCGGAGTGGTCACCAGACCGTTGTACCCAGGCCGTTGACCCGACATGACCCTGTGACCCGGGGCCTGAGTAAAAATCCGACCCGGGGCCTGGGTAAAAATCCAACCCGGGGACCCGGGGCCGGGTTAACGACCTGTCCAGGGGACCCGGGCCGGGGACCCGACAGGACCCGGTGATCCTTCGCTGGTGTCCCGATGCAACCCGGGGACCCGGGCCGGGGACCCCACGTGACCCGGGGACCTGGGGCAGGGGATGTCACCCGACACTGGTACCCGGGGCAGCGACCCGATACGACCCGGGGACCTGGGTCCGGGGTCCCGACCTGACCCGGTGACCCGGGGCCAGGGTAACCACCTGACCCGGGGACCCGGGCCGGGGACCCGGTATGACTCCGTCTCCCGGGGCCGGGGTGGTCACCTGACACTGGTACCCGGGACAGCGACCCGACATGACCCGGTGACCCGGGGCCGGGGTAACGACCTGTCCAGGGGACCTGGGCCGGGGACCCGACAGGACCCGGTGACCTGGTTCCGGGGTGCCGACCTGACCCGGTGACCTGGGGCTGTGGTGTCGACCGGACTCGGGGACCTGGTCCGGTGTCCCGTCATGACCCGGGGACCTGGGGTCGGGGTGGTCACCAGACCGTTGTACCCAGGCCGTTGAGCCGACATGACCCTGTGACCCGGAGCCTGGGTAAAAATCCAACCCGGGGACCCGGGCATGGGACATGACATGACCCGACCTGGGTCCGGGGTCCCGACCTGACCCGGTGACCTGGGGCCAGGGTAACCACCTGACCCGGGGACCCGGGCCGGGGACTCGGTATGACTCCGTCTCCCGGGGCCGGGGTGGTCACCTGACACTGCTACCCGGGACAGCGACCCGACATGACCCGGTGACCCGGGGCCGGGGTAACGACCTGTCCAGGGGACCTGGGCCGGGGACCCGACAGGACCCGGGGACCTGGTTCCGGGGTGCCGACCTGACCCGGTGACCTGGGGCTGTGGTGTCGACCGGACTCGGGGACCTGGTCCGGTGTCCCGTCATGACCCGGGGACCTGGGGTCGGGGTGGTCACCAGACCGTTGTACCCAGGCCGTTGACCCGACATGACCCTGTGACCCGGGGCCTGGGTAAAAATCCGACCCGGGGCCTGGGTAAAAATCCAACCCGGGGACCCGGGCATGGGACGTGACATGACCCGACCTGGGTCCGGGGACCCGACCTGGGGCCGGGGTCCCACGTGACCCGGTG